>JACGCL010000009.1:0-1200000 GCA_014925845.1 Crassisporium funariophilum
GGGAGGGAAGGGGCGGAGGGGGGAGGTGGGAGAGGCTTTTGTGGGGCGTTAAGGAGAGGTATAAGGGGCGCCTTGAGGTGTTGCGGTATATCCTCACCGCGACCTCCCTCTCCACCTCCCTCTGCGAGGTGGATCCGGAAAGACGGCTGCGCATCGCACATGGACATGTCAAAGACATGCTCGTCCCGTACATCCTAATCACCGCCGTGCCTCTGCCTCACCTTGTATCCAAACCCGGAAACCACGCATGGGCCTCGGGGGTATTCGAGCATTGCGCGACGACGCACACTGCGTTGTACGATTCGACCGCCGCCGCGGGGTTGGCGTATTCGGAGAGGCTGGTGCTGGGTGCGGTAAGGGGCGTGGAGAGGGAGGTGTGTCGGGTTTTGGTGGGGATGTGGGCGGAGGGGGTTGAGGGTAGGTTGGGGGAGGGGGCGGATGGAGAGGCGGGGAGGAAGAGGGAGATGGGGGAGATGGTGGGGAAGTGGGGTAGAGAAGTGGAAGAGCTGATGGGCTGGCTAGATTGGAGTGAGTGGGCCAAGTGCGACCCCGCCTGTAAATTCGAGGTCTGTCTTTCTCTGCTCTTTGTAAGGAATGCAGGAACTAATGCGGTGCGTCGCGAATAGGAGATGTGTTACCTCCCCACCTGGCCATTCTTCACAAAAGCGCCGTCGACGGGAGGGGGTGACGTCATTGAAATGGGCACAGACGACGACGACGAGGATGATTCAAATATGCCGCGGCCGAGGTGTATTAGACGGATCGAACCGTTCGGGGTGTTATGAGGTGTTAAATATAGACATCGTTGGGTCTATATGCGTCTCGCTGATTGGGACTGAGTTCCATTTGTTTGTATTACAGACTGTATGCGGTTTGCGGTACATCAGCAAAAGTCCACCTGTCTGGCACCGTCTGGCACGTCTGGCACGTCTGGCATGTCTGGCATGTCTGGCAGGTCAGCTGCCAGAAATCCTCATCCCTCCATTTTTTGTCAGAATTTTTATGTAGCCACAACTGTATCATAACATTCATAATTTATATACTCGTCAGACCATCCATTTTCATGGCCAAACCAGAAGCACTAAACGAGAGGATATATTTAAAAAGCAATTTCATTTGCATGATGATCTGCATATTTGTTTACGAAGAAAGCTTTAAACGCATCAAGAGACCATGTATGACGGAAATGGGGGGGAATGAAGCTGCTACCGTAGACGGGAATCAAGTGAGCACCTCGAAGAATTGAATCTAAATGTACAACCGTCGTTAACCTCTCTCCGTGGCGATCCTCTTCCGGTTTTACCACCCACATGCCTGTTTGCTCATTGGGTGACCGGCCGTCCTTCTTGAACCATTCCACGAGAGCACAGGGGTATTCCTTGCCTTCATACCGGAAAGAAAAAAATAGCTTGATACGTACAACACTCATACCTCGAAACCCACGCGCATTTTGCTTTTCAACAACAAACGCGCAGTCGTGACGAGGACCTGTACTCCGCCAGGAAGGGGTGGACCGAATCCGCTCACGGCGCATGCCACGGATACCAGAGGGATCACTGGGAGCATAGAAGGAGGCGACGGCGGAATGATAGACTGAGATAGGAGATATCCCTCCTAGCAGGTCTTCGTCTTCATCCGAGTCAATGTGACCCCCGGAATCACTCCTGCTGAGTTGGTCAGAGAGGAAGGCATGGAGGAGGTCTGGAAAGGTAGGCGTCTTGATGTACTGTGCTAGTTCATGGACATTCGATGGGTATTTGCGTTCTTGATAAACATATTAGCATATAATATGTTTATCAAGAACGCAAATACCCATCGAATGTCCATGAACTAGCACAGATTGTGGTCAACATACCTCTTGTCCGTGCTAGCTGGACATCAGCCATAACCTTCTCATCGTCTATTGGACCTCCATCATCATCTTTGTCAGCAATAGCTCCAGGGGGGGGCCCTCAATCAGGTGGAAGCATCTCGCGCGCAATGAAATTGGCTCGCGCGGCGGCCAGCTTGTCCAGTCGTTGATTTGTGATTAGCATTTGACCCAATGCTTCGTAGCGGTTTGAGGGTCTCCACGGTTTTTTGACAGCAGTGATGTGGCGAGATTCCGTGATGGATGAGCAAAGCCCATTGGGAGCACCAAAATCTTGAATATTGACGCGATAGTGGACAAGGGAATGTTGACGTGGCAGTGAGAAGCCATGTTCACGCACACCTGAGGATCGAAAAAATTCGCGGTAGGTGTGGAACCGATGTAGCGCATTATCGAGGGCATCAAGTGTGTTACGGTCGAAGTCAGAACGTCGTGCAAGGTAACAGAAGTCGAGAAATGCAGAAATGCATTTGACAGCATCTGGTGGGACCAGACCATGAATAGCGGGTAAGTACACCTTGTAAACACAAAATTAATGAGAGTATCAATCACGAATATTAGTATACATACTTTCATGAGAGCCTTTGAATCATCCCCCGTCCATTGCTTGAACCTACGACCTTGTTTGAATCGCCGCAGCTCCGGAAAGGCTGGTGTAGCTGCAAGCCTAAAATAAAATTAGACATGTGAGACAATTGAAAAAAACATAAACATACCTTCGGTCAACTTCATCCATAATTTGTCCTGCCTCCGCCTTCTCATACGTCATCTCCAGATATTCTCCGACCCACTCAACCAGATGGTCCTTGAACGTTCCCTTGATAGCTTGATGGAGGAGATCTGAAGAGATAAGCTGATGGATATCCGCTCGAGGGAAGTTGCGCGTAAAGGGTATGATCTCCGCGTCGAGACCATACTCATCCCACAATGTTGCGGAGTCAAATTCTTCGAGCAGAGCATCGGTTAGCTCGTTTGTTCGCGCTGATGCCGCGCCATCGATATTGGCTGGTAATGCAGTGCAGCTATGACGGTGTCAATAAATGGAATGAGCTGCAAAAAAATAAAGAGACACACCGAGGGCACCAACCCTGTTTGATACCAGCAAGCATGACCTGTTCCGGATAGTCGGCAATGAAAGGCCCTATCCCGTAAATGACACGACGAAAGTGGCCGTCAGGACAGCGGTACACTGCTGGTTTCGACATAGTAGGTTTTAGTGTAGAAAGAATGGCCGATATCGAAGAATGGTACAATTGCCGCTTGAACTTTCGAAAGGCAGGGTCGTTATCATATTTACGATCACCTAATGTGCATGATCTTCCATTAAAATTGCTGCGTAACATAGATGGCAAGACATACTTTTTGGAATTGCAAGAAAGCCAATTGGGATGAGGGCGTTCCGATGAGCACGCCTTACTGGGTTCTGCACAAACCCAGTTGAGAAGTACAACGGATGGTATTCAATATCACCAGTGCCAACCGTGACAGTGGTTTTGTCACTGCCAAGGATGATGGGAACGAACATGCTACCTTCATTATCAGCTGGGTTTTCTTCATAAATAATATCCTAATGCAAACATTCCTTTCAATAACATGAGCTAGAATTATAATATAAAAAATGTACGCATTGGCACCATGCAAAATCACCAGACATGAAATCCGAGCGTCTACGTGTACCATTCTTGTCCAGCTCAACATATGGCGCTGTGTCAAACTCGTTATCGAAGTCCGGGTTCGCAAGCATATTCCGAGCCACCACCTCGGGATCACGGTACCAAATCTCATATTCCTGTTTCTTCCAATTCGGCGCAGTGTTGTCAATATCTTCATCAAGCGACGTCTTGAAACACTTCCAGGGAGCGTCCCCTACTCAATTCAATTTAGTCGCTGGATCCTGTAATTGCAAACAAGAATTACCTTCTTCGATAGCATCAATTCTATCATAGATATCCTTGTAGCTGTCAAAGGGTCCAACGCTACCATGTTTCATGAGCGATAATGCCCAAAGCTCGAGGAGATGGTTGATATTCCCCTGTGACATCTCTTCCTGGCGGTAAAGGAAATCTGCAACTTTGAAATGAACCTCATCTTCGAATGGGTTCCAGTTCCCAGGAGCAGCGGTAGGGCGAGGAGGTGGTGGAGTTCCTGCAGGAAGAAAATTGCCGTTTTTGTCACATGGCCGACCTAGCAATAAACAGAACTTTGTGATAAGAACGCAAAAAGAAAACTTGAAAAAAACTTACCATTGAGAAAAGGATGATACATTTTGCATTGTGGAACAACAGGAGGTGGTTCTGGGGCAGGAAATTGATGCTCGGCTGGTTCTGGAGACTCAGAGTCGTCTGGGAAAGGGTTGATGTCAGGTAGCTGGGGCGATGAGCGACTTGACGTTGGTGATGCTGGAATTTCGGTGTCTGGCTGAATAGCCTGCCGATGTCTATTGACCCTTGGGTGAACAGAATGGACATGATTTGTGCGCCCAGCTTGACTTCGAAAGGTTCTTGGGCATCCTCGAAAAGGGCAGCGCAAATTTTGAACGCTTGAGTGTCGAGACACCCGTGGCATTGTGGTGTTAGAGAAAAAACTGGGACTTGTGAGACAGGAGTGATGGCAACCAAACCACATGCCTCATGGCGCATGATCGACAAAAATTTTCAACCGCAGACCCATCTCAAGTTTGATTCCCAACTTCATGAATGTTTGTTAATTTCTTCCCTTCTATGAGTTCCTGCTTGTACTCAATACTCGCCACGCAGATGCCTGAAGGACAACTAGGTGCAGAATTACGCCATGATTGAGCAAAGTGCAAGACAACATACTCACGCGACCATCCTGTTGAAAACCCAAAACCACCCAAACGGACAAAAGCCGAGATCCAGCAGGCGGCGAAGCAGAGAAAGGAGGCAGACCAAGCCCAGAAAGCTGCGGCAGAGGCAGAGAAAAAGAAAAAAATCCTCAATGCTGAGGAGAAACGCAAGCTAAGTGCTCAACGCATCGCCACCGTCAAGGATTCTGTTCAACAATTACACAAGGAGCGTCAGTCACGTTCTGAGCGCCCAGATCTCAAGACGATGGCAACTTACCAGGAGCAGCTCCGGAAGAAAAAAGCATTGGAGATTGAGCCCGTAGACGATCAGGAGGAGGAGCCCGAGGTTGACGAGCTGAACTCGGATGATGACATGGACATCACTGACCCTCCATGGTTCCCACCAGAATCCGCTGTGGACACGGATTCAGATGGCGTTCGTCTTGGGTTTTCTGAAGATGAAGAAGATACCTACATGCCTTCTCCGGGTCCTAAAAACGGTGAAGATGAGGACAGTGATGGACCCGAGTCAGAGGACTCGATGGTGCTCCTGCAAAGGAACAGAACCAAACGGCTGGATAAGAAGAAAAAAAAGGTAAGCCTCGTTTATAACAGGGGAAAGAGCTGACCTTGTGAGATGATATCTAGGAAATCGGGAAACTCCAGGCTGAGGTTCAGGCCCATCGCCAAATCGCTCCAACTATCCACGCCCGCCCCGACCAACGGTTGCTGGAGCAGGAGAAAGGGACAAAGACGAAGTACGTGGCACAAGTTGAACACGCGTGAGAGTGAGTCGCCTTGTGGACTGACTGACTTCTTTGACAGATCGAGTGGGAAAGCTGCGGAAATAGGCGGGTTACAGAAGAACTGGAAACAAAGGACGCAAGTCGTGTCTCAACCACCACCTACCGGCTCTTCCCTCACTGCTCTACCCCCCACAAAATCACGCACAGGTCACCGAGGTCCAGATCCAAACCCTGACAGTGATTGTGACGATCTTGAGGATGTTGAACCAACCGATGGTGGGGAGATAGCCGCCGACGAAGCTGAGGAGTCCCTTGAAGCTGTGAGGAAGAGTAAGGAAGCCATAGGAGTGGCGAAAAAAACTCACAAAGGTGGAACTAAAGGTGTAAGTCGTCAAATTGCCGTGCTTAGATCATCATCACCATCATGACTTAGATGGGCATCAAGCTGAAGACGGCGGACATTGCTGCGGTAAAGCATGATGCATCCACTCGTCGTCCAGCTCGGCCACGTTATAAAAACGGCCATCTTCCATTCGAAAACCCTACGCGTGATCTCCTGACATGGCGCAATGCAGTCCTCCCCCCATTATCGATTGGGCTGGGACAATTGAGGATCCATTCACTGTTAACTCTCATCCCGATCTCCAGGATGTTGTTGAATACCTGTGGAGCGAAGAATTCCCGGAAATACAAGCAGACGATGCTGTCCAGGCTGTGGTTCGTGAAACGATGTATTTTTTTCACTGGTTATTATCATGTCCTCTTCACTTACTAGGCCAGTTCTGCTATCCGAAACTGGAGAAGCGCTATTGGGAAGCACGCCCTCCAGCGGCTCACGAAAATCTTCGCTGCAGAACCATTCAAGAACTCAAAGAGCCAGCGGAAAGAGTACGTCGAGAATGAATTGAAGGATCTGGCGTACATTTATCGTGATCCACAAACCAAGGTAAAAAACCTTAACCTCAGGATCACGGTATCTCACTGTCGCATTCCTTTGTAGTCTGGAGCTTACCGCTCTTCGTCAATGATGGAGGTGTACGCTGTCCATCAACAAATCATTACAAAAACCGACCGATTTTACGGTTATCCCACAGGCGCATTGTCGCTCTGTGCAGCAGCAGTACGTATGAATAACAACCTTTATTTTACTGTTTCTGATTACGCTCAAGCACGAGCGTGCTCTCAAGTTATGGCAAACTGGGAGTGCACCTACAAAGGAAACGAAAACAAGTTTTGTCCGCAGACCCTGGGCCGTTCGGACTGCCGCACACCATCGCGTTATCGCCAAGCTGTCAGAACGGGTGTGGAACGAGATCCACGATGTGTCGTTGCTGGCTATAGGGTCAGTTGATGTCGATGCGACGGCTGATGATAGCGAGATAGAAGATCCCGAAGACCTCGTCCAGCTGTCGTCTGAGGGCAAGCAAGATATGTAAATGTGGGATTCATTGGCAACAGGTACGTTGAGCTTGGTGTACCAGCTCGTCTGAATAAAACCTCGAGGCGTTAGGCCTCACACTAGCACACCAATTATACCCATCGCCACATAGCTTATATCTCCACCTAGTCCTAGCCCAATGCAATTATTTTCAGCCACCCCCATCGTCCACCTGAAAAAAAAGATGACCCAAAGACTGAATTCCTGGCGAAGTACTGATAGAATCTGGATAGAATGATATACTGACGAAGTTCTGATAGAATCTGGATAGAATGATATACTGACGAAGTTATGGCAAATCTGAGCCAGAATCGACTGATGTTGCCAGAATTTGTTCTAATGTCAGAACCGATAAGTGGGCCGCGAAATTTGTATGGCATCGCGAGCGTCGATATGTCGCCAGACACAATATGGAAGACTGGTTGCGTCTGGCTCGTCTGGTGCCAGACGTGCCAGACTGATGGAGTTTTGCTGATGTACATTGAAGTACAACAAGCGTATGGCACGAAAGTGAATGGAATGCACAGGTGTTGAAAACACCGCATAGCTACACAGCTCGAAGGAACGCCGATTATACAATGAATCTAGCTGTCAGAAAGTGTGTACTCAGGTACAGAAGAAAACTACGCGAACATCTTGTGTTGCCTCCCAGCTTGCACATCCTTCAACTTGAGTTACCTTCCGAACTAGCAGCGAGACAGGCAGCAGCAACGACGAAGATGACGATCAGGCCACGACAAGGTGTATTACATACATGAATGGAAACGTTTTGGTTGTGGCTGCTGGTCAATGCGCCCGAGGTGCCCGAGACCTAGTCAATTAAGTTAGATACTGTGTAGCACACCCTTGTCCATATGTAGATGGACCGCGGTCCAGTGACGAAGACAACCAACCTTAGCCCCTACCACGCCGCGCCTGCTCGACGCGCTACCATGCCTCACCGACCCGAGCTCCCAGAGTACATCAGGAAAATGGAAACATTCCTATCTTGTAATATGAGCATACGGAATGTGTTACAGAGTGCCGTCGGCGTTGTGAAGTCATGATAACATTACAGATCAACTCATAATGCTAGATAGTCGACCCTCCGATTGATATTGCAGGTGCTGTACGACGAACTTACCATATTGTTGATGCATTCCAGCCTTCTCCTCTTCCTCGGGGCCATATCCGCCTCGGCCAAAGTGAGAAGCAAGTGAGGGTGAGGTAACGCCACGGCGCCACACCGCCTCGTTGCTGATTACCATTATCCTGTTGACGAGGGATTGTTCTACGCCGTGTGTGTAGTTGACAAATAAATCTTTCCTCAAGAACAGGGGTGCACGCAGCGCAGCACAATAGGGATGCCTAGGATCGGAATCTGATAAGCCGGTATTCACGTAAACGGGGATCGAAAGAAGAGAAAAGTGAACACGGTGATGAGCGACACAACGCGCAAACGTGTTATCACTCGTTGAGGTTGAGAGAATCTTCTCTTGGCGTACAAGTATTCAACAAAGTGTGAGGAGCCCCTACTGCATTTGTACTGGACATGGGAGGGCGTCACTGAAACCCAAGTGAATGTGTGAATGTAACCAGGATGTTGTGTTGAGTATGTAGCGTAAACGTAGGTGTAATACAGAAGAGAGAAATCTAATGTACGTTGAGCTTGCGTTGAGCTCCCGCAGAAGCTACATAGTCGTGATCTCAACTGAGAATTGTCTAATTTTGGAGGCGGCGGCTTTACAGTACCTTCCAAACTAGCAGTGAGAGAGGCAGCAATGATGACAAAGATGGATTAGTCCCCAGAGGTGTATCACACGAATGCTCCGTTGTGGTTATGGCCTCTGGCCAATGCGCCCGAGGTGCCCGAGACCTAGTTGATCAGGTTAGATACTGTGTAGCACACCCTTGTCCATAATGCTGATGTTCTGCGTGTGTTATGAGTAATGTTTACCTCAGATATTGTGCAACATGGATCCTCGCGTCAATGCAATCACTTGCAAAGTTTGGTCCTAGCTCAATCAAGCAAGCTCTTCCCACTACCGCTGTTGATCCCGTTTCCGTTACTGCAGCCATATTATGCATTACAATGGCCAACCAAGACATAAGTGACTGTTCCAGAAGTCACCGCAGATAATTTCTAAATGCTAAATACATGCACCTTCAACAGGCCTATTTGCACCGCAGGAACACTAAAGCCCATTGCAAGTATACCAAGTGGTAGGAGTGACTTGAAGGAGGGTACGCAAAGTTGTTGCTACCGGTGACCTGACACGGTAGGTTCCTAAAACCGCTAGCGCAACATTTGATTTTGATTTTGACACCGGTGAGTAACATAATCCTCTTTATATGTGCAATTTGGCTAAATTTCCTCAGATTTCCCTCACCTGTTTGATTTCACTTAGGGCCGTCTACTCCAATTGGTCAGTTCATGTAGATATTTAAGACTGCAGGTAAAGTTTTAGTTACATTTGAATTGATAAGTAAAGGAAGTCAAACTCACCCTCAGTCAGGCAATTGGAAACGGTATATCTTCTGGTTTTTGGTGTATTTTTCCACTCCTGTTGCCATTTTTTAAGGATAGCTAGCTTGGCGCAACACAGTGCATTTGCGCGAGTGGTGGGAAAGGGGATCTGACATTCATGTGATGTGGCCTCCTTGGCAAGTTGATTGGCTCTGTTGTTTCCCGGGATATCACAATGACTCAGGCACCATAAAACACTGATAGAGTGAGTTTCATATGTATTGAAAATGGGTCGGATGGTTTGGTGGAACTTGTGCGCAAAGTATTGGGCCGCCTGTGGTTTGGGTTCAACTATGGCCATAGTAGCGGAGGGGTTGTTAGTGAAGAAAGCTATGTGAGTGATGATGGGGTTATTGCAAATATATTCAGCCACTTTGGTGGCTCCGATTGACAATGCTGCCATTTTGGCGTTGTATACCTCGGCATGGCCTCCTAGTCCCAGCTGAGAGGTGAAGACCTTGGTTTCTCCATGAAATGCGACTGCTGCTGCTCCAACCCAATGGAAACCAGACTTCTGTATCTTGGATCCGTCTGTGTATATGTAGAGTACATTATGTTGACTTTTGTAGTCTTCAATCTGTTTGAGATATTCTTTCCTAACGACATCAGTATCTACAAAAGGACTACAAGGGTTAACAGTAAAACGGTCTGAGTAAAGGGAAAGGGTACGCCTCCAGGGTGGGTATAGGGAGGGGTCTATTCTTTCATGTGACGGGCTTGTAAATTGGGTGATTGTTTGAATGATGGTACGTGGTTTGGGTTTTTGTTTGGGTGCGGGGAAAGGGGTGGTGGAAAGGTGGGTTGGCATCCATTCCGCCATGTTTTGGGCATTCTTTGGATGACTGCATTTGAAATGGGCAGCTTATTGAAACGGATTGTGCAACATCTTGAATGTAGTTTGGCTAGGTGTTGGATTGGTGGTATTGATGCTTCAATTTCCAGTGCAGTTGTTGGCGATGTCTTGAATGCTGCACAGATTAGGCAAAGGGCTCGACAATGCGTCTTCTCAAGGGGGCCTGATTGGTATCTGTGTCCATTCCACCATGCTGGGAATGCATAGAGTATCTTGGGGATGACACATGCAAGTTAGAGATGGCAAAGGTGGTGCTGGTTGAGGCCTTGAACCGTGTTTGACAGCATGGCGATGGCGGCAACTGCATTCTCATCCTGGGCTGCAAGGAGCTTTGCGTGTTGTTCAAAGTGTAGCTTCCGGTCAAAGTAAATGTCAAGCCATTTGTTGGCTTATCATGTGATTGATCACGTGTAGGAAATACGCCTACTACATAACCTATTCCCTACATCGTTCATACCTCAGTTGTCACCTCATCTTTCCCTTGACACTGAGGTATGTATTCATTCTCTCTCTTACCTATCCCTGTACTTATATAGCTCCTAGCACGTACTCTCTGCGTCTAGGTAATAGATCAGTTGTCACCTCATCTTTCCCTTGACACTGAGCACGTACTCTCTGCGTCTAGGCACAGGATTACAGGTTATGGGCCCCGCTCTTCGAGCGGAATTTTCTTGAACCAGCGTAGATTATGTGGACAACTCAAATATCTTGCTGTTCTCTCGGGCGATCTCACTATCTGGGTGTCCATATTGTTCTTTCGCTGAAACTTCTCAGGCAAACATCTTTTCTCGCGCACTCTAAGTGCATATATCCTGCATCACGCAGTCGGGTCAACGTGTGCCGCAAAACACTACCGCATATACTCAGTCTCTTACAATGTCTTCGCCTCGTCCTCTTCGAAATGGCAAACAGCGCGCTTCTCGTCCTCCATCTGCAGGCTCTCGCCCTGGTTCAGCTACTGGTCAATCTCCCGGTACTCGGCTGGCGGTTACACTCTCTTGTCATACCACTGTTACAAATCCACCGGATTCTCGCACTGCAACTCTAGGTCCGTTGTCTCGGGAGGCTCCTCCCCCACGGTATGAACCTTCTTCAAGCTCTTTTTCTTCCCGTTTTTTCATCCACTATGCCTACTATTATATCATCGTCGAATTTGCAACACCCCATTCCATCTCCTGTTACCCGTTCACCATATGCATCTCCACAACGAGTCTTTCCAGTTACTCCCTCTCTTCATCGTGACGTTCCTTCTTCTACGGCAGGTGTTCTCGCGCCTTTAGTTCCTGCTTTACATAACAATGCACATTCTACTTCTTCCGCCCAGCAACAAGCAGAGGCATCTTCACAAATACTGTACGCCTTGCGGGATATACCACCCCATATGGCTACACAATCTCTTGTACAAAGCCCATCTCATTACCTTGGTTCACCTTACGTTTCTCCTGTCCATACCCTTTCCCGAGCTCACTTTAACGTTCCGGTTCCAGTAGATTTACCGCCTTTACCCCCTGTCCGCTCAGTTCTCCCTTCTCTTACTCATATCCCACCTCTCACCTCCCGAGACAACTTTGCACCTTGGAGCAATGCAGTACATGTAACAATCAAAGGGATGGGTCTGACGAACCATATCTGCTCAGAGCCGTCTCCGGATGCACCTTACCACCCAGCTCTTATCCCGTCCTATCCTCCCCCGCCCCTCAATCCTAATACAGCCACGCAAGCAGAGATTGCGGCGTTTAATCGATGGTGGGAACTCGATAATCAGGTTGAAGGCATTCTTGTGCTTCGTCTTGGACCAGCTGCGGAGGCCTGTGTACCGTCCGACACTCTGAACATTCGTACAGCTCGTGAGATCTATCTTGCGCTCCAGGAGCACATGGGCTACGGCGGCTATATCAACAACAGCGCTACCCTCGAACGACTCATGGCAGCTAATTGTAGGGACGGCCACATCATCGATCTTGTCCGTAACTTCCGTGGCACCGTCAGTCAGCTGCTCAATGCAGAATTTGCAATGCTGGCTTGACCTATCATTAAACACTTTATCATGCAACTCCCCCCTACCTTCCATTCCATCCATAACCGTGTTATATCGTCTCTTCCATCTACTAGCGACCACCATTTCTTCATCCTCTTCGATTTACTCAACGAGGTTGAGGGTATCGAGAACACGCTACGAACTGAAACAGCCCTTCAGCCTCGCTCTGGGCAACGCAATCCTGCTGCCCCGCATCACTCTCGTGCCGTGAACTCGACTTCAGCTACATCTTCTACGACTACCACCAGTTGCAGGGACACTATGTGTACCTATGCTCGTTGCGGAGCTATGGGTCATCCCATCAAAGAGTGTTGCCGTCGTAAGGCGGATGAGGCAGTGGCCGCTGCTGCCACAAATGGGGGTGCACGCATCATGGGAGTTTCTGGAAACCGATCCACTGCGGCAGCTGGCAGTGCTTCGGTCTCTGCACCACGTGCATTTGTTGCCGACATTGACAATACGGGAGTGGGTACTAGTGAGGACGTTGTGGATGAACAAGATGTAATACCTGACGATACCTCCATTACTCAGCCCTTTGCGGCCTTGTCCGTCGCTACCTTCAATGATGATCTGCGCTACTGCGCTGACTTGTATGCCCGGTGTGATCTCCCTCATTCCCCTCTATTTGCATCTCCTTTGGCGCTACCAGCATTTGATTCAGTTGCTTTCGCGGCTATTGGGGATCTCTTTAACTCCCTGCTCGATTTGGGTTGCTTGCATCACATCATCCGTGACCGTCGGTATTTCACGTCTTATGATCTGACTGGGGCAGTGGATATTGGGACAGCGAATTGCGGCGTATTACGGGCGCTTGCTCGTGGTGATGTCTCTTTCCGCATATCTCGACCATTTCGCATGGATCACTCTTCGCGACTGTCTTCATGCGCCGGGGGCACCTATCAATTTACTCTCTGTGGGCACCCTCCAGGAACGCGGTGTGTCTGTGGTTTTCCAGCCAACCCCGCCTGCTACGTCCATCCATTTTCCGGAGACTCATCCATCTGTTCCTGGTCTGGTGATCAACGCGACCGTCCTACGGCGTCTGTCTTTTCTCCAACTGGACTTCGTAGCTCCTTTGTCTGATGCTGTATCTCTTTTCTCGAGGGTGCCAGAGACTGGGACTATCCCCAAGCTGGCGCTTACCCCCTACGTATGGCATCGTTGATTTGCCCATCTAGGAATGGAAGCTACGAGGGCTGCTCTCACTAAGGACTATGTCACCGGTGTCGAGTTTGTTGGGAAATTTGATCATGACAAGTGTGTACCTTGTATCTTTGGTAAGGAACCGCAGCGTCCCTTCGATCATTTCGGGCATCGTGCGTCGATGGTTGGTGAACTTCTGCATACGGATTCATCAGGACCCTATACGCCGTCGATTACTGGCCGCGGACACACCAGCTGTAATGTGATACTCGATGACTTCAGCAACTTCAATTTTCTGGGTCTTCTCAAGGCAAAATCTGATGCTGTCGACCTTGTCATCAGTGTGGTGGGGACTGTAGAGCGCGTCTCAGGAAATCCAGTTATCAATATCCGTATGGATGGCGCACCTGAACTCTGCCAAGGACGTCTGGGGCGTTGGCTTCGGACGAAAGGAATTGCCCTGCAGGTTACTGCTCCTTACGCGCATCAGCAAAACGGCAAGGCTGAGCGCTTTATTCGGGTGCTTGATGAAGGCGCGCAGGCTGTTCTTGCGGACTCAGGCCTCCCTGGTACCTTTCGCGGCTTTGCCTTGCTCTACGTTGGCTGGAATTGAAACCGTCTCCCTACTTCCGTACTGCCCACAGGCATCACACCGTTTGAGGCGTTCAAGAAGGTGAAGCCTGACCTGTCCGTTGCACGTATCTTCGGTTGTTTCTGCTACGTCAGTGTTCCTCGTGAACTCCGGCCTAAAGGCGGTCTGAAGAGATTCGTGGCTATCTTTGTTGGCTACATTGAGGACCGTCTGGGCTGGCTTACTGTCAACCTAAAGGGCAAAGAATTTTTCTCTCGTGACGTCATTTTTGATGAACTCCGTCCGGGACGTCTTGGTGTGCCTCGTGCTATCCACCCTCCCGACTCGGCTCTCCCTGCCCGTGCGTCAGCTATTGCCGGTCATCATTTGGAAGTTGCTGCTCGTCTTGCAGCTGAGCGTCGTGCGAGTTTGCGACCCGCGAAGGCCCTCCTTGCGCATGGGGGTGCAGATCTCCGTCATTTGCCTGGTTGTCTGGGTGCTGCTGATGTGCGCAGTGTTGGGGGGGTGGATGTGTTGATGGTTGCTGCACAAGATGGGGGTGTCGGTTCTGCGGATGTGACGAACATGTCGACGGTTGTTGCACGCGATGGGGGTGCGGGTTTGGCGGTTGTGATGAATGTGTTGACAGTTGTTGCACGCGATGGGGGTGCAGGTTCTGCGGGGGTGGCGGCTCTGGGAGACTTAACTGCCTACCTGGCTGTAGGTGATTATTCCTCTCTTCGATCCCCTGATCTCCTGGCCGATTTCGTCCCTTTGGTTGCTTGTGAGACCGGTCCACTGCGAGAGGAATTCACCTGTATGTCTACGTTGGAGCGTGACATTGTTGAGGCGCATTGTTACGCCTCTTACACTGAGTTTCCTCGATGGTCTCGACCTCGTTCTTTTGACCTTACCAAGGCGCCGGAATCATCCCAGGAGGCTCTGTCTCGTCCTGACTCTGCTATATGGCGTGCGGCTATGGATCGTGAGGTTGCCAGCCTTTTGGACATGGGCGCATTTGAGGAAGCAGATCTCCCTCCTGGCCGGAAGGCAATTGGCTTGAAGTGGTGTTTTGATATCAAGACTGACTCTGATGGCCACCGTGTACACGGTAAGGAAAAGGCACGTCTAGTCGCGCAAGGTTTCAGTCAGCGCCCAGAAGATTACGACGAGACCTATGCGCCCGTCGCCAAGATGGTCAGTATCCGCATCTTGCTCTCTTGGGCTGCCATCCAGGACCTAGATATATACCAATTCGACTGCAAGACTGCTTTCCTCCATGCGAAGAACCGGAAAGACATATACAGTACTCAGATTCCTCACTATCCCTTGTCCTCGCCACGTTGTGTCCTTAGAATCCTCATCGCACTCTATGGTCTCCGCCAATCGGCATACAAGTTCTACATGCTTATCCTGTCGCTACTCTTGGGTATTGGTCTAGTCCAGTGCGAGGTAGATCATGCAGTTTTCTTTGGCGAATGGTCCTCTCCCCCACATCCATATGTGCCGCTTCATGTTGACAACGGTTTGGTCATCACAAACTCCGCTTCGCTCTACAAGTGGTTTATTGGACAACTTTCAGTCCGCTTGCATATTGTTGATATGGGTGACTGCCAGAAGTTCCTGTCTATCCGTATCATCCGCGATCGTATTGCACGCCGACTTTGGCTATCTACCAAGATCTATGTCGAGGAACTCCTGGACCAGTGGAATATGTCCGACTGCTCTTCTTTCCCTGTACCTTTCACCACCCAACTTGCTGATCTCAAGGAAGCGCCTCCCAATGCACTGCCAGAAATTTCTGACTCGGATCTTATCGTCAACTATCAGTGTCTTGTTGGCGAGCTACTCTATTTGGCCTATTCAACGCGGGGTGATACATATCATGCAATGTCACTCAGCCAGTATAGCTCCAAACCCACCCGCGCTCTCATGCTATCCGCCAAACGCGTCTTGCGCTACCTGGCTGGGACTCGTGATCTTGCACTCCAACTGGGTAAACTGGGCCCGGATGCTTCTGTCCCGTCCACGCTTTCTGGGTATATGCGGTGTGTGGGCTGCTCCGATTCCGACTGGGCATCCGCCTCCGACGATAGAAAAAGTATTTCTGGTTACTGTTTTTTCTACGAGGGATCTCTAGTATCTTGGTCTGCAGCTAAACAGAAGGCTATTGCGGCATCTTCGACAGAGGCAGAATATTACGCGCTTACCCATGCGCTTAAGGAAGCCTTATGGATTCGTGTCTTCTTATCCCTCGTCAAACTCCCTATTCCCCGTCCTTTTCCTCTAGTCTCCGATAATCAGGCCGCCCTTTCCTTGACCAAGACCTATTTGATATCCTCACGCTCCAAACATATCAACATTCGTCACCATTTCATACATCACCATGTCGCAGATGGTACATTTTCTACCACCTGGATCCCTACGGCTGATATGCCAGCCGACATTTTTACGAAACCATTAACTTCCGTACTCTTTACTCGTCATCGCACTACACTAGGCTTCACTTCTCCTCCTTCTTTATGAGCTTCCATTTCTTTTCTTTCTTTTCTTTACTTATCGTGATCTTCCACACGATGGGGGTGTCTTGGCTTATCATGTGATTGATCACGTGTAGGAAATACGCCTACTACATAACCTATTCCCTACATTGTTCATACCTCAGTTGTCACCTCATCTTTCCCTTGACACTGAGGTATGTATTCATTCTCTCTCTTACCTATCCCTGTACTTATATAGCTCCTAGCATGTACTCTCTGCGTCTAGGTAATAGATCAGTTGTCACCTCATCTTTCCCTTGACACTGAGCATGTACTCTCTGTGTCTAGGCACAGGATTACACCATTGGATGTGGCTCCTGGCAACTACTATGTGTTTGATTCCGTCGGAGTCCTGAAAAACAATGGGGGGTGAGCAGTTATACTTATAGCGCCACGAGTAATGCATTAATTCTTGTTTGGCAAGGTCTGATGACAGGCCCGCACTTTCAAGCCATTTCTCCACCTCTTGGTAAGCGGTCTCTAGAAATATGATGTTTGACTTGAGCGAGTCTGATGAGACATATAGTTTCCCATTGTCAACATACATCAGAAGGTTGACGGGAGTTGGACGTGATGAGATGGTGACTTGGCCCTCATCATTAAGTTGATCCAGAAAGCTGAGTTGTTCGACAAGTTTGGCTGTGTAAAAGGCTACTAGGATTGGTGATATTGGTGATCCTTGAGGAATTCCATTCTTGACCGGTTGCATGATCCCCCGTATGCCGTCTATGCAGATTGCCGCTTCCCTGTTAGTCAGAAAACTGCTGATCCATTGCACATATCCAAGGGGGATGTGTTTTCTGCGGATCTCACAAAGTAAGTGATTGTGGTTAACAAAATCGAAGTAACCTTTGATGTCAAAGGTTAGGGCGGATGTCACTTGGCCATGATTCCAGGCCAACTGTATGTCATTGATGAAAGTAAGGATTGTGTCCAAGGTTGAGCAATTGGAAGTGCCGCCAAATTGATTTCCTGGGACAAGGTTGTGCTTTCCTGCCAAAAATGTTAGTTGTCTTGCCACAATTGGTTCTAATACCTTTCCGAGGCACTCTAGAAGTGTGATGAGTCAATACACTCTGGGGTTGGAGTAATTGGGTTTGTTGGGTTTCCAAAGGGCGACGACTATTGCCTTCCGCCATATCTTGGGGTGGTATCCTGCCTTCAGGCACTGTGTCATCAGATTGGACATGTGAGCCTGACCCGGAGCGCTTTGCCAAACCCATTTTAGAACTTGATATGTTATTTGTGAGTGTCCCGGTGCCGTGTTAGAGCTATTCTTGAAGATTGCGTCTTGAACTTCTTCTGGGCTTACATCCTCAAAACAGAGGTCATCAGTGTGTTGTGTGTTCAAATTGGGATGGAAATCATTGGTGAGGTCCGGTGGTGGTTGGTAAAGTTCTTTTCGAAGTGCTTCACATTTTTCTTGATGAGTTATTGCCTTTGGTAGATTGGGGCCCTGGGCAATTGGTGGGGTTGGGTAATTTCCAATGCCCTTAGAACTTACATAGTTGTTTGAACAAGTTGCAACTTTGGTGTATCTTCCTTTGGATTTCCGGGCTATACTCACCAAGAAGGTTCTGGTATATTTGCTGTTCTTGTCTGGCTTTGCTTACTTTCCGTACTGCCTTGTTTAGTTGATTATCCCACCTTGGAATTTGGTTTGTTCTTCCGTTCTTTGGCCATTCTTGATGTTGCTGCGTGGATGGTCTGGGTCAGGGTTTCTGCGTAAAGGTCAAGTTGGTTGGGGGTCAGGCTGTTTATGGATGCGAGCTTGCTAAGTACTGTACTTGAATTCTCGGCCTCTTCCTCAAAAGCATTAATCCATTCCGATGGGTCAACATCTTTGAAGCGGTACCTGAGGCCGCATATGTTTTTGATTTCTGTCAGACCATGGTCAATGGTGAATTTGAATTGAATAGTGTTGTGATCAGAGTCAAGGGAGAGCAAAGGCTGAATGGCCCAGTTCTTGATTGTGTTCTGGTTCCTGGCTTTGCTGTTGACAAAGGATAAGTCAATTACGGATGGCCTCTTGCCGTTATGCTGTGCAAGGTGGGTGATTTTGCCTTGCTTGTTGACTAGGGAGTAGCCTTCTGACAATAGCCAATCTACAATGTTCTCAGTAAGTTGGTTGTCATGGTATTTGTGATCTTCACGCGACCAGAGCGGGTGGTGCAGGTTGAAGTCTCCCGTGATGATAGTTGGGTGTTGGGGAAGGTTGGTGTTAGTTTGTTGCAATTGGTTCAGGATGCATTCTTTGCCCTTAGCGGTATCATTGTAAATATTTATAATAGTTGTTGTGGGGTGTCCTGGTTGTGTAACGTCAAGGATTTGGATGTTGCGGTCTTCAATAATGTCAGTACAAAGGGTGACAGTGAAATCTGGCCGTGATTTGACATAGGCAATTGTTCTTGGTCAATTTTGGGTGCCGGCTGCTGATGTGACCTGAAGAATAGTGGTCCATCCTCGTAAGGCCACCGGCCTGTGGATTTTGTTTCCATTACCTGGGTTGCGTCCAATGAAACCCCAGTCCGGTTTCTGTAATAAGATAATGTTGAGGCCATGTCCAAAGTGGTTGAGCAGCTGCACTACTACGTGTTTTCTCAGCTGGGCGTTGAGTTGTGCAATCTGGATAGGGTTTGTAGTATTTGCTGAGATGTTGTTTGGGTTCATGTTTGCTTCTTATTGGATTGGTTTGGCTTTTGGAAGATTGTCTTAGGCTTCTGTGAGGAGAAGGTGTTATCATCTGACACAAGGATCTCAAACCTATTCTGAGATGAGATGCTGGTGTCTGGATCATTGTTTGGTGCTGGCTCCTTCTTTCTTGACCTTTTGGGTTTTGCCTTCTGCCACGGGTTACTGGTTTTCTGGGTGCGGCGTTCATTCTCCCGCACAGTCCCATATCTCTCAAGTCTTGTTGGGCATCTCCTCAAATCTGCTGGATGGTTGTGATCTTTGTTACTGTCTGAGAGGCAATTTGCGCATTTGAGGTTGTGAGGGCACAAGTTGTCCGTGGATGTGTCCATACTGTTGCTGTTTTCTTGCACTATTGTGCATTTATGGCAGCTCATTGGGTTGGTCTTTGTGTGGTTGCTCTCTGCATGCTGTCCGCTGCAGATTCTGCACTGTTGCTCCTCTTTGCACTGGTCCATGTTGTGATTGTACCTCCAGCAATTTTGACATTGCAGTATGGGGGGTCAATCTTGGAAAGCCCAGAGTGTGCAGTGCCTTCCAAAGGACACTAGGGATTGTAGGTCTAGGATTTGTTTTGCCGCAGATTCATTGTCTAGGGCAAAAACAATTGAGGACCTTGGGGTGCTCTTGAGTTCCTCATCTGTTCAAAGCCAGTGGGGATTGGCTATGATGTAATTCTGAAACTGGGCGTAAAGGGGGTTACAAGCAATGAGCTTGGAGTGGACAAACTCGGCCTTGTGTAAAACTCGACCATTGCCAATAGTGAGGGAGCCTGTATTTACTCCGTCTACTTGTACCTTGTACCACTTCTTGTCTTCTCAGATTATAACCTCTTGGTTGTTACCTAGGCATTGGAGAACTGGCCTGATGATGTGTTCAAATTGTAGGAGATCTGCGGCAGTTTGGTCAGCTCTGGTTGATACAATGATGTTACCCTGATTGATGAAACTGGCAGCAACAATTTTCATATGTTTGCTATTGTTGGTTGCCCCTAGAGAAGCATTAAGATTATTAACAATAATACTGGGATCTTGCCGGTGAGTTTCTGGAATGCCATTGGGTAAGTATTGAGCCACCAGTCTTGTCGGCTGGTGAGATAGCATGGGGTTAGCTGGAATCTTGGGCTTTGGTGCAGGCGCCGGGGGTGGTTGGGTTGGTTGGCCTTAACTTTGTTGACATAGATTGTGGGTGGCTTGGTTTGGGTGGGATGGGAGTTAGCCGCGTTGATGGGGTTATGGATCAAGTCGTAGAGTGTTTCTTCCTGTTCCAGTCTGTTTGACAGTGTTTGCAACGAGTCAATACGCCCTGTGATAATCCCAATATGCTTGCAGAGGTTGCCAATACCTAGAAGCAAAGGTTTGGTCGTTAACTGGCATGATTGATAGTGAGGTTGAGATTTTGGCTATATAGTCGCCAACTTATTTGTCTTTCAAAACATGTTCCAGGTATCCATCACTTTCTGCTACATCAATGGCTTCTAGTAGTTCTGCAAGCCTTTGTTGAAAGTTGCTGAGGCCTTGATGATACTGTTCTTCTTTTGTCTGACTTGGTGATGTATGTGGAAAGGCTGGTTATTCAAAATTTGGTCGAGCTCGATGTTTTCATTGAGTTCAAAGTGAATGGGCAAGATTCAGCCATTGGTGACTGGCGCAACAGAGTATCTTCTGCCAAGGTGTTGTGGGGTCTTGGGGTCATATCTGCGCCCCCTAGGGGTTACAGTAGAATCTTCTAGTCTTCTCTTGCCTAGAGTTTGGGTGGGGGTAGTGGGACTGGTGGGCCGGCTCCGAGGCGGTGTCTGGTGTGTTACACCCAAGTAATGTGCCTTTAGTGGTTTGTTGTAGCAGAACGGGTTTATGGTGCGTGTATGGTTTGTCAGGTGGCTTATTTTTAGGCTGCAAGGCTTTAACAGATTTGGGATTGTTGCTACTACTTTCAATGTGCGGTGTCATCCTTGTTTCCTGGGTGTTTTAACCGTGGGAAATTTCCACTGGGCCTGCGGACTCATCGCGGATCAATTGCAGGTCGAGAGCCTGCTTGCAGCCGACAGTTCAATTGAAATCCCGCCGCCGTCATTGAAGCGGAGATTCTAACTTCAACGGCCTGCTCGGAGCTAGCAGCGTGCTCGACAACTTCTCGCAACCACCTCCGGATCTTCCATCGCAACGAACTCCAAATTATAATTGCAAAGACTGCGAGAAGTATGTGAACGCATGTGAGTAGATGCGAGCTTGTGAGTTATTCTGCGCTCTTTCGGCTCTCCAGACTTACGTTTACTGTCTTACGCAGACCATGGATCCGGACGACGTTGACGCCAACAGCCAGGATGATGAGTATGGCCCACAGCACCTGTACGACGATGCATGCCCAAGCCTAATCAGAACTATCTGACCATGATACCCGCTGCTACTGGTCATTTGCACACTTGAATCAGCATCGCTATTGTCCACTCCGCGCATACGCACTCGATAAGGGCAGTGAACGACATGCAAAGCCCCCGCTGACCAGCTACATCTCGTCACCTCATGATCTACTCAGGATCAGATACGAGTCCAATGACGCAGATGGATGGGGCACAACCGGTGTACCTTTGTCCTATTCCCCTTTCGTTTACCCAAGAAGCTCACTTCCTTCTTGAACCGCCACTGCAAGGGTGGGGTGGTCCAGAATCGCCCACCCGAGCGATGCCGATCCGAGGCTCGGTTTGGGAAGTACAACGTGTCTCCCTGGTGAAATGTGGGTGCCCATTCCTCGGCTAAATCATGCCCATAACTGGAAGGTGTAACAACGTGTAGCGTGCAGTGACTCGGACCGTGACTTGCTTCAAAAGAGGGTTTTTGACTTTAACTTTACTTCGCAGAGATCAGTGTGAACTGTTTATAGAGGTGTGCGTTGTAGAACCTGGCAGCAAATATCATCAATCAGATCTTGCCCGTTCCGTTGTCCGACCCTTCGTACGAGCCCCCAAGACAAATTCCCGTCGACTGACCGTGTCAGCGTACCGATACCGAAGCCCATGAATGAATCACCGGATGAGTTTCGGTTTATTCAGAAGACCACGCGTATTTCACGCGAGCAACGCCCTTACGGACCATTTGGTCGGACAAGGTGCGCACCACGTTGGTTTTGCCTCGTCGATACATACCCTTGGCTCGTCCCATGTCTTCTTCATTGACCATCCCTTCGCCGCACACATGCACTACCGTATCCTGGAGACAAGTGGGTCGAAGGCACCTGACATGTGACTACACACCGGACGATGGTGCAATGCTACACATGACGCCGCGCTGTCGTGTTTATCGCCATCGCAAGGGTGGTCCTGCAGCCAGATCGCTCGCTGGGAGCTGGTTTTCGGAGCATGAAGATCAAATCCGCATATTGCATTGCTTGCCTTGCTTGTGGTCGCTCTATCACGAGGTATTGAGGACTGGGAAGCCACTGGGATTAGGCTTTACCGTCGAACTCGTCCGTTCGTTTGCTCGGATCAGGCTTTGAGAAGAAATGCTATAAAGCCCACTTGTTCGCCGTGACTTCAAGTCCCTCAGCAGCCACCACGATGTTGCTTTCTTCTCTTCGCGTGACGAGCGTCGTGCTTGCCCTTGCTGGGATTGTATCTGGTCTCGGAACGACATGTACCACGCCTCTCGGCGCGGGGACGTCAGGACCCAACGACCCCTACTGGATGCAGAACATCAAGCACCAGGGGAGAGCTACGTACAACCCGGACCCCAATGGTTACAAAGTCTTCCGGAACGTCAAGGTTCGTCGATTTTCGTACACTGCGTGATCGGGTATCCTGACTACTCCATCTTATCAGGACTTCGGCGCCGTCGGAGATGGTATCAAGGATGATACTGCGGCCATCAAGTAAGGAATATCAGGTTGACACTCAAGTCGATTTATCTGACATCATTGCAGCGCTGCTATAACCTCGCAGAACCGCTGCGGTGGCGGCGGCTGTCGTTCGTCAACGTAAGCGTCGTTCTTATTCCATCACACGTCAGAGGACTAATCAACCTACCAGAACTACTCCAGCTGTTATCTATTTCCCCAAGGGGTAGCTATTGCATTATTATTACAAGACCGCACCCTTTGCTAACGCCCGGATAGAACATACCTGGTCTCCACCCCTATCATACCCTACTACTACAGTCAGCTTATTGGAGATGCCAAATCGCCCCCTACGTTGCTTGCAGCGGCTAACTTTGAGGGCATGGCCGTCATCGGTGAGGACCGTCATACTCCAGTTGATATATGATTCTTAATAATCTTTAGATGCTAACCCATACATCCCTGGTGGAGGTGGCGCCCAATACTGGACGAACCAAAACAACTTGTACGTGGTTTCTTTCGATCAGCCTTGCACGAGCTCATGGCCTCACTTGATAGCCACCGCTCGGTGCGAAACTTCGTGATTGATGTCCGACGGTAAGCCTACGATTCTCACACTGATATTGGTGTCATCTCAACATTTGTCCGCAGAGTTGCCCCAGAGCGATCCCAAGGAACCGGTATCCATTGGCAAGTCGCACAGGCCACATCTCTCATGAACATCGTCGTACACATGTCTACCGCTGCAAACACCGCTCACCAGGGTAAGATTCAGTCAGTATCGCTGGCTTACTTCAAATTGACGTTTGTTTCCAGGTATCTGGATGGAGAACGGAAGGTATTCACGATCGAAACTAGGATTAACATCTTCACTCACATGATGCGCAATAGCGGTGGATTTATGGGCGATCTCGTATTCAACGGAGGTAAGCACTCCTTTGTCCATGTTCCGTCAAGGTTCTCGATTGACTCTCCTCTTAAGGAAAATTCGGTATCTGGGGTGGCAATCAACAGTCAGCTGATTCTCTTGAGGTCGCGACACGAATACGGGCTTACATTGGCGTTTCTTAGGTTCACTGTCAGGAATGTCACCGTCAATAATGCGCAGACTGCTATCTACAGTTTGTGGAACTGGGGTGGGTTTTTGTGTCGGTTTGAGTTTGGGGATTAGAAGCTGACTTTACGATTAGGATGGACCTATCAGGGCGTCACGTTCAACAACTGCCAAGTAGGCCGTGTTCGATTGTATTGCCTTGCGGGCTCTGACGAATTATAGGTCGGATTCGACGTCGCAACGGGTGGTTTGACTCTCAATGACCAGGTACGAGTTCTCAATCCCTTCCACCCCGCAATTCCTGATCATTCTTCAGACGACTGGAGCTCTAGCAATCATCGACGCCGTTGCCACCAACGTACCCATCTTCATCCGCAACTCCAAACCCAGCAACAACGCCCTCGCCGGCTCATTAGTCCTCAACAACATCAGACTCAACAACGTCCCTGTCGCAGTCGGCGTTGTCGGCGGCGCTGTCGTCCTCAACGGAGGAACCACGACCATCGCTTCCTGGGGACAGGGTAACGTCTACAAGGGCACGAACACCGCTGGAGTCTACACCAAAGGCAACATCCCAGCGCCCAGCAAGCCCGCCAGCCTTCTTGATGGCTCTGGCCGAATTGTGGGCAGGATGCATCCTCAATATGAGGCGTACCATGTTAGCCAATTCGTCAGCGTGAAAGATCTGGGCGCGAAGGGAGACGGTGTCACGGATGACACAGCCGTCCTCAAGGACATTTTCAACAAGGTGATTCGAAACTCTCTTTTCTTCGATACAACGGGCGTGCTGACGTTGGTGGATAGTATTCCGGATGCAAAATTATCTTCTTCGACCACGGAAACTACATCGTGACTTCGACCCTCACCATCCCCGCCGGGACCCAGATGGTCGGCGAGGCCTGGTCCATCATCTCGGGCAAAGGCGCTGCTTTCCAGAACCAGAACAGCCCGCAAGTCGTGTTCAAAGTCGGTGACACAGGATCTCAGGGCAAGATGGAAATCTCCGATATCATCTTCTCGACTGTCGGCACAGGTCCGTCTTCCTCCTGCTATGCTCGTTCCGGAGATTCTGCTAACGGGGTATATTAGCTCCCGGTGCTATCATTGTGCAGTGGAATGTCAAGGAACCGGCTGGTTCGAAAGCTGGCGCTGGTATGTGGGATTCTCACATCAGGTACGTCGTCTGTCCCCATCGCTTGCAGAGGACGGTAATAAACAATCGAATTTACTAGGACTGCCGGAGGTGACCTTTCCATTCATTGACTTTCATATTGTTCTATGACTTACAACGTCACTTCAGTTGCCGGCAGCAACCTCGAAGGTAACACCTGCCCCAAGACGGGTGCTGGAGGATTTGCCCCCTGTTTCGCTGCATACCTGGCTCTCCACCTTACCCCGCAATCAACCGCATATCTCGAGGTAATTGTTACTTTTGATGTTTGGCGAGTCATAGTTGAATCTTGCCCAGGGTACCTGGGTGTGGCTCGCCGATCACGACTTGGACTTCGCTGGCGAGGCGCAAATCTCCGTCTACTCGGGCCGTGGTATTCTCTCCGAGTCTCAAGGACCAGTGTGGATGGTTGGCACAGGTTCGTTCGCATCAAACTTGTATGTTTCAATGACTGACTTGCGTTGTTCATTAGGGGGTAAGAGTCAATTGTTAACCGCCGTACTTCATCCTTAACCCATGTTTCACCAACAGCGGAACATCACGTTATCTATCAATACAGCCTCGTCGGTGCTGCAAACCATTACATGGGCTTGATCCAGACAGAAAGTGTGCGTAAAATGCGTCTTCTCATTGATTTAGGATTTAGCTGACGTTCGATCTCCTTTGACAGCCATACTACCAGCCAAATCCCGTGGCGCCAGCACCTTTCAGCCTTAGCACCACTTTCAAAGACCCTGCGCTTTACAGCCCCAACCCTTCTGCCTGGGGCTTATCTATCAAGACTTCAAACAACATCCTGATCTTCGGTACGCATGAGCTTCCTTGACCTCGATAGGCTCTCTAACGACTTTTGCTCCGTCCACTTAATTAGGCGCCGGGCTATACAGCTTCTTCGACGTACGTTCGTCCTTTACATGCAAAAGCCGAAAGCTCACATCATGTACCCTTGCCTTATCTTTCAGAAATACACTCAACAGTGCATCGACACCAGAAACTGCCAGGCCCAAATGGCGAACATTGACAGCGCGTCAACGAACGTGAACATCTACAGTCTGTCCACTGTTGCAAGCACCCAGCAGTTCAGCGTCAACATGGTCGGCGTAGCAAACCAGGCGAACAACATCAACGGATTCGCATCGACTGTGACTTCTTGGAGCAGGACTTGAAGCTCTGCGCGGGAAATTACTTCCTGGGTTGCGGCAAGCGGTTGCTTGACTAACAGTCCTGTCTTTTTCGATGATAACGAACATCGAATACATCATTTGTACATCTCTTTCCCAAAATGCAAATCTGAACCTGATTCTTCTTCCTTCGAGCGAAAGAATGAAGAAGCATTCTGAACCTACTTGACCATCCCAAGTTCTTCGGAGATCTCTAGCAATGCGAGTCTGATATGTGAGCAGTGACTTCTTCCAACTTGGTCGTCGGGCTCTGTCTTTCAATCTTTGAGCGTTTTCAGAGCTTTCTCTAGGCAATTGGTATGCTGAAAACAAACTCTCTATGCAAATTCTCTCAAAGTAATTGACTGCAATTCCTTCGAGATGTTGGTAGATACCTCCCTCAAAATAGTCTGGCACGCTTCACAGTGAAGAGCATGAGAATAAAGTAGCTGTGCCTTAAACCATCATTGGTTCGCTGGCTTTGGGCCTTTGCTCATGTTGAAGTTCCCACACCGTCTTCTGAAAGTGACTGGAAAGTGAGTTGTACTGTTCTTTCGACTCAATGCGACAGTGATCTCCACAACCATGTTCTCCAACCTGGAGAACGCACTAATAAGTGGAGGGACATTCATTCAGAACACGAACGGCGGCGGTACTGGTAAGGGTGAGTCTTTCGCTTCGCCACTTCGTGGTCTAGTTGACTGGCTTATAAATTACAACTCAAAGGCTTCGACGTCCTTATCCGTAATGTCGCCTCAAATGCGTTCCACAATTCCCGTGATGTCTACGACACACCAAAATGTCATCCGAACACACGAGTGGCTGCTCTTGCCACCATAATGAAATGGATCCAGGATCCGTCAACCCGCCGCTTCCTCGTCATGTGGCTCAACGGTGCAGCAGGCGCCGGTAAGTCTGCCATTGCTCGGACCATCGCAGAACAGTGCGCCGAACTCGGACTTCTCCTGGCTGGATTCTTCTTCTCCAGGACCGCAGGGGGCCGCAACACTGATCAGCGGCTCATAGCAAACATTGCGTACCAGATCCATCTCAATATCCCGGAGACGCGCCCGCATATCGAGCTTGCTATTGAGCGCGATCCCTTCATATTCGACCGCAAACTCGAAGCACAGATTCTCTCTTTGGTCATTCAACCTCTCCGATACGCTACCGATGCTGCTCCGCACGAAACGAGGAGCGCTTGGCCGAAGTTTATCGCTATTGACGGGCTCGATGAATGCTCTGACGCCCCGGCGCAGCTGCATATCTTGCACGTCTTTTGTGATCTGGTGAGGCACCACAAACTCGGTATAATAATACTCATCGCGAGTCGGGCTGAAGCGCACCTTCGTGCGGCCTTCGACATCGGGCACCTTAGCCACAATTCCGCAAGGATTACTCTTGATAACTCATTACATCCTGACGCAGACATTGAATTCTTTCTTCGATCAAAGTTCACGGAAATCAAGAATACACACCAGTTCCGATCATCTATCCCGGAATCATGGCCATCATCTGACACAATTTCTATGCTGGTCGCCAAGTCCTCTGGACAATTTATATTTGCATCAACCGTGGTTAGATACATAGGAGTGAACCACCATCGCCCGGTTGAGCGTCTAAACATAGTTTGTGGACTCTCTCCTCGAGACAACGACAATCCCTATGGAGAAATAGACGCTCTCTTCACTCATATCTTCGCATCTATGAAGAATGTTAAGACTGCACTACGAATCCTACGCTTTCATTTATTTATCCAGCCGTTTCGACTTCAGGACGTCCTGAACACGACCTTCATCAAGAGTGACATGAACTTCTATTTGGCTGAATTACAATCTGTACTGATAGAGCCCAATGAGTATGATGGAGGTATAAATTTCCTCCATGCTTCTCTCGGCGACTTTCTTCTGGATTATTGGCGATCTGGGGAATTCTGGATCCGTGCAGCAGAGGGAAACGATGACGCGGCAGTATCCATACTAAAACTCTATCGCTTGAAACGCTTGGAAGGTAAGTCTTTTTTGCCAATCAAGCATTCCCAATTGCTTCTCAAGGAGACATCCAATATTTCCCCCTTGACAGTACAAGTGCCTTATATGTTCAGTGTTCTAAAGCTCCAGATCAACAACTCAACTTTATCTGATGCCCTGCACGAGGAGATCTTGCATCCCGAATTCATATCCGCGGCCTTCATTAGAGTTCACGGGTGCTTCTTGATGCATGAATTTCTCGAAGAGTGTATATATCTCAAATATATCTGGTCAGTGTACCCAAGTTCAATACCATAACGACGTAGTTCCTTATCTTTGATTTCCATGTTCCAGAAATTCCCTGACACAAAGCTTACTCTCTCCTTGCGATACGATCAGCAATTAGTAGAGCACCTTGAACAATTTGCCACCTCCGGCTTCAACAGGCTCTGTGACGCCCTGGTGCTAATATCTGCCGGCTGTGCGGGGAACACTCAGTTTTTTCTCGGAGATTGGTGGCAACATCCCTGGTGGCAAGAATTCATGCAGGAGCTGGACAAGGAGGGGTCAGATGAAGCTCGGGATGTATACGAACACCTTTGTGGTAAAGAGCCCACCCATCTGATGCCCATCTATGACTGTCTTAACTCTCCTAGACCATATGGAGATGGTTACATCTCAGGTAAAAAGAGTGCTGATCTTGCTCTACGTTGCCTGAAATCAGCCGTTGAGAAATCAGCCGTTGAGAATGCCGTTGGAGTAGTCCGAATTGGCCCAGGCCAGACACGCAATAAATGCGAGGTGATGAGTTGTTCTATTGCTTCCAGCGAGGCCTCGAAGAGGTAGCCTCGCACAGCCACCGATCCGGCCCGGTGGCCGGCTCTATCTACGCGGTCCATCTATCTAAGCGAGCTGTACTGTATCTACGTGATCTGTCTACTTGCTGTCTACATCTAAGCGAGCCGTGTCGTATCTACTATGTGTAGTGTGTACATAGTCTCTAATGTATTGAGTTGTCCTGCTGCTGTGGTCACTACCACATGTGCCCCCCTTCACATATGCGCAACGCCCTCGTTGCGTGCACCCACCACTTATCCCACCGCTGTCCTATCCCGCTCGTCCTCATTGTCGCTGTCCTCCGCGTCAAAGAATTCCTCCTCCTCGTCGGCGTCCTCCATGTCCGTGCTCTCCCCATCCCTCCAATCCTCCGCTCTGTTGTCCTCCTCTCTCTGGTTTCCCTCTTCCTCCCCCTTCCCTGCGACGATGTCCTCAATGTCCTCTCTCCGCCTCCATTCCTCCTCTATTGTGGCCTGTTCCTTCGCCAGCTCTGTTCCTCCCCTTGGCACAAACAGCCGTAGCCTCCTCGAGCTGAACCTGCCTGGTATTGGGTGTCCCTCCAGTGTCTCTATGGTGTATGAGTTCTGGTTTCGGCTGACGATCCGCCTTGGTACTGAAAACTTCGGTACCATCTTCCTATCCGTTCGGAATGTGTAGTCCAAGTCGCTTCTGTATACCTGGACCAGATCTCCTGCTCTCAGGACGACTTCGTGGGGTGGTCGCTCTCTGACCCGTTTGTCAAACGCGGCTTTGCGGCGATCCCCATGCTCGACAATCTGGGCGTAGCCGTCAAAGCGCTGCTGTTCTGCGAACGCCATGTGGACCCCCGCCTCCTCTGGCGTTGGCTCCGCTACTATCGTCTCTGTTGGTGTTCGCTTCGTGTTAATGATCAGGCTCAGGAGTAGCTTGTTTGGTGAATACTTTAGGTTGGGTAGGATCCTGTCGTTGATGAAGCGAATTGCCGCGTCCAGATGGTCGGGCCAGTTGGCTGGGAGGTCCATTGAGCTGTACTCGTCTTCGCCTAGGTTTGGCGCGCACATTCGTTTCAGTCGGTTGAGGAGTATGGCATTTGTCCCCTCCAGAAGACCGTTGATCCACGGGGAGTACGCCGCACATATCTCCAGCTTTGTCCCTCGCTTTGTGCATTCATCTCTCAGGTCCTTGTTGTCGAACTCTGGGCCTCCGTCCGTCATCAGTGTCTCCGCCGCCGTGAAGAGGTCGCAGATGTCGGCATAGCTCTTTCTTGATGTTCTTCCGGTTGCTGCTGACCTCAGCTTTGTCACCCACAGTCTCTGCGCGTAGACATCCATCCACATCCCTAGCTTGGTGATGCCTCCCTTTCCTTTTGGCATTGAGAGTGTGTCGGCCACCATTAGCTCAAATGGATGCCGTCTTGTGATGGGCTGTAGGAGCGAATGGAGGTGTGTTGACCCGAACCCTTTACACCGTCCGCAGTCCAGTATCGCCTTCATGATTGACTTGTCCATCTGCGGGCTCACATATTTGTCCACGAGTGCCGTCTTGATTCCGTCCCGATGGAAATGGCCTCTGTTGCAGTGCTGGTCCCATGCGAGGGCGACCGTCTCCTCCCGTGTTACGCACTCCAGCCTTGGCCTTGACCTCACCGACCCATCTCCAATCCTCCACAGCTTCCCTTCGTCCACCTGGTACCCTTCTGCCTTGTGCCTTGCCCTCTTTTGGTCCCTCAAGCTCTTTCCTTGGTTGAGTTGTGCTAGTGAGTCGATGACCTCTATGAATACCTTTTCTTTTGCAAACCGGGTTCGTAGCGCTGTGTACGTTGATTCGTCTAAGCTGACCTGCACCTGGAGGATGTTGTTCTCCAGGCCGGTGCGGGCCTCCCAGTCCTTGCTGACTGTCCATTCGTGGCCGTCCCCGTCCTCCAGTGGCAGGTTTACAAACTGGCGGCTTAGCCCATCTGCTACGACGTTGAGCCGACCTGGCCGATGTCGCACATCAATGATGTTGTGTGCTAGTACCGCGTCGCGCCATCTAGCATGTGTCGAGTTGAGTGTTGTGCTGAGGAGGTGGTCTCGTAGGGCTTGGCAATCCGTCTCTATCTCGACTGGGTATCCCCATATCATGTCGCTGAACTTATCTAGGGTGTGTTTTAGCGCACCAAACTCTAAGATGAATGGTTTGTACTTCTCTTCGGCCGCCGACGTTCGTTTGGATGAAAACCCGATGGGGTGGACCGTCGTCTTCTCCACTCCGTTTGGCATTACCATTGTAAACCTCTGTGAACACATGCCTGCAAACCCAAATTTGCAACCGTCAGTTGTTATGATGAAGGGTGTACCGTCATACTTGGGGCCCTTGAGTACGGGCTCGCTAGTTAGTGCTACCTTCAGTCGAAGGAACGCCTGGTCATGTTCCTTCTTCCATATGCCTGCCAGCAAGTACCCTTTCATTGCACGGGTGTACGCCGCCTTACCTCTGAGCTTAGGGAGCTCCAAGTTTCGAGCTAGGTCCGTGAGGGGTTGGGCTATGGATGCATACCCCTTTACCAGCGGTCTGAAGTACCCCGTTAGCCCGAGGAACGAGCCCAGGTTCTGCAAATCCTTTGGTGTTTTCCAATCCGCTATCGCTGTCAGTTTTGTCAGGTCTGGCTTTATACCGTCCGGTCCAACGCGTCCTCCTGCAAATGTTGCCTCCGTCATAAAGAGCCGGGTTTTAGAGGCCGATAGTGAGAGCCCTTTGTCGCGGACCCGCTGTAGGAGTCGGCGGGTGTTCTCCAGCATTGCTCCGAAATCGTCGCCTGCCAGCCCACCATCATCGACAAAGAGCTCGCACAGTGTTCCTATCATGTCACCTAGTGCGTTAGCTGTCATCTCGGCAAATGTTGATGGTGCACCTGTTAGGCCAAATGGCATTCTCTTGTAGCAGAAGTACCCTCTTCCTTCAACGTAGAAGCATACATATGGCTGGTCCTCCTCCAATATCTCACATGCGTAGAATCCGCTGGCAAAGTCGAACACCGTGATCCATCGATGGCCGCTGAGGTTCTGATGTTTCTGTCGGATGTCGCCTTGCGGCATTGGTGGTACTTTTGTGACCCTGTTCAGTTCGGCAAAGTCCTGGCAGACACGCCATTTGTTCTGCGCCTCCGGTGTTTTGGGATCTGCTTGGATGTCCTCCATAAACGGGAGCCCTTCGAAGGCGGCTGGAAACCCGGCTGCTATGCATTCCTTATTCACCCTATGTTTTAGCATGTCGAGTGTGAGCCCGTTGCCCTCGTGCACCTTCTTTGCCAGAGTCGTTGCCCCGCAACACCTCACGTCTTGGTGGGCGATTGCCGCAATGATGCCTGCGGCCAGCATCTTGTCGATAACGCCGTTGAAGAACTCCTTCTGCGGTGGGCTTTGTGGTCTCTGGTTGATCTTCGTTCGGAAGATGGTGTCCCTTGGGAAATCCATTCGGTGTGATGCCCCTTTGACAGGTAGGACTTCGCTCATTGATAGGGCGAAGACGTCCACAAACTCCTCAATCAAGCCTCGGACCGCTACCCGCTGATTTGGCGTGAGATCCGTCCCAAAGGTGAGTTCGGCCAGGACCGTGGCAACTCGTGCTGGATTGAACGGGTTTGTTGTTCTTGTCAGCACCGTGGGTTCGAATGTCTTCGATGTGACAGGCTGTTCGGCGCCTGGGTGCTCCGGCTCAGTGCATGCCTCTTCTACGAGCCACACCGGGCGCGGTTCCGTGCTTGGTCCCATCATGCTCCATGTGACAGGTGATCTTCCCTCAAGGGGGATCGCAAATTCCCCCTGGAGTCCGTGTGTGTCGTTCTCTTTGTGCTCCGGGTCCACTGGCTTATGTTCCGTATCCATAGTTTCCGCTGCTGTGATGATGTGGTCAGTAATGGGAACTTCTGATGCGGTGTCAATGTGTGGGACTTCCCTCAAGGGGGATAGTGTTTTATCCCCCCATGCGTTTATGCGCTGCTTGATGTCAATTGTGAGGTTGGCTAAGAGGCTCCCTGCGTTCCCCTTGGTGCTTGCAAACTGGTTTGCGAGGACCACCCCTTTGTCGCCTCCCCCAATATGGACCACATCTTGTGCTGGGTTCTGCGAGTAGTGGTGGACTGCGCTGAACTCCTCCAGCAACGGTTTTCCGAAGAGTACCGCCCATGCTCCCCCACTGCTGAAGACCTCGAAACTTCCTCTCTGTCGCTGGCCCTGTACCGTCACCCATCCCTTCCACACCCCAATTGGCGTTATGATTCGGCCATCTGCCAGCCGGAGTCGTCTCGTTGATGGGGTTAGTGCTGACAGCCGTTGCCGTGATTGCATGTACATTTCCGTATCGAGACCGTTAACCATGGCGCCATCGTCAAACAGGCTTCTAAACCGCACTGTCTCCCCATTCGGTTCTGATAAGTGCACCCCATGTACGAATGGTATGTTCTGCCTCTCCTTCCCTTCCTCTCTTAGGCTGCCCACGCTGTACAAGTCCACAATGCTATAATTTGTTGCGACAGAATACACGGGCGTGTCTGAGATAACCACTACATCCATTGGTAAAGCTCCCTCCCTTCTTGTAAGGGTACACGCGTTGCTGGCAGGCCTCATCTCGTCCCCGAGCATCGGCTTGTTGTGCTTGGGGACTTCTCGTCCATCTCTCTCTCTGCGGGCCGTCACAGGAGCGTTCTGCTCTACTGCGACGGCCCTCCCGCTTTTCCCTGGTTGATGAGTAATTGGAGTTGTGCGAAGTCGTCCGGGTCGTACATGTTGATGTTGTCGGACTCGATGCCGACGATGTATGTGTTTGCTGTTGGTGCGCCCGCCGCTTCTGCCTTTTTCCTAACGGACCCGGCAATGGCTCGCCACTTCTCTTCGAGGTTTGGGACTTGGGGGGCTAGACACGCTGCGGGGAAGTGGGCACGTTGACCGCACTTCCAACACTCGCCGGACGCAACCGGGAATGTACCCGGTGAAAGTGGGTAGGGTTGTGCTTTGGTCGGTGTCTTGCCGCTTGACCCGTGTGCTGTCTCCCACTCCGCGATCTGGGTTCTGTATCGTGCCATGCCCTCCGGATTGTTGGGTTGTAATGGGAGTGGGGCGTTCAGGATGTCAGCAAGGCGTTCGTGGAATGGTCGCTCGGAGTGGGTGTTATTTAGTGTTCGTTGTACCGGCTGTTGTCGTGTGTTCTGGGTATTTCCTGCTGGTGTCGGACGTGCTTGCTGGGTCGAGATATTGGTGCTTGAGAATGCCGCGGTGAGTGCCTTCATGGTGTGTGCCGGCGCCGCTGATCCTATTGCGTACCGAGCCAGCTCCCGCTCTTCCTCTACCTTGGCCATCAGTTCCTCGTATGTTACGTCCCGGACTGCGTCGCAAAACTCCTTCCAGGTCATCGTCTTCATGCCTACAATCTTCATGAGGGGTCTTGGGAGGTTCCTTCGAACTGCGGCTACGAGGAGGTTGCTAGGGTCCGGGACATCGTTTGCCAGTCGTTCGACCTTATCCGCCCATACCACATGTGTAAGTTCTTCGTCTGCCCCTACCCTGGGCGCAATCTGCTTCCCGAGGTCGCTCATCTTCAAGATAGTGCCGTCCAGTATGGCTTGCTTCTCCACTGCCGTTTTGCCTGCCGCAGCCTTGATGGGCCAACGGACTTCAAAGGCGGCCCGTGCTGCTGAGAACGAAGTCTTGTCGGAAGATTTCAGGGTGGTCCACCATGCGGCCGCCGGCGATTTCGCTTTGAGGGAAAGCTGCAGGTACCTTACCTGCTCAAGCTGCGGAAGCGCTCGCACCATCAGCATACGCTCCAGTTTGTTCATGAAGTCCTCTGGATCCTCGTCCTCCGGTTTCCCTGTGAAGACCAGTGCGCCCATTTCCGCCATTTCGTCTAGGTTCCACGGCAACACCAGGCCCAATATGGGCGTTGGTGGTGGGCTTTTGTCCTGCGGTGTGGATGGCCACGTTGCCGGTGTTGTGAGAAAGAATCTTGATGAAGGTGGGGAGAGTTCAGAAAGGGTAGACTCCGAGTCTGTTTCCGAGTGAGAAGTAATACTTGGTGTGTTCGGCCTGGTAGGGGGTAGGTATCGGTCTTTGACGTCGCGTTCTATGTCGCCTACAGACTGGCGCGGGGCTAGCCTAATCCACTTGGTGTTTGAGAGTTGGATGGACAGGGTTGGAAGTATGCGGTTGGCGGTTCGGAATTTGTCGGTCAGAGCAGCTTTGATTCAAGATATGAAGTCCATTGTTCCGTAGTCTTATTCGTTTTCGTTATCCGATTTCGTGTCTTATCAATGATCACTGGGTAGGAATCGCCCTGTTGTCACCAAATGGAGTAGTCCGAATTGGCCCAGGCCAGACACGCAATAAATGCGAGGTGATGAGTTGTTCTATTGCTTCCAGCGAGGCCTCGAAGAGGTAGCCTCGCACAGCCACCGATCCGGCCCGGTGGCCGGCTCTATCTACGCGGTCCATCTATCTAAGCGAGCTGTACTGTATCTACGTGATCTGTCTACTTGCTGTCTACATCTAAGCGAGCCGTGTCGTATCTACTATGTGTAGTGTGTACATAGTCTCTAATGTATTGAGTTGTCCTGCTGCTGTGGTCACTACCACACCGTCGAGAATGCCGCCGTTGAGAATGAGTCATATCTGTGAGTCACCTCATCTATTAGCCTGCTGATGGCAACTCATGACTCCCCAGGAGTGAGAATCACCGCTCAGTAACCTACTTTTTCACTGCGATAATAATCGCGCCGCTCCTTTGAAAGGCCGATCCAACCCCTGAACTATCCGCATATATCAAGGATCCAGATGTCCACGACATGTTCAATAAATGCATAGAATTTGGGAAAATACTCAGACATGGCGAATGGCCTGCGGATCCTCACGGACTGAAGGACGCACGCCAGGAGTACCTCGAGGTGCGTGAAATTCATCCTTCCTGGCCTATATTCTCCACTCATATGCTACTGTTGACATCCTCAGCGCTGTCGAGACGTTGAGCGCCTCGCCTATTGCTTGAGCCCGCAGCCCAAAACATCATGGAGCGTCAATTCACGTATTATACAATCCATCATCAACTTCACCCTCCCTCAACACCTTATTCTCAAATAGTGAACTAATCGTAATATATGACAGCGGAAATTTACTGAAAGGCTGTATAACACAGATATCCGCAGCCCATCGAGCAACGCGCGTTGAAATGTTGACCACATAGCCACCCACGAGGGAGAGTGGCGGATGATTGTTAGGACTCGGTTAGGACTTGCTCCGCTAGGTATTTTTTTTTGAGGTTGTAGGGAGCCCCATTGGCAGGATATTGGAGAGAAGGGCGCCTGAAGCACGTCGAGATCAGATAGACAAATCATTCGGAATGTGAAGCGCACGTGTAACGGACACCCGTTCAAGTGCAGGGACATCTCTACAGCTGGCGAGGTGTAATTACCTGAGTTGCTTATGTAACGTAGTCAGCGAAAATCAATTCCATTCCATGACATGTCACACTTGCCAACAGGACCCAACTCTAGAACAAGTCACCCACAACGCCTGACTCTGTCTCACACGGCTTGAGTATCTCCAAGATATCAGAGTTTGCATTCTGCCTACCTGCCTGCACCACCCGCCTCGCTTACAAGGTGCTTACCTGAGCGCTCGCTTGATGTCACTTACAAGGTGAACGCTGCCTTTGAATTTGGGCCCTGCTTGGCTTGGTACGCAACACCTTGTACCAACCTTGTGCAAGAAGAGTCCCTCGGATCTAGTACTACTAGATCCGGGTTCGAGTCCCACAACATGCAAAGCCTTGATGAGGACCAAGCAAGGACCAAGCCATTGAGTTGTCGTGACTAATCAAGTCGCCCACAAACAGCACCCTCGTGCATTTGGGCATATATCCGTCTATAAGACCAAATAACGGTGACGTCAGCGTGTCGGAAGGCGTTGTGCTGCCTTCCAACCAACAAGGTACTGTCTGGTGTATCTACTCTAGGTTCTCTTAAGTGCGCCAATTACCAGCAACACGTTGTTCCCCGTCGCCGTTTACTCTTGTTGTTTTTGGTTTTGTAAACTTTTGACGAAGGCAAAATACAAAGGTCGCAGCGGCTACCAATAACTCCCATACAGCCTTCACGGAAGATAGCAGCCGCTACCTCAAGCTATCACAATTGACCCACAATGAATTGCATGGCCAGTTCCCGGCTTTCAATAATATCAAGCAACCTACATGGGAGGAGTCTTGACCACAGGCAATCACAATTGGCCCAAAATGCATGACATGGCCAGTGCCCTTATTAGAGGTATATGTAAGGTACATACTATCCGAGTCAACTCTCCATAACACTGATTCATATTTATGGTTGTCTTTACAAGTACTCTCTCTCTCTCAGTCAATACCCATCAATACACCACGGGGTTCCAGAATCGTAAATACCCTGTGCATCTCCAAAGCAATCCACTCGGCGTTGAAAAATGGTGCCAAATCAACCAGCTTTCTGGAGCTCAGTGAGGCCGCTTCAATTGCCTGTACATGGTGGCAAAGATACAGGTATGAGTCTATCATCTCACTCCAGGACGTTCTGATTCGATTCTCCATTATTTCAGGGAGCGAGAGACAACAACAATGCATGCCGAAACTTGATCGACTCTTCTTGTAGTTATGCCGGCTGCATTGTGAAGTTGCGTCAAGAGGGCAAACTCAAACCTGAAATATTTGTGTCACCTATTTCCAACCTTGTCAGGTAAGTGCTGCAGTGCACATCTCTGTCCGTGTCTCGAGACTGAAGCTTGAATGAAATTGAAACCTCGAAGACATCCGAGAATGTTGCAGCGGATTCTTGCAGACAAATAGATGGACCAGGATGACCCTTTATCATATCAAATATTGATCACAGTTCAAGCGTCTCCAAGGGAGAATTAATTAATCAATAGCAAAATTTGAGGTCAGTTGTTCCGTTGACCCAATTGTCTCGAATTGCTTAGCTTTAGGTGCAGATCTCAATGTCCGTGGACTTTGCCTCAGTACTCTCGATCTGCAAGAACCCTATGATTCGCAATCGGCTCTGACATTAAAGATCGGGGACATCAACCACGGAGTCCAGATAAATAGCGGAACCAGTACGGAACTGTGATTAATGGGGGCCACAATTATGGTGTGCTAAACATTGGAGGCATCACCAACATGGACCATTCCTGTGGCTCAGTGGTGCTAGGGAACGGCAACTCATGGAACAACATACCATTTTCAACCCAATTCCGACACACACTTACAACATCAGCCCTGACAGCGTAATAACTGATGCCAATGGTCAGAAGTATTATCCGCACCGAGGACAGGTATACAGTGAGTCATGATGAAACATCGGGTACCAGTCCATTGAAAGTAAACCTCGTCATCGCGAGCAGCAGATCACTTTTCATGGTGATGCATTGTCACTCACAGCGAAGTCTGGAGGTGACGTGGATGTACTGGGATCATGGAAGGATTCAGGTTGTCGAGCACTGTTCCCTTGCAAACTTGTTTTCTTACTCGATTTCGCTATAAATATGATATGTCTGGGGTAAATAAAACTTACAAAGATGATTTCTGTCAAATACAAGAATTTGGCAGGGAGCAAACGAAAGAAAACATCCCACTATTCAAAGAGGCGCTGAGTATAGAATGGAATGGAATAGATTTTTCGCTGACTACATTACATAAGCAACTCACCTCGCCAGCTGTAGAGAGGTAAGATACTATAGAATGAGATAAGATAAGATGAGGGTTCACGTGAGGTTTATATGTAGGGTAGGAATTGTGGGAAGGGGCGGTAAAATACGGGATAAGAAAAGAGGCAAAGTGATAGAGCTACGTGCGCATGGTGGATGTTGTTGTTGAGCCCAATAAGTATCAAAGTGATTTCGACGAGCGGAACCCCATATTTGACCTGCCAGCCTGATTGAGGTAATGTGGCAGTCATATGCAATGCGCGTGTAGATTCTGTGGTCTAAGGTTGTGTTGGGTGAAAGTGGTGGTAACAGACTGAGGTAATATAGCGAACGTCGGGCAGGCCATGTAATTGAGTCGCGGAAGAGGTCTCGGACCCGTTCCAGGACAATTGTCTGGTCAGCAGGTGAAATGACGGACGCTTGGAGGATACGCGATATGGCTGATTCGAGCTCCATGGCGCGGGAGGCTCGCAGCGTTTGGAATTGCGGGCATGTGATGAAAAGGTGATGGGGATCTTCGATGGTTGGGCAGCCAAACCGGCACCAGGGTTGTCGGTCGTCGTGGAGACGAGTGTGAAGTGATAAGGCGGTGTCCAGCTGACCTGACCAAGCGAAGAGTTGTACCACTGCCGCGTATGATGATGGGGCTTTGGTGTAAGGGTGGGGTGGGGGAGGGGTTGAGTCGAAGCATGCTTTTGAGGGTGCAGGCTCGTGAATGGTGTCGAGAAGGCGGGCATCAACAAGCGCGATTTGGGTGTCTACAAAAGAAGATATACTAGATTCAATGTAACCGGAAGCACTAGAAAATGGAGTATAAGGGTCCATGAAAAACGTAGGTAACGGAAGAGTAGGCGGGGGTAAGGAAGTTATGTTAGATTTTGAAGCGAGGTGGTCGGCTAATCGGTTGAGTTGGGACTCGATGGATTGGGAGTTGGTGTGGGCGCGGACGTGGGAGAGGGTGGTGTGATGTTCGGATGTGTTCCAGATATCAAGGATCCATCAATAAAGGGAGCGAGCAGGATTGTTTTTAAGGGATAGGTCGGTAGGATTGGAAGAGAGAAGGCGGACTGAATTGAGGTGGTCGGTAAGGAGATGGGTTTGGAAAGGGTTTTTGCGTGCAATAATGGAGGCAGCGGCTATGGCGTACGTTTCACCATGAAGAATGCCGGAGGTGGGAAAAGGAGGGAGGGAGGCCACAAAAGCATTATTGTTGGCTACGACTGCGAAAGTTGTTGCTTTATAGGGGGATAGTTTGGTAGAGGCGTCCGTGGCAATGAAGAAGGGCGGGGTGTTGTTATGAAAGGCTGTTGACTGTGCTGCGAGTGCGGTTACACACGCTTCGGCGTTTTCTTTTCTTTGTTGTCGAGGGATTAGGAGGGATGGATCTGGGCGAGCCAAAGCTTCAATAAGGGACGGGAGTGAGGAGAGCCAACGGTGGATGAGGTGGAGGTCGCGGGTGAGGTAGTATTGGTGAGGAGGGAAGGTGAGTTGTGAGGGGGTGAATGTGAAGAGGGGCGGAGATTGGTTTTCGTTGAAGGTAGAGGATCCAAACTGTGATAGGGAGTGGTAGTTGTGCTTTTCGAAGTTCGTTATGGTGCGGGTGGGGATGGGTTGAATGTGGGGTTGGTGGTGCAGGGCAAGGTTGTGTAGGTGACGGAGCGAGGCGTTGGCGGATGATAAGTGATGGAGATCTGTAGGGACAAGGGAGAGGTCAATACGAGAGAGTGTATTCTGGGCAAGTGCCCAGGAGAACGGAATGGATGATAAACGGGAGGGGATCACAGCGGTTTTACTGTACGGTTTGGAGAGTGGGTGTAGACATCGGTTGTGTTTGCACGACCAGTCCGAGAGAGAAATTTGGGCCATTTTTGCGAAAGGTGGCAAATGATGATTGAGATCACGTTGGAGACCATTGACAGCCAGGGATGCATTTAGGCGAGTGATGGATGGGAAGCCGAGTCCACGGAGATCAACAGGGGTCGTTAGAAGCAGCGTTTTGAATCGGAAAGGGAAGGCGAGATACTGATGGATCTTGAGAGCAATAAGATTGTCGAGAGTGGTGGCGTGTTGGTTCGAGACAGATTGGAGTGCAAGGTGGGGTCGGATTTTTGATATGAGGTTCTGGGTTATGATTCTTTTTAAAAGGGTTAGCGGTAAACGTTGAGTTGAGATAGGGAAAGAGAAGTTCAGGATCAAGTCACGAAGGAAGGAGAATTGAATTTTTGGTTTATTAATTGGGACGCGAAGGAACGTTGTGTGAGAAGTGATGATGGGGATTTCGTGCCATGTCAAGGCTGGAGATTGGGGATTGGCGTAGTCCACGGAAGGCATCCGGGCGTCATGGCATGTTGGTAACGTCGTATTATAGACGTACAGTGCACTTTTGCGCCATTCAGTTTCCCAGCCATAGGTCGCCTGAAAACGGTCAGCGGCATGAGCCATTAGTTTTAGTGAGTTGAGATCTGTCGATGGGATCAAGGAATCATCCATCGCTTCTACCATGCCTACTCCCAGTTGAATCTGGTCAGCCGGCGTGTGCGGAATCTGTTTTCGGCCAAAGTGGCTCTGGGCCGTGAGCGATCCTGAAAAGCTGAGCCTGTCATCTGAGATCCAGCGATTACACATGCTTGTTGTTAGGGTGCATTTGAGGGGTGAAAGAGAACCGCCTTGTTTAGTGACACCGTTGACAAAGAACGGGTTGGTGTAGCCATAGGCAGTCTTGATTCGATAAGGTACGTGTTCCTGTGAAGATTTATCGAGGGCTATAATTTCGGAAGGGAGGTTGTAGGCGGAGATAGCGTCGTAGAACCCTGAAGGCTCCAACATGTCAAAGCCTTTCTTTTGATCACGTTGGAGGATATACAGGGGTATCTGTTCACGGTCAGCCCACAACTGATATTGGCAAATGTATGAAATGAGATCGCGTCCCTGGGTACCGGGTTGAGTTGCGACCTGTCCTTCCGGAATGATAGCATGTTTGGTGAGGTAAGGGGTGAGGAGTCTGTTAAGCCAGGCAAAGGGTAGGTTGAGAAGGAAATTATTACAAGCTATGCCGCGATAGTTGGCTAGCGAAGTATTTGGGCCCCGCTTATGAATAATTGAGATATTAGTGGGTTTCACGCATTCGGGAAAATGAGAATGAGAAATTATGTAGTTGACCATATGAAGGACCACGTTCAGTGCTGAATCGCTAAGATGTCTCATGAACCATTTTTCCCAACCGTCCGGGCCGGGTGCCGGCCTCGCGTTTCCTTTGGTGAGGAGACAGCGAAGGTCGTCGAGTGTAAGCAGCTTGGGCCACTGGAAGGGATCAGCCGAGACGTCTTGGGACAGCTTAACGACGGATGGTGATGTTGTCCAGGGCTTTGTTTGTGTCGGTCGGGGTGTTCGATGATAAAGAGTGTCGAAATAGTTGATGGTGGCTGACTTGACTGCATCAGGGCCAGTGAGCACAAAGTCGGGGTTGTGGTTGTAGTCAGGAGTGATAGCGAGGGGAAGCAAGGATATTCTATGATGAAAAAGGCACTTGGAGGAACCACCGTGAAGAACGTTGTTGATATTTGAGGTGGTTCTTTTGTTGTCCAGTCGTTTTCGTTCTTCGCGTTCAGCTGCATAACGCAGCTTATTAAGGCATTTCCGGATGTTAGTAAGGAACAGTCGGAGGAGTGGTCGAAAATCTGTAAGGTGTAGGGGAATTGTTTTGAAGAAAGCGTTAAGATACTGGTGGACCCAGGGATTGGGGGGAAGTGGAATTGTTTGCGGATCATGGGATCGGGCCAATGCACCTAACATGCGATTGACTCGACGGAGCTCTTGGCAGATGAGAGAGATTGTGGGACTGATGATTTTCTGTTGGGAGTGTGAGAAGGGTTTTGGCAACGCGAAGGAAGATTTTGCAGCTGATAAGATGACATCAGTGAAAGCAGTGTAGCAAGTCTGGAATGATTCGTCCGAAGTTATGATTGACAACCGAGGATCAGAGGGATTGGCGTCCAGGAGGTCGTCCACCTTATTCGCAAAAAGGGAAAATCGGGCCTTTTCAGATCGATAGGGGTACCAAAACCTTGGAGCGTAGGCTGATGGCGGTATTTCCCCAGGAATGTTTGGAACACTTGGAATTGTAGGAGGGGTTGATAGAATAACACGGGTGTCTATAGGCCGGTGATCTGTGCATGGTACAAAGTCAGTTAGTACTGATATGGTACCAGACAGTGTTCCAGCTCGGGAAACAGCTGAACGATCAATGATATTTATTGACGAAGGTGTGGTGTCGTTCTGGCGGGATCGGTGCGTGTAATGCCGGTTCAGATCATTTAGTGGTTGAGATAGAGTCTGGGTTTTCCAGAGATCGAGACCATCTGTTGAGTTCAAGAAGTGTGAGTATGCCAATCGTGAAGGAGAGATAGCCAGTGATAGTGATGATGACTCTGATGTGAGTAGAGTTGCATTCAGGTCGCCATGAAGTGACCAGGAGAATTTTGCGGAGTTACAGAGGGTTATGGCTTCGGGCCAGAACAAGTCTGCATCATCCATATGTTCGCCAGGGTCCCATGGTGCGTAAACGCCTATAAGGCGATGAGCAAAGCCGCGGTTATTCTGGGTAGCTATAGTGAGGTCGAGAGCAACCGCTCTGCCCCGGAGCAGTTCAGGAAGTGATACCACCTGTGTGTTGAAGGCACCGCGTCGGACACCAACTATGACACCCCATTTACCTTTATTCCGGGAGTTCAGAGGTCGTCCCGGGTTTTCATAGAGGTCATATTCATTCATGTTTAGGCGGGAAGCAACGGGCTCGGAGCTTTTGGTCTCGCCAATGACGAAGGCATGTGGATGAGCGAGTTGGACCATATTTCGGATAGCGGAGATTTTCATGGGGTCTGCAAGACCATTGGCATTTATTGATATGATACGCAGGGCAAGAGGATTAGTAGACGGGAGAGCTTGTACATTGGGGAGGAGAACAGAAAGAAGGACCAAGAATAGTAAAGGTGGACAACGGGAGAGGAGTGAAGAATAATTTTGGAAAGGGATAAATTTTATTATAAGGAATGTATCGTGACTCTTGTAGCCCACCGCTTGCAGCCGCACATGTTAGCGTGTCATATGCGTTTGTGGCTGTAAGAGGCGGAGAATGAGGAAGATGAATCGTTACAAGAGTCAGAGGAAAGGGTGGGTAAAAATCAGAACATGTAGGACGTACTGTTGGGGTTTCATCAATTTGCATTTGGGCGGCGATGGACTCAGTATCCTTCGCATCGTCTCTGAGATCCTGTTCGTCTTCAGCGGTGGACCTTCTTCGCTTGTGTGCAGGGCCAGGAGATTCTGTCGACTGTGGCGTGGCTGGTGAAGGATCTGGGGATAGGTTAGGTGGTTCAGAGGTTGACTGCGGAGTAGACATCAAAGAAGGGATTTTGTTGGATGTTGGCATCGGAAGGGCACGGTTTTGAAGGGCCCGTAATTCAGTATTGCATTGGTCACGGGATGTTAGGGCGGTTGACATTCTGGAGGAAAGGTTAGTGATGCAATCTTCGATGTTTTCGCGGGCCTGATTGTTTGGTGCCATCATAGACATAAGTTGCAGGGTGGTCATAGACTGTTGGAGGGATGAGAGCTCGAACTGCGCAGCTGTAGCAAGATTAGAGGCAGCGTAGACTGCGGTAGAGTCTGCAAAGGCTCGAGTTATGTTCCCTTGGGCTGTGTCAAAGTTGTGAGCAAGTATTTTCTGATCGTCTGAAATGGATCGAATGGTGGCCGCCATCAATTCGCATTGCACGGAAAGCGTGTCCATTTGGCGTTGAGATGAAGGATCAATAGAGGTGGAAGGGGAAAAGCGGTTGTTAAAGGATTGAGAGGGGATACCAGCCGAATTGAGAAGATAGAGGAACTGTGGGGCGGAAGTTGTGATTCCAGAGTTTTCAAACAAGGTGAATGGGTCTCGGAGAAAGCGTTGTGTGATTTGAGGTGTTGAAAGAATGGCGCAGTAAACCGATCCGTCCAGTTCAACACGGCTCCGACGGACTACAGGGTCATTTGTGTGATCGCCGTAACGCCGTTGAAGGTAGGTGTCAATCATTGATTTGGCGGATTGAGCATCAGCGACACCGTTGATTGCCACTTCCAGGCCGTAGAGGGGTTGGATGAACCGAGAACGATGAGGAATGTATGAGCGGTTGTCGATGATGATTGGGGTGTTGGTGAGGCTAACGATGGATTCTCTGTTCACAAGATGGTAGAATATGCGGCTAGAGTCTGCGGGAATGTAGGATGATTGGAAGTAGTGTTGGTTTTGTCGGAGGATGTTGTCGATACGGCTCCTGAGTTGAAGGGGATTCAGACCTTCGTCTGCCTCAAAGTAGACTTGTCGGGTTTTGTCCGATCGCCCGTTCGATACCTTCCATCTAGCTTCGATGCCCTGCTGAGTATCCAGGATTATCCTCACATTCTCAAGGATGTCTGGTCTTGGGTTCTCTTTGAGGGCGCCGACGAGCGAAACATAGACGAAGTCGAGAGGCTTTTGGGTGGCGGGTGAGACAATTTGGAGGTCCGGCAAGGTTGTACCATTGGCAGTGATGGTGTGGATGATTTGGTTCAAGTGGTCCACCGCTGATGTTAGCGAAGTGTAGGGTAGGCCAGAAACTGTAAGTTCGACGCCAGTAAACGGGTGAGATGGGTCAAAGTCTGGGGGAGGAGTTTCGGATCTTTCGCCTGAGACTGGGAATGGTGTGTAGGGGCCGGGCGAGTAATTCATAATAAGTTATATTAGAGCGTTATAGAATATAGTGCTGTAAGGAAGGTCGTAGTATCTTATGGCATTGGTGGTGGTGGTGGTGGTGGTGGTGAAGCTAGCGCAAAACGCCTTACCAATGTCCCTCACGTGACTGGCGCCTTTCGCAGGATCCGAAAAAAGTCCAACTCTGTGACGCTGTCTTTCTCATCTTTAATACTATAAGCCTCTCACATTATAAACCATGCTTCAGCTCAGGCGTGTTGCGCGAAAGGTATGTCTGTTGAGAAAAGCAGGAACAGACGTTGATATGCATTCCAGAACATACATATAGCTGGCAAGCGGGTGCAGGCGCTGTCGAAGCAGCCAGTTCGTGCGAGGGGATTGGCGACTGCTGCCGAGTCGGAGCCCTATGATGTTGTTGTCATTGGCGGAGGTGCGTTGTCTTGCTTTGGTTAGTTTGAGAAGAGCCTTTGACGATGGAATGGAATGGTAGGTCCAGGAGGATATGTCGCTGCTATCAAAGCAGCCCAACTTGGATTGAGGGTATGTCAAAGGTGACGAATGACTAAGGATGGTAATGGAATATTATTTACACAGACTGCATGTGTGGAAAAGCGCGGTGCGCTCGGAGGAACATGCCTCAACGTCGGCTGCATCCCTTCAAAAGCTATGTTGAACAACTCATACCTGTATCACCAAACCCAACACGACCTCGCACGTCGAGGAATTGATGGTACGCTCCAAGCTCCTGCCTTGAATTGTCCCACTCATCTCAACCAAACAGTCGGCTCCGTCACACTTAACCTCCCCAAAATGCTCGAAGCCAAAACAACAGCCGTAACCGGCCTCACAAAAGGCATCGAGCACCTCTTTAAGCAAAACAAAGTCGACTACATCAAAGGCTCCGCCTCCTTCCTCTCCACATCACAAATTTCCGTCACCCCCATCAGCGGCGGGGACCCAATCACCGTCGACGCCAAGAACTTCGTCATCGCCACGGGCAGCGAGGTGTCGCCGTTCCCCGGGGGCGCTATTGAGATCGACGAGACGCAGATCGTCAGCTCGACGGGCGCGTTGGATTTGACTCAGGTGCCGGGGAAGATGGTAGTTATTGGTGGGGGGATTATTGGCTTGGAGATGGGCAGTGTGTGGAGTCGGCTTGGGGCGGAAGTGACGGTCGTTGAGTTCTTGGGAGGCATTGGGGGTGTAGGTATCGATGAGGAGGTTGCGTGAGTGTCGTTTGTTTTGTTTTGGGTGTTCGTTGGTTGATTTTTTCTTTTTGGGGGGTAGGAAAAACTTCCAACGGTTGTTGACGAAGCAGGGGCTCAAGTTCAAATTGAACACCAAAGTCCTGTCCGCCGAGAAGAAGGACGGTAAAGTCTTCCTCCAAGCCGAGCCAGCCAAAGGCGGCAACGCCGAAACCGTACGTTTCCACCTTCCCTCTCCTCCCTTCCCTACCCGCATCCTGACTCCACCCCAGCTCGAAGCCGACGTCGTCCTAGTCGCCGTCGGTCGCCGCCCCTACACCGCCGGCCTCAACCTCTCCTCCATCGGCGTCGAACTCGACAACAAAGGACGCATCGTCATCGACTCGCAATACACTACTTCTGTTCCCTCCATCAAATGCATCGGCGACGTCACATTCGGGCCGATGCTTGCGCACAAGGCGGAGGAAGAGGGCATCGCCGCTGTTGAGTTCATCAAGACAGGGCATGGGCACGTTAACTATGCGGCGGTGCCATCGGTAGTGTATACGCACCCGGAGGTGGCGTGGGTGGGGAAGACGGAGCAGGATTTAAAGAGTGAGGGTGTTGCGTATAATGTTGGCAAGTTTAGCTTTGCGGCCAATTCGAGGGCGAAGACGAATTTGGATACGGATGGGTTTGTTAAATTCTTGACGGAGAAGGAGACTGATAGGATTTTGGGGGTGCATATTATGGGTTAGTCTCGTTTTGGTTTTTGTACGTCGAATGGATGGCTGATTTGGGTGGGCAGGTCCTAATGCTGGTGAGATGATTGCGGAAGGTGTTCTTGCCATCGAGTACGGCGCGAGCTCGGAAGACATCGCACGTACCACACATGCTCACGTACGTCACCCCTCTCTCCTCTCGCCTCTCGCCTTTCATTCATTCTAACCCTTCCATCGATGTACAGCCCACACTGAGCGAAGCGTTCAAGGAAGCAGCTATGGCCGCACACTCGAAGCCCATCCACATGTAATGTAACCGATGACCTTTGGTTCGCACGGCGCTCGCGGCGGCAGCGGTTGTCAGATACAGATACGTAGATGTAGATGCCCTTCTGCTACGAGCTTTCTTTTGGAGGCCTTTCTTCGTTTTCGATTATTTACCCCACTTATCATTCATTCATAAGTATGATTTAATACAGCCCCTCGAATGCGCCTGCTGCTGCTTTTCCTGTGAGTTTGACGTCCGTCCAGTCATTCCGCGACTGCTGCTCCTGCCGCCGGTTCTTCCGTCCCCGCGGCACGACGGACGACCTGGTTCCGCTGGAGGAGAATTTGTCTGGACCGATCGCTTACGAGTCCTTGCGCCCGTCATCCGCATCCAGAGTACCGCCCGCTGCCAGTACCTCGTCCTCTCGTCCTGGCACTGCTACGGATACACTACCTCCTTTCGAAATCCTTGCCTGTTTTCGCCTTTTGCTTAGTTGTGTACGAGTGAAAATGCCCTGAGGTCACAGTATAAATCTGTTATTACATGCTCATTAGCACCTAGCGGTGTTTGTTCATTATGCCTTCCTTTTCCAGCGTGTTGTCCTTACTCTCAATGATTCAAGTCCGCGACCTAGTTTGCGTCTGTACATACTCATGTTGGGAACGAATTAGAATTACCAACGACCTTTCGAATAACTTTCGTAATTTCGCATCCTTGCGTTGTGTACTTCAGGCCCTGAGTGAGACGGGAACTAATTGGTCCGTGCTAATGTTCAATAGTAGTAAGCGGTCTGCTTCAATGCATAGAAGGCGATCTACTGCTTGCAATGACAGATTCGCTTTCAATAAACTGGTACCTAACATTTGATCATGACTCATCGTAAAGCTGTCCTTGGTGCGGATAATAATGGCGACCTTTGTTATCAGTTACTACGCCGTCAAAGAGGATAGTATAAACTGTAATGTTCCCGTCTCATCTCCTCCCATTGTTTGGTAGAGTTTATGGACTTCGAGAGCGGCACGCCGTTATTCGAATTGCCTTTCCCTGTCACCACTGAGCTGCCCGTGTTGACCTGCAGCCACCATTATCGTAGTATTCATTTATCAGGATTCCCCCATTGGTTCCGCTATTTATCTGGACTTCTTGGTTGATGCCGCCGGTCTTTGACGCCTGATCCGATTTCGAATCATAATATTCCTGCAGCTCAGAGAGTACTGAGGCAATGTCCACAGACATTAAGATCTGCACCTAAAGCTAAGCAAGGCAAGACAATTGGGTCAACGGAACAACTGACCTCAAATTTCGCTATTGATTGATTAATTCTCCTTTGGAGACGCTTGAATTGCGATCGATATTTGATATGATAAAGGACCATCCTGGTCCATCTATTTGTCTGCAAGAATCCGCTGTAACAATCTCGAATGTTTCTGAGGTTTCTATTTGATTCAAGCTTCAGTCTTGAGACACTGACAGAGATGTGCACTGCCACACTAACCTGACAAGGTCGGAGAGAGAGAGATAGTTCCTGTGTAGAATAGGTGACACAAATATTTTGGGTCTGAGTCTGCCTTCTTGACACGACTTCACGATGCAGACAATGTATTTACAAGAAGACTCGATTAAGTTTCTGCATGTATCATTATTGTCCCTCGCTCCCTGAAATCATGGAGAACCGAATTAGAAAGTCCCGGAGGGAGATGATAGACTCATACCTGTATCATTTCCACCATGTACAGCGCGATTGAAGCGGCTTCACTCAGCTCCGGAAAGCTGGTTGATTTGGCCCCATTCTTCAATGCAGAGTGGATTGCTTCGGAGATGCACGCGGGATTTACGATTCTGGAACTCCGTGGCGTGCCAACGGGACTTGGCTGAGACGGAGAGAGAGTACTTGTAGAGACGGCCATGAATATGAATCAGTATGTTATGGAGAGTTGACTCGGATAATATGCACCTTATATATACCTCCACACGAGGGGACTGGCCAAGCACTGGCTATGTGATGCATTTTGGGCCAATTGTGATCGCCTGTGGTCAAGACTCCTTCCATGAAGGTTGCATTGGTATTATTGAAAGCCGACGCACTGGCCATGCGATTCATTGTGGGTCAATTGTGATAGCTTGAGGTAGCGGCTGCTTCCGTGAAGGCTGTATGGGAGTTATGGGAAGCCGCTGACCTTTGCATTTTACCTTTGTTAAAAGTTAACAAAACAAAAAACAACAAGAGTCAACGGCGACGGGGAACAACGTGTTGCGGTAATTGGCGCACTTGAGAGAACCTGGATACATCAGTGTTGGTTGGAAGGCAGCACGCGTCATTGTTGTTTGGTCTTATGGACGGATATATGCGCAAAAGAACCAGGTTGTGGGTTACTTAGGGTTGTTTGTGGGCGACTTGATCAGTCAGGACAACACAATGGCTTCGTCCTCGACATGTTGTAGAAACACGGATGGGTACGAGATCAAATACAACGAGATTCGGTGCGCTCCACTGCGTCATCTGCTCTGCCCTCCTGTCTTACTATCTTGTCTTCGAAGCTTGGGCCTCCTGGCTTGTAACATGGGTCCCGCAAGGCAATATTTTCGGAATTGCCTTGCTCACTGTACTCGCGATTCCACTCGTCCAAAAGTGGTGTCTTGTTTGTCGCTCGTTCCACCTGTGCCGGAGTGGGAACGCCATCAAAATAGCGCCAATGCAACCCCGCCTCCAGCCGCATATAGCGGCTGTCCACCACCACCATCTGAAGAGACGGAAGCGTTGAGACGGAGGTTCGACGCCAGAGATAAGTAAGTAATGCTAATAAAACGCAAATTCAGAGAATCAATTTCGCACCATCAACCCCCTCCAGCTCGCCCCAATAGTGTCGGAGCTGGAGGCATTATCAATGGTGTTAGCGTTGGTGGAAGTTCCTTGCCTGGCCGACGCTCGAGTGCCGACGCATTGGATTCAGGCCCATACCAGCTCCACCGGCTGCTGGATCAGGTAGTTCTCGTGTCCTGACAGCTGCAGAGGAAAAGGCTCTATGATGCATGAGATACTCTACTCCAGGCACAAATAGGGCCTTGCCGTGAATGAAGGAGGAGGATGCACATGTGCCGCGTTTGGCTGGTGAGGTGCCGACGTTGGATGGAGCCCTCGTCGTTTAATGGTGGAAACCCGCCTTTGGGCGATGCTACCTTGGACACAAAGCGTTTTGCCCCCTTCCGGACTGCTTTTGATTCTTCTTCGCTCGCGCTGCCAGTGCCTACACCCCCTTTTCCAGGGAAGGAGGCTGGAGGGTGAGTTATGCATGATTTGTTTCCTGTTTGCGTAGTTGCAGTGTGTGTAGGTTTAGGTTTGCCCAATCCGTTTTTCCAATCTTAAATCTTTTCCTTTTCTTCACCTTTGGTTAGTCGTATGCGAGTCCAGATGCTCTGACGCCCTGATGTCCTGATGCTACAGCAAATCTGTTATTACTTGCTCATGAGCACCTAGCGGTGCTTGTTCACTATGCCTTCCTTTTCCTACGTGTTGTTCTCTTCTCAAGTACACAACTCATCACCGTTCAAGATCCCCTTCGTTACATTTGTTGTGCATCCTGTCGCATTATTGTGTGCGGTCTGTACATACTCACTGGCACGAAATACCCACGATCTCATCCTTGCACTGCGTACTTGCTTCCAGCGTCAGTCCAAGATGAAACTAAATACCATTGTCCTAAAAATGCCTAAGTGAGATTGGAATCTGTTACAGACGTAGTCCGTGCTTATGTTAAAATAGTAAGACAGTCCAAGTGCATGCTCGACAACCTTAATCCTTCCATGATCCCAATACATCCCCGTCACTTACAAGCTTCGCCGCGAGTAACAATGCATCATTTTGAAAAGAGATCTGCTGCTTGCAACAACACAATTCACTGTCAATGGACTGGTGCCTGTCATTTCATCACGACTTACCGTAAACCTGTCCTTGGTGCAGATGATACTGGCGACCATCGGTAACAAGTGTTACGCCGTTAGGGCTAATATTGTAGGTGTGCGACGGACTTGGGTTGGAAATGGTATTGCTGTTCCATAAATTGCCGTTTCCTGTCACCACCGAGCTGGAAGGACGGCCAATGTTGGTGATGCCTGAAAAGGTCGGCGTACCATAATTTATCTGTACACTCTGGTTGACGCCGCCGGTCTTTGACGCCTGGTCCGAGCTCGAGTTATGGATAAAGTTTACAGACTCTGAGTGCGGCACCCCGTTTTTTGAATTGCCGTTCCCTATCACCAATGAGCCGGAGGAACGGCCGCCGTTAATCTGCACGCCATAATTGTGGCCCCCATTTATCTGGATTCCCGTACCAGTTCCCCCATTTATCTGGACTGTCTGGTTGACGCCACCGGTCTTTGGCGCCTGACCCAGCCTAAAATTATAGGGAAAGTCTACATACTCGGTGAGCGGCACCCAGTTATTCGAATTGCCATTCCCTGAGCTGAAGGAATGGCCCGTGTTGGTCTGCATGCTATAATTGCCCCCAGTTATCTGGATTCCCGTATTGATTCCACTATTTATCTGGACTCTCTGGTTGATGCCGCCGGTATTTGACGCCTGATCCGATTTTGAATTATAGGATTCCTGCAGCTCGGAGAGTACTGAGGCAAAGTCCACAGACATTGAGATCTGCTCCTAAAGCTAAGCAAGGCGAGACAATTGGGTTAACGGAACAACTGACCTCAAATTTCGCTATTGATTGATTGATTCTCCTTTGGAGACGCTTGAATTGTGATCGATATTTGATATGATAAAGGACCATCTTGGTCCATCTATCAGTCTGCAAGAATTCGCTGTAACAATCTCGAATGTCCTTGAGGTTTCTATTTGATTCAAGTTTCAGTGTCGAGACACGGACAGAAATGTGCACTGCAGCACCAACCTGACAAGGTCGGAAATAGGTAACTCAATTATTTCAGGTTTGAGTTTGCCCTCTTGACACAACTTCACGATGCAGCCGGTGTAACTACAAGAAGAGTCGATCAAGTTTCGGCATGCTTCGTTATTGTCTCTCGCTCCCTGAGATGATGGAAAATCGAATCAGAACGTTTTGGAGTGAGATGATAGGCTCATACCTGTATCATTGACACCGTGTACAGCGCAATTGAAGCTGCGTCACTCAGCTCCGGAAAGCTGTTTAGTTTGACACCATTTTTCAACGCAGAGTGGATTGCTTCGGAGATGCACAGGGTATTTACGATTCTGGAACTGAGTGGCGTGTTGACGGGGGTTGACTGAGAGAAAGAGAGAGTACTTGTGAAGACGGCCATGATATGAATCAGTATTGTATGGAGAGTTAAATTGGATAGCATGTTATATATACCTCCACACAAGGGCGCTGGCTTTGTAATGCATTCTGGGCCAATTGTGATCGCTTGTGGTCAAGATGAAGGTTGCATTGGTATTATTGAAAGCCGAGGCACTGGCTGTGTGATACATTATGGGTCAATTGTGATAACTTGAGATAGCGGCTGCTTCCATGAAGGTTGTATGGAAGCCGCTACGACCTTTGCATTTTACCTCTTGGTTAAACAATGCCAAAACTAAACAAAACCAAAAACAACAAGAGTCAACGGCGACGGGGAACAACGTTGCTGGTCGTTGGCGCACCTAAAATAAGCTAAACACCAGATAGTATGTTGTTGGTTGGAGAGCAGCACGACGCCTTTCGATACGCTGGCGTCACCGTTATTTGGTCTTATAGACGGCATATGCCCAAAAGAGCTATGTTGTGGGTTGAGGTTGAAGCTACGGGTAAGTAACACAATAGATCAACAATAAACGTGTATTTCTAGATGATTCTACATCGCACGAAGGAAGCATTTTGATGATTATGATACAGCTGTATGTGTAAGAAACATGTTACTTTGTAATAGGAGCTCCTCTTCATATCATGCCCGCATGTCATCAAAAGTCTCTACTCTCTCTCTCTCTCTCTTTCTCCAAGGAAATATCACGCCCTCTCCACTCACATCGCCAACGACAACCCCACAAGCGCTGGCCACACAATAAACACTAATCTAAACTTCATTCTCTCCGCATCCCACCTCCACCGTCCCAACCCCGCCGAATTAGTCTTCCCCCCATCCGTCGTGGAGCTCGGCGCTGCCGCGTCCGCCGACAATGTCGAGATTCTTGATAGGAACGTCGAGCTAGTGCTAGGTGTGGAGGGCAGGGTAGTCCGTGAAGAAGGAGTGGGGAAGACGGCTTGAAGAGACAGAGGGTTGGGTATTATGCTGAAATCAGCCGTGTAGATAACGTAAGGTGGTTTGGGGGATACGAAGCGAAGAGTGCTACGAGAGATGAGCGTCAGCTTTCATCGTTTCTTGCGTGTGGGAAGATGGGAGAGAGAAAGGAAGAATAAGACGTACTACAGATGGAGGTTGGTTGGTATGACGAGTGGTATATAGACCGTGGTGGATAGTGAGCGCGGGTCAAGGTCTTTCACGAGCGTTGCGAGGTAAGTCTGTCAGGTGGGTGGATGCAGCGTCAGTCAGCCGTAGTGCAATGCAGGCATGGCCAATATATAAAACAGCATGGGCGAGCTCGGGCCTTGTCCTTGTTTCGCAATCACTGTAGAGAACGCAAGCAGGTATACCCAGACAAGAAACCCTCTAGTCTTAAGATCTACAAAGCGCGAGGCAGATAAAAGCCCACCCAGCAGAAAGTCGCCAGTCCCAAGCACCCCAGAAGCCAGAAGATAGCACCCTCAATCCCTAGCACATCTAAGCCCAACAGAACTCACGCTATTCCTCGCATACAAGTCCATCCTCATCTTCCCCATATCCTTCAACAGCGGCCTCCGCCCATCCTCGATCCACTTAACATAAGCCGCCTGGCCAGCCGTGTAGATCGTGTCCGACACAGGCTTCGTAGGATACAACAACGCTAAGGCGGGCGTGCCAAGTAAGCACGACCAGGCGAGTACGAAAAGACACAGAGAGGCGGGTTTGAAAAAGAGTTTGTTGCCTGGAGTGAGCAGTACCATTGTGCCGTTGAGAAAGACTAGGAGTTAGACACCAGCGCCTGTGTAGAGCTTGGGAATTGTAGACGGGTTAGTATGTGAAGTCGGAGCCCGCCGAAGAGTAGTTTTCCAGCACTATGCGTGGTTATAGGTTGATGGTGTTGACCTGAAAATCCGGTATGTGGGGCAAATGTGGGAGTCCGCCACCACAAGTCTGGCGATCGTTCCACCGGCAAAACCCGCTTCGTGACCTATTACCCTCCTTCGGGACTCCTGCCTTTGTCAACAAGGATGCAAAGCATTGTATAAATTTGTCTACAAGTACCTGACCTGCGAAAGTCTGGGAACCAACTGAAGGGAAAAGGTTTGGACAAGGCAGTTGCCCCCCGGGATGACCGCCAGACGGCGAACCTCTCATCTCCCAGATTGTCCTCCAGAATGCCTGCCAGAAAAGCTATCGACCTTCCCAATCGATGAAGTGGTCAGAGCTCTCGGCGGATGTGACAGCATAACTGCATTCAACAGATCCTGCAGACCCCCAGACACTAACATTCAAGGTTTCCCCACCGGTCAACATAGGACGAAAGTTGTCCTCGGGCATACTGAGCATACGGCCTCGCGAGCTCGTTCTTTGCAGACCCACAACTCACTGATAAGTATTCTGATACCTACAAGTAGATTACGTACCGAGAGAGTCCCGCCCGCGAAGCGCTAAGAAAGTGATTTCCGTTCTACAGTAAGATGTTGGAAAGACAGCCTCTAGGCCATTTGGTCCTTGTTTGGTCCCATACGATTTACATTCGCCGGATATAGAAACAATGAGTATTACGTAATTGTATTTGACAGCTTTTGGACTTCTTGTTTCAAGGCGTCAAACATTAGTAGATGTTGACCTTCAAAGCTTGACCGTAGGTTCCTTTCTTAAGTTCATATCATCGAATTCAACACAATTTCAAGGAATATTGAGGTAAGTACTCCTTCTTGAAGTGCCACAAGCTCTAAATCTCCTCAAGGATGTCCGACGAGGAGGATCTCGTATCTCTAGTGTCCCTACCGTCAATATCCTCCCCGGAGACGCAGTTCATACCCCAAGAAGACGACGAAGAAACTCTATGGGAGGTTATCGAAATTACAGCCGAAAAACCTAGGCTTTACAAAGTACGCTGGAAGGGCAATGATCCTGCAACCTCCAAGCCATGGCCTCAAAGTTGGGTTCCCAGACGTGATTGCACGGATGATCTGGTCCGGGACTGGAAGGCGAGACAAGAGAACAAAAAGGCAAGGGCGAGTGGTGAGTTCCTATACCGTTCATCGAAGACCGAATTGTTGAACTGGTCTCGTCAGTTGGTAAGCGGGTATCCACCGCAGGATCCAAGAAACGCGCTTCGACTACTGTCTCAATCGCGTCCAGTTCGAAAACCGCATCCGCTTCAAAACGCCCACCGCTCGACATCCGTCGCTCGACTTCCACCACAGTCACCGCAGCTGATGCCGGTCCTTCGCGCGGTGGACGGTCAAGAGCCGCAGCGGCCTTGGACCGCCCTGATACTCCTGCCTCTTCCCGACTTTCCTCGATCACTGAAGCCACCACCTCCAAATTAGCAGCGAAAACCACGACAACGGGAACGAAGCGCAAACATGTAGAACTTACAACGACAAGCACAGATTCGTCCGCTAATCCGCGTGGGGCTATCGTCGATGTCCTCGACGTACCCAATACCAAAGATGATGCCACCGCACACCACGGCCTCGGAAGACCTCGAAAGAAGCGCAAAGTTACAGTAGAAGTGAATATGGAGGACGTCAAGCAGGAATCGCACACACCCCACAAGGATGTTCTGCAGCCGAGTCAAGAGGATGAAGAGGAGGACCAACTTGAAGAAGAAGATGATGATGAAGAAGAAGAAGAACGCATGGTTGAAGATGCACTATCAGAGGTAGCCAAAAGCCCGCCGCGTCTCGAGGGTGCACGTACGGAGTTCAACGACAGTGACTTGGAGGAGATTCCCCCTCTTCATCACCTACCAACATTAAACAGGAAGATTAAGAAGCCACCCACCGCGAAATCTAACATACAGAACAAGAGCTCGAGAGGCTCTTCTCTGACAACCGCTAAAGGCAAGTCGACCACAGTGGGTAGTTCAAAATTGACGGCCGCCCCACAATCCACCAAGACCAAGACATCCAAAACTTCGGCTAACACCACCGTCTCGAAGAAACCTAGTACTGCCCTAAAGACCTCGTCGAAACCCCACGGTTCCCTCGTCGAATCACAAGTTGAATTTCGACCTCCAGCTAAGAAAAAAGCAAGCATTCCATCTATCGCCACAGACGACACCCAGCTGCCCCGTCCTAACTCTCTTCAGCCCCCCGTCAAGGTCAAGGGGACAAAGAGCCATGCTCTTGTCGCCGACAAGAATTCGAAATCTGAATCACGGCTATCGGAGAACCACGATAGAAGTTTAGACTCGGCCCTTCGTTCCGAGTCGTCCTCATATTACGATTCCGAAGGAGAGGACGGATTCCAACGCCGACGCTATCCTCGTCGCCTTTCCCGCAAGGGCTCTAAATCTAACTCCGAATCTGTTACTACATCCAACAAACACCAAATAGCCCGGCGCTCCGCGAACCCTCCTGCAAACTCATACAATGACGTAGTACCGGAGACCGAAGAGTCGCAATCACAGTCGCAGTCGCAGGAGGCGAAAGTAGGCTCACTTACCACTCATGTCCAGGCGCCCGAATTGGTGGTGCCATCTACACCAGGGGGCAGATCTACCCTCAAATCGCGCATGAAGCCACGCACCCCGGTCTCAAGAGCCGCCTCGAACGTGGGATTGTCATTGTTCAATGGATTCGGAGGTGCAGCCGCTCCTCAAGTGCCCTCTATTCCCAATGCCATCGCAAACGGATCAAAAACAATCGACACAAACGGCAAGTTGCTGAAGCCCATCCGTCATATCACGCCTTCTGCTTTCCGGCCCCATCTGCCCACCTCATCCCTACCGGAAAGTATCGTCAACGACTCTGCAGTGCCGTCTGGTAATGCTGGAGATGATTTCGAGGAAGCCCCGATGAGCTCCATCGAAGAATTTGACTCTCCAGAGAAGCAGAAGGAAAGGAGGAGGGGTGTTGCTCAGGAGGACAACAGCAGGGGCGCAGCAGCTGCAGCTAACAGGCGGAAGAGTGATAATGATGGACCCAGTGCCTCGGACGTTTGGGATTCGCATGTCGTTCGCAGGGGACAGGAATTGGCGGAGGCGGCCAGGAGGAATGAGAAGGAGCGTCTACGAGTGGAAGGTTACGAAGGCGCCTCGTCTTCCAGAGGGACGAAGGTCAACTTGTTTGATATCGTTGCTTCCGGTGCTGCTAAAGGCAAAGCCAAGGCAGCAGCGCAATTAGCTGTCCATGATGACAACGAGGAAGAGATTTTGATGATGTCCTCTCCACCTCTTCGGGTCGACGTTATGGTACAAGAGATGGAGGATGCCTACGTCGATCTAAGCGGAGGAGTGGATGACCTTGATGTCCATGCTGATGTTAATGCCGAGGCCGACCTCACTATGGATCCTGATGACAGTGTCGACCCCAACCTTCCGGTCGGAGATACAGGGAAGAACGCACGAGATCCACTTCTAGAGAGGGAAGAGGAGGAGGAGTCGACCCAGGATTTGTTGATGGACCTTCGAGAACACCAGAGAGGCATGGACGATGTGGATACGAATGTCGGATGGGGCGGTACTGGTGGGAATGGTACCGATGCCCCTAAAGGAGATTGCGAAGCACGAGAGGATGAGGGCGATGGAGAAAGTTCAGGTGATTCTGCGGATGATGTGCCTGGTGTGCGTATTCTTTCAACGACCCTTTACTATGGTCTGCTGATTTTTTTTGTTTGTTCGCCTTCTCAGATTACGGTACAGAAACCCAGTCGAGCACCTTCTACGCGTTCATACTCATCTCTTGATGAGAACCAAGGTCATTTGAAACTCAAAGGACCTACCAGGTCTAGGTCCAGGTCCAGGTCCAGGTCCCTTTCTGTGTCAAGTCGGAAGAGTAAACAGAAGGAAAGGCGCCCTGCACCAGACACAGAAATTCCCGCTACCGCTCCTACTCGCAAGGAATCTGTGGAACCCTCACAGGTTATACTCTCCGAGGTCGGATTCGGCTACATTCGTTTTTTGAATTATCTAATCGTTTTATTGACGTATTTAGAAGACAGATGTGGATAACCCCCATCATCTAGGCGCCGCAATGCATCTCCTCAATGCTAAATCTGAAGAGATCTCCAAGCTCGACAGTCAGCTTTCGAAAGCAAACTCCGAGAACGAGACATTGCGCCAACAACTCAACTCCTTGCGTCAGAAACATCACCCGCCGCCGACCGATGGTTCAACTGATTTCCGGCAACAACTGGACGTAATGCGTACCCAAATGTTATCCCAGACAGCGGACTGGGACACGGAGAAGGCATTGCTAGTCGGTCAGGTGGATTCGGCCACCAAAAGCAAAGCTTCCGCTGAGCAAGACCGCGACTTTTTCCGAGAACAGTATGCGAAAGCCTCTGGATTCGTCTCTTCCGTCCGAGACGAAAATAAGGAACTTGAAAAGCGCATCAAGATCGCGGAGGAGCAAACACAAGCGGGTGTTGGCATGGTCAAGGCTACATTCGAGCTTCGTATCAAGAAATTGGAGGACGACGTACAAGCGTGGCGAAAGATGGCGGAATTCATGATGGAGAAAGACCGTAGGACGAATGACGATGTGCGTAGGAGGGCAGGGGAAGAGCCGGAGTTGCGTGCGAGGTGTGGCAGACAGGAAGCGACGTTGGAGCTGGCGCATGAACGTATCGAGGACCTCGAAGCACAGTTGGAAGAGAAGGACCGGTCATGGCTCGATGCGCTTGAGGAGAGGGAGCGATGGAAGCAGGACAATATGAGGCTGAATCTGGAATTGAATGAAGCCACGACGAAGCTCGAGAAGATCGGCAAAGCTGGTGGGGTTGACGGGTATGTCAGCAATGGTCCTGGGTCTGTGTATCGTTGTCAGTGGAGGTCAGAGATTGGGGATGTTGCATGTGAAGCTGTTTTCTTGGATATGTCGGTACGTATGAAGCATGACAGGGTTTCTCTTTTCGCTGATCGCTGACCTCCTGGATGTTTTCAGGAACTTGAGGAACATTTATTTACCGTGGGACATATCCGCCCGTGATTTAAGAGACTTATTCAACAGTTTTCATGTAATACTTGTATCCATCTCGCTTGTGTACTTGTCATCAACATACCCTTCTTCCATCTGGTAAACTGTGTAAAGCATGAGTTTCTGTGTAAAAAACATGCCACATACATCCAGTGGATAAAGAAGTGCTGGCGGAATCTCAAAACCAATGAGAAAAAGTGTCGGTAGCTGGAATCGAACCAGCGGCTCTTCGGAATGATTATACCACAACGAAGTGATTTAACCCCTAATCGATACCAACGATACAACTTGAACGATAGTAATGTATATAGCCGCTTCAAGGGTTGCCTCACGCAGTGCATCCAAACTTAAGGAATTCGAGATCTTTCGAGATCGGGCATGCATTTGCCAACATTCATCTCCTAGCTGTGTCTCATCACTTGTTCACAACAACCTCAGCATCTTCCAATGCTACAGTGTCATATTCAGATCTACCACCTTGATACCAGCCATTTCGACTTCCATTCGTTGAAGGCCAAGACGTCCGTGGCTCTCTATCTCTCTCTGTGCAACAGATGCGTCGCTAATGACCATTCGGATCTTATTGCTGAGAAAGAACGTGCTTAGCGATGTTCAGATGCTCGGGGATCCATCGCTCTACATTACTTCGATGATCTCCATTCTCAACAAGCGGGAAACCGTCCAAATTGAAACATATCCGCAGCCCTAGGTTGACGTCTGGGATTCTATCGGACTCACTGATTTACCGGATTACCCACCGATTTGCGTAGTCTATACTACCTGGCGTTAACATGTAAGGTTTGACACCATCGTCAACAACCTACGTTCAGGGAGAGGTTGAGGCGCTGATAATCATCAGACTTGTCTTCGCGCTGGAGCCCTAGGGCAAATAGGATAACATCCGCTGGCGTGGCCAAGGATTCCTAATCGACGCTGACAATGAGGTCCGGCCGCATCCCCAGTTCAACACAGACACGATCATGCGGCCAACATGACCTTACTGTTTCAGCATAAAGCTGCCCAGGAACAGGCCGGTGCAAGGCCACTGACATCATTAGAGTTCAGGGACAACATAGGACGATCATCTGTAGGGCAATCGATGGAGGAGAGTTGAGGTGAAGTAGGTAGTTTACATTAGTTCTTATCATCAAGTGGTCATCGATGCGCTACGACCGCGATAACGGGTCAATGATTACGTTTTGGACAGTTCTGAAACCGAACACTTCTTGCATTGTCACCTTGTCTTGCTCATTTAAGATGGCATGTAAGAAGAAGTCCAGGAGAAATGGCACATGTCCTCTTGGTGGATAGAGAGACGAGATCCAATCTGCATATATGACATTCCTTTTCTGCGTAAGGTTTGTCTCTGATGACCTGAAAGGGAGTACGGCAGTGGGCAATCGATGGAGGCCCAAGAGGTCCAAGCTTTTGGAGGACGTATATCAGCAACAGTGATGGAGAGGCGTAGAGAGGCAAGAATAACACGGGAAGGGCTGAAACGGAAACACGGGAGAGCAGGGTTTGATGAAGGGTGATGCCAAAAATTATAAAGGACCCATCAAGATGTGGCGCACATCAACCTTATGGACATTGCTCAAGTAACTATGAGCAGCGCCTGGAATGAACCAGGTAAGAGCCTGAAAGAAGGAGCGGCCGTCGGTGAGAAGTAGTGACAAGGTCTTGTGAGCAAAGAATAAACGCGGCGTCGCAAGAAGCATCTAGGTCACCGGGATTGAATCCCTCAGTTTATACAGCAACTAACAGCAACCAATCTTGAGTAAGTCAAAGAAATATTTGCAGTCAACGAACTGCTCATCCCCTTACAGAAGATGACTTGCACACTCCTGCACATCGTTTGGACAGCCGTGTCTTGTAAGCGATATGGTTTAGCCTCAAACAGGAGTTAAAAGTACCAGACGGAATAGCGGCATGGCGTGTTCCTGTCGGGACTGCAGGCCGACAATTTTGAAGCGTTCATTTGTCACGATCTGGCAGTCGCGCGGGATGAACAGGGCGCCATGCAGATATGCAGCATGGTGCATTGGTGATTGGCGCCGTCGTGGACATTGAGAAAACATATGAATGATTCTTAAGCGTGAAAAGATCTTGTGACGATGCTTGAACATGTCCTGTTCGCCATTGAACTGGGAAGGCCTCCAGTTCGTTTCACTGGTAAGGTCGCATAAAGTACTGCACACAGGAAATACTCGAGGTGGAGGAGTTGAATGTTGTATTGATCGGTTCATCCTTCTATAATGCGAGTGAGGGATGGGAACCCCATGGAGATACATGGAACTCATACCCCGTGGGTCTTCCCGGGGAGAACGTGTGGTACGACCAGGACCTCGAACGGAACAAGCATTACATGGGGTGCAGCGGTGCCCGTTGAGCTAGGTTTAAGCTGCTGCAATAAAGGCGATCAAGGTTTATCTAGGTACATTTATGGCCAGCCTTTTACCATTTATCCACAATCCCCGGAATCGAATACGGAGAAGCAGATAATTTTGGTCTTCACTTACTTATGACGAGACTGAGTACCTGGGCATATGGATGTCCAGGGTTTCGTGCAGTTTCGCTGTCAGTTCCCAAGCCAATCCTACGTCGCCTGACATGATCCATGTTAGTCCGTTCTCAGCGAGTGCGGATGAACTCTGTTTACAAGTTGAACTGGCCTGGTGTGGTAAAGACTCAAGAAAGACAAGAGCGAGTGTAGATAGGAGTGAGTGCGGGTGGGTGAATCACAGGGAAAAGTGATTCTTGCAAAAAAGCCTGCCAGGAACGATCTGACTGCTCGAAATGGGAATGGCGGGGAACCGCGTGATGGTGCACCACATGGAGGTCGACGAAATTAAGAATGATCGAAAGATCTCTCTCCCGATCGACTCTCCAGTCCTTATGTGCATATCCTTCGGTCTCCAAAGGCAAGAAGGAGCTGACTCGTGTGAACTGCGATTTCCAGCTAAATACCATAGCTCCAATGACCCCATACGCCAGGATACCCTTCCCCCACCAACACCAGACGACCAGATTCAAACGACGTGAACGATGTCATCCACAGCTGGCCCCCTGCGAACTGCTCGTCTCGTTACTCTGTCCCTTGCCTGGTGTTTTGCGGTGGTCGCATCCTCAGTCGGTATATAAAATTCTCTGCGGCTTACTTGTCTATTGCACGGATCTTGATATTTTCTTTCCTCAGGCCTCAATGCTTTGATTAAGTCAAATCAGTCAAAGAGCAAGTTGAAGAAACTCGCGCCTCCTCCTACGGTTGTTGTGATCAATACCGATGGTGAGCTCTGGTTCATGAATGGCTGCCCTCCACGAACTGAAAACAATTCTCCAGACATCTTCAATGTTGGTGTCGTTGCTACAACCGCGTCGCTCCTCATTTCCATCCTCATCTTCAACTTCATTGCCATGATGTTCCTGCCTTTGACTCGGGCTCTCTCAGTGAGAACCTTGAGACTGCAATCCGCATCCCTCTTTTTCGTCTGCCTGTTGTTGTTCGCATCCATGATCCCTTACATGGTTTTCTTCGTCAACCGCCACGCAGACGTCCGCGCTTTCGTCGGCGGCGTGCAGCTACCAGCCGCCATCGTTGCTGCCGTCGAGAAAACTTCGGGATCAACAAGTGTCTATAAGAAGATTGACTACCGTACGTCTACTTGAACATATAATCTTTTTTTCAAGCTGACGATTGAGCCTTTTCAGTCAAGCTTGTTGCCATCCTTCCCTGGTTCTCTCTCTTCTTCACCCTCATCGCCGCTACCGTTCTCTTCAAAGCCGGCTCGGCCGCCGTACGAGAGTCCGTAGCCGTTCCTGCGACCACCTCTAGCATGTCTACAACGGAAAAAGAAACCCCCTCGCATCATGAGAAGTCTAGCGTATAGGCCTTCCGTCCCGCATGCTCATACATCCTTGACATTTTCTTATACCATTCTCCTACCCTGGCTTTGTTCTCATCATGATTGTGACGACATTGGCACGGCTGCATAATAGTTATTTCACACGTACATACCACGATTATCATGAGGATGTAATGCAATATCTCGGCGTTCGAACAGAGTTTGCGCATGGATGTTTAGTTAAGGAAGGAAATGATGAACAGGGTCTGGCTCTTGTTCTCCAGTTGCTCGCCTTACGCTACTCTCTACCTCCATCTCGTGGTTCTGGCTTCCTCGAGGTGAGACATATCAAGCTGTCGTATCCGCCTTTCGTAATGTAAGTGAATGCTGGACATTGACATGTGGTCGCGTACCTCACCTTGCAATACCCATACATCTATTCCCGTTTATGACAAAGATCCCAGTGTAAGCAGCCCAAGCTCACGGTTCTTGATGGACTACAACTATTTAAAGTATGTGAACCTACCCAATATGACAGGATTGTCGGCCGTCGATCATCGACCTGGGTTCTGATTGGCAGACGTGACTAAAGCACGCGTCTTCTCTCTTGGCTATTTATATCGAGCACGTAAAACGCATACGATATACGTCTCAGTGAAGATATTGTCGCTAACAGCTAGGTTGTGTGGCGCACATGTTTCGTCAACTGTACTATCCTAGTAACAGTATACAAAACATTCGTATATAGTATTTAAAGTATTGCAAGTCGCATCAACCGTGTGTCAGACGCGCGGGTGGAATCGAGCATAGACAGGTTTTCGGTTGCTTTCTGTATGTGAAATCTGAACTGCGTGTGATTGCAGACTACAACGGACAAAAATGCCAACCCACCTAATTTGCAGCAGTTCTCATAATATTGATTAAGACAAAACCCAGCTTCAATCCATGCGGAGCCTCCTGGGATGTATTAGCAATGTGGTATTACAGAAGAAGAACCGAGGAACACAACTGATAAAGAAAGGGATATTGATGCTAGGCCCTGAAGGTGTATAAATACTATCCTCACAGACCCAAATCATGTCAGGCTGTGTAGGAACACTTGCACAACTCAAATCAGCATGTCTCTGCTGCACTCACTCTCACTCTCTCTCTCTCTCACCAACTTTCCACAACATTGTGTGATATACTGACAATTCTCTAGTTTTTCAGCAACTTGTCTCCCATACTACACTCTCAATGATCAGTCTGCATTCCATTTACGATTTGCTCGTTGATTACCGTATCTGGGAGGCCCGGAGACGAAGATATGTATATCCTTGCCTGTATCAGGATATCCTTCATAACGCGGTTTTCAGGGTGTACATCACATCACATCACATCACATCAGAAAAAGTTTGCAAGTCTCCCTTTACTTTACCGCACTCGAAATCTTTTATGCGGGTGCTCGCTCTTTAATGGAGCCTACTAGAAAGAAGGTTGCAGTCCCACGGTTTGCAAAATCAAGATGCAGTCCGAAGATTGATTCTATGTACGTGATTCGACGCCATGTGGTGATCATCCTGAATGGAAAATAAATTAAAAAATGGAAGACAAGAGAGATCGTTGACAGGTGGCTACAGGTGAACGGGGAACCGACATGCATGCGGTCTTCAAAGTATCCCGCAGCGTCGCTCCATGATGTTGTGAGAGCAATGCGTCACAGCTTGCCCGATAAGTTGCTTACTACCTCTCAAGCTTCCCGCATCGACCGAGGTCCCCCGCTCATTGAGGGAACCCTTCACACCATGCAAAAGCTAGACTCTCCAGGTTTGTTGATGAGATTTGGCCATGTTCGAAGAAGCGAAAGAGAAGCGTTGACATGAAGTTGACATGTGCACGCATTATCTGCGTTGAAGGTGGCCAACGCGAGAGAGTACGTGAGGGACGCCAAACAGGGCACGCGAACCGTTTTGACCGCGTATCGCGTCGCCACAAACGCCACCAACGACGTCGAGCGTGTAGAACAGTAGCTCAACAGTATGTAATAAAATATATTACTCAAGGGATATAAGCTGATGAAGAGTCTGTCGAAATCCTGAAATCATCGAAATCAATGCCTTACTGCTCTTGTACTGTCCATTGGTTCGATTGGAAGGTCTAGCCTGAAGTATATCGAGTCCTACGGCCGAGAGGAACTGCCGCCTTTTGGGTTCGTTTTGTCTGTCCACCTCCAGCATACTCTTCTCAATTACGCTAAACTATGCCTCACCGATCACCCAGCTTTGACACCTATTTTTCCGGCCTGGACGGACAGTTCTTGAGAGGTATTTGGTAGATGTCCTAGACCCGTTAGTGGTCCTACGAACAGATACGGCTCATGCGAATGCTAGTCAACCGGAGAGACCGCTGTTCACCTGGGCTGTTCGGTCGATCGAATTCATTTAAGCCTAACTAACTACATTTACATTACCTATCACATATTTGTGGTTTCCATCACATAGACCCACAACCCACCCATAAAACTCTCCTTAAGAAGGACGCAGTCTACCTAGTCTGTCAAGATTATGCGATGGTGCACCCTTCTTCACTCATCCCGGGTATGCCCCCCATCCCATCGAGTCCAGGAGGAAGAGCACCCATGATTTCCGTGGGTGGAGATCCATAACTTTGCATCTGGAACAAGAGCGAATGTTCATTAGCCCCAAGAGTGACCATGAGTTCGAGACTCAATGATGACATACCTCACTCATGAGATCGACGATTTGCTTGTTCATCTCCGGATCACTGTCACTGTATGATTCCTTTTCGAAGACGGCGAGGATACGTCGAACGCAGATCAACTGACTATCGTAGCGCTTCCGGTCTTCAGCGGACAGAGGGGCCGGTGGACTCGCCAGATATGGTGGGAACTGTAGATATGTCAATCCTTTGAATGTCAGGAGGTTTTCGGTAAGGTCAAACGACATACCCCTTCGGCGAGCTCTTTCAGAGGCTCGTACAGCACTTCCTTGCTCATCAACTGCCCCATCATGCTCTCCAAGAATCCTGCGAGTTCTGTTTCATCCTCTCCTCCTTCACCTAGACCAAGATCACCCAATGATGCGAGTAAGGCCTCAAGGGACTCGGGTGTGGGTGTGGCGCCGGCAGCGCCAGATTTGCTAGAGTCCGCCTACGAGATGACACTGAGGATCAAAAGAATCTGCACGACAAAAAGCACGCACTTGGAGATTCGTTTCACTCTCCTTGAGCTTATCCATGGCCTGCTTGATCTTATCTTGAAACCCACCAGCGCTCTTCTCCTTCCCTTTGGCCTCATTATCTTTCCCATATATTTCCCCCAATCCATTGAGGTCTCCACCTGCAACATTCCCATCCATACCCTCAACCAACATCGCCTCCCACGCAGCTTTGAAAGCGCGTGCCCGCTCCTCCTCCGTCGTCTCCGTTTCAGCCTTTTCCCCTGCACCTTCTGTTGGGTCACCCGCGATTTCCCGCATTAGGCTCTCCATACCCCGTGCAAGTTCCTTTGCGAAATCTGATGATAGAGCATCTTCATCTGCTTCACTCGTTGGGTCGAGATGGGTGCCAGATCCGGGTATCGATGCGGGTGGCGCATCTACACGGGTGTTGGTACGAGGACGCCCGAAAGTTGTGGCTGTTGTTGCTGTAGGTGGTGGTGGCGGTGGGGATGCTATTGGCGAGAGGCTTTGAGGGGGAGCTTTCTGGCCTGGTCCGAACTGGGATAATACATCTGTTCAAGAAGAAGAGCTTCATCAATAACAAGACTATGGTGAAGATCGAAATGCATACCATCGAGATCGTCCAGATCATCGTCTGGCTCGTTGTTCAGTTCGAGGGTCGGTCTTGTTGTAGAAGCAGACATTTCGTGGCAATGGATATAACGCAAGGTGCAATTCGCTACTTTCAAAGAGCTCGGAGAATCTTTGATGATCTTGATGGTTCAATCAGACGGTTCCACAATGACTTGAGTGGCATCAACGATTAGTATCTAAAAATGTACCTGTAATGAAACAATAATGTTCACCTTTTATCCTCGAGTATGCCTCGGATTGGAAGAAATTAAAGAGCAGTGAGGCTCCCAAGCACGATCTTGGACAACCCGGTCCGGTAACCTATACAGCTCGAAGGAGTAGGCATGTGATATTCTCGAATGAGGAGTACTGAAGCCTGGGAACGAGAGGGACATAACTTCGTAAAGAATTTGTCTCGAAAGACAAGAAAGCACCTGAATTTAGGCGCCCTCCTTGAATGTTCGATACCAGGTGGACGAAGGGAATTATCGACGATGCCGAACTTGCCGAGCTCACAAGCAGGCGGGGCTGGAACTTCGCCATAGGACTGTGCAGGTAGACTCTCTTGCAACTCATTTCCAGCGTCTCCTACTCATACATCGCAAATGGCGGACTCTCCTGGATGCACACACTCTGACTTTGGCTCAAGGGCACTTTGAGGCCGCTCCTATCTGGTCCAAGGCGTGTCGAACAGTAACTTCACTGAACGGGTTCGTTTCAACGCTCGATGACTTACTGAGCATTGAGAACGCTTTGGTTTTACTGATTGACAATGAGTGCAAGCAGTGTGAGACTTAATTCGTATTTGGAGGTTTATCAACGCAGTGACGAATTTGTTCGACAAGGTTATCAGCTGTTATCAGGTAAACAGAGGCGAACAGACGCCGGAAGAACTTCCAAATTTCATTGGCTGAACTATCTCTCTCTGTTTTCTTCCCGAATAAGAAAATCAGCCTCCGTCCAGGAACAAGGTCCTGTTTCGATTCCAAGGAATAAACACTGCCAAGATAACGAGGGCTAAGGAGGGCTAACGTAGATCCCGGAATTTACGTCGGCCTTCGTCCCAGCAGCGTCTCGCAGCGTCCGCCAATTTCGAACGGAACTACTTATCTATGACTTCTTGTTGTTCTTTTTGATTTCCATAAATCAGTGACCCAAGAAAGGATTTCAACCATGTATTCCGCATACTGTCAAGAAGCCATGTCCCTGCTGTACCTGGAATTGATCATACAGAAGCTCAAGTCCTTGTCATGATTTGTTGCTCTGTAACCGCCTGCTTCCTTTTTTTTCAATCTCCAAAATTTGAATCCATCGTCGTGCACGACGTCCATACACCATGCTATACTCTACCTGGCTGTCACACTTTATCATCACGATCTTTAACCTGGGCGTCAATGTTTCTGGACGGGCGCAATTTGGGAAGCGAGGCCTGGCAGGCAGGCAGGACGTCGCGCACGTTGATCCTGCCACACTCACGACAAACGCTGCTCGCATGGCAGCAGGCCTGGCACCTCTGAAACCAAGGAATATGTACCATCCAACTCGCATTGGAGGCGAGTTCTACTCGGTCCACTGATCCCGATAGACGTTCTTAACACTCCCTCCCTACAGCTCGTACTCCGCAGACATCGATTATTCCACCGTCAGTCTTGCTTTTTCTGGGGAACTGTCTGCACACTAATATACCAGACTTCATTAGCATCACTTCTAAGTTAGAAGTGAGGAAGGCGACCAGTGGTGAATTTAAGGGTTACATTAGCAAGTTCTATACTTCCACTGGGTAAGTATCACTCTCTGGAACTTCTCTCAAACAGTAACTCAGATAAGTTCACAATATCTAGGTTTGGCTTAGCCACCACCACTGCCAACGCAATGTCGATTACCTTTACACCCACTATTGGTGCTAACGCCGCTCCTTTCAACGTTGCAGTCGATGTGCGTACCCCTTCGAGGTTCATACTGAAAGTGTCGTTCTGATCTGTATCTAGTATCCCGGAACGTACCCCTATCTTGGTTTCGCCGGAGACGACTTGTGAGCAGCAGCCTTTCCGTATTCTCAATTGAAAAGTAGTGACAAGACGGTTGCTTGCACAGGACCAACCAACCAAACAACACACCACTTTTGATGGCCAGAACAAATCCTAGTAATGCTTTCCATAGCAAGGGGAATGTCACGGGCACTCATGCTGTTGTGTAGCATCTCCCGGAAGTGGTCCCTCCACGGTAGGAAACAGTCATCAAACATTTCAAGTAAGTTCAGAGAACTCGACCCCGCTTCCATTGACTCGTATTCATGAATCTTCCAGCCTAAATCAGCATCTGCCATCTGGTCATTCAATTCAAGCAATAAGCGTCTCACGCGTAAGTCTTTGGTATTGCCATTGTGCTACCTGCGCTAACCTTTTACCGATCAGCACAATGGAAAAACCCCAACGGAGGCAAGGGCTTCCTCCCAATTTCCATGGCTCGTCTCATTCTCTGAGGTTCTGTAAATTAGGTTCACCGACTACCTACATTTGGTACTACCCGCTGACCAATACCCTGGGGATTATCAATAGCCCAAGCTCACAGCCTGCCGGTTCCTACCAGGTCGTGAGTCCAATTACACAATCCTCATTGTTTTTTGCAATCTCAACATCTTCTGGGGCTCCCTTATGTTATGACAGTATATTAGAGCCGTCTAGGGCTTCATTTCACGATATTCAGGATCATATTCGTGTTTAGACAAGTCGCCTCTGCAAATGCTCTTCGCCATTTACCTATTATATGCTGTGTATCTATGTTTTGGGCCTATCAACATATTTACTGTTTGTGTTCTGGCTGAAATGTTTTGCTCAACGCGTAAGCTTCTTGTTTCTTACACGACGTGCCCAAGACGCGCCCTCAAATGGATTCTTCATGACGCAAATGACTCAATGGGGCAGGACGCTGACCCTGACCACTATTCGCGCTTGCCGACCAGTTGCCGGAAAGCATTGACAACGACAGCCGGGTGTGAAAGTTGAACGACTTTGGCTTCATTGCTGACAATCTCTCATTTCATGTCTTCCGACATAGAACGATGCCCAGCGCGGCTTGATAGCCAAGCAACAAAGGTTGAAACTGAAGTTGAAGGAGAAGAAAATGATCTTCACACTCATTCGAATTGGTGCTCAACGGAGAAATTAGCAAGATTCAGTTTCAATCAAGCATCACCGCCTGACAACCCGTACACCTCAGCACGTCTTCCGGTCTCATTTCTTCAACATGAATGTTGATCTAAATGGCGGGCCATAACTGCAGATACCTCGCCACCAGAGCAGAATTCCGAATTTGAAAGGATCATCTCCCTTGCCGGGTTCGCATTTAGAATTCCAAGATCAAGTAGGTTTTATATATTCATCGACGACATTGAGTTCATCGGCGCGTCATATTAAAGCAGTTTGGAGACAGACCATGGCGTTGTGGTGATCCCCAGCGATATGGCACGCCCAAGAAGGGAGATGCTTGGCATAAGTGCCACAAGTTAACGGAGAAGTACGACAACGAAATGTGTGATGCATGGAAAGAAGAAGTTGACAAGTTATTGATATTCGTAAGTCGCATGCTCCTTTGTTACGCAGCATGTTGCTTATGTCGTATCGACGCAGGCCGGTCTTTTCTCTGCAACTGTGACAGCTTTCACGATAGAATCATATAAATGGCTATCCGAAGAGGCAGACGATGTTTCCGTTCGTCTATTGGCTTTCGTCGCGACCCGTATCACCAACTCAACCGATCCTTTACCGCCAAATCTCGTCGTATCTCCCTTCTCGGTAAATTCTTCAGACGTCAGGATCAATGCCGCGTGGTTTCTAAGCCTGACTCTCAGCCTGAGCACCGTCTTGATTGGTATACTGTGCCTACAATGGCTACGAGAGTACCAACGTGACGCAGCATTACCCCACAAAGAGGCTGTCGCGCTTCGTCAGATGCGCTATGAAGGATTGTTACACTGGCGCGTCCCTGAAATTCTTTCAGCGCTTCCGGTCCTCCTCCAATCATCCCTCATACTCTTTTTCGTTGGCTTGCTTGATTTGCTATGGTCTCGCCATACCATAGTTGCTGCATGTGTATCTGCCGCCGTAGGCGTGGTGATGCTTTTCCTCGCTGCCACCACTGCTCTGCCTGCCCTGCAACATGCTCTTACCAAGGATAAACACCTGCGCGGTCGCCAATGTCCCTATAAATCGCCTCAGTCCTGGCTATGTTATCGATTGGGTCACACTCTCTTTTGGATCTTCAACTCCTTGAATCTTCCATGGTCAAATTTTGATACACCCCGTTTCCACAGACTTCTGAAATCAGCAGCTGATGTCAACTGGATGAACTTTGACATGCGTTGGCGGCATCTGCGCGACGCAGAAGAAGTGGTCAGAGGTTCGGCTAAAAAGCTGAGGGATTCAGAGGATATTATTCATGGTCTTCAATGGATCAACGATACATTCACTCAAAGCGTTGAAGCTGTCTATCCCATTTACCACAGTTTATTTGACCTGGAAAGTTCTGCCGCCGCGACAACAGTCTCTAACTTCTACCTAGCTGTGGGCCAAATCGACAACGATACTCTGCGAGTCATGCTGGATGATCGGTTTTCACCTACAGAATATCAGAAACGCGATGTTATCTCAGCCTACTACCTTCATCTCCATCAAGATACCCACCCGGTTCTCAAAACATCTTATATCGAATCAGTCATCCGAATACTAAACTCGCAGGATGTACCAGAGCCATTCTATGACTGGCTTTCTCAAATCCTCCAAGACCTTGCGTCCCCGACACTATCCTCTCCTCAAGACATTGCCACCGTCCATTCGCTTAACAACCCCGAAATTCAAGTCCAGATTCTCCTCTGCGTGAAGATGCTTATCGCACGCGATGTTTTACGGACACTTGATGTTGTTGTTGTCTGGGCTTTACTCCACCGGCTGTTAGCACCTTCACTTTCCTCTCCACCAGAAGATCGGGGTGTTGGCTTGATCGGGACGAACGTCAACCTACATCATCTAAAACTGGCGTGTGGTATGTTTGAAGAGTTTGAGAAATGGATCACGCGAGGAAAGGACATTGTTCGATGGGAACGGGTGAAGCTATGTTCAGAGGGCATGTTAACCGTGTTCAATCCTTCCGTTGATCTTTCCTGGCTGGAAAGCTTGTGCCCTGAAATATCGAAAGCACTATCGTTCGTTCAATCGTTGGAGGTGCACATGTCGAACCTCGGAGGACCTGCGGCAATATTACTCCGGGAGAAATGGTGGCTGGACGATTGGGAAACGTACAGCCTGGACGACTGGAACCGGTTTTTGGAGAACTTCCAAAGTCTTGTTGAGGACGATTAGATTCTTGTGACCGAGATGTTAGGTGCTTCGCAATAATCAGCGCAGAAATGACCAGTTCAGGAGTGCTCATGACGTATCCATAATTGGTCCATGAAGTAACCCTTGCATGCGTGTGCAGCGGGTACTCTCGGGCACTGTCGGGCAACTGGCGGGCACCTCAGCCTGCCGGCACAACAGAGTAAACAGGCTACGTAATCAATACAGTATTGAAATGGCTGCGGTTGGTTCCGGAATACTGCCTGGTCCTCTTGGAGGTGCCATCTCGACTTTTCGATAACCTAATCAACATTCTCTCGTTAGACCCAGTGGAGCGTCAAGATTCTGCCCCAATACGTATAGGTTGACAGCTTCGTTTATGTTCTGAACGCGGTCAAGTATGCGAGCCATTTAATACAAGCCGTCTGTAAACCCTGGCCTTGGCGCCTATGATAAAGTCTTTATAAATTGGTCAGGGACCACATCAATTTCCAAGCCTTGGCCAATTTTTTAATGAAGCTCGGTTGTTGATTTATCGAGGTGGTCATTTGGCTGTTGGTCGAAAGGGTGCGGCTTTCCTTTTCATCGTAATACTTACATCCAATGTTCACGCACGGCTCGAGTAGGCTTCCCTGAAACAACTTTGAGAATGGCAATGTGGCGCACACGTTCAACCAACGGCAATCTGTCATATCTGCTCCTAATTGTAAGCCATCCCTGGGACCGGGACCTGATTACGAACAAGGAGAATTGATTAAGAGGGTCTGCGGAGGAAAATAGCTCCTGGTCGTAGACTTTCACGTTTGCCACGAACTCAACTCCAGTTCAGTTCTTTCAAAGCGATGTTGTTGAACACCCCCAGCAGTCTTTTCCTTTTCGCCCTCACGATCTTTCAAGTCGGGTTCCATGGTGTCTCTGCTCGTCCCCAGTTTAGCACGGGTACTCCTGTAACGAGACGCGCACTGCCTGCCAATGTTACAGAGCTGCGTACCAACGCTGCTCGAATGGCTGCTGGCTTGGGGCCGTTCAAGCCGAAAAACTTCCGCGACGCGACGCGTGTTGAAGGTAAGAAATCTTCTCCTGTAAAATTATATGAAGTTCAACTTCACATCTGATGCAGCGAGAGTCGCTGCCACATCGCCACTGCCGTCAGTGGTACTCTTCCTTAATTTCTCTGCCTTCTTTGTTGACATGGGTTGGTTTTCGGCGGCAGTGTCCTCACTGGAAGGATTAGGGTCATTCGTGATGGCGACAATTTCGGATGGATCGATAAGAATTACGGAACTGGCTCTAGCACCGGAATGTGAGTGGACTTCTACACGATCAAGCGTGGCTTCCTTGACGGTTGTCGATAAATTTCAAGGTTCACTGTGACCGGCGCCAGCGGGTCAGGAAACCATCTGTCTATTTCCTTCTCTCCATCGGCAACTCCCTTCTTTATCAATGTCATTGTATGTTCAATCGCAATATCCTTATCCTCATACAATACGCTGATGGACCTTTATAGTCGCCTGGCACATTTCCGCAACTTGGATATGCTGGGAACAATCTTTTTGTGTCAGTTCTTGTCATTGTGGGTTGGTACATGGAGGTGGCTGATGATATCAATATGCGTACAGAACTGGTTCTGCGGGATCTTACAACTTCATGACGCGAACGAACCCAAGTAAGACGACAAAGGTTCCTCTACCAAAAAACCACACCTCATCCTTTCCCTCACCCGTAGCCGCACCTGGATCGGGTCCCTCTCCTGTCGGAAACGGCATGTCAAGCCAGGGTTATGTCAGTATTATTATCCAACCCAAAGCTTGGTTTCCTCAATCCATCTCTTTCGCAGCCCAACTCGGAATCCTCTATATGGACATATGATTCTTCCAATGGCCGACTTGGTGGTAAGTAGCGACCACACTAGACACTCATTCTCCAAATTGACGAATTCCTTGCAGTCAAATGGGTCAATTCGGATGGATGTAAGATCGCCCGTTCCTCGATGCCCACGACTCCCAATGACTAACTCCATCGTAGCAATCATCACGCCCAATTTCTACTACATTCCTTCTCTGGACACGGTGGTGATCAGCGCCAAGACAAGCGGCTTGCCTTCAGGTTATGACCAAGTTGTACGTCAACCAGATTGTTTCCTCGAGGGCCTTGCTAATTTTTTCCCTCAGTTCCTGCGGTTTGTTTAAGGCTTTCCGAACTTGCGCAGCGTCAATTGGCTTCTGGACATTAACTAACTGGACAGGAATTTCTTGAACATTTTGCTATACCAACAAAGTACACTTCTAGTCTTCACACGGAAGGATCGTCTGTTTCTATTGAACTATATTGTCTTTCATTGTACTTCTGTCTGTCTTTACTTTTACTTACCTTGCTAGAAATCGTCTATGTTTACATTACTCTTGTTCACCTTTCGGACGTTCGCCTACAAGTCCGTTACCATAGAATATTCATTATGACCCATATGCTTGCCTTATTCAATTCAGAACCTGGACTACCACATTCAATTCACGCAGTAGTACGCTTACGATTTGACTTGTAACCGACCGTAGAAAGATGTCGTGAGCGACAATAGAGACTTTCGTATCAAGGGCCTTCGCCTCCACCTCTTCAAAGTTAGGCTTAGCGTCAATTGACTTTCTTCCATCGGAAGAGAAGTCGCGGAGACATCTTGAGAGAAGGACGTAACACCACACCGCAAAACATCTAATACAAAGAATTACGTCCATGCTGCTCTACATATTAGAATGACATAAGTACAACAACGATAACAATTCTACAAGTATATAGACCTCACTCCGCCGACTTGGCAAATGCGTTCTCGTACGCTTCAGCGCCGAGACCCGGTCGTCAATGTATCTTCACGTTGCATCTCTTTTTCATCCCGACCGAGACCCCCTCCATTACCATTTTGACTTTGTACACCGGCCTGGCTCTCTTGCCGTGGCTGATCACGCTTAACCTCAATTTCACCCTGCAAGTGTTCCGTCTTTGACCCATTCCCAGACGGGTTATGGTGCGTCTGCGGCTTCCGAGCGTATTTACTGCTCATCCGTATCCTCCGGCCGTACGTCCATAACAAGAAAGGCCTAAAAACATCGTCAGTAATGTTCATTGAGTTAGAAGGTTTCGAATGACGTACGCAGGGCAACCTAACCCGATAGCCAAACAGGCCAGAATCGTGTCTCCTTTACCGTAGCCTAACTTTTGGTACATGACGGGCGCAAATAGGGGAAACCCGAAGCCAGCAAGAGATCTCAGACAAGACACCGCGGCAAGCGCTGGTGAAGGGACGGGGACACTCAGAACTGGCAGATGATATGAGAAGGCAGTTGATGGGAGGACGTACCCGAAGCGGCGTGCAGGGTAAAGGCATCAACCACATACGTCTGGATCGATTGGAAGACAAGGATCATGCCAGCTCCAACGCATGCAATCCCCTAGAAAGGGGAGTAATGCCATCAGCAGCTGGTTGTATTTAAGGGTGACACATGTTCTTACAATGTCGGTGGCTATCCAATGCAAGTGATGCTCTGCCGACCACCCTGTAAGCAAAAGACCAAACGGAAGAAGTATTGTTCCAGGAAACATCGAAGCTGGAAACCAAGAGATGACTAATCTGATACGACCCCAGAGTTGGGACGACGAAGGTGACTTACGCAGCCTAAACTCTGGTTCACCGATGTCTCCGTTCTTTTTCTTGAAATGTATATAAATTCTGTCCATGAACCGTGCGTTGACTTGAGACGCGAGGGAGAGCCCAATGCCAAGAGCGATATAGTTCAAGCCCGCGATACCAGGTTGTTGGTGGTACACGTTGGCAAAAATTGCGGGCATGGTGGTAAGGAATACTTGATACACAGTGTCAGAAAGGGTGAAGGCTGCGAGGCGCCTGAACGCGATCCTGGAAACTTACGATAAAAGACACCGTAAATAAACGCCATATAAATGCCCAAGAGCTGAACGATGGTTTCTTGACCAAACATTAGAAAAGGCCGCGTAAGGGCTTTGGCAAAAATGCGCTGCCATCTATATAATTAAGCACATTTGTTAGAGAATGCGACGATAGGCGGGTCGCCACAACTCACGATCGGTCTTCACTTGATTCATAAACAGTTCTCACAGACTTGTAAGGCCCCTTCTCTAGGTCAGTCGTCTTGCGTATACCGGTCGCCTTTTGATCAAGGAGGTAGGGCGCGTAGGCTGTGTGATTGTTGAGTTTCGACAGGACGCCTGCAAAAGGTAGTGCGCCACATACTTTCTTTCAAGAAAAAGAGTCCAGATATTTGAATGGCAACGTCTACGATGCTCGTAGACCAAAACTACGCAAGTTCAACTTCTGTTTATCAAACGGAAAAATGCCAAGACCCACCACCCATCGCCACGTTGACCGTTCTGCAATCCTGTAAAGCATACAACGTCAAGTGCCGTTCCGCAGGATGTCTGCAACTGCTTACCAACCACCACAAACAGGCCCAATGACTGGACCCAAAAGAGGAGCTAGGGAATATATTGCAATCGCTTTACCTCTTTCTTCTGGGTGCCAGGTATCGCCGAGAACGCCGCCGCCAACCTGAGCCCAAACGAAATTTTAGTGACTGCGTTCAATGTAACGGTCCGTGTGAGATGAAACGTACAGATAGAGGTGCGCTACCTCCAAGTCCCGCCAGAAACCGGAAAGCGATGAGTTGAGATTGGTTTTGAGCAAAACCACAGGCAAGATTCCAAGCTAGACTGGCTCAGGAAAGACTCAATGGGTAGCGAGAGAGATGAAATTACCAAGGTAAAAGAGATTTGAGAATTGGAGGACGCGAGAACGTCCGTATATCTCGCTTAGTGGTCCCAAAAACTGTTCACATGGCAATCAGTGTGGTGTCGGACGAGGTAGTACACGCTACCCACCAAGGGTCCGACCGCTGTTTCCCATATGTTCATTTCTGCGCATCTTTTCTGATATGTTGAAATATGCTTACCATATCCCAGTACAAACACGGAAGTAGTCATGGCTATTAGAACAGTGCTGGTAATGCCAAATTGACGCGCAACCTGCTCGCTTGCAGGTGCAATCATAGACGAGGAAACAGGACTGATAAATGTAAAAGAAGAGACAACAAGAGTTGCTGCCCATTTCTTTCTGTACGTCCAACTGAATGCGCAAAAAATATTGGCGAAAGCGGAAGCGAAGAATGAGTGTGCCTACACACTTTTTCGGATTGAGTGGGTCCTTAGGCCCGTCCCAGTCTACCCACAGGATATCACTGTCCGCCTCCTCAGCACTAACATTGGTCGTTCTCTTCTGTGTGCTTTCTTCATTTGCGTCTTCGGAAAGACGTTCGCCTGGCAAAGTCGCAGCTGCATCAGATGTGGACGATGCGTGACTGGAGCTCGCTAGATTTTCGTGTGTAGTTGATCTTGACATAGTGTTAAGGGGTATAGCAGAGAGGGAGATGGTGAAAGACTGAGAAGCAAAGGCGATGGAGACGGCAAACTATCTGTGATGACATGGATGCTATGACTCTCCAATTACTGTCCCAAATATCCACGCTCGTGTGCCGATGTCGTGGGGGTGAAATGAGGTTTGCCGCTGCGGCCGAGTGAACAGAGAAACACGGAATCTTATCCGGTAAGAGCCAAAAATATACTCTCCTCATGCTCGTCTGAAATGCCGTCATTGATGCCGATCGGACATGCCGGCTTTTAAACCCAGGCACAGCACGATCACTCGCAGCGATTATATGCGCAGAGGCAGAGACTTTGTGATTACCTGCGTCGAAATATGAGCCCCAATAACCGAAAACTTTGCTGCAATGAATGCATGACCGAAAGTATTGGCCCGCCTTGGTGACGAACAGAAACCACTGGTAATTGCACTGAACTGAGCCAACCAGTTAAGTTTGAGTCAATGAGATGCCGAGCGAACTGACATGCATTCCTAAGTTCCCAATCAGATATTATGGAGAAAAAAGGCGGTCTATCGGAAACGTTGAAATAGGTAAAAGGCTCTAAAGCAAGGAAAGGAAAGGAGGGACTTGTCAAATGCAATTATATCTTAACTTTATATCGCAAAAACGAATGATGTCATCAATATACGACTCTCACCATATCCTCCAGTTCTCGACTCGCAAGTTCTGCTTGCTTCCTTCTCAAAACTCAATCTCGTCGTACTATTGCGAGCGAGCGCGCATACAATCACTAGGGCGGTGTTGGGGCTTTGGGCTCGGACAAGAAATACAATTCCTGCTCTGCAAGAACCCGAAGGAAACCTCCACTCGAGAAGACATTCCTACATCTCTGTTATATCTTTCTCTGTGGCCGTAAGATTTCAGAGACTTGTAAACAATAAAGTATGTTGGAAAGGGTCACTGCAGGAAACACGATACGGATAGCTTTCCTCCCGGACTTTACTCTTACGTCTCCCAAACGTGCCAGCCTCCATCCGATTCAATGGTTTACTGGACTTCCACCTGGAACTTGATTTCCACCCTGCATCAAGTACTCATTGACAGTCATTGACTCCATCTACAACCATCGCGGGCTTATCGCGTGATCCGAAACGGACAAAATTAAACACACATGGACAGACGTGGACCTTGCGCACGGGTAGGCACGGGTCCCGACACGCCGCTCCCATCAGCGGAACGGGAGCAGACCCCTGAATTGCAATTCATCCTATGCTAGCCTATGCTGTTATTTGCTCGATGCTTATCACTGCTCGCGGTACATACAGTAGGTCCTGATTTCGCAAGTTGGGACACCTTCATGGGAGAAACATCGTCAAGAGGTGGAGAAAAACCCACATGAACACCATTTTGGTGATTTTTCGGTTTTGCCCCAACGAATACGATTTGAGACCATACCGCAAGTGACATAAAGTGTCTCTTAGCGCGAATTTCTTACGAAACATCACTTGGCGACAGCCCTCCAGTTTTTAACTCAACCCCTCGTGAAGTCTTCACTTGCCAGTACTCCCCGCTTCATATGCATGAATCCACGACGCGCAGCATCCAAATCATGGTTGCGAGGCTGGCATCGCACCGTCCTGACCCTGGAGAGGCTACCGCCACCATGGTGTCTTTAGTGGAATCGACATCGTTTCAGAATTACTCTTGTTGTAAGTAGTGATTTTGGATCGAAAAGGTTCTGGCGTCTGCATGACTTTGACGTTTGGATATGACCAGTGTCAGCTCTGATCTTTCTCCTATGGGATTACATCGATAGCTTTGGAGATGAAATCAAGTTCGTGTGGAGGTTCGTAGGTGCATTCATCGATGCAATGCCATCCAGGCTTCCGCGACGAGGCCAAGCTGATCATATGCTTGACTTCGACAATGCAGCAAACCATGGTCACCAGTCAGATGCGCTTACCTCTACACACGGTACTTCGGATTTAGTTGGCAATTGTGCGTTCTCGTTCTGCACTCTCTTCAGTCGCCGTGTCTGACAATCTATAGAGCGAACTATGTCTATCTTGTCGTGCGAGTATCTCGACTGCATATGCCAAGTGACGTATGTAGGTGGTGGTTTGGTGTTCAGACTGTTGCATTATGGACCCTGTATGCAGCAAGTGATATGGTGCTCATGCTACGAGGTGCGTTCTTATGGCGTTCTGAATTTCTGGAGACATGCCTCATCTGACTCTCATAGTTTATGCGCTCCATCGACATAGTTCCCGGGTTGGTGCATTTCTGATTGCCTTGCATGTATCCGAAACAGTCATGGCATGTGTGCTCGGCTCAAGAATGATAAAAGCCGTCGTCTTTGATTCTGCATGCAATGGGATAGAAGTTCCCATAGAACCAATGATATTTGCGTGCATATCTCTCTCTTATTCAATTCTTGCGCGGAATCCTGCTGATGCCGTATCCAGATTCGGGGTCATTCTATCCCAATGCATAGTCTGGACGATGACTATCAGAAAACGAAACGTTACCAACGGGACACAAGTACCAGTTGTCAACATTGTTTTCCGAGACGGAAAATGGGCCCTGATTGTTTTCTGTGGTGAATTGCGTACCATCCTTTTGACCCTCAATCACGATATTGACTATTATGAACGGGGTAAAGCCATTTTTGCGACGTCAATTCCCTTGTCTTTCAGTCGACAGTCTGCTAAACCACATATCATCTTTTCGTGCGTTGGGTTCAACTATTTTCCCCGTGCACTCTACTTGACGGGGTCACAGGTGGCCAATGGCATTGATGTCAATTGCGGTGAGTTATTCCTATGCAGCTTATAATTCACCAAGCTATAATATCCATAGACTTGTCGACTGGTTCTGAACATACAAAAAACGAAGGTCCTTTCTGAGCGGCCTCCAAAGGATTCCACTCCAAGAGTGGCTGCTACAATCGGGGGACCCCCCCACTTTGATTCAGGGCCCGAAGGTCGTCTACCCTCAGCCGTTGAGCTCGCACATATGGGTCAAACGACTGAACAGGATGTCGCCATGTCAATACCAGGCGCCGTGTCTTATGTCGAAACCTCGTCCCAACTAAGCTCAATTGGGCAAGAAGGTTCTTGGCGACACCCCAGTTGCGACCTCAGCACAAACAGCAGCATCTTCAGTTCAAACTTGGACTCGTATCAAGGGAATGAAGACGACATTGAGATTGGTAGTGTTCATACCAGCTCTAGCATGAACTCAGCCGAATTACGAGAATTTTGGAATGAACTTCTAAGTGATCAATAAATAAACGTTACTTTTACGAATGTCGGACACGATATCATCGAAGTATTTACTTCATCTCTCCCCAGGCTCGTTGAGAAGTGCAATTGGAAGTGAGTAACGGTGTCATCGAGTATTTAGGACATATCACGCCTGTAGATGCTGAAGGGTTGGGTCAAGATGCCCCTGGGCCTGGCACTGATTACGATGGGATCTCGATCATGTGCCAAGCATTCGCAAGTCATTTGTAGATGAAATAATTCCCACCAGCAGCCATTGATGTCTACGTTACTTATCGAGAAAGTCAATCGTCCCATGACTTGTGGGCCTTCGCTCTCATGCCATCCGGCAAAATCTGCCGAATCTAATCTCTACCCAACCGTGGGCGATTCCGAGTTCCAGTCATGAGGAAGGTTCACGTTCTCTGTCATCCCTGAGGAAAGGCTGGTGACCGAACTACTACAGGGGACGACAGCGACGACAGATGTTCAGGCAGGTTCCTGTTTAACGTATCGACTTTCACAACCTGTCTGCAGTCCACATCAACATGGCAGAGTCTGCAGGAACAGGATTCATGGCAGCTGCGATGTCGGTGTCAGGAAGCGCAGAAGCGGCCGCGGACGGTATGATTTCTCTAGCGGTCGCAGCAAGGTTTCAAAATTATTCTTCTCGTGAGCTATTCCTTCTACTAGCCGTAGACTCCCAGAGCTTGTGTTACCCCATACATCCCTAACCTCTACCTTGTTTGGAACAGTTTCAGCACTCATTCTTTTCATCTGGGACCACTTCAATACCCTTCCTGATGGGATAGCATACCTTGGGAGGTGCGTGACCACGTCATATCTATCTGTCTTAAAGGACAAATGTATGAAAAGTTTCGGCATGTACAGTGCCCCATGGACTCTGTTTACATGGCCATACCTATTCGCGCGGTACATTGGCCTCATTTTCCAGTTGTATGTGCTTTGTGCTCTCCTGCTGCCGGCACACGCTGACCGTAGGCCATTAGGACGAACAACTTTGTTCTTTTTACACGAATTTCCCAATTGCCAGTATCATATGATGTCTGTAAAGGGTGGTACGCCTTCCAAATCCTAGCTTTATGGTGCTTGTTCAGTGCAAGCGACATGGTTGTTATGTTGAGAGGTGCGCTATACCATCGCATTGGGAATTTAACTGACGATGTGGTTGTAAAGTTTATGAGCTCTACCAGCGATCGTGGCGGATAGGATTATCTCTCATCACTTTACATTCATTCGAAGCCTTAATTGCAAGCATTTGCGGCTGGCGTACACTCAATGCGTTATCCTTTGACCCCGCTTGCAATGCATGGGACATTCCAGTGGAAGCTATTGTTTTTGCGTAAGTCAATAACTCACGATTCACGTTTGGGTTTTGCATTTGCTTAATAGTTTCGTAGTGCAAGCGTCATAATCTCGCAATGCACAATTTGGACACTGACTCTCATGAAACGCGATGTCAAAGACGGAGAAAGGGCCTCCATCATGAAAACCATTTTGCGCGATCTAAAATGGGCATGGGCATGGTTTATTCTCCTCTGTAAGCTTTGTTCCATTTCTATATTATCATTTTTCTAAGCCGCGTATCGATTGAAGCTGTCTTTGGCGCTGTGATCCCATACTTTTTCATCCGTCAGTATATCAAACCGCACCTGATATTCTCGTGAGCTCGACTATTTTTCAAAAGAACGCTAGCAGTCGTCTTGACATCAACGTTCGCAGCTGGCCTATGACGATACTCTCAATCGCTGTAAGTGTGCGATATGATGACGCTGGAGTCAGTTGTCTGACAATTCATCTTAGACTTATCGCCTTGTGTTGAATATGCACAAAACACCGAAAACACCACCGAATATTTGCAAGAGTGTCGAGGTTCCTCCCAAAAGACGACTGCACATCCAGGATGTAGAGCAAGCTCGACGTCCCAGATCGCAGCGCAGAGTCCGTCCACATCTGCATTCCACTCACTTGATTGAACTGGGTCGAATAAGCGCACATACCAACAACATTTCATTGGCACACAGTTCATCTGCGGCCCACACCTCATTCTATCCGAGCGTCTTCGACGACGGCTATTCAACGAAAGAAACATGCACGGATGATACATCCGAAGATGGAAACGACGTTGGGATGCTACCAATTGAGGATATAGAGATCGGTAGTCTTCATACTAGTTCAAGCATGGACTCACGGCAGATGAGGGCATTCTGGAACGCTGTACATCGATAGTCATTTTTCTTTCTACTTCATCCCTCATTTCTTAGCAGACATTTCTTACCACGCACAACTCTCATTATGCAATCAATATACACTCACCTCACAACGCGCGCGTCTAACTTAGGAACAAACTTTCAAGTAACTGGGGTAGCCCAGCAACCCCTCCAGCACCTCCTGATGGAAGAAATGCCGCCGTGGTAACCGATTCCTGGGACATCCTGCTATTCTGCTACCCTTGCACCAATACTATTACAGTATACATATGTACGGAATATTGAAATACTGTTGGAAGCTTTGCTGATGACGAAAAATATCCACGAAAGCCAACAACCCTTGGATGTCTTAGGATCGACTATGGTTTCAATATATTTGTTGGTTTCAATATATTTGTTGAGGCGAAGTCTGGCAACAGTATTACCAGGCGACAGCGTTCGGATCGGCTGCAAGAGCAAGCTGTTGTGTGCTTTGGATCAACCTGCAGGCTGGAAATAGATCAACGGCCTTGTTGACCCGGCATAGAACCATGAAGCAAGCACATAAAGGGAGAACACGCGGGCTGAGAGTTGTGTGAACAGTTAGAGAGTACACTTTGTTGCGGCGAACATCGCTGCTACGCGTATATAGTAGAGAAGAACTGGCATGTTGACGTACAAAAACGAATGAACAAGCCCCATATCGAAGAGGAAGACTGGCAACAGGAGATTGTCCAAAAGAAACCTTTCGCTTCGCGATTGTCATGACTAATACAACTATCCGTGTAACGATAACACCCGCCTTGAAATCCGAAGGAAGATGACCCAAAACCCAGAGGAGCGGTACCAAGCAAGAAACACCGACATTTGTGCATGACACCATGAGGTGTTTGGGTAATGTCGTAGCCAGCATCCACGCGATAGACGTACAAGGCGTGGCGATCAGAAGCTTTTTGTGTCAATTTTGTGTGGTGTGTTCAACGTAGACAGAAGGACCATGACAACTTTTAGGCTGCGGCTGTAGAGAACCTCAGACTGCGAAGGAGATGGATTTGTAAGATTGGCAGATCAAGATGTTCGCCTATATGTGGACAACAGCTAGCATAAGGCAGGCAGCTACACCAAGTCACCAAAACCAGGCCTCTTCAGACTCTTCAGAACATGGAAGACGTGTCAGAAAGTACCCCTGGAAAACGAGGAGCACCCTGGGAAAGGTAGCTACGGTCCAAGGCTCGCACCTGAGCCCTGAGAGAGAACACCGGCAGAACAATCACGAGATTCTGACCATATTCATTGAATCTGTAGGACACCAATCGATTAGGGAAATATGAAGCAAACACAGGCGTCTACAGCAATTGCTGTAGCAGCATTTCACCATGAACTCTTCACCTTGTACTCCCAAAACAGGCGTACAAGAGTCCTCAGTAATAAAATATGAGCCCGTAGCTAAGACTAGTGCTTGCAATATGTACAAGCCAGAAACACGGAATAATGACTCACAGAACGAGGGCCCGGCTGAAAAGATTACTACCAAGAGGACCTTTCAGGGAAATCCGCATTGTCATTGTCGAGACAATTTGTGTAGCTCTAACCGCTTTCTGGAAGAGCAAACTTGGGGCTAATGACCAGGGCAGGCTGGCAAAAAGTGGAATTGCAAGTGACAATGTTGAGGATTGGAAAAGTGGTAAAGTGAACCATGGAGAACCATGGGAGCAGTTGGCGGACCTTGCCGATCCGGTGAAGCGAAAACAATTTGCGCGAACCACCGCAACCAGACCGAAGTGTTTTTCAACAAGAGCAGCCGTCATGTAAGCTATATTCTTCGAAACTCGGAGAAGAGAAGGGATATATCAATCTATGGGAACACCGAAATTGCAAGCCAAACGTTGAAGGAACCGGCTACCAAACCTTGCGACATTCTCTGCAATGACCATTGCCATTGCAGCCCACTGCCTAAAGAGAAGTGTCCATATCATGGACCTCCATCCCGTCCTCCATGTCGAAGAAGCATCCAACCTTCAGATTTTCTATCCCTCCTGGCAACTGACTTTCGCCTTTGACTTCTTCGCTATAGGCGGTCTTCCTCACAAACCAAGTCAAGTCGTCGTCTGGCGCTACGGGATCGACTGTCTCTTCGGAAGACGTAGTTTGGACACTGGGACATATGACCTTGATGGGAGTAAAACGATGGTCGGCAAGCTCAAAAGGGTGATACTCCAAGGTGTTCGCCTGCTCTCTGTCTCTTTGGCTATCGTGCTTGACCTGGAAACGTTTCTTCCCTTTTGCTATCTTTTTCGAAGTCCCCTTTCCGAAAGAGCGATTAGGGTTTCTGAAGCTCGCGGACGCGCTCGGAATTTTGCCACCCTCTGGAATCGAGCTTGCCTCTTTAGTGGATTGGATACGCTTTTGGCTTGTAGATCTCAACACCATCCGAAGGGGTTCACCGTTTTTGGATGGGATAGGGACATCCGCGGCCATGGAGTGTGTCAAGCCTCTTTCTGGGGTGCTTTCCATATGTGCATCCTCGTCTGTTCTAGATTCATGCATTGCTTTGGCCATAAATTCAGATGTCTTACGCCTCTTGAGTGGTCTATAGCTTGCGAAAAAGAGGTTGTCTTCCTCCTCTTCCTCGAGACGTTCTAGCACTCTCGGAGGACTCGCCATGATAGGTAACGCCTTTTCCTGTCGGCGTGTGACTCGCATGGCTAGTGGGCTAGTCGGTGGGGAGGGAAGAACGTCTTGCATTGGATCATCGACCGACCCGTTCAGGGCCTGGACACTTTTTCTGTCTATGCTCCGGGATTTATTGGCCTTTGGCGCCCCAGGAACAGCAGGTACAATGCCCACCAGTGTCTCAATAGAATGGCGTATGTTGGCGTCGGTGACCGCATCCCCCAGCTCTATTTGCGATTGCCTAGGTAGGCGTGAGTTGAGGAACGAGGCGACCTCTACAAGTTGCTGGCGGGACATCATGATGAGGTCTTCGTGACAGCAGAACGGATATGAAGGTAGAGTAGTGATCACGACGGCGTCCAAAGGTTCGTCATGTTGTTGGATTGCTAGACGAGCACGCTGATTAGTTTGCTGATCAGCGATGACGTTAGCGGCAGATATGGCAGAGTCCATCCTAAAATCGTCAGCCCTGTTTGCTTGGTCTCTGTTGCGCTTTCCGATGGCAGCGATAGGTTTTAGCAATTCAAATTTGAAAATGAAGCGACGCATTGGTGTAAAAGGATTAAGCTTCGTCTTTGACGTATTGAAAGAGTTGCTGAAAGAGTTGGACCTTTGAGCCATCGAATTTATAGAGCTTTGTGGGAGCAGGTGAGGAAGTCACAAATTTAATTGACAGAACATACTCCAATAATATATTGCGGTTCTTGTGTGGCTGACCAGGACTTTACGATTCAATTCCGTCAGGATCTTGGCTTATTTTCGCCTCAAGGACGAATGATACGAACATTTCGAAACCGAGGGCGAAGTCGGTGGTCTTTGAAATCATGTCATCAGGTGTCGTACAACTCTTATGTATGATCATCGCAACAACGGTCTCTGTCACTGCAAAAAAACTTCCTCATGATAGTGCGACTGGAGTCTCGTATAGAGATATAAGTTCAGTTCGGACATACAAACACACTTCCGTTGAGGGAAACTTTGCGGGACCCATGGCATATAGCAAAGCTCTTCGACCAGATATAATGTGAAGCCGCCTGGTTTGAGAACGGTTAATGCAAACATCCAGGAATTTAATGACCAGTAAGTTGACGTGCAGGAAATCTAGGTGCAGAATATTGCTGGCATTCAATGCGAGGTACAATTTGAGAAGGGAGACTGCACAGATGTGATTCATGCAACCGCCACTGAGAACCTAACTACCCGTACAAAGGCAGGCTGGCGATGGCAACGACAGCATATAAAAAGTTGTGAGCGTCCATAGGCAGTCTTTTGGTAATTAAGTCATTGTTGCGGAACCAGAATGTGGCTTGTAGCAGACAAGAGGAAACCGACAATGAACGACGCTCAGCGGAGTTATCCAGTCTCATGTTCATCAAGCATCGACCTTGTTCCAGACTGAGTGCACTCGTATCAACCACTATTGTTGACGACAAAGGGAACCGTGAAACCATTACCTAGCCTCAGTATGGAACGGTGAAGGTGGCATTATCAGCCGCGCTATGAGAAACTCAGAACGTTAGGGAGTGTATTGTGATCTCCCCGGCCATATATTCGGAAGGAGGTGCGGCGACAGGGAGTCAGGAAGAAATGCGGAGACTCATGACGCGAGGCAGTCAGGTCCGAACCAGCCGGACAAGGGCAACGAACACGGGCTCGGGTTCTCTTACTCGTGGCTAATGGTTTGCGTTTACTGCATTCTTGATTTCATTTCTATGGAGTCGGTATGGTGTCCAAAAGTCTCTTGCCACGGAAGTGAAAGTTATATGACCTGACCTTCTTGACGATCTGGAGAAAATTCTGCCGATCATAGATTGGCGCAAGTGTCAGATGGGAGTTTACCGAGACAAAATGATAATGTTAAATGAAGCACAGTTAACCTACGCGCAGACCGGCATAATCGATCTACAAACCCATGGGACCTTGTGTGAAACGAACGTTGAAGCTGGCCAAACATCAATCGGAAGGAAGAGTTTATAGAGCAAAGGAACCTACCGCGTGGGATCATACTTCGCATAAGTCTGCCTCAGCTCATCGAAACGTCCGTACGTCGCAAAAACGTTTTGTGTTGCATCACACTCGTTTATATAGAGGGGCAGACCAGGAGATGGAATTATTCTGAATGAAAGATACGCGTAAGTTCCGCTTGATAGGGTGTCGGACGTACTGTTGGAGGAGAAGCTGGCGTGCAGTCTCAATGTGAGGTGCCAATGTGAATTGACCATTGGCCATCTGACTCTGGACCTGCACAGCGGCGTAGTTTCCTCGAGGGGGATCCATGATGTTTGACCCCTTCGCACGTCCGGCAAGGATTTGGGAATCTAGGATAGGCGTGAGCGCCAGCACCGTTGCAGATAATGTATCCGTCATAGCAGAGGTAACCTCATTCCATCGGCGAAACGCATCCATGTAGTGACTGACCCCTACAGTCGCATTGAATGCAGATGCGCCAAATAGTTGCCCAAATCCTCTGTCTGCGCCAGCGCCCAGGACATTGTTAGCTTCGATATAACTAACAGCGGACAGCTGAGTGAATGTTGCAGGAATCGATAGGAAGTCGCCGAAAATGCTCTTTGGGAGCTCAGATCCGCGATAGAAGAGTGTCACGATATGGCTGCCAGTGACTTCGCTCCCGTTGACAGAATTTGTGAAAGCCATAAGTAAGGCTTTGACGCACGCCAATATCAGAAGGTGCGATTTACGGTTCTCTAGGGCGGCGCACCGGTTTTGGGATCGTTGACGTTCCGAACATACTTTTCAGTTGCGGTTAGAAGTGCCTCCGCGGATGAATTTGGGTACTGTGGCTTCCTGAGATACAACGACCAAAAAATGTTCAACAATAAAACACACCATAATGAGACCTCCGAAAAAGTTTCTATCGTTACTGGTACCAGTGTGAATGGCATCAACCTCATATCGAGTGACGATGCCGAACCGATTAGCGCCACCTTTGAGGGCGCGGAAGAGGTCCGCGAAGCCATTATCGGCTGTTGCTGTCACGAGTTGCCCAGTAACTAGAACTACGTCGAGTTCTTTGTACGCGTCTGCCGAGAACCCATGTTCCGCGGAAAGATAGCTCAAGCCCCCTCCAAGAAGGAGTCCCGTACCAACGTCACTACCAAGGCTCATGAGATAGCAAATAATTGTAGGAATTCATGCAGGCACACCCTAGTCTGCCACCCATAGGTGCGACTCCAAGAGGCTCCAGTTGTGTTAATGCCTCACCCCAGTGCACGCCTGGTTGCAGTGTGATGGTGTCGCTTGTTGCGTTGTATGACACGTTTTTCATGTTGGAAAAGAATAACAACACGCCGTCTTGAACCCTAGACTGTCTAAGCAGGAATGGAGGTGACTCTAGAATGTAACGAATACATACGTATTCCAATTAGTCATAGCACTGTGTCCGCCAGCTTGAACTGCGTAATGCACTTCGTTCTGAAAAATCGCCGCCATCGTCGCCTGAACATGAGACGCGTCGCGCGGAAAGACGATGCATGTCGGCCTGTTTTCTGTGTTATACAAGCTCCATGCGTTTGAGGCAGCTGCCAGGTAATCTTCTCCAGAAAGCTGCACAATGTTCGCGCCCAGGATTGCCTGTAGTCCCATACATGTTTTGATGGCACTTGTTGCAGTAGTGTTTCTCTCAAAAAAGTGGCCAATTGTCGCATTGAACAGGGTAGCTGCTACAAGGGAGACATCGAAGCGCATGGCAGAAGGAAAGGGTGTTCACAGGCTGGTGGTGTACCATTCATAGGCAAAACCCTTGGGTTATACAAAAATCTTGATTACCTGTTATAGAAAGAGATAACTCCGGCTCGGGGGGGAATCGAGATCAGGGGTTGGTCATTAATGTGGGTCAGTTACGACCTGTAATGACAGTAGTCTTCGAAACATGCCTGCAAAAATTAGTAAACCACGGAATACGCCAGGAGAATGAAGGCGATTGATAGGCATTGGATAAGCATTTACCTTATGGCATTTGACAGTGCTCGTGAGTACAAACAAGTTGCGGACCCCCTGAGATTATTCTTGTATACCTGGACGATGCGATTGAAGATATATCGGACCTGTGATGTTCTCATTTAGTCACCCACTTGCCACCCACTGTGAGAACGTAATATATCCATGGTGGACATGAGCTTTGCAGCAAGGCAAAACTTAATAGGGTCTACACCTTGAAGGCCTACCAAAAACCGAGCCCACGGACAACGATACAAGGCAACATGTTTGGCGAAATATGTCGAGGAGACGTTCGTTGATTCGAGACGATTCTCCATGCCTAGGCAAAAAAAAATGCCCCTCTACAAATGCCGGTTATCCAAACTAAAAATAGCAGTTTTGTCCCTCACACAGAATTTGCTACGCAGTCGGCTCCGACCCTTGACACCGGCGGGAGTCAACGTACTGTCAGGGAAAACGTACTTCCTGCTTTTCGTGGGTAACTGACCACGTCCGAAGTATAGGGCTCGTACGGACGGGAATAACACAGTTCTAAACTGTGCCCAGTCTGTTCAACGAAGAAAAGCCGTCCTTGTCTTGTGTGCAATAATCTATGCGATAATCTGGCTGGCTGGTCAGCATCGTGATGTGGGCGATGCATGAAGATCGAAGACTTTGGCCAACATACCTACCAGCTGATGTTGTCATCGACCGCGGCCGCCGCCGCCGTTCCCACCACAAAGGCTTCGGACGCCGTAAACCGTTCAAAAAATAGTATTGGGAGGCGTATGCTTAGGCTGCGCTTGAGCTTTGCATCAAAGATAGGTTCAACCAAGGTTCAACATGGTACGAGTTTGAATACCACACAAGTGGAGTGCCTTGTGGGTAGTAGAATGCACTAACTTACCACTACCTGGGAGATGGTTGGTCATTCACTGTCAGGTTTCATATCTCCTTCTGAGTTTCTTCATGGAGCCCTAAGTAGAACCGCAGCCAACTTCGCATATGTCGTCGCTCTCCAGAAGAACTCGTGACACAGTAGACACAAACGTCGGCGCAATGGGTCTCCGCACCGCTGCTATCTGTGGATATGAAGTTTCGTATCGAGAGCATTGGCTCTGGCTACCAAGAGAAACAAGTGACCATGATGCGCAGACGTAGCATAGTCTCAAAAGATGAATCATCGCTGATGTAGAAGAACCACATGGGCCGGCGCGCAATGGTGTTGGTTTCTCAGGCCATGGGAGATCGCCTCTTTCCTTCCGACCACCCGAGATTTGTACTGATACTTCATAGCAGCATCTTGCTCCAAGTTCTGGAGTCGGTCATCTCGTAGATCGTGGTGGACGAGTGGTCGGGCTACCAATATTCTCACAATTTGCACCGTGACTAGGGTGTCACGTATAACGTGATGCAGATTGCTGTACCATGGTTCGTGAGTGACATATGTGACACACGCGTCCTCGCAGACCACGGCGAGCCTCCATGTCAATGACGACGCAGAACGCATCGAGCTCACGAACTGGGACGACGACCCCTGCAAGGGCAATAACATCCAAACTATCTGACAGGTCTACGCCCTCATTTCCTTCTGCGAGTCAATCTTTCGAACCTCTTGTCAAATCACTTTTCCGGTACCGACTGAAGTATATCCTTCTGCTTTGTGCATTGTCGACCTGGTTTTCTGTCAACTTCTGGATATGGTGGCAGACAGGTGGAATGTCGAGGAATGGGGTATGGGACATGATTGTGCAACCATTGAGACCAACAACACTGTTGTACAGTTTTTTGAGTTGGATGATGGTGGCATTGCCAGCCATTGTTCTTCGCAAGGTTTTTTTGACAGGCGAGTAATCGGGTTTGCTTGTCTTGAAAACTATATTAATTTTGTTACATATCAGCAAAGCGCTCGCCTGCAACCTCGCCTATGAAAGGCGTTAAGGGCTCTCTGTCTCAAACCAGCACACGAGTTGCATTTTTGACATATTTGGTGTCCGCTATTTGTGCTCTGGTGATCAACCTTGGCATGGTGTACACGAACGAGATCGGAGTTCATGGAGACCCAAGACTTTCGCTATTTGTCAAGTCAAAGTAAGTGTTTACATCGCTTTCGATTAAATTGTCTAAGTTGATTGCAGGAAACATCCTCATTATTTGAATGGTCGTTTGTTGTTCTTGACTCTTTCTCAAGTCGCTACAGCGTCCGCTTTTCTTCTACGAGGATCTTTGATTGACCGATTCGTATACAGGTGGACGCTCGCAGTAAGTTGCAAAGCCTTACCTTTTAGAACCTCTCGCTCACCCTTCCGCTAGCTGAACATCAAAAATGGTTCCGCGATCCTTGTTCTCCTGGTCGCAATTGTCACTTCCCTTGTATTCACTAGTATCGCCAATTCCGTTGCCATGTTAGTATTCGGTCTCGCCAGGTTAACTTTACCAGTCTTGTACCGTATTCCGCTTCTATCCATGCCTCTACGACCTTTCACTACACATTTCCTCAAAGGACCATGGACTATATCCCTTCCTTTGAGACATATCGGTCTCATCTGTCGAAGTTGGTTCTTGGGTTTCACTACGTTCATAACCTGGGAAATAGCGGAGTGTTTGTTTGAGAATATAGTTGCTGAGGTACGATTTTGGCTTCATAAATTCCTTGGTCTAATATTTCCGTTTAGACGTCACCGGTGTCTATGCAATCGGCAGATCCAAATACAACGCTAGTCGCTGGCGTGGCATCTACGGACAAAGTGTTCAAATTCTTTGCATATTCGGAGTTGAAGGAACTCGTCTTGGAGCAATCTCCAGAGGCGGAGAGACGTCGAGCGGATATATTTGGGGACCAGAAACATTCACCTAATCTGTGGACCTTCCTGGCTCGAGAGAGCCTTCTGCTGCTTGGAAATGATTATCAGCTGTTCCTCCGCCGAGGTCAACCACCCCCTCTACGTGTGGCTCCCACACCCATCAAACACAATAGCTACGCTACGTCGGTGGTGGCAACACCCACCCACCTTCTTCGAGCAAACATATTTCGATCAAGCAAGAGCTCTCCTGGTCAGGCTGCATTGGACGCACTGGCAGCTGACGGACCTATTGCAAACGCGGTAGAAGCTGGTGCGGAAGCGATACACGTGCCGGAGCTCTTCCGAACAGTAGAAAGCAAGATGCTGTCGTCGCCTATCGCCGAGGAGACGAAGAAGAACGTCCAAAACGTCAAGGGTCTGGGAAGTCACTTCAGAGATACTATCTCCTCTCTCGCGAGATTGTGTGTAACGCAGTTGGCACCAGAACCAGTGAAGGAGGGTTACGAAAATCTGGTTGATTGGTGGACGAGGGAGCGGAAGAGTAAGGTGGTGGATGCATCGTTGCCATTCCGAGAGCTGGACGTAACAGTCGTCGAAGGTGAGCACTTCCGTATGTCAAAGTCTTCATTTACTACATCACGCTCTTCTCCGGCAGTTCTGTCGCACCTGACCTGCGCCTCTTTAACCGAGGATCGGTACGGGATCGTACAGCGCGACATTCCGAAAATCCTGGAAGCTTTCGTTTCTTACCTTTCCGCCATCGAGGAATACCAATTGGAAATAAACGCTCTCTACAAACCATCTCCGCAGGCCTCACAATCTCGAAAAGGACAAAGGGACCTGAACATAATTGGTGTGGAGGTGCAGAAGGCGCAGGAGATCCTTGGATACACTGCTGATGGTGCGTACTCTTTTGATAGAAAGGGTGAATATGGCTGATAGTGTCTGACTTGTGTTGTAAAGGTTTGAAGGAGGGTATTTCACGGATAGTGCGGACGTTTGGTGACAAGTTGTCTGCGTTCAAGTTCCCGCCAAGAACGGCACAAAAGCTGCAGGGCTTCCTTGATTATTGTTAATAGGCCCAATTGCATCAATATATAGACCCATAATCATACAGCATGAAGGGCTAGTTCGGGAGGCAAGCCAGAAGAAAAAGTTCAGGTCGGTTGAATGAAACGATGGCAGACATCATGCGGTAGTTAGACCGGATTGAGCGGACGGGTACACAAGCAATCCGGTCTGCGTCAGTCGATAAGGTATGGTTAATTCTCTCTCAAGACCTCACTTTCAGATATTGAAGTCTTGTGATGGTAGGCATCTAAAAAGCATGTGTTGAATCCAAAGGAGGCATCGAAAGCATAGCAAAACACTGACAACCCTAGGTAACGGGAAGTTGATCTTGAATTGTTCTCCGAGTGCATGATACATGAATTTTCACCACCCAATCTGAACGACTGCGCTTCATCAGAGTTTGCAAATCTTCTCCTGTTGTACAAAAAACTCTCACGAAGAACCTTTGCAAGAATAACCTAAAGACCAGTTTCACCCAAAATTGGCACCGCAGGCACAGCTGTCGATGACATGGTATACCATGCTTGCTGCCTCTCACCTTGATCTCAATTACATGGTATCTACTGGACTATGTGATCTTACATGCGCATCGCTCAGGAGACAAGAGAGCGATATTTACAATGCCCACCAGGTGGCGTTCGGAGATATACTGAGATATATCGATTTCAACCGCGTCGGTTAACTGCCTTCAATGCCATTTTTGGAATACCACCTACAGTCAACTCCGCTTCTGCAAGATTCTAGTCAATGAGTGAGTGATCGTTGCTACGCAGTCGAGTTTCAAGTCTAGTTTCTCCAATTCGTAACATTCAAATAGCGACATTGTACTTCGTCTGGGCTTGAGAGATGGGTGGTTCCGATTTCTACTGCTCGGTGCGTCAGTTTTCCACCGAAGTGACTACTACTGATACTTGGATCAAAACATTTCTAGCTATCCGGGACGCGATACTTTTGCGGAACAGATGAGGTTGCCTTCAAATGAACCATTTATTCACCATGGCAAGTTCTGATTTTCACTACTGCAGTTTCGTGACACCATCCTTGTAATCCTCGAAGAATCTGGCGAAAGCGAGGACTCTGTGGATGAAGAGCCAGAAGGCGAGGACTCTGCGGATGCAGACCCAGAAGGAGACGAGGATGAAAATGAGGTAGAATCTGTTGGTATGAGGTCGGGAAAAGGCTTGCTTTCGGAGGCCCTCATGGACGGGCTTGTTTTTGCCGAAGAAGACGTCGAGTCTTCCTCGACTTTTGTGATGATTTGCCCCTATACTAGACTTGACGATGGCCAGATCGTTATGCACGCTGACTTCGAAGATCCGAGTTGTTCGTCCTTCTGTGTCCTTTCGTCCATTGTATCTGCCGCTGACTGAATTATTTAGGTCCAACCGAGATCACTGATTCCAATATCATGGAAGTCTTTAACGTAATACCTGGGGACAACCCAGACCTTGGTGATTATTGCAATGGAGACCCCAATGTCCAGGACAATTACTCTGTGTTGCCACACGGCACAACAATGATCATCACTTACACATCGTACCTCGTCCTCAAGCAGGCTTGCCCAGATCTCAAGCCCCACATTATATACCGCCTTGCATATGATAACAACCCAGGGTTTAATGGCAAGCTCGAAGAAATTGATTACGGGCCAATGGGTGGGGTCATGGAGCAGTACGCCAACTGGGGAAAGATATGTGGCATAGACGACTATGATGAAAGCGGACAATGGTGGAAACGACTCCTCACGCAAGATGGAAGAACTGATGAAGAGATTTTGCGTGATGCTTGGAGGGGACCCGGAAACATGTGGGTTTTCGTAAGACCTGACAGGTTCGTAGGGCATCATATGCCGTACAGAGCACCGATGATAAAACCTTATAGATTCCCTATTGCAGAAACACTGGAAGCGACAGCATTGTCATCATTCCAAAATAATTTGGAGAATAACCCATATGGTCCGCCCACCCTCCATTCTCTCCCTCTCGACGTCCTCCTCGCTGTATGCGAATATCTCCCCATCCAATCCACCCACATGCTCATATCTAGCGATCGATGTCTTCGCACTCAGTTACTACCCCATGCTGACTCCATAGCCCACCAACACATCATAATGAATGAGCCACACCTTCTTCCTGCCGGCCCATTCGACTTTTCAGACAAAAAGTACGGAAAAGGCCGTGGAAGGGAAGAAGCCGATTGGTGGACCGCACAATGGGCAGGTGGAGGTATTTCTGGCCTGGATATGGATGCTAAGATTCCTTGGCTTCTCTATCGGAGGGAGTGCAGCAGAAGCATGAGCATGTGGAATCGAGAGAGAATCTGGGGTGTTGCAAAACAAATGGAGAAGCTAGCGAAGGAGAGGGGCCTGCTTCTATAGTTTGAAATCCATGTCCATGTACCTCAACTGCTTGTTTTTCCAAGTGATCAGTTTCAATTACCGTTACAGATCTCAGATACATTTGATATATGCGATGTACCACCGAAACATATCCTTTTTACCAACTTTTTACAACCTTTTTATCAGAGATTGATAGATGAGGATCAAGTACTTTGATACTAACCTGGGTAATTAGTGGTTGTTTGTACTGTACTACTCATAGGAGTGCAACAGATATTGCCTGTATAACAATCTACCACTGCAGTACTCGAATTCTAAGCTATAACTGAAGGAGATAACAGGACGCGCAGTCGAATAATTGACGCGTTATGTATTCCTCGGGCTTTTGGCAAATAATGCGATCACGGGGTCGTGCTATAATCAGCCTTGAACGTTGACAATGCTTCCAGTTCCCCTTGCAAACAATCTTTAACTCTGGTATTCAATTACCAGACAAGACTTCGGCATGAGTGCTGAAGCGGCCGTATCCTCGAGCTCAACCACGCGCGACGGGGATAGACTTCTTACCGAGAAACACCAAAAAGAACTCGACGCTCTTGAGCGGAAACTCCAGAGGATCAAATACAATAGTGAGGAGACGGCGAAAGAACTGTTTGACTCTGTAAATCGAGGTCGTCGACTTGCACAGGTACTAGGCTTCAACGACGTATACGACGCCCAGGTCACTATTGACTCCGCAGACTACGACATTACATTTCGGGAATGCTACGATCGCCTTCAAACTTCGGATGCTCAATTGACCGTCGAGAAGCAAGAAGTTGAAATACTGAAGTTAAAGCTTCGAAAACTCCAGGAGCAGAACGACCAATTACAGGCGCGGCTGGAGAGGCAAGCAGTGGAGAAGAGGTTTGTGGTCCTTTTGCTTGGGATAGGTGATGCGAACTAACTGTTCAAAAGTGTGAAGTCTACTGAAGCAGGCCTGCGCGAGGAGCTGAAACAACTACGTGCACAGTACGATGCCCTCAAAGACGTGAAGGAACGCGCTGCAGAACGGTACAAAGCCGATTTCAAGAAGTGGCGAGAGTTTAACAAGTGGCTGTTTGCCGAGGAGGACGAACAACTTGAACATCGTAACGAATCGGGGATCACCAGGGAGGAGAAGAAGAAGAGAGACATAGCCAGTATTTTGCGCAGAAAGCAGAAAATGGTCGAAATCGGTCCTGACCTTGCTCGATTCGAGGGAGGGTATGAGGGTTTTGGAGGTCAGTAATCAGGACCAGCTGGTGACGATAACTCAATGCTTCTGTTTACTAGACTCTACAACACCTCGAGCTCCACCTCCGCTGGGAGGCACTGACATGGAGGATGATAAGGAGAATGACGGAACTCCTCTACCACCACAGAAGAAACATCGAGTGTCGACAACACCAAATACAGGATATTTGACTTCGCATTCTGCTATGAAGGATGATAGACATCGCCGAGCTACGACTGTCACTCCGACTCCTGCTCGCAATAGCCTTTTAAAGACCGTTACAAACATTGCCGCACCGTCGTCTTCTCCAACTGTCTTCCTCGATCCTGCCTTGGTTACAAAGACGGCTCAGCCATCGTCAAGTAGAGTTCCGCTTGCCTTCAAACCTATTCCGAACACCATACAAATCAAAGAGGAACCTTCGTAAGACGAAGTTATCGAAGTCTGCAAAGCGAACATCCCTAATGAATTTCTTCCTAGATCAACACCCAGTCCCTTGAACTGCCCAAAACAAAGTCTTCCCTTGCAACGTTCAGTCTTTGGAAAATCACAAATGTGCGGTTCATCCGATACAGAAGATGATTCCCAAGGTTCTTGTGATCCTGCTTCCGTCCCCTCATCTGCTGACCACAGACCTGCAGCCGTGTATCTTCAGGCCACAGATGGTCTTTCGGGAAAAAACCGCATGTTCAAGGTTCCTGCTCCCCCTCCTCCTACAAATCCCCTCAAAGCTAGTCCCAATCTACATAAAGACGACAACAGACCTTCTTCCGAGACCGAAGATGATTCTCAAGGTAACTAAATCATTACCAAGCTGTTAACCTCGTCATTCTTATCTACCCACCAACCTAGTTCCTGTAAGTGGCAAGGCGACTCATCCGAGCATGCCATTCCGTCTGCCTTTTGCTCCAGCATCATCTACAGTAGAAACGAGAACGAAAACTACATTGTCGCTTGCGCAGCCCATGCAAATGAGTGGACCCAGTCTAGACTCAGACCGCGAATATGACAGACCATTGAAGGTCCGCAGGCTGAGTGGTGATGACTTTGGGGCCCCAGTTGCATCCAGTAGTCGACTCCAACAGCGTTTCGTGCCACGTGCGTCATGGCCAGAGGCGTCTCGCCAATCCAGTAATCTGCGACTTGGTGATATTTCGTCAACAAATTCGAGCAAGGGCAAGCACAGGGCAGAGGGTATGCAAAGCGAGGTCATGACGCCGGTTATGACGCGAACCAGTGGACAGAAGCGGATCGAGGATTACTCGGTTTTCAAAGGTCGTGGAAGATATGGCCAGGCGGCTGTTGATGGAAACCAGTACGTTTTTGTCCCATCTTGTTGCATCCAACTATCAATATCTATTGCTGCAGGCCGGGAGACTTGTCAATAAATGCTCAATATGTGATTAATCCTGCGCAAAACGGTGGTTTGGATTATCAGTATGACCAGGTGGTGAGGAACAGGGATGAAAGACGCAAGTTAGATGCAGGTGACTGCGAATGCTGCCGGGAGGTACATGTTTGGCTTTGGTGACTCTTCCCGCGTTGCTAATTTTCAATTTTCAGTACTATGAGGGGATAGGGCCTCTTCCAACCCGACTCCAGCAACCCCTGTGGCGCTCTCCCCCATCAACACCCGCAAAACCATGCCCGAGGCACCATCACCAAGAAAATGAGTCCCGACGAGGTTTGGAACCGCACAGTCGAAATGTGAACGATCCACGGCAACCAGATTCCGGACAGAGTTCATCGCGCCGCCAGTCAGACATTGATTCGCATAAGAAGGCCATCTCACGACATCGACATGCTTGGGCCAGGCCGAAGACGCCACCTGGGTATTGGAACATCGGGTTTCCGAGCACGCAGGAAGCCGGGGATATTAATGAGAAGGCTAAGCAGATGCACAAGAGGAAAAAGGATCAGGTAGACAAGGAGGCTGGGAGTGAGACGGGGAGATATCACAGGAGATGATTTATTTGAAACTTCCCTACAACGACCATCTGGTCGACTCACGATGCGGATTCACGACGTGGTTGTAAGTTTTGGACCTATGTATTTATATTTGATGAGAGTATTGGAGCCTAACTACCCTGTTTCTTGGTCAAGGCGTCCCTCGAGTGATATCATCGAAGGAAAGCAGTAGTTTCTCCATAGTCATGGTGGTCCAGGCCCACCAATCGAAGAAGCTCCTCGACGATCGCCAACAGGCGTGCCAATCTAATTTTGACCCGTTGCATAACGTACATGGCTTGTAGCGTGCCCTTGAGATACTGGCACAAAGTGGGATATATTTCAGAAATTGAACGTAAGCGCCCGTCAGGCTTTGTTTGGCGCTCGCTTAGTGTTCGCAAAGGTTGAATTGCTGACACTCGAAATTTTCCCTTTGGCTTATAACGTGTCGCCTTCGCTCTTGCATCAGCTCCAACCTGAGTTGATTCGCCTCCTCTATTCCAATGGGAAATTCATCCACCTGGCGAAGCACATGATCCTGTAACTCCAACGGAAGCTTCCTCAAGCCTCCGTCGGTTTTGACCGCTTCCGCCCACCAATCCCTGCGCTGGCATGGGATGTTTGCTGTGGAAATGATGCGGATGCCAGGGTCAACCAGGAATAGTGCAAGTATTTTTCGATGGCCTGGCTTCGAAGCGTCCGCTAGCTTGAACGGTTGAACTTGATGCTGAAGAATGTTTGGGAACGCAAGCAAACGACCTTCAACTGTCTCTACTGATCCAACTTCTTGCGTCCCTTCTCCCTCATCTTCGCAGCCAAAGATCTCGCGTAGCCAACTTCTTTCTCCTTGCTCATAAGTTATGTGGTCGATATTGGTTTCCGTCTGCTGGCGGAACGCGATCCTACTGTCAGTGATATTCTCATTATCATAATAGTAGAGCGCCGTTGCACAGATATGTTCATTCTACTCCATGAGTTGTCTTCAGTGTCGACTCCCATATTTTGACTCCAACTACGCACCATCTGACCTTCGACATGCCATGAGCCTCCCTTGTACGTGGGGTTATCCGGGGTCAAATGGATGTTCGCTAGCTTGACAATGATCTGTAGGCCCCTGTGGCCAAAATCTGTTCTCAAGTTGACAGGTTTCTCAGGCTCTTTCGGCGGCGTAAAGGATTCTGGTTCGGGCTGCATAGCAGTCCGCACCTCCTTAATCCAGTACTTCCTGCGCTCATTGTAGATGTCGTCATTTTCGTCCTCCTCTTGTTGTGGACCTTCGCTGTCGGAGAAATCGTCTTCATCCTGCTCATAGGTAACACTGTCATAGACAATGCGTTCAATACGCCCCCGAGAACATTGTTGAGGCGTGAGAGTAGTATTCCAAAGCGGTATCGCTTGGGAGATGACCTTCTCGATAATGGTATACAGCCTTTTGTGAAGTCGAGGGTGCAGGTTGTTAATATAACTCGTAATCCTGTTTCATTATCAAGATATTGAAATACCAGATAGCCGACATCAGACAGACCTGACTGTGTCGTGTGGGCCTGAAATATCTACCTCACATGGCAACCATTGAAACTTCCTGCTGAAAGGTTTTAGTTCCCCAATTTCCTCACTAATGTACCGTTGATATTTTTCTTGGGTTAGTATTGTCTCCTCCTCTGGAGGTATTGCGAGGGTCTTCCCTGCGCCGCATTTAGTGATGCAGTCATCCAATGTAGTGATGTCATCCTTCAATATCCTGCTCTGACCATATACCAGCGGAAATAAGCTAGGGTGTACCAGATCGAGGACCTGGTTATCCGAACCAGGGTGCCAGTCCTTTGCGTGCTTTGGCACCACCTCGAGTATTGAAACGGCGGCCTTCAGTGCGGATCGAATTGTGATATTAACGGCGACGTCGGATTTGACAACGTCTCCGTTGAAGACAGTTACGTGCCCCCCGTTTTCTGCGAAGAGCTTGGCTTTATAGCGGAGTTCGTCGATGCACCAATGTACCATTGGCTTCGTGATGTCCAGTCCTTGTTCTCCGGCAGAAAGCGCTTCATGTTGCCACTTCTCGACTATCTCAGGATCGAAAATCTGCGATCTCGCGGGCGAGAGACGTTGTGTGAGATGCTATATCCAGACGCCGCATCACTTGCCTTATGGTGCCAATATGGCTTATCAGTCAACTGGTTCATTAGCCGTAGCATCGTGAGTTCACGAAGCGTGATCAACGGAAGTCTAAGAACGCCTTATCAGTGAGCCGTTTGCGTGCATCATCTAACCAATATCCAGAGTGATTCCACACTGTAATCTCAAGTAGTGAGAACTACTCACGCAATCAATCCATCGGCTGCATCTGATGCGTTGAGCGCATTCTTGAACAAGTTTCGACCCTCTCCTGTTGCCGGAAACTCGACTGTCTTCCACATATATCCAAGGCTCTCATCCTCTTTCTTGATAAGTTCACGCTTTTCATAAGGAGCATACGGGGTGAAGTTGAGAGGCAAATCGAACCCTGGTAGGCCTAAAGAAGTTGAAGCCATGACTGTTAAGCTCACCAGGAAGTCCTTGGGATAGTGGGTGATTACTGGAAACAATGCGCAGATATTAGTCGAGGACGGTCAAGAAACGGTCGCAAACGGTTGCCAATCATAAGGTGTCGGTGAATTCATGTTGATGTTGGAGAAGACTGAGTAGCCGTAGCCTTCTTGATTAGGTCTGATTAGATGTAGATAAGTCAATTCCGTCCCCGCCGTCTTTGGACGTTTTGAACCATAGATCTCCCATCTCTTCATCTTTGACAAGATGACCCCGGATGGCAGCGGATGGCCCGCGCTGACCGCTCTGTGAACCAGGACAAGCCTATTGTACATGTCCATGCGCGAGGTGTGATTTGCATCATGTTGCCATGATCATTCAAGGTACTACCAGGGGCCAGAGGGATAATTGTGCACAGTAAAATCGAATGACCATCTCAGCAATATAAATTTGATTCCGCGTCGACGGATATTGACCTGGAAGACCCTGATACCGGGTTTCCGTGCATGAACGGACACATATCTGTACACACTGCCTTATTTGTCATGAGTCGCCTGATGGGAATATATTACTCATACGGCAACTCGGCAATGTGGTTCAACTATTCATCTGTCGGCGATTGCACCTCGAACTCATTTTCGACGCCTAACCCTACAGTCTCAAGAATTTCCTAGAAATCCAACCACAATACCCCATAATCAAGGTTGGAGGGTTTTCTGGTCCATTTCATTGTATTCCAGATCTGCTTTGCATTTGCCCATTGGCGATGACTGGTCTCGAAGTCTGACGTCGATTTCTAAATGCGTTCGGCGATCATGACATTGTAATCTTGTGAATGTGGAGATCTGACAAAACCATGATTCAAAGTGGTGTTTGTTGCCCTCCGGCTCAGCGTGTTGCCGCAAAAGTCACCGAGCCCTTGCGTTCTAAGCTTGTCGGATACAAAAGGTGCGCCAGTTGTATTTTAGATTTACCTGCTCATTCCCTCAATGCCTCCTTTTCACCAGGCAGATGCGCCGACAGCGGAAAGCTCTAGGCGGTCTTCATTCACATACATTGGACCAGCCATTCCTGATTCGGAGAAGGAATTTCCCCCTTCCTCTCGCCGTTCACATATCGAAGAAATAGTATCTCGTGAAGAGGAGGATTATGCACGATACGGGGGAGATGACATTCACGAACCACAGCCAAAAAATTCACGAGGTGGAGAGTCCACACCACCCCCAGAGGCTGTGGAAGACGCCAACATGGTAACATGGGATGGCCCGGACGATCCAACAAATCCTCAAAATTGGACCGTCAGATATAAGTGGTTGATCACCATGGTGTGCATTATCATGACCGTCAACGTGTACGTAGAATTTGTTTATGTGCTTTCAAAAGCAATGATTTTGACAACATATCCAGAACATTCGCATCATCCGCTCCTTCAGCGGCGACTTCGCGCATCAAGGCGGAGTTTCATATCTCCAACGAAGTGTCGTATCTCATTACAACCACATTTCTCCTGGGCTATGTCTTCGGGGTGAGTCTATTTCTGTTATTTGATTTCAGTAACGTATTAATGACGTTATCAGCCTCTATTCTGGGGCCCTGGAAGCGAGCTTGTTGGCCGAAAGCCTATTTTTATCGTGACGATGATTATGTACACATTATTCCACCTTGGACAAGCTCTTGCGCAGAACATCGAAACCCTCCTTATTACTCGGTTTCTTTCCGGTTTCTTTGCTGTGGCTCCTCTCACGAACTGCGGTGGTACATCATTTCCATTAATAACCTTATCAACATTCGTTCTTATCCATGTCTCAGGTGTCATTGCAGATATATGGTCAGCTGCCGGCAGAGGTCCAGCAACCAGTCTTTTCACGGCGAGCGTCTTCCTTGGTCCTGTTCTCGGACCTATCGTTGCAGGATTGTGCGTCTTTGAAATCCCTCTCCCCTTTTCGTGTGTTGAACGTCTTTCAACTTTATAGCATCGTCGACAGCAACGCTTCTTGGCGATGGGTCTTCTGGGTCATGATGATCTTCGCTGGTGTCTGCACCCTCATTATGATACCCCTCATTCCCGAAACATACGCTCCGGTCATCCTTGCGAAGAAGGTGAAACGGATCAGAAAGGAGGATCCAGTCGGAAGCAAGGATATGTACGCCGAGCACGAGAAACAAGATTGGTCCCCGAAAGGCATTGTGAAGCGGACCCTCTTCCGTCCTTTCCACATGCTGTTTCTGGAACCTATCCTAGTCCTCATCACTGTCTATCTATCCATTGTCTATGGTCTGCTTTATGCTCGTGAGTGACCGTGTCCCGTCGGTGATTGCCAAAATGACTCATTTTGTCCGTGATCTAGTATTCCAAGCATTCCCTATCATTTTTGTCCAAAAGCGCGGCTTCACCATCGCTGAGGATGGCTTGATGTTCATCGGCATTGGCATAGGCACGACTATCGGCTCCATTATCAATCTCTACGCTAGTTCCCACTACCCCGAACTGATAAAGAAGTGGAGAGGGTTCCCACCACCGGAAAATAGACTATACGGTGCAATGCTGGGAAGTCCCATCCTCGTTGTTGGAATTTTCTGGCTAGGCTGGACAGGTCAGTATCCCAGCATACCGTGGTATGTACCAGGGATCAGCACTATTTTCGTGGGAGTCGGTATCAGCTTGATATTCATGTCGTTCTTGGTACGTTTCAATCTTCCACATTCAGTTTTCCGAGGTACTGAACAACTTCGTTTGCAGAGCTATCTCGTAGATACCTATCTGTAAGTTGCGCTTCAAGCATCGCTCCTTGCTTCCGCCCCTAAATATTTCACAGACAATTCAGTGCTTCGGCTTTCGCAGCCAATACCGTCATCCGGTCCGCCGTAGCGGCTTCATTCCCTCTTTTCACAGTGCAAATGTTTACAAACGTGAGTACTATTGTGTATCCACCTAGCCCGCTAGCCTGTAACTTACACAATGTCATAGCTTGGAGTAAATTGGGCAGCCACACTGATAGGCTTGATTGCTCTTCTTTTTGTGCCAAGTCCATTCTTATTCTATAAATATGGTCCACGGATACGAGCTCACAGCAAGTTTGCTCCATGTGTTGTGAGCACCGTTCTTCGTCTAAAATCGAGACACAAACTCACTTACCCCTTCAGGATTTGAAAATAGCTGCCGAGGTCGAGGGGGCGGCCAATAAAGATGAGGAGAAGCAGTCGGCTAAACCGACATAGGATAGTCGAACCGTATAGGCTTCGATGCACTTTAAAGGGTGATTGGTACTGGGTACTGGAGCTGAGAAATGGACAGCAAATAGAAACATATTGACTGTGTGATACAATACTCATCATCATCATTTGACATATAACTAGATTTATGATACCATATTAGCATAGCATTATTCAAGAACATATATCGTAGCTGCTGTTTTGTAACTTACTTTGTAGGGAAACGCTTGACAAAACAAAATAGAAAAATAAGACAAGCACGAATAATTCCTCTCCTCAAGCGTGACTGTGACTGGTACAGCTTGTGACTTAGTGTCTCACAACTTTCATGGCTTCCCAAGTTCTCTGGCATCTATGTTAATCTGTGATCTTCTGTAATACCTCACTTATAGGGAAACAACTAGCCTGAATATCCGCAATGTTTTTTGACCTAAATTTTCCTGTGCAAAGGATTTCGTCTCTCCAGACCGCCTCGAAAAAAGGAAAACAACCCCAGCAAGCGGAAGCGGTACCAACGTTTCTTCCCTCGCAAATAAGTGCTATTGAAGCCCGGGTGGATCTCCTTATTCACTGTCAGTCGGGCAGCTTATTTGTGACAAGTCGCTGAACAATTTCAAGTAGGATATTCTGTCATCGCATTCTCGCAGACGCTAAACAAGAAAATAGACCCAAAAACTCACGTCAATTTCCTCGATGGCCTCCTTGTCCAGCTTCGGTCCCGATCAGGGATTGTGTACCTCAAACGTCTTAACATCATTCTTGACCGTGACAGTGAAAAAGGGTTCGGACTGGTGAGTAGTTAATCAACTGACGGAAACTGAAACTACATATCCGAATCGATATAGATCAACGCCAATCTCTCCCTCTTCAACTCTTATGATTTAATAGCATTGATACCCACCACGCATACCACCTTCTCCCTCGCCTGTCTGACGCACAGTTTACCATCTCCATTAACGGCACACATCATTGCGCTTCCGCTCACTCTTCCTCGGCTACCATATCATTTGAAACACACCCTTGTGCGGACGGCGATAAAGAACGGTGCCGTTTTCGAAATCAATTACGTCGGCTCCCTGGGAGGTGAAAACGATGCAACTCTTGCCGACGCAAACGCTGCCGAGAGCGGATCCAGTGCTAAGCGCAATTGGTGGGCAGCTACCAGAGAGCTTGTTCGCGTCACCAAGGGCAAGGGTCTCATCATAAGCGGGGGCGTTGTAGCAGAGGCCGACCTTCGTGCACCTAGGGATGTTGCGAACTTGTGAGCACAGCGTTTGATTACACAATCAGCCTAACAATTCTAATTCTTTCAGGATTGCAATACTAGGGCTGGCTCAGGATGCTGCCCATGAGGCTTCTACAAAAGCACCCAGATCGCTTGTGGTACGAGCTCGTAGGTCATTTCTGTCAAGCGGTGCGACCTTTATTGATGTTTGTATGGAAGAAACTCGCAAAACATATCGAGCTGTCCTTTCAGAACCAACGCTTGTGGTACCCTTCGATCATACTCACTCGACATTGGAGTCATCACAAGTGGCTCCGGAATCAACTGCCAACGCAATGAGCGCCAAATCCAGCCTAGACAATAGCATTCCACAAAAGCGGTTACGAGATATGAGTGGGACCGTGCTAGACGAAGTTGCGAGTACAGTACCTGGTCTATCTCAAAAGAAGAAACGGAAACGTGATCAAAAGGCAGACAAGCTTGTTACTTAAACAGATCTTCGACTTCCTTTCTATTCAATGAAAATGCGGTATATTGGACGCGAGGATGTCATGGGTTCGAGGAGTGAGCCGAGAACATGAAGTCAGGGGATGATTTTTATTAGTCTCCGTTGCTGACCTGATCTCAAATTGAGTTAAGATTGTCTGTTTCACGATCCTATGAATGTAGACGAAAACGTCCAAATTGCTGGTTTCGAACTATAATGCTGAGCGCCTTTGCGACCCAGTTATCTTATCTGATTGCCAGAATGTATTTCGCCCTAGTTTGTTCAACCTCCCTTCCCTTCACGACGTCAACTTGAAATAAGCAGGTGTCTACGTGTCTTCCAATGTCTCCAGAAAATTCATCATTCAAACAGGGTCCTGTTGTCACGGTACTGCCTGAGATCTCTCATCAAGAATATTTTTTCGTCCACCAGCGGCGTGTCTTACACGTCTTCACCCGGACATTCGTAAAATTGCAAAATTGAATCGTTGCAATACCGGGTCAGCACCGTGACTCGATCCATACGACACTTTTTACTTACACAGACCCTTCTTTTAGAATATGCCTGACGATATACGGTTCGGCACGCTGGAAAACGGCGCATGGATCAAGAAAGCATCATCATGTTATACTCCTGCACAAGCCCTGCAGTGGTTAGATTGTATGGGACTTGACCTCCAGGTCAGCGAAGATGACTTAACCGCCGGTTCACTGTCTACCTCCCTTGAAACACTTGTTCTTATTGTGAGGGGTCACCTATTGACATTTCCATTTGAGAACACGACCATGCACTAGTGATTTCGATTTTTATTTGCCGACACCATTCTTGTCAATCCTGAAATGAACTTTTCATACCAGCTCATCTGAACATTACATGGACGTTACACCCGATGGAGTTTTCAAACGCATCGTGCAGGAACGGTTGGGAGGATCGTACTGTTTTGGATTGAATGGGCTTTTACTGGAGATGCTACGTGCATTGGGTTACAGGTATTTGTTGCATGACATGACATGTTGACGACATGCATGCCTCACAGCTTGGTGCTGATTTGTGAATGATCTCATACTAGGGCATACTCTGGCGCAGCTCGCGTTAATGGAGCGGGGGTCGATGCAACTCCAGTATATTCTTCGCTGAGTCATCGGGTCATCTTCGTCCAGCCTGTGGTAGACAGCAACCGCACCTACATGGTTGACGTGGGGTTCGGAGTGTCTGGTCTGGCCCAGCCGATTCTTCTCTCGAACGAGGACTCCAATGTGGTGTTGGGTGTGGGCTTCACCGAAAAGCATAAATTGACGAGATCTGCGCACCCTTCTTCGAGCCTTGGTGAGTGAAGAACGTTCGTCCCTATCGTCAAAGAGCTTTACGTTGACGACTTCTTGTAATCTCCGTGGGATTTCTCAGAATCATCCAGACACTTGGGAATGCCAACTGGAATCAAGTGGAACCTTGAGGTCTTGCATGAGAAGATAAGCAAGCCTGCGAATGCACCATCATGGCGGATTCTGTATACATTTTCCGAAGCAGAGTTTTTCCCAAAAGACTATCGCGATGCCTCATTTGTCGTGTCCAAGATGCCGGATCCTCAGGGTCTCTTCTGGAACAACGTCGTCTGTGTCAAAACTTTTGTCCTCGAGGACGAACACGCAGGATGGTATGCTGGCCGCGGCATGTCTGAAAAGGTCAAATCAGGGGAGATCACGTATAGAATGGCCTTGATAGGAAAGGAAGTCAAGCGATACTTTGGAGGTGAAACGGAAATAATAAGAACATTGACTACCGAGGTGGAGAGGATCCAGGTTCTCCGTGAAATGTTTAGCATTGATTTGGACGACCATGCGGCTGCGAATATTCAAGGACGAGCATCAGCACTTTTTCAAGCTTTACCCTTGTAGACTTTCTATTGAGTCGTTCCTTAATATGCAATCGTTGGATGATTCTTGCGGACCGTGGAGACTCTTTGCTCGAATTCAGTGACACAGATGGCACAAGCGCGGCAAGGCTGCCTGGTCTATCCTGATCTATCTCGGAGGTATCGGTGCCTGTCCTCATCGTATCGTGATGACTCTCAGTAAGGTAAGCTACTTTCCAATTTTCAGTCTATTGACGGCTAATGTTTATCTTATCACGCGGTGAACCTGCCTAGCCTTTCGGGCCCAGATGTGCAAATCTGGGGTCATTCCTTCACCATCCGTCCGACTGAATCGCCTGGAGTTCCCTTAGGCCACTTGTGCGACCTCCGGCACCTGATCGGTAAAACATGTATCAAGGATCTGGATCCCCGTATCATTGTGCGTGTGCGTAGGCAATCTGAAGGTGCAGAAACTTCTTGCTCCTATGTGCCTCTATGATGCTTGGAGCACCCAGGTGACCCCATAACTGAGGGGAGTAATCAATGATCAAGTCCCAGAACCAATCCTCGTGTATCTGTTAAGCTGTCAAAACTCTTGGCTCCAGTCTCAAACAGGGTCACACATCACTTTGCGGGATTTTTTGCGTCCGAAACCAACGTTATTGGCTCGGCCCGGCATTCAATAAGGCTTCTTACGTCTAACCTTCAAATCCAATCAAGTAGACGGTCACAGCGCCGCAAAACATTCCCAAAATATATTTGCAATAGACGGCATTGGCGTTTGTATTGACCTCCGCCAGTGTTCGCGTTGACGTATTGGCGAAACACCCTTGGTCGCCGAATAGACATGAGGCCAAAGAAGTTTATGATATAGTCTCTTGGTTCGCCGTATGTTGCTTCACAAATCCGAGATACGATGTCGTTCTTCAGTACCTTTGCAGGCCTCTTCCGCAACATCCATCATTCGTCGTGCTCTCTACTCAGAAAAAACCGCAATCAATCTACTGTTGACTCTATATATGTTGATATAAAGGAAGATTCAGATGCCGTGTCTCGTGACGACACCCTGGACGAAACTTCCGTTGCCCAATTGTCGACGCTGTACCCGAAACCTCATGCGATTTACGACGGCGGTTACGACCGTGCTAGGCTTCGAGGCGTATGTTTGCGTATCGCAAATGGTGGTGCTGGGCAAACTGGGTTGATTCGTGCATGGGCTGATACGTTCATCCAACATATGGTGGCTAAGGGAGTTGAGCCTTTCCAGGTGTGTTGCTATGTTACATCGTTGGCGCATCCATATCATTAATCGTAGATTGCCCTAGGTTGCGTGGTACCTGGGCGACACTACAGAGAGTCTCGCCTTGCTGTCCTCTGGTAGCGTCGATGTCGCCTTAACATACAACCCAGCCGCTGAAAAGCAAGTAGTCGACTCCGGAGACGCAATCGAGCGCCTGTACAGTTTTCGAGTAGGTTGAGTAGGTGGTGGTCCACCGGTCACAATCACTGATGAATTTATAGGACCATTTTATCCTCGTAGGACCAATATCCAATCCAGCCAAGTTGGATGACAATGACGACATCCTAACGATGTTCAATAAAATCGTTACCTGCGGCAATACCGACGTCATCGTAAGTCTTTTGCCGGTGGCAGCTCATACAATTGTATTCTTATCTCCGTTTTCGAAGACACCCCCCGATCCTGAAGTACGCCCAGCCACGCGATTCCTGTCGCGTTTTGACAAAAGCGCGACGAACATCAAGGAAAGTCAGATTTTCATTACAATAGGTCAGGTGGGTGATCTATTCAGGTTCGTATTTATAAACTCCCCTCATGTCCAATCCTTCGATCGCGTAGGTACCTTGGGCGCTTAATTACTCTAAGTGGTACCATCAGTATTCCCGATTTCCGCTCGAAGCATTACAAGCAGCATCGCTTTTGTCCGAGTACACCTTGACAGATCAAGGATCCTGGCTATGCGCTCCGAAATCGATCTCCTCCCGCCTTAAAGCCTTCAAAGTGGGATCTGATGACCCTGATGACCCGCTTCTGAACCCGGCACATGTCCTGTATGGCAGCAGAGCATCAGTAATCCACGAGATGATATGCAAGGAGTTCATAGCATGGGTTGTGTCTGCTGATGGCGGTCAGAAGGTTATTGCGAATTTTTCGAAGAATGGGCACATCCTATATTCAAAGGCTCCTTGTAATAGTAGGCCCTAACAGACTCCAGCTGTCGAATCAGCCACCTACACGTTGATAGAGTATTTTATGTATCCTTTGTTGTCTGGGCGAAATAATATGAATTTGCCTCTCGAAGACTGGAAATTTGATTCTTGCATAAAAAAAATTGAAGCTTCTCCAAACCATACGCCAAGAATCTTTAGCAGGATGTGCCCTATTTGATAGCAAGTATAACATTGAAATGCATCACTTTTGCGAGGCTGTGGTACTACGATTCTATAAATAGAACGCAAGTAGGATCGCAACATCGTGTGGGCTCAGGTGATATCTGAGTGCAGATTGACTACTCAATGGTCTATTAAGCGATGGCGGAAAGGACAATGCCTCCTTATCCCCCATTTATCTCCCGTGTATTTGATGCCCGATGTTCGAGGATATTCGCCGCATAGCCTGCCTGGGCTTTACAAAAGCAAGCGATGTCGGTATGAAAACTGCATCCATCTCCCTCGTCGAATATGCCGCCCGCACAGCTTTATTTGCTATCAGTTATCTGCCTCCTTGCTGGACTCGGTAAGTGAGGTCTTGAATCTGGATGGAATACAAAACACTCATAATTTTTGAATGCTGTCGCCCAGTTCAAGTCGCGGTGGAAGGAAGCCCAGTAACGGCTACGCTCTTCGATGTTTTGCCGACAAATCTGGCAATCCCTGCGGGTTTTGGGACAGCAGTTGTAACTGCGTCTGCCATAGGAGTTGGCAAGGACGGAGGAACGACGTATGTCATGGAAGTTATTGATAGTAGCGTCAGCGTCGAAGTAGTGTATGGGACACCGCAAATAACGACAACAATAACCGATGTCTCTACCCTCACTCGTGCGTCTGTCTGCCAGCACCTTCACAGCCAATGCATTTACAAATACTGCTTACAGAAACATTTGTGGAGCAGGCAGCCTGGATATATCGCAGCTACCAGGACTCCTCAAAAGAATTCAATGGTTTCGAACGAAACTGCACGATAGGGACCAACGGAACGACCAGCGAATGTGTAGTAATTGGAAGAACGGTCGTCAACGGCACCACAACCGTGACGACCACAACGACCTTTCCCGCCAAAGTCGCTCCGCTCTACACAGTGACTAGGGATGGGGCAATTCCATCCCAGACCAGCTCGGGAGCGCTTCATAACCTGCGCTTCGCATCCGTGAGCACCTTATCAACGATTGGTCTTATCCTGACGCTGGTATTGACGTGTTGAATCTGAATGTTGGTGATTTCTGGGTGGGGGGACTGGAAGATAGGCGATATATGGAAGAATATTATTAGCGTCCCTATTACCATTGCTTGAAGGTGTCGACAGAGATCGAGACACAGAAATGTATCATTTTAGCGCGGCCATGGTGCCCGCGATTTATAAATAGAACAGGCCCGAATCACATCAACCTGAGCGGTATCATTGCAATGAATGAACATACCTCTCTTGGAGAGCTAGATGGATGGTCCTTCAGATTACAGGACAGATTTGGACACGAAGCAAAGCGTGTTTGATTATCTTGTGTAGTTTTGTATTGCTGCTCTCTCTTCGTATGGGCTGGGCCCAAGTGGTGGTGGTACACAACGCCATTCTCAGCCTAATATGCTGCAAACGCAGAATCTTTGAATTATCAACATCCGTTTCCTTGCTGTATTCGGTGGATGTCGCATTGAGATTGAAGGGAATCGCACACAGCTGCTCAAGTGAATAATGCCATCGAGGGGTAACGACGGATGAACATATCAACTTGCAGGGTGCTGGCCGCGTGGGCGATGTTCATACTGCATGCATTGGTGCCTCCATAGACACCTATACAGTCATTGTAATGGCGGATACGTTCCACGGAAGCAACACAATCATGCAGGCGTCCGTAGATGCATAAAGATCATTCATCCAAGAAATTAAGTGGATATCAAAGATTGGACTTATTGGAACCACTCAGCGAACAAAAAGATGTTTTAGGACATCAACAGAACGGTTGTCAATGCGACCACAACTTCGATGAGCGCCGCGACCCAACCGCGACCCACACAGCAAGGTCGTCCCGCCATTCTCTTCGCATTTACAGGAAATGAGGCAATTTCATCCCAGTTCTCGGATGTTCTAAACGCATGTATCCTCAAGCAAACATAATCACCTTGACGCAGAAGGGCGCGCTGGAGAAGATTTAGGGACTCTTTTGAGAGTATATGAAGAAAACTCAAGTCCTCATCCTTCTAACGCAGGGAATGGGTACAACTGTACTTGTCCTGACGTTGGCATCGAGGGATCAGGGCGAGCCAATGCATATATCGGAATGAAGATTTCACACAATAATATCTGTAAGTCTAGCACAGGCTTGGGTTCACGCAACACAAAGCTGCAAAACAAACGGAACTCACCACTCTTACAAAGATAACCAAACCCTCACACCCATCAGCATAGCAGGAATCAATCCATATTCATCAGAGCCGTAAAACTACACCTCCAAGGACGCTCCATGATTGCTTTTAGACATTCTGCTGGTTTCTTTCATGGACTGCAAGGAAGGGATCATTCCTGTCCAGCCATCGCATCACGGGGGTCTCCGCGCCCGTCGGGAATACGGGCGGGGGGAGTTTCGCGAGTTCAATCGCTCTGTATGCTGCGATGAAAATCATAATAGCCGCCACAAACACTGCGCGAATAAACGGATCAATCAAGCGTCGCATAGGTCGAATGATGCTTACTTATTACGACAGCCAACCATGACATGACTGCCATTGCGGTGATGGAATTGCAACACCCTTGACCGATGGCTGCGAAGTGTTCGTTGGGTCCAGAGAAGCATCGGCTAGGCAGTTCAATTGAGAGGGCAACACCGGAGACTATGCAGCAATTAATAAGGCCATCAATGGGGAGCCGAGGTGGTGAGTGGTGTGATGGACGTACTTGCGAACAACGTTATGACACCAACAGCGTACGCGCCGTCGATGTACGAAGGATCACTGGTATCATCTTTTGCTCGTTGGATGCTGGATAATTGTCAGAGTAGGTTTCGGGTAGAAGAGAAACGGAGCATACAGGTAACACAGCGATGCGAAATGCGCCAGAGCAATTATGACGCCAAAACATACGATTCCGAACATAAGTTCTGTCATCGAAGCACATTAGGCGCCAAAAGGCAAAACATTGGCTTGTTTCAAGTTACCTGCTTTCTTCGGATGAAGGTATGAGAGTGTCAGGATACCCAGAAGGAGGTTCAGGACAGCAATAACGATCGCGATTCCTACACAACGATATAAGACACCAATCCCATGCGGGCATCGCAAGAAGGACACACCAATGTACAGCCAACATTTCGAAATCACTCTGAGCACCTTGTTCATGGCATTATGTATCTGACCAGGCCCGCCGGTCATTTCCATCGTAGACACCATGTTGTGAGGAGTGTAGTTGTGCGAGGCAGATCAGCGTCTCTCCGTCAACAGAGAGAGGAAGACAAAGGCGCAGCCTAAGGATGTAGTAGGGAGAGAGAAGGACCAGCCTTGATTTTGAGTGGAAGAACGTGGAAGAGTTGAGTCGGCGTTACTTTACGACCATCATGGTGAAACATCGGAGGTTCGCTGCAGGGGCATGGGCATTTTAGACTCCTCCCCACTACAGTTCTGCTCCTACGGCGCGTCTACTGTTTCTGCAAAGAGCATGATCTGCTAATGCTGTCTGACCATCGTGCGTAAGGGTATATTATCCAGATATATGAGTATGTCCTCTCGTGTTTTTCGTTGGTTTTTCGGTTTAACAGTACATGCCAACCCGGCATTAGATGCCGGGTCCAACTCGGATCAAATTACCGCACAGCCCGTCTCTTCGTCTTCACCTGCGGCTTGCCTGCAAACAATTGCGGGTCAGAAAAAATGCTCTCTCTAAGAAGGGCGTGCAACATTTATCTATCATTGACGTAACAGCCTTTTACACTTGCAGACAAAATAATTCAGACAACAATCAGTAAGCCATGTGAGGAGTTCCTACATCAGCGAAGTGTCGGGTTGCGGTGTAGGGCTGCCGAGTGGTATCTAGCACCATAGCGCCATGGAATAGGATAGAAAATGTGTAGATGTCAAACTCTAGCCTGAAGATTCCAAGGCAATGTCAGTCAATTCATTACTAGGGTCTCTATGCTGCAGGTAGCTGAAAGGTGACTTAAAATCACATCTCACCATAATAAGATGCATGAATGAAGCGTACTTCACTTCTAGCGGTCAAATGGGTACAACCTAGTCTCTCTTACAGACCTTATACCAACAGATGACAAATCGATCTGTAAAACCGTGCATCTTCAATCAAACAAATCGAAATTTCATATACATTTCGTCAAACCAGCTGAGGTGGTCGGTCCTCCATGCATCCTCAAGCACCTTGTCGATGACTGTACTCGTCCTGACATCGGCAGCGAGCTGGGAGTACCTCGGCGGTGCGACGAGGCGACTAAGTACAAACAGCCGACAGAACCCTTCATATTCAGGGTGAAAGGTTTATTTCGTGCTCCGAATCGAGGTCGTTACTGACAAAGAAACACCACCGCATTTCCAATTTCCTTGGTTAGCGCTCGTGCCTGATTCGGAACCTATATGCTAGCTTGAAGATTGTTAGGGCTCGTACACATTTCCTTGCATCTTCCCAAGCGTAATGTTACAAAAGTATCCCGCGGGTCGTTTTCACAATGTGTATTGGCCACACCATCGTCGAGTTGCTCAGAGGAACAAGGCACAAACATGAAGGGCACGAATTGTACGTTATAATCCGCAAATCCCTCTTTAGTTCAATCCGAACTGGAAATATGACGAGTCTTCCATTACTGAGTTCTCGATGGGAGTCTCCCGAATTCCGAAACGCGCCGTTGGCGTTGGCGATAGGCTGCAACATGGTTCAAATTTGTCCATACCACCGCAGATTTCCCGAAACAGAAGTGATCGAACAACTGGTGAGGAACAAGGCACATCCATCAAGGGCTCGAATTGTCCGTTCTATTCAGCTATGCTTGCATCCTTGACTCTGGTCTTTACTCTTACTCACTTAGAGGAATTAGAGGATGACTTCACCTGGGTGGGTGTTAGACTCGATTTCAATATCTGCTGCAGCGACAGTGGGGTCTCGGAAATTCGCGGTTTGTCCCCGGTAAAACTGCAATCTTTCGGCCACTGACTACTTGACTACAACCACACATTCCGCCTGCCAAGAACCCATGTCCCTGTTGTACCTGGAATGGATCGTAAGTACAGAGGCTCAAGTTGGGCTCAAGTCCTTGTCATGATCCTTGCTCTGTAAACGACTGCTTCCTGTCTTTTCCATTTCCAAAAACTGAATATCCATCGTTGTGCACGACGTCCAAACACCATGCTATACTCTACCTGGCTGTCACTCTTTATCATCACGATCTTTAACCTAGGCGTCAATGTTACTGGACGGGCGCAATTTGGGAAGCGAGGCCTTGCAGGCAGGCAAGATGTCACACATGTTGATCCTGCCACACTCACGACAAATGCTGCTCGCATGGCAGCAGGCCTGACACCTCTGAAACCGAGGAATACATACAATCCAACTCGCATTGGAGGCGAGTTCTAGGCGGTCCACTGATCCCGATAGACGTTTTAAACACTCACTCCCTACAGCTCGTACTCCTCAAACATCGATCATTCCACCGTAAGTCTTGCTTTCTCTGGGGAGCTGTTTCCGTACTAATATACCAGACATTTATTAGCATCACTTCTAAGTTAGAACTGAGGAGCACCAGTGGTGCATTCATGGGTTACATTAGCAGCATTAGTCCATATGTGTCAGTATCACTCTCTGGAACTTCTCTCAAACAGTAATTCAGATCAGTTCACAATATCTAGGTTTGGCAGAACCACCAACCTTGCCAACGCAATATCGATTACCTTTACACCCACTATGGCTGCTCCTTTCAACGTTTTAATCAATGTGTGTACCCCTTGAAGGCCAATACTGAAAGCGTGGTTCTGATTTGTATCTAGAACCCCGGAACGTACCCCTATCTTGGTTTTGCCGGAGAGAACCTGTGAGCGGCAGCCTTTCTGTATTTTCAAATGGCATGTAGTGACAAGACGGTTGATTACACAGGACCAACCCATCAATACTTTGGATGGCCAGAACCAATCCTAGTAATGTTTTCCATAGTAAGGGGAATGTAACTGGCGCTCACCCTGCTATGTAGCCTCTCCCGGAAGTGGTCCTTCTACTGTAGGAAACAGTCGTCAAATAGATCAAGTAATTTCGAAGAAATTGTCCTGCTTCCATTGACTTGTATTCATAAATCTTTCAGCCTAAATCAGCATCTGCCATCTGGTCATACACTCCAGGCAATCAACGTCTCACGCGTAGGTCCTTGGTATTGTCATTGTGCTACCTACTCTAACCTTTTACCAATCAGCACAATGGAAAAACCCCGACGGAGGCAGGGGCTTCCTCCCAACTTCTATGGCTCGTCTCAGTCTCTGACATTCTGTGATTTAGGTTCACCGACTACCTACATTTGGTACTACCCATCGATTAATCACCTGGGGATTATCAATAACCCAGCCACACAGCCTCCCGGTTCCCACCAGGTTGTGAGTCCAATTGCACAATCCTCATTGTTTTCGCAATCTCAACATCTTCTGGGCTCCGTTATGTTATGACAGTATATTAGAGCCGTCTAGGGCTTCATTTCTCGATAATCAGGATCATATTCGGGTTTAGACTAGTTGCCTCTGCGAATGCTCTTCGCCATTTAGCTATTATCTGCTTTGTACCTATGTTTGGGGCCTATCGACATATTTACTGTTTGTGTCCTGGCTGAAATGTTTGGCCCGACACGTAAACTTCTTGTTTCTTGAACGACGCGCATAAGGGCGACTCACCAAACAATGCTCGCCCATGCACCGTTAGGTCCGCCCGATCGTTTATTCATTCTCTAGGTCAACCAATACAAACTTCCCTATCTATTTCCAGTTGCGATGGACGTACTTCCCGCGCAGGCTTCCGCTGTACTCTGCGAGTGGATTTTCTCATCAAGCAAAGAGACCATGTACACTTCGTCGAAACCGGAACTCAAGGGAGCTTCTTGAGGCTCTTCAAGTCTTGAAGTATTCTTATCAATCTGAAAGACTTACATTTGTAGATGATCTCCTAGCCAGCAAATCGGATTACAACAACTGGTCAACTCACGGAGACTGCCATCGACGACCTAATGAAGGCAGGGAAATTCGAAGAACTAAAGCAATTGATCCAAGAAATGCAAAATCCCATGTAAGAACAAATTCTCTATTACCTTCCACCATGAACTACTGTACCACTACTGTCAAGGGTGGTGGATGGTGGTGTAGATTACGTCTGCTGCGAATAGGGCTGTTGGGGGTGGGAAGGGTAGTGAAAGGCTGCCGTGTACGACGAGCCTCACTGGAAGGTTGAGGGGAGAAGGGAACAGTGTGAAAGGACGAAACTGTGGTCTTTTCGTTGGGAGTGTAAGAGACCGTATCTAATACAGCATGATTATACTACGTACCTTTTCGTTGGGAGTGTAAGAGACAACCCAACGAAAAGGAGAATCTACGAATGTGAGGTGCGAGTCATGTGATGAGTGATCGGAGGGAGGACGCGCATCGGCGCGTCCTTGGGGGGTGTGTGGTAAGCGTAGGTATGGATGTCGAGAGATATCCCCACGCTTACACTCCTCCCCCCTGGAGGACAGTGTGTGGCGGAGGGAGAGGTGTTTGCAATAGAGGTGTGTAGGAGCAAAGCGGGGAGAAAGAAGGAAAAGAAAAAAAAATTGTCGGTCGTCTCTTCTAAGTCGGTGTTTCGTCTGGTACTGGCGGGTTTTCTCGTTCCCAGACGTCGAGGGCCTCATTGTCTTGGAGCGCTGACCCCGCAATCCACTCGTCGTGTTCTCTGCCGTAGCCTACCCATCGCACTAGATACTGTCGTCCCCGGCCGCGTCGGCGTTCGTCGACAATCTTGTCGATTACATTTTCGATGGTGCCGTCTTCGGTTACTACTACCCCTGGTGTGGGTAGCGCGCGGTCCGGGAAGGCGAGGACGTCATTGGGGATGAAAGGTTTCAGGAGGCTGGCATGGAAGCCTGGGAAGGTGCGCGGGTTGTTGGGTAGGCGTAATGTGTAAACGGACTTGTCGGGGTTGGCGGCCACAATGGAGTATGGTCCGTTGAACCTCGGCATAAATTTCGCGACACGCTTGTGTCCCTTGCGTTTGTAGTCACGGCGCCTGTTTGCTGTGGATAGCATGACCAGGTCGCCGACTTTGTATCGGATCTCTTCGCCTCGGTGCTGGTTTGCGTGGTACGCTTGTCTGACCTTGGCCGCGGTGAGGGCGTCTTGCGCCTGCATGACGTCCGTGGCAATGTCCGCAATGATCTTGTGGGCGTCTAAGTGGGCTGGGGTGCCAGTGTCGTCGGGTGGATTCACTAATGCCGGGATGACGCGAGGCGACCGTCCCGTCTTGAGCTGGAAGGGGGAGAAACCGGTGGAAGAGTTTATCGTGTTCATGAAGGTGAATCGTATGCGCGGTAGCGCTTTCAGCCACCCCTTTTGGTTGCGGTCCACATAGTAGCGGATGGCCTGTACCACCGTCTTGTTGGTGCGTTCACTGATTCCGTCTGTCTCTGGGTGGAAGGAGGTCGACATCTTGAGCTTGACCCCTGTCAGCTTGTGGAGTTCCTGCCAGACTTCTGATGTGAATACAACGTCGCGGTCCGATATGAGGTGGCGCATGAGCCCGTTTTCGCAGTACCACTCGTCGAAGAGGGCAAGGGCTACCTGTTGAGCAGTGTAGGTGGAGTGGACCGGGACCAGGCGTATGTCGGCGTTGAGGGCGTCGGTGATGGACAGTATGGTGTCTTTGCCGTCTTCTTCAGGCAAGGGCCCGATGAAATCTAAGGCCACCGTCTCAAATCGTTTGTCGGGGACGGGCAGTGGGTGTAGTGGACCGGTGGGCTTGGATGTGCGGTCCTTGTTGCGTTGGCACTCAACGCATGATGGGATGTAGGTAGTTTCGAGGTCGCGCCGCATGTTTGGCCAGTAGTATGACTCCCTCAATGCGCCATAGCTCTTGTCGAACCCAAAATGTCCAAGCGCGTCGTGAGCCAGACTGTATAGTAGTTCGCGCGTCTTCACGTCTGTTGGGATCACCAGTCGGCGTCCCACGTACAGGAGACCGTTTTCGAGGCGTGCGCCCGGGATGCTGCCTGCGGCGATTCCGGCTGAGAGTTGTTTACAGAAGTCGTCCTCGAGGTATCCCGCTTTCACGAGCTCCAGGAGCGATCCTTCTGCGCTGATTGTGAGGACAGCCGCAACGCTTTGGGCCCCGGTTGGTGGTGTTGTGTTGGTGAGAGTGAGGGGGGTAGTGAGGGTGTCGGTATCCGCACCAGCCTTTTGCCTCGAGCGCGAGGGGGAGCGGGTGTACGCTAGCGCGCACGCTGCCAGTACCGCGGTGGGCAAGTCGTCGGGCATGCGCGAGAGCGCATCGGCGACGGTGTTGTCTTCGCCACGGACATAGACAATCTGGAAGTCAAAATCGGCGAGGGCGTTGATCCAGCGCTTCTGTCGATTGGAGGTTTCCGGTTGTGTTTCGAAAAACTCCAGTGTACGGTGGTCGGTGTGGATCTCAAAGGGCATCCCAAGTAGGGATGTGCGCCACTTCTTGAGCGCTTTGATGATGGCAAGGAGTTCTTGCTCGTGAACAGGGTAGTTCCGTTCGGCGGCGTTGAGTTGATATGAGTCGTACGCTACGGGTCTGGCCGTTTCCCAAGTTTCTCCAAAACTGAGGACCGCCCCGGTTCTTCGGCAGCTGGCGTCGGTAGTGAGGAATATCTTCTTGGTTGGGTCTTCATAGTCGATCACCGTGAGGCATTCCGAGCTGGTGACCAGTAGTTTAATCGCTTCGAAGGCGACTTGGTGTTCGTGGGTCCATGTGGGGAATTCTCGATCGCATTCCTTGTTGGTAAGTGGTGTGAGGATGGAGGTATGTTCCGCGAGCGCCGGTAGGAAGGCCGCAAGGTAGCGCGTCAAGCCCAAGAAACCCCGGACATTGGTTGCCGTGGTGGGCGTTGGCCAGTTCAGGATGCGTTCGCACTTGCGTGGGTCGGCCATGATGCCTCTGTGTGAGATGATGTGTCCCAGAAATGTGACTTCGTCGGCGCAGAGTTGGGATTTTCCTTTGTTGCAGTAGAGCTGGGCTGCGCGGAGTGCGTCCAGTACTGCGGACACATTTCTCTCGTGTTCTTCAAGTGTTTGGGACCAGATGATGATGTCGTCGAGGTATACATGACAGATCTTCCCAATCAGATGTCGCAGGGCGTCTGTCATTCGGCGTTGATGTGTTGAGGGCGCATTGCAGCCGCCCATAGGCATGACCGTCCACTCGTACAGCCCCCAGGGGGTGCGGACCGCGGTGAGGTGGATGTCGTCGGGGTGTACGCGGGTTTGGAAGAAGGAGTTGGTCATGTCTAGCTTCCCAAAGATTTTTCCTCGGCCGCAGTCGGCTAGGATGTCGTCGACGCGTGGAAGGGGGAAATTGTCGCGGAGGGTGTTGGCATTGAGCTCGCGGTAATCATTGACCCATTGCGGAGGGATGGTGTGGTCAGGGATGCCGTCTCGCAGTTTGGGGATGATGAATGCCGGGGAACTGTGTTCGGATGAGGATGGGCGTAGGCGTCCGGCGGCTAGATGTTCTTCCAGCAGGAGCTTCCAGCTTTCTTGGTGTTTCTTGGGGGCGGAATACCCCCGGCCCTTTACGACCTTGTTGTTGTCTTTCAGGCGAATGCGGTGGTAGATGTGGTTAGGGACTCCCATGGTGGTGTTGGGTAGACGCGTAGGGAAGCAATCCGCATATTTCTTCTTCAGTCGGGCGTCTAACGCGTCCCTCCCCTCTTTAAAAGAGAGATGCTCTATGTGTTCGCGTACGGCCGCCACGATGGCCATGGGTAGGCGTGAGCCGTTGAGCGCGGCTGGGGGCGTTTGTTCGAGTGAGGGAGGACTGGGGTGTTTGGTCTTGGGCGGCGTAGGCGGCGGGGTGATCTTGTCTGGCAGCCAAACCCGCTCATGTGTCGTGGGGTGCATGAGATCGTATCCCGAGGTTTTCTGTATGGCGGTGCGAGCTTCGGGATCTATCACAAAGCGTTCGGAAACAAAAAATGGCATTCCTAGGATAATGGGTACAGGGAGCGGGAGTTCGCAAACCTTAGCGTAGATAATCCCAGAGATCCATTCCCCGTTGCCCGATGTCAACTCCAGCTTCACATACTCGCGGCAAGGTAAAAGCCCTTCCGTTAACGACGAAAGGTTGTCTTCGCAGCTGGGGAGGGGAAAACGTCGGAGCCCGAGCGACGCGGCGGTAGCGCCATCAATCACTGTGGAAGGGGAGCCGATGTCAAGCAGGGCTTGGAAAGAGAGAGGAAAATCGGCGACGGCGGGGCCGGTGGCCTCCACAGTAGCGAAGAGATGTGGAATTGTCATGGGGGGAAGGGGTGGATCTGGAATGTACGTGTCATCGTCGAGGTAGTCCTCTGTTCTTGCTGAGGTGGACCCCACAAATCCCACTGGGAGGCGCGGTTTGGCCGCTAACGCCATTTCGCGTGTCAGTGTTTTGTATGACGACCAGTCCGGCCACGAGTTGGTTGAGAGGAGCGGGCATGAGTCAGTTCTGTGTCCGGCGTAGAACTTTCGGCAGCGGTTGCAGCCGCCGTGTTCGCGGAGAAGCTCGCGCTCGGGTTCGGTGAGGGCGATACCCCGGACTTTGATGGGTGCGGAGGCCGGGGAGGTGGTGAAGGATGTTGAGGTAGTGTTGGGGGAGGGGCCCTTGTCTGAGAGACGGCTTAGGAGGCTCCTCTTGTTGCCCATCTTAGCCTCGATGCGTAGCTCTTCGCTCCGAAGCTCTTCGTCGAGCGCGTGCATCTCGTCGGCCCATTCGTTGTATGAGAGGTCGTCCGGAATGATGTGCGCGTCGAGCTTGAGCGACAGCGGCGAGCGGCAGTTGGACTCAAGGACGTCCCGGAGGGACCCTTCACTGAGCGCGTGTTTTGGGGAGGAAGTGGTGAGGAGGGCGTTGAGGTTTTCAATCTCGATCCGCCAGTCGACGAACCTTGTACCCATTTCGGGTTGGCGCGCGGCAAGGATCTGATGTTTGACCTGATGTCCCCAGTTCTTGTCGAGGACCAAGGCCGCTAACTCCTTTATGTACTCAGGGAGCGTGAGCGCGTCTATGCGGTCGGAACTGTTTTGATACCAGGCTTGTAGTCGGGGCTCGAGCATGGCGTCAGCGACAAAGGAGACAATCTCCTCCGGCGACTTGCCTGAGTGCTTAGCGAACCTCTTGCAGGCGCTGGTCCAAGTGTGGAGTATGGCGGGGGTGATCTTCCCAGCGGTGAGCATAGGACAGTCTTTTAGTTTGACAACTTTGACTTCGGCGAGCGCGGTCATTGCTGAGCGTTGTTGATGCGACTGATGTCGCGGAGTTGAAAATTGGTGGATGGGGGTGAGCTCGTCTTCTGATTCGCTGGACGAGTCTGCCTTCTGAGAAGCGGTGTCTGATGGGATCTCAGGGACGTCGTGTACGCCTGTTACGGTATTGCCTTGACCGGATATGGGTGGCGAGTGGGGCGTAGCTGGCGTTGACGTTGGTGATGGGAGGGTTGTGGAGGTTGGCGATGGTAGGCCGGAGCGTGGCTGTGATCTCGCTCTGGGCGATGGTTCTGGTATGTCCTCTGGTGAGTGTCCGGGCGACGGCGATGGTGTCGGGGTCCCTTGGCTCTGAGGTGGGCTGGATGGCGGGGCGGTCTGGCGTCTGCGGGCGGCGCCGCAGGTGACTAGAGGGGTATTGGTTGTGGGCGTGCTTCGGGAAGGAGCCAGGGTGGTGAAGAGAAGGTGGTGTGGCGGAAAATTGTTTTGTGAAAATTTTTCGTCGTTTTCAAAAAAAAAGTGAAAGGCTGCCGTGTACGACGAGCCTCACTGGAAGGTTGAGGGGAGAAGGGAACGGTGTGAAAGGACGAAACTGTGGTCTTTTTGTTGGGAGTGTAAGAGACCGTATCTAATACAGCATGATTATACTACGTACCTTTTCGTTGGGAGTGTAAGAGACAACCCAACGAAAAGGAGAATCTACGAATGTGAGGTGCGAGTCATGTGATGAGTGATCGGAGGGAGGACGCGCATCGGCGCGTCCTTGGGTGTGTGTGTGGTAAGCGTAGGTATGGATGTCGAGAGATATCCCCACGCTTACAGGTAGGGGGTCAGAATGTGGGAAGAATAAAGAGTGAAGAGTGAAAGAGTGAATAGAGGAAGGGGGTACAGGGTAGGGGGAAGGGCTTACCTGAAATCTCATCATTGAGCTGTGAAGCCGCAGTTTCTGAAGGTTGTTTAACCGATGTTGATCATTTCTTCGTTGGTTAGCGCTCGTGCCTGATTCGGAACCTGTATACTGGGCTTGAAGATTCTTGGGGCTCATACATATTTTCATTTGGATTTTGCATCCTTTTAAACGTAGTCTTACGAAATCATCCCGCGGATCGTCTTTACAATGTATATTTGACACTCTATCGTCGAGTTGTTCAGTTTGTTCTGAATCTGTCGTTTTTTAATTTTCTCTGTGTGTTACTCACATGATGACCTGAACTAGAACGTCATTGGCTGAATGCATCTCCAAAATCAACGACGTTGGGCATCTTCTTGCATTCAAGTAAGTAAGGAGTGACTTGCCGGAGAATAACCTGAGCGTGTATGGTGAAAAATTTGCCTTTGAAGCTGACTCTCACATCACCTCTTTAGTTCAATTCAAGATGGAAATATGACGACAGGCCTTCTTCCATGACTGAGTTCTCGATAGGAGTCTCCCGAATTCCGAAATACGCCGTTGGCATTGGCGCAATTTTGTCCAAACCACCCGAAACAGGAGTTATCGAGCAACTGGTTCATTTGAGGAACAAGGCACAAACATCAAGGGCACGAATTGTACGTTATATTCGGTTATGCTTGCATCCTTGACTCTGGTCTTTTGTCTTCCTTCCTTACAGGATTACTTCACTTGAACTGGCGCTAGACTCAATTGTGATATCTGCTGCAGCGACAGCGGGGTCTCGGAAATTCGGGGTTCGTCCCCGGTAAAACTGCAATCTTTGGGCTATGGTGCACCGGCAAAAATAAATCCGACCTAGGGTCGATTTTTCTGTTTTCAAGCCTCGCTCACCTAATTACTTGACTACAACACCCACACATTCCGCCTGTCAAGAATCCATGTCCCTGTTGTACCTAGAATTGATCATAAGTACAGAGGCTCAAGTCCTTGTCTTGATCCTTGCTCTGTAACCGACTGCTTCCTGCCTTTTCAATTTCCAAAATTTGAATATCCACCGTCGTGCACGACGTCCGAACACCATGCTATACTCTACCTGGCTGTCACTCTTTATCATCACGATCTTTAACCTAGGCGCCAATGTTTCTGGACGGGCGCAATTTGGGAAGCAAGGTCTTGCAGGCAGGCAGGACGTTGCGCATGTTGATCCTGCCACACTCACGACAAACGCTGCTCGCATGGCAGCAGGGCTGACACCTCTGAAACCGAGGAATATGTACCATCCAACTCGCATTGGAGGCAAGTTCTACACGGTCCACTGATCCCAATAGACCATTTTGACACTCACTCCCTACAGCTCGTACTCCGCAGACATCAATCATTCCACCGTGAGTCTTGCTTTCTCTGGGGACCTGTCTGCGCAGTAATATACCAGATGTTTGTTAGCATCACTTCACGCGTAGAAATAAGGACGACCAGTGGTGGATTCTTGGGTTACATTGACAGTATACCTAATATTTTTGGGTAAGTATCACTCTCTGGAACTTCTCTCATACAGTAATTCAGCTAAGTTCACAATATCTAGGTTTGGCAGAACCGGAAGCACTTCCAACGCAATGACGATTACCTTTACACCCACTATGGGTGCTGGTGCCGCTCCTTTCAACATTTTAATCAATGTATGTACTCCTTTGAGGCCAATACTGGAAGCGTCGTTCTGATCTGTATCTAGAACCCCGGAACGCATCCTTATCTTGGTTTTGCCGGAGACACCCTGTGAGCGGCAGCCTTTCCGTATTTGCAAATGAAAAGTAGTGACAAGACGGTTGCTTACACAGGACCAACCAACCACCACATGTGATGGTCAGAACAAATCCTAGTAATGTTTTCCATAGTAAGGGTAATGTCACTGGCGCTCACGCTGTTGTATAGCCTCTCCCGGAAGTGTTCCTTCTGTTGTAGGAAACAGTCGTCAAGCAAATCAAGTAAGTTCGATGACCTCGACCCCGCTTCCATTTGACTCGTATTCATCAATCTTCCAGCCTAAATCAGAATCTGCCATCTGGTCATACAATCCAAGCAATCAACGTCTCACGCGTAGGTCCTTGGTATCGCCATTGTACTACCTACTCTAACCTTTTACCGATCAGCACAATGGATAAACCCCAACGGAGGCAAGGGCTTCTACCCAATTTCTATGGCTCGTCTTAGTCTCTGACGTTCTGTAAACTAGGTTCACCAACTACCTACATTTGGTACTTCCCGACGACCAATAGCCTGGGGATTATCACTAACCCAGCCTCACCGCCTCTCAATTCCCAACCGGTCGTGAGTCCAATTACACAGTCCTCGTTGTTTTCTCAATCTCAACATCTTCTGGCGCTCCGTTATGTTATGACAGTGGCTTAGAGTCGTCTAGAGCTTCATTTCTCTATCCTATTCAGGATCATATTCGGGTATGGACTTGCAACTGTTGTGCAACTGTGACAGCTTTTTACAATAGAATCATATAATGAATGGCTATCGGAAGAGGCAGACACGATGTTTCCGTTCGTCTAAGTATTGGCTTTTGTCGCAACCCGCATCACCAACTCAACCGATACTCTACCTTTCCCATCACACCTCGTCGTATGTATCCCCGTTCTCGGTAAATTATTCAGACGTCAGGATCAGCGCTGCGTGGTTTCTCAGTCTTTATTTTTACAGCACGTCCGAATCTTGATTTTGATCGGGTGAAGAGCTCAGGGAGATCGTCCGGCTGGTGCTGTTGATTTTATCGTGCCGATGTGTACGTAGGCGCATGAGCAGCTCTCTCTGAATCTTAATCTCAAGATTGTTTCGTGGTTTCGTTCGTGTAATTTCAGCATCTGCCTCGGAGAGACTCGACACGTCCTGCGATCTCATCCTCTCCGTGATCGAGTCGTGTATGTACAATCTCCTCAATTCTCAACCCGGCTGTTCCCCGAAGTATCGAGGCAACACTTCAAACGCTGGTCCGACTCAACTATACCATATCACACAAACACACCACCGCCATCCTCCTCCCCATCTTCCTTCTCTCCCACCCAAGGCTCACCCCATCCCGTTCTATTCTTATTTTGCGCTCAGCTGCAAATAGGGTTGTTGGGGGTAGGGGGTCAGGAAGGGAGGAAGAGGGAAGAGTGAAAGAGAGGAAGAGGAAGAGGGAGGACAGGGAGGGGGGAGAGGAGGGGAGAGGGGAGGGGGAGGGGGAGGGAAAAGGGCTCACAAAAGGGGATTACGAGCCATAGAAAGATGTCGACTACGTTGAGGACTGCTGTGTACCTATGTTTTGAAATCATCGACATATTTACTGTTTGTGGTCTTCTGGCTGAAATGTTCTGCTCGACGCGTAGCTTCTCGTTTCTTACACGACGCGCCCAAGACGCGTCCGCAAATTGCAGGATTGCAGTGTAGGTTGGTTGTAGGGCTGCCGAGTGCTATCTATAGGATAGCAAATGTGTAGATGTAGTACTCTCTCTGGCCTGGAATATTCCGAGGCGATCGCAGTCAATTCATTGTCGTGCTGCAAGCAGCGAAAAGGTGATTGTCATCCATGATAAGATTAAGATGCATAAATGGAGTGTAGATCATTTCTAGTTCTCCGAAGGGAACAACAGGGAGCGACGCTGGATTTCCAGTGCACGTCCCAATCTTGATCGGGTGAGAGCTCAGGTAGAAGCGTTCCGTTAAGTTAGTGCTGTTGAATTATCGTGCCGCTCTGTCTGTAGACGCATGAGTATAGTCCTCTATTATGCTTATGGTCCGTGGTTTCGTCGTTTCGTCGTTTCAGCATCGACTCGAGTGCGGTTGACGTTCAAGAGCGGGATCAAATCAAATGCTCTCTGCGATCAAGAGCGGGATAAAATCAAAAGCTCTGCGATTGAGCCGTGTAACTCTTCTCAACCCGGCTAATTCTTTCCTCAGACTTCAGGATCAACGCTGCGTGATTTCTCATTTCTCAGCCCGACTCTCTGCCTGAGCACCGTCGTGATTGGTATACGTGCCTACAATGGCTACGAGAATACCAACGCGACGCAGCGCTACCCCGCAAAGCGGCCATTCGTGCTTCCGTCAGTTGTTCTATTTCACAGCACGTCCAAACCCTTGATCGCGTTCGAGCTCAGAGAAGAGCGTGTCAGCTATGTAGTGCTGTTGAGTATCTTATCGTGCCGGTGTGTACATAGGCGCATGAGCAGTTCTCTTTTAAGTCTTAAGAATGTAATGTGTCGTGGTTTCGTGGTGCTTTCGTTCGTGTCGTTTCTGCATCTGCCTCGGAGAGAGCTGATATATCCGAGCGGGATCATGCTCTCCGTGATTGAGTCGTGTATGTGTAATCTTCTCAGTTCTCAACCCGGCTGTCATCGATCGAAGCAACACTTCAAACACTGGTGGATCCGACTCAACATACCATACCATACCATACCATACCACACAAACACACCACCCAACCTCTCTCTCTCACCCCACCCTCCTCCGTCTCTCACCCAACGCTCACCCCACCCGTTTTATCTTATCTTACGCCCCTACCACCCCCCCAACCTCAACCTCAGCCCCATCAACCTCAGCCCCATCCCTCGACCACATGCGCCACATTCCATTCGCCACATGCGCCCACTTCCAAAGCGACCTATCCCCAATCCCACCCTTCCCCTCACCCTCCACATCACCGGCGCCTCGGATGATGTCTTCAGAAATCACGCGCTTCACCCCAACCTCTCGCATCCGCTTAACTCCTTAAATCCTCAATCGTAACTCATCTTCAACCTCCCACTTGCTCTCCCCCCACGTGGGTAAATCCAGCGTGCTTCATACTGTATATACCAAACCCCAACTCCCTTCACGGCCGTGTGGCGAAATGGCATCGCGTCTGACTACGATTACTGAACTGTGGTACTGTCTTGATGGTACTGTTCTATAATAGTGATCAGGAGATCGCAGGTTCGACCCCTGTCTCGGTCATGTGTCTCCCTCTACAAGTTTCAATTTTTGCCTTTTTTGTTCTTCTTTTTTGTTGTTGTACAAGGTGGATTGAAGGATTGAAGGTTGGTTAATTAAAGGATTGAGAGAGAGAGAGAGAGAAAGAGAGAGAGAGAGAGGAGGATGTTTTTCTTCCGACGAGAAGGGCCCGACAACATTTCCATCGCCTTCAGAGCTTTCACAATCCACAAGACAACAGGCCAATTCGATAGAGTACACATTCTCAAAGCTCAATCTAATACATAATAATACACCAAACAGACAGACTCATTTCAGTTGCGGACATTCACATTCTTCTTCGCCTCGCTCTCCACCTTGTCCACCTCCTCCTCCTTCGGGAATTTAGCAAACACATCCTTCAACTTATCCATCGGGGCCGCCATCAACCCCGCCAGCGTCTCAAACGGGGGCTTATTCGGCGCACTCGGATGGCTCCTCGTCGGCACGAACTTCTTCGTCCTCCTAAAACTCCCCGCCGCCTCCATCGAACTCGCCTGCCCAATCGCCTTCTCGAGCAGCGGCAGGTCGTGCGTCTCCTCGGAGTCGTTGTGCGGGTGGAGGTGGTCCATGACGTCTTTGAGCGTGGCGGCGTGCTCGGGGGTGCCGGCGGAGAGTTTTTCGAGCGCGTAGAGTTGGTTTTTGACGTACTGGGGTGGGGGTGAGTTGCGTTTCTTACATTCGTGAAGGAAGGAGGGAGAGAGAAGACGGAAGGGAAGGGGGGAGAGGGAGGGGGAGGGGAAGAGGGAAGGAGGGGGGAAGGGGAAGGGAAGGAGGGGGAAGGGGGAGGAACGTACTTGGTGGTCCGCCCGATCTTCATCAGCGAGTTTCTTCCCCTCCGCACCGAGGTGCTTCTCCATCAGCGGGTACACGACGAGTTCCTCGCCGATAGCGTGCCGCGCGACCTCCCAGATGAGCTGGCGCGACCAGCGCTCTTGCGCGTCGGCGTCGCCGTTGGATTGGACGTATTTGTCGTAGAAGGCGTACATCTACCGCAGGAGTATGTCAGTATACGACTAGCAGCGTGAATAGACTAGACTACGAACCTCTTGGTGGTCTTCGGCGATGGCGCGGAGGAGGGTCTGGGTTTGCGTAGCCATGGTTCTAGAAAAAGCGATTGGCGAGTAAGCGTTCGGAGTCTGCGTATACCTCAGCGGCTTGGTAGGTGCGGTGCGGAAGAGCGATTTGGAGGCAGACACAGAGAGGCGGGTAGAAGTGCGAGTAAGAGAGCGCGCGAACATGATAGCTTCCTGTCAACTTTATATGCACTTTATGTAACAGCCAACAGTCCTTGCTCTCTCTCCATTCCAGCCATGTCCTTTCTATATCGGGTCTCACTTCCTGCCTTCCTCGCTTCTTGCTGTGTCGATCGGTGGAACATAAGAGAGTGAGGTCATAGGTGATGCTAAGGCTCTGGGACACAACCAATCGCGTTGCGGGGATTTGTGGATGCGTTCTGCGGCTACGTAGGGGATGATGTTGCGTTTGGGCGCGTGATTTGTGAGCTAAGAAGTAACGTCAGGGATTGGGAGGCGGTTGAGAGAGAGAGAGAGAGAGAGAGACGCGTGACGTCATGCATTTGGGAGATATCACGTGGGGTTAATGGACGCGCTGGGTGTGATGAGAGGTGTAGGTTTGTGTGTAAATCTATATGGCACATCCTCCTTCACTTGACAGAGTACACCAAAAACCAGCTTTTTACATTGTCGCGGAGGGACAGTTCACTTGATGCAATGATGTCGAAGCGACATCTCACCGCCCGGAAGCCGGAACGGACGCGCGAGGTCGGAGGCACGCTCGCTGAGGCACGTCGCTCGCCTTATACGTATGTATACGAATGAACGTCCACCACTCTCATCTCTCTCGCAGGAGAATGACACGCAACCTGTCCACAAGCGGTGCAGCCGTTGCAGCCGTCGTACAGCCGTTGATGATCAGAACACAGTACACCGCGCCGCGCTCAGAGTCAACGATTATTAAAAGCTACTTCTCACGCTGGGCGCGGGTCCGGCGTAACTCTCTAATCCACTAATCCTCTCCTCTTCCTCCTCCTCCTCCACCTCCTCCTCCTCCGAGTCCTCACCACCACCCTACAACCTCTGAACACCGTCCCACCGCACGCGACACGCCACGTCCACCCGCCCAAAATGCCGCTCGCAACCTTCCGCATCGTCGACTCCGACCCCGAATTAGCCGAAGCAGCCTCCCTACACCCCCGCGCCATCTGGCGGCACTGGCAAAAGAATGTGTTCTGGGATCATCGGACGTACTACGGTAAGCACTCTTCTTTCCTTTCTTCTTGCTTCGCGTCTTTCTTCGCGTCTTTCTTCTTTTCGTTTGGTATTACCTCGATCAACGGCTGACTGGGTTTGATCAGGCGTGCTAGAGATCCTCGGAGCGTCGGTGGTCGTGCTGGCGATTGTAGGGATCCAAGAAGGCGCGGGGATGGAGCAGGGCGTAGGGGACAATGGTGCGTTTTGCGCTATGCTTCCGTTTGTGCGCTGTTCGCTGATTGTGCTTTCTTTCGAGCAGGGAGGGTAATAGCCCAACAAATCGCCATGGGCGTGCTAACATTCTCCAGCGTCTCCCTACTGTGCGTGCATATACAATATACTTCATCTATCAACGCGATCCTCGCTACTTACTGTGTCCTGAAATGCAGACACTGGCACGCCAACCAACGCCATTCCACACACTTCCTCACGCGCGCGCTTACGCACCTCGTCGTCCTCCTCTTCCTAGCCACCATCGTCCTAGGTACGCCCTTCATTCTCTTCCTCCTCTTCCTCCTCCTGCTCTCCCTCTTCCTCTCTTTCTTCCTCCTCTTCCTCCTCTTTCTCTCATACCCTCAGGCTGACGCTCTCTCCAACATACAGTATCCCAGCTCTTCCCCATCGCCCCTATCAAATGCAACGGCTGCGTCCTCAACGTAGTCAACACCCTTCTATGGCTCGTAATCCCCTTCTGTAAGCTAAGCCCCCCCTTCTCCTCTTCCTTCTGCTCTTCCTAACCAACCACTCCCCGCCCCCACCCCCACTTACCCCCTGTTCCTCCTCCTCTTGCCCTCCTCCTCCTACCCCGCCTCATCCTCCGACAACGACTCCTCCGACAACGACTCCTCCGACAACGACAACGACGACAACAACGACGCCTAGCCCTCCTAGCAGCAGCCGTAATCCACCACTCCGCCCTGCACCCCCACAAACACCCCGCCCTCGCCGAGCTTCCCTCCCCCATCGCCGTCGATTCGTTGGAAGGTGGAGGTGGGAGGAATGGGAATCAATATAGGCCGCCGTGGGGGAGTGCGAATGTGGCGGATGGGGTGGAGGATGATGCGCCGGTGGAGGGGGTGGAGGGGGGGGTGAGGTTGGTTTAGAGCCTGCAGTGCCCTGGATGGAAGCTAGAGGGGCAGGTGATGTGGAGGGAGGAGGTTAGGGTGGTGTGAATGGGATGGGATGGGATGGGATGGGATAGAATAGGGGGGTGGGAGAGGGGGGGTGGTGTATTTGTATGTGCCCTTCCATGACTCTCTCTCTCACAATCATAGAGAGTGAATTCATGGCCGTGCGATGAGGCACGAGTTGGACGAGAGGTACGAGAGCGAGAGGCGGGAGGCGGGTACGTGCTAAGGTTGCTATGCTCCCAGCACCCGAGTTGCGAGTCGGATGCTGGAACGACACGAAACCAAGACCAAGAAACCACGAAATGTTTTCAAGACTTAGAGAGGACTCTACTCGTGTGCCTACACACCGGCTCGATAACGATAATCAACAGCGCTAACGGAACGGAACGCTCCTACCTGAGCAGCCCTGAGCTCTCACCCAATCAAGATTTGGACGTGCTCTACTTTAAGCGCTTGCAGTTGCCCTGTGACCTCCTGTGGCGCACGTCCGAACTTTAATGGTGGAGTGGATAATCGTAACTCGAGTCTGAGATGTCAGATCGTACTTATGACACTGCCCGAAGCCAAAATCTTCATCTACTAACCTAATAACTAATCGACTGGTCTCCCTCTCCCTGCTCTTGAATAGTCATCGCTCTCTGCGTCTGTCTGTCGACGGAGACGCTGACGCGGACATTATTCTGGGTCGTACAAACATCAAATGGTGTCGAATGGAGAAGGCCGGGCCTGGTCGGATACCTATCATGTACCAAGAACAAGGTGCTCTATATGATACGCTCGCTTTGGAAGTGGGCGGATATGGCGCATGTGGCGCATGGGATTGGGATTGAGGGAGGGGCTGAGGGTGAGGTTGAGGGGTGGCAGGGGCGTAAGATAACGATGAAACGGGTGGGGTGAGCGTTGGGTGAGGGGGTGAGAGTGTGGGGGTGGTGTATTTGCATGGTATGTTTGAGTCCGATCTGCCAGCGTTTGAAGTGTTGCTGCCATGACAGCGGGGTTGAGAAGATTATCGATTATAGATTATACACAACTCAATCACGGAGAGCATGATCCCGCTCGTATATATCAGCTCTCTCCGAGGCAGATGCAGAAACGACACGAACGAAACCACGAACGAAACCACCACGAAACCACCAAGAAACCACCACGAAACCACCACGAAACCACCACGGAAACACGTCACATTACATTCTTAGAACTCAAGAGAGAACTGCTCATGCGCCTACACACCGGCACGATAAGACAATCAACAGCACTACATAGCGGACACGCTCTTCCCTGAGCTCGAATGCGATCAAGGATTTGAACGTGCTATGAATAGAATATAAAAAGAAAGCCCCTACAGTTGCCCTGCAGCGCACCTCCGAAGTGAAGTTGCATCGTGGAGTGGATAATCGTAACTCGAGCTTGAGAGAAAAGAGAAGATCGCGTGACGCTGGCCAAACTGTTTGGCTTGCGTCAACCCTCGTCATATCCCCGAATGCGGTGTTGTTTCTATGTTTCTTTGGTAGGCAATTCCGCTCCGAGCGCGAAACGAAACAAAGCTTTGGCCTGACTTTGGAGAGTTCATGTCGGCTACCAATGTCAATGAATGAAGAAGAGTATGAGAGATGATGGGAGGAGGACGGGGAAGCGCTGAAAGAATACGGTATCTCGTAGCCATTGTAGGCACTGTATACCAATCAAAACGGTGCTCAGGCTGAGAAACCACGCAGCATTGATCCTGGCGTCTGAAGAAAGACTTTACCGAGAAGGGTGATACGACAGCGTGTGGTGGTAAATGGTCAGTCGAGAAGGTGATACGCGACGCAACCAAAGCCATAAACGAATAGAAACATTGTCTGCCTCTTCCGATAGCCATTTAATTTATATGATTCTATTGTAAAAGCTGTCACAGTTGCACAACAGTTGCAAGTCCATACCCGAATATGTTCCTGAATAAGATAGAGAAATGAAGCCCTAGACGACTCTAAGCCACTGTCATAACATAACGGAGCGCCAGAAGATGTTGAGATTGAGAAAACAATGAGGACTGTGTAATTGGACTCACGACCTGTTGGGAATTGGGAGGCGGTGAGCCTGGGTTAGTGATAATCCCCAGGCTATTGGTCGGCGGGAAGTACCAAATGTAGGACGTCGGTGAACCTAGTTTACAGAACGTCAGAGACTGAGACGAGCCATGGAAATCGGGTAGAAGCCCTTGCCTCCGTTGGGGTTTATCCATTGTGCTGATCGGCAAAAGGTTAGAGTAGGTAGCACAATGGCAATACCAAGGACCTACGCGTGAGACGTTGATTGCTTGGATTGTATGACCAGATGGCAGATTCTGATTTAGGCTGGAAGATTTATGAATACGCGTCAAACGGAAGCGGGGTCGAGTTCATCGAACATACTTGATTTGCTTGACGACTGTTTCCTACAATAGAAGGAACACTTCCGGGAGAGGCTATACAACAGCGTGAGCGCCAGTGACATTACCCTTACTATGGAAAGCATTACTAGGATTTGTTCTGACCATCACATGTGGTGGTTGGTTGGTCCTGTGTAAGCAACCGTCTTGTCACTACTTTTCATTTGAGAATACGGAAAGGCAGACGCTCACAGGGTGTCTCCGGCAAAACCAAGATAGGGATGCGTTCCGGGGTTCTAGATACAGATCAGAACGACGCTTTCAGTATTGGCCTCAAAGGAGTACACACATTGATTAAAACGTTGAAAGGAGCGGCACCAGCACCCATAGTGGGTGTAAAGGTAATCGTCATTGCGTTGGAAGTGGTTCCGGTTCTGCCAAACCTAGGTATTGTGAACTTAGCTGAATTGCTGTATGAGAGAAGTTCCAGAGAGTGACACTTACCCAGAATTACTAGGTGTACTGCCAATGTAACCCAAGAATCCACCAGTGGTCGTCCTTATTTCTACGTGAGAAGTGATGCTAACAAACGTCTGGTATATTACTGCGCAGACAGGTCCCCAGAAAAAGCAAGACTCACGGTGGAATGATCGATGTCTGCGGAGTACGAGCTGTAGGGAGTGAGTGTTAAAAACGTCTATCGGGATCAGTGGACCGTGTAGAACTTGCCTCCAATGCGAGTTGGATGGTACATATTTCTCGGTTTCAGAGGTGTCAGGCCTGCTGCCATGCGAGCAGCGTTTGTCGTGAGTGTGGCAGGATCAACATGTGTGACATCCTGCCTGCCTACAAGACCTTGCTTCCCAAATTGCGCCCGTCCAGAAACATTGACGCCTAGGTTAAAGATCGTGATGATAAAGAGTGACAGCCAGGTAGAGTATAGCATGGTGTTTGGACGTCGTGCACGACGATGTTTATTCAGATTTTGGAAATGGAAAAGACAGGAAGCAGTCGGTTACAGAGCAAGGATCATGACAAGGACTTGAGCCTCTGCTACTTATGATCAATTCCTCAATTCCAGGTACAACAGGGACATGGGTCCTTGACAGGCGGAATGTGTGGGCGTTGTAGTCAAGTAATCAGTGGGCCAAAGTTTGCAATTTTTACCCGGGACAAACTGCGAATTTCCGAGGCCCCGCTGTCGCTGCAGCAGATATCGAAATTGAGTCTAACCCCAGTTCAAATGGGGTCATCCTCTAAGTAAGTAAGAGAAAAGACCCGAGTCAAGGATGCAAGCATAACCAAAAATAACGTACAATTCGTGCCCTTGATGATTGTGCCTTGTTCCTCAAATGAACCAGTTGTTCGATAACTTCTGTTAATTGCGCCTCACAGGCATGCAATAATACGTCTACTGGTATCGTCGCACCACCTGGGGATCGAGATATGGAGATATACGAGGCCGCCGCTTACCAGGGACAGGCGACTCTGCCGTTTTTGCAAGGAAGGGGTGGAGGACGAGGTTCATGCGAGGCCGGCGGGCACGCTGACCTCAAGGATCGCAGAGAAGCGATGGTGCGGGTCGTCACCGGCTTCGACGAGAGGCCGCAGATGGTTATGGAGGGTGGAGATAACTTGGCGAAAGTGAAAGCACTCGCAAGGCACTCTAATGTGCGGGTACTGGGCGAATTTGCCAGCTACTGTAACACGGTCCTGTTGGTCTTTGAAACCCGCCAGCCGTACAGGATGACACAGAGGCACGACCGGCCCGGAATTATTACAGACCTGGATCTTACATTGGCGAACATAGTGTCGCCCGGATGTGTTGTATTCGTACCACAGCCCAAAATCGTGCAGGACTGCTGATTCCGTGAGACGGCTTCCGAGCCTCGATAAGCCCTTGGACAAAAGGAGTGTTGCCTCGAGGAGGAGTGGCTGTTTGCGGCGGCTCCGGAAGAGGGAACTCCCTCGAGACTCCTGCCGGCCAATATAAAATAATCAAAAGATGCTGGCAGGGTTTACTTCGATGATCCAGCCCGCATGAGTGGGTACTAGATGCCTGACAGCGGGCCGGAGGGTTTGGATAGGCTGGAAGTTGTTCACTGGTATTTACAACCTGTGTGTAGTGCGAACCTCGGTCGTTCCGACCTCGGGACCACAGTCTGGAACTCTCTCTCTGTTTCGGGTGGTTTGGACAAAATTGAACCTGGGACAGCGTGGCAGTGCGTTGGCAGTGCGTTGGCAGAGATGTATCGTCAAAGTTCAACGTTCGGCGCTTGATATTGATATTTACAGTGTACAACACTAACTACAGTTACAACAAAAAAGTCGAATCTACCCCAAAGACGACAACAACAAAAACAAAATTCACGGTGTGGTAAATAAAGCACGGTGGCCCTAGCGGGACGCTGCGAGGGGTTCGTGTGCAAGCAAGGTTTCTTCACCGGCCTTCAGACCAGTCCATGGTCAATATTCAACAGCCGTCAACTTGTCATTTTTTCTCCATTGCGGATCAATCGAATATTCTCGGTCACAGATAGTCTTCAACGAGACTTTGGAAGTTCTCCAAAAACCGGTTCCAGTCGTCCAGGCTGTACGTTTCCCAATCGTCCAGCCACCATTTTTCATGGAGTAGAATTGCCGCAGGTCCTCCGAGGTTCGTACATATGCACCTACAAAGATTGAACGGACGATAGTGCGTTTGATATCTTATGGCACAAACTTGCCAGCCATGGAAGATTGACGGAAGGATTGAAGCGGTGAGCATGCCCTCTGGACATAGCTTCACCCGTTCCCATCAAACGATGTCCTTGACTCGCGTGACCCATTCTTCAAAATTTCCAAAACATGCCTACCCACCGCGAAGCTTGGGTGTGGTGAGAATTGCGTGAGAGCGAAAGCAAGCGTTGAAGATCGGTTGAAGGTGGGATTACACTTTCTAAGTTTAAGATTATGTAAGCGGAACTTGCGAGAGGTTGGCGTGAAGCCGCAATTTCCTAAACAACCCCATCGTCCCCCGTCGTCGGAGATGTGGAGGGGGAGAGCGGGGAGGGCGGGGAGGGGTGGGAATGGGTATAGGCCGCTTTGGAGTGGGCAAATGTAATGTGGCGCATGGGATTGAGGGATGGGGCTGAGGTTGAGGGGTGGTTAGCTTGGTATAAATGAAACGGGTGGGGTGAGAGTTGGGTGAGAGACGGAGGAGAAGGAGGAGGACGAGGATGGGGGGAGAGAGGGAGAGGTTGTGGGTGTTGTTGGGTGTGTGCGGTATGGTACTGATGTTGAGTCGGATCCACCAGTGTTTGAAGTGCTGCTTCGATCTTCGATGATAGCCGGGTTGAGAATTGAGAAGATTATATATACACAGCTCGATCACGGAGGATGAGATCGCAGGACGTGTCAATGCTCTCTCGGAGGCGGATGCTGAAATTACACGGACAAAACCACGAAACCACGAAACATTCTTAAAATTAAAAGAGAACTAGACCTGCTCATGCGCCTATGTACACACCGGCACGACAAAAGCAACAGCACCAGCGGACGCTCTCCCTGAGCTCAAACGCGATCAAAATCAAGATGTGGACGTGCTCTGAAGAAAGAAAGAAAGAAGGAAAGCCCCTAGAGTTTTGTTGCCCTGCAGTTGCCCTGCGGCGCACCTCCGCAGTTGCATCGTATCGTGGAGTGGATCATCGTACCTCGAGTTGCTCGAGCTTGATACAGAGAGTGAAGATCGTATGCACGACACTGGCCAAAGGGTTTGGCTCGCCTCAAGCCTCGTCGTACCGCCAGTGTAACAACTGACGGCCTCTTTGTGGGGTAGCGCTGCGTCGCGTTGGTATTCTAGTAGTCATTGAAGGCAGGGTATACCAATCAAGATCAACACGGTGCTCAGGCTGAGACTCAGGCTGAGAAACCACGCAGCATTGATCCTGACAAGCCTGACGTCTGAGGAAAGAATTTGCCGAGAACGGGGATACATACGACGAGGTGTGGTGAGAGAGGTAGAGTATCGGTTGAGTTGGTGATATGGGTCGCGACAAAAGCCAATACTTAGACGAACGGAAACATCGTGTCTGCCTCTTCCGATAGCCATTTAATTTATATGATTCTATCGTAAAAGCTGTCACAGTTGCATAACAGTTGCAAGTCCATACCCGAATATGATCCTGAATATGAAAGAAATGAACCCCTAGACGACTCTAAAATACTGTCATAACATAACGGAGCGCCAGAAGATGTTGAGATTGAGAAAACAATGAGGATTGTATAATTGGACTCACGACCTGGTGGGAACCGGGAGGCGGTGAGGCGGCTGGGTTGGTGATAATCCCCAGGCTATTGGTTAGCGGGTAGTACCAAATGTAGGTTGCCGGTGAACCTAGTTCACAGAACGTCAGAGACTGAGACGAGCCATAGAAATTGGGTAGAAGCCCTTGCCTCCGTTGGGGTTTATCCATTGTGCTGATCGGGAAAAGGTTAGAGTAGGTAGCACAATGGCAATACCAAGGACCTACGCGTGAGACGTTGATTGCTTGGATTGTATGACCAGATGGCAGATTCTGATTTAGGCTGGAAGATTTATGAATACGAGTCAAACGGAAGCGGGGTCGAGTTCATCGAACTTACTTGATTTGCTTGACGACTGTTTCCTACAATAGAAGGAACACTTCCCGGAGAGGCTATACAACAGCGTGAGCGCCAGTGACATTAGCCCTACTATGGAGAGCATTACTAGGATTTGTTCTGACCATCACATGTGGTGGTTGGTTGGTCCTGTGTAAGCAACCGTCTTGTCACTACTTTTCATTTGAAAATACGGACAGGCTGCCGCTCACAGGTTGTCTCCGGCAAAGCCTAGATAGGGGTACGTTCCGGGGTTCTAGATACAGATCAGAACAACACTCTCAGTATTGGCCTCGAAAGGGTACACACATTGATTAAAACATTGAAGGGAGCGGCACCAGCACCCATAGTGGGTGTAAAGGTAATCGACATTGCGGTGGCAAGGTTGGTGGTTCTGCCAAACCTAGATATTGTGAACTTAGCTGAATTACTGTTAGAGAGAAGTTCCAGAGAGTGATACTTACCCAGAAATATTAGGTATACTATCAATGTAACCCAAGAGTGCACCATTGGTCTTCCTTATTTCTAACTTAGAAGTGATGCTAATAAATGTCTGGTATATTAGTACGGAGACAGCTCCCCAGAGAAAGCAAGACTCACGGTGGAATGCTCGATGTTTGAGGAGTACGAGCTGTAGGGAGTGAGTGTTAAAAACGTCTATCGGGATCAGTGGACCGTGTAGAACTTGCCTCCAATGCGAGTTGGATGGTACATATTCCTCGGTTTCAGAGGTGTCAGGCCTGCTGCCATGCGAGCAGCGTTTGTCGTGAGTGTGGCAGGATCAACATGTGTGACATCCTGCCTGCCTACAAGACCTTGCTTCCCAAATTGCGCCCGTCCAGAAACATTGACGCCTAGGTTAAAGATCGTGATGACAAAGAGTGACAGCCATGTAGAGTATAGCATGGTGTTTGGACGTCGTGCACGACGATGGATATTCAGATTTTGGAGACTGAAAAGACAGGAAGCAGTCGGTTACAGAGCAAGGATCATGACAAGGACTTGAGCCTCTTTACTTATCATCGATTCCAGGTACAACAGGGACATGGGTCCTTGACAGGCGGAATGTGTGGGTGTTGTAGTCAAGTAATTAGGTGAGTGAGGAGGTTGAAAACAGAAAATTCGACCCTAGGTCGGATTTATTTTGCCGGTGCACTCTAGCCCAAAGATTGCAGGTTTACTGGGGACAAACTGCGAATTTCCGAGGCCCCGCTATCGCTGCAGCATATATCAAAATTGTCTAACGCCAGTCCAAGTGAAGTCATCCTCTAAGTAATTTGCAAGTGAGTAAGAGCAGAAACCAGAGTCAAAGGATGCAAGCAGCCGAACACAACGGACAATTCGTGCCTTTGATGTTTGTGCCTTGTTCCTCGAATGAACCAATGCCAACGGCGGTGTTTCGGATTTCGGGAGACTCCTATCGAGAACTCAGTAAGTAATGGAAGAAGGCCTGTCGTCATATTTCCAGCTTGAATTGAACTAAAGAGGTGATGTGAAAGCCAACTTCAAAGGCAACTTTTTCACCATGGTCTAGACTTGGACTTGGATCACAAATACTTAACCACTGTGGCGTACATAAAGTCCTGGCGTCTTTCCACGCTCTGCACACTGGTGAGCCGAAGCAAGCGCGTTTGCGTTGATAGACAGAATTGTGTTCTGAATGAAAGATTGGCACTTAGCTCAAGGAAGCAAGCGCGTTGACGATAGGATTGTGTTCTAAATGGACATTGCGAAGCTGAAATAGCTGGGACAGCGTGGCAGTGCGTTGGCAGAGATGTATCGTCAAAGTTCGACGTTCGGCGCTTGATATTTACAGCGTACAACACTAATTACAGTTACAACAAAAAAGTCCAATCTACCCCAAAGACGACAACAACAAAAACGAAGTAACAAACGAAAGCGAAAGATAAGAATAAACGAAAAATGAGATCACCGCGCCATGATCTGCAACGAATAATGCGCGTCAAACACAGGATCATTAAACACCCCCCCAAGCTCCATCTCTTTATCCACATCCATCTCCTCCTCATCCTCATCATCCTCGTCATCCGAACTATCATTAAAGATATTCACCTTCATCCCCCCCGCCCCCACCCTCGACACACGCGCCGGCACCTCCCTTGGCGCATCCACATGGATATCCACCTCGCGCAGCCCGCACGCGCCGCGGCGCTGGCGCGCGGCGGCTAGGTTGGAGACTAGCGTTTCGAGGTCGGGGGCGGGGAGGTGGTCGGAGGCTTTGATGCATAGGGAGGTGAGGTGGGGGCATGGGCAGGATGGGGGAGGGGATGCGGTTGGGGTTGGGACGGGGGAAGGGAGGAGTGCGTGGGCGGCTTGCATGGACATGCGGGTTAGTTCGAGGTGGTGTAGGTTGGGGAGGGCGCCGAAGAAGGCGCGGAGTGGGCGCGGGCACGCTTTGACGCCTTTGAGAGTCACACTCTCCAGCAGGGGGAACGCAGCGCGTGGTTTCTCCTTCTCTGTCCTTGTCTCTATCTTTGCCTGGCAGTCGTGGGTACAGATATTGTGTTCAGGAGCGTCGTCCCGAACCTCCTTGGTGCCGATATAAGTGAGCATGCTGCTCGCGTCAACTTCCTCGGGGTCTCCCGGGTACGATGCGTCCTCCAGCGTCAGCGTCCGTGCATTAGGCGCGTCCAGGAGCTCCAACAGAGTGTGGCCCTCGAACGCACAGCGATACCCGATGCTGATCTGCCGCAGCTGGGGCAGGTGCACGGGCTCATAGTTATGCTCCCAGTGAACAGCTTCAGAGCCGTCGCCGGACTCCTCCGGGATATTGGACCCAGAGCCGAATACAAGTAGATGGTGCAGGGCGGGGCTTGAGCTGAGGAGTTTGTGGAATTGGCCTAGGGACGGGCGGACGTCGGCGCAGTGCGACGCCATTTCGAGGCTTGCGAGACCAGTTTCGGAAGCCGAGAGGGAGTCGATGAGCGAGTCCCAATCGACGTGCACACCCCGGAGTGAGAGGTGTTTAAGGCGGGGCAGCATGTTTTTAGGCGATGCAGTGCAGCTACCCCGCTGCAGGAACGCGGGTTCCTTCATGTGTTCCGGCTGGAACTGGGGCGAGAAGCTGATGTAGTCGTTGCACCGCATGAGCGTCAGCGACTCAAGCAGTGGGGCGCCGCAGCGCGCGATGTGCGGATTTATGGAGGTGAGGGCGGCGTGCATGGGCGACCAGGTGTCGGTGAGCATGCTGAGTGATTTCCACCGCGAGAGGTGGGGGATGAGGAGGGAGGCGATGGTGTTCATGTGTTCGGATGAGATTGGGGGTGTGTATGATTCGAGGCCATACTCCGATGCGACTCTGGAAGATCGAAGATCATTCAGAGGTAATTACAGCGGAGAAGGGAAGAACGACGTACTCGGGCTCATAAAAATCCCAGTCCTGGTCTCGCGCGTCGATGAGGATGTTCAACGGATAATTCCGCGATAGAGCAAGATAAGATGTAATATGCGTTGTGTCCAACCTTCCCGAATCGAGTAATTCCGTGGTGATGCACAGACTGCTCCACAGCCCCGGCGTGCCCAGCGCGACTCTCCTCCAGTGCCGATTCACTCTCGACAGAACAAGCGGCACCTGCACGCTCTCCGTGGTGATGATGGGCGGACTGTAGCTCTGGTCCTGCGCCGCACTCAGGTCATGCTCCCCGGTAGCATGCGTGCTTAGACTGAAAATATACGACAACAGCTCCACGGGCAGGTTGCTTATGGGACACGGGAGCTGGCGGTTACGAGGGGGGTAGGCGTACATTGTTTTGTTTCCTTTCGGGATAACAAGGACAAGGTAGTGTGAAGTGTTGTAGTGTGAAACGGAAACGGAACAATGTGAAGCAGAGGAAATAATGTGAAGGGCGATTGTTATGTAGTGGGCATTCTCTTTGTCTTTTGTCTCCTGAAACAAAAGAAACGGAAGGGCACTAAGATTGATGACGAAAACGTTAAATCAGTAGATTATATCGGGAAATGACTTTGCTTTCTTATTGTTCGTCGGGACTAGAAGGAGGACCTACGACACGCACCTGCTGATGTCAACCTTGGAGACAATAAAAAAAGCACACCTGGCCTGTAACTGTCGCTCAGGATACTGGGCCACGAGCTATGGGGAGTCACCAAGGACTCGCGAGAGGGCGTAACTGTTTGCATTGCACAGACGATATAGGCAACACAGTGTGGTTTCGTTACGGAATGTTCAAAGGAGCGTCCCATTCCAGACTCACAACAAAGGGAGAGGCAGAAATTGGAAGTTGATGCGATCTCAGATCTGCCCTCGCGTGGCATGTACATAGTACATACTCCCACGACCGTGTGGACCCACCCCTCCGACTGACTCGCTTTGACTCCGACTTTCAATATTCGATAGTGTGGTGGGTATGGAAGCTTTCTATAATATAAGACGGTGACTCGCCGGCGTGCCCAGCATGGAAATGTATACGCAAGCCACCGATGTTGTCCTCCAGCAATAGCAAGGAGAATAATTGTGCTATAATGATAATCATTACTGGAGTGTATATAAAATGCCGGTTGCTAGAATTGAGACGAAGCAGTTGGACAATGAAATAACAATATATCGATGCAACACGGGTCATGGTCATTCAATATACGATTCATATGAAACGTTATCCGATATCATGATATTTCTCCGATCGAGAACATCTGAATGACAGGACAAGGGACTCATCAGATGAACGATTAATCATGATATTACACACATTGGACCATTTCGACATGAAATACAGAAAGAATCGACGTACTAGCGTTAACGGTTAAGGAAATAGAGAGACGAAATATAGGAAATACGATATCAATACATGCAGGTAAAGTCTGAATCGGCGACTTCGGGGGTATTTTTGCCTTGTCGCTATGGAGAGCCCACCAGCCTGTTCACCTTGAGGAACCCAGGACTGTTGAAGCCTGTCGTCGGCGTACCATTCGCGTTCCCTTGCCGGTCGTTTTGGTGATGCAGTTGCTGTTGCGATTGCGATTGTGGCTGCGGCTGAGGTTGCATGAACTCTGGTGAGAAAAGATGGCCGACATCAACGCCGCCATCATTAAAAAGTGCCATCATCTCGCCCGGAGACATGTACATCTGCGGATCCTCTCTGATCATGTCCATTCCCATTCCCCCTGACGTATCCATATACGACGAGTTGTTAGTCTGCTGTTGGGGTTGGGCATTTCCATTGGAATATTGCTGAGGTGGCGATGACACCTGGTTTGACGGCGTCACGGCCGACGTCGAGGGGGGACCTGAGGGAAAGCCACCGGGTTTGGGAGGTTCAGCAAAGAAATCGGAAGGGGAGAATGCTTCTGGACTACTGTGGTGAGAAGGGGAGTCTCCGCTTTGGTTGGAACGAGCGACGGATGGGGCTTTTTTCTTAACAGGTCGTATCCACGGTGGTCGCGTAGCACCGCTGGCGGGACCATCTTGACGAGAAGTTTCCAGAGGAATATTCGTGACTGGAAAGACGATAAGTTGCGACGTCAACTGTAAAAGAGGGACACATACGACGACAAAACTCCTCCATCAGGTCACCCGACCGCAGGCCGCAGACATAGCGACCGCTAAACCGTCGTAGAAGCCCGATGCACGACCGAAGTGCATCCAGCCCAGGCGGAATCAGATGCTGTAGCTCATCTGTCTTGCAACAGAGCAGGATGGCGACCAAAGTTCTCCCAGCCTGCGTCAACTGATGAATCACGTGTACTCCATCTGGTACATAGGATGAGTAAGGGGAAAAGCATAGGTTTAAGGACGGGGAAAAACCCACAGTATGTCATGAGCCCTTTCTTTGCAATGTGAACATGAGCACCGACGATCTCTAGAGCCGAGTTATGGGCCGCAATCAAGGACTCTTTCTCCGTTTCGGTCTGTTCCTCCTCCACCGGCCCGCTGGTCCTCTCAGCAACCAACTCCGAGAATCGATGCCGGTAGATTAGAAGACGGACGAATTGTTCGGCGCAGTAAAGTCTCTCCGCCTGCGTCATACGGATCGTGTCTTCACTGGCGAGGGTCTCTGGAGAATGTGCCCAGTACACGGGTATATTGCGATGGATATCATCCAACAACGCCTCCTCCTCCCGCATCTCCTTGAACCTCCTCGCTCCCGAGAGAACATTGGTAGCACGAAGCAGGAATGAGGTCGGGTCGTCAGACAGACGAGCCGGGGGTACGTCAAGCACCGCTTCGAGAACGACCATGATTCTCAAAGAGACAATGAAGGCACTCAGGCGACACTCGGTACCAGGAGGAGGCATTCCAACACCTTCCCGGGTGATGAACTCGTCGTCAACTGCAGCGGGCTCCGAGACATCACAATCCCTCAATCTCAAAAGTGACGGCCGTCCAAAATGCGCACTGAGCTGCTTGTCCCATATGTATACACACCAAAAGGTACGCTTCCGTACCTCATCCTCAATGGGATCGAAGAGATCGTAGCTGTCAGCCGAGCGATGTAGACCGGCGTCGATGCTCATGGTAACGGCCTCGGCAAGGAGTGCAGCGGCCTTTGAGAGCTTGCCAAGTCCCACGGCGTAGACAGCGGCGATAAGGTTCGCTTGGATGTTGTACAAGGTTGGGCGATCGGCAATGGGTAAAGTGCGTATACGACCGAGCAGCTCGAACCACTGTGTACCAGCAGAAATACCGTCGTTAGGGTCAGCTCGTACACGAGGGTCGTCCATATGGCGCGAAGCAAGGCAGCAGATAGCTACGATGAACGCAGCAAAACCCGGTTCACCCCACTTTTGTGGGTTGCCGTAATCCTGAAGATTAGCAACATCGCAACATCGGAATTAGACATATGATCTAAGCGAGCAATTGAAAAGACTTACGGCCAAAAATGTTGGGACATGAAGGAAAGGCAAGATATAGTAGGAAGTAGATAAATAGCACTGCACGAGACTAAAAATTACGTCAGTACTTGAATCAAGTGAATGATAATGATCTACCTGTCCATGAGTTCTGGAACGATGACGCCAGTAATTAGCCGCCACAGAGTTTGCGGATTTACATCAGTACGCTGCGGCTGGCGATTGGGAAACCAATCCGCATTAGCCGCGCTGGCCATTTTTGCAGCATTGGAATCAATGCGAGTTTTATCAAGGTTTTCTCGGTTGCTGGCGGGGGTATGCTGCTCAACGAGTACGTCAAGGACGGGAAGGCCAGATGTCTCTCCTTGCCATCGCGTGTATCCTTCGTCATCGAAATAAAGATATGAAGCAGTAAGAGACATTCTCGAGGTTTCTTCGGCTAGAGAATCGGCGTTTGAGGGAGGAACATGATATGCCCCTCCGAGAAACGATGAGAAGGAATTGTGGGGACTGTGATGTCGTTGTTCGTCGCCCTTTGGATCACGGGTAAAATGAGTGGAAGGGTTCATGAGCGGGAACACATGTAACGATGGGGGTGGCACTCCTGAGGGCAATCCATCTGGATACATGAATGGGACTACAGGGCTTGTTGCGGTATCGGAAGATGGATGACCCGGAGGGATGGAGGACATCGAGCCCCCTGCCGCGAAGACTGCAGGAGGTATGGCCTGAATCAGAGTTTCAAGATGATGCATCCGGTCTTCGAGAGTGGCTGTTCGTCTACGGAGAAAATATCATGGTCAGCGGCGCACCCTTGTATTGAGCAAATGACTCACTTGGATTTGTGTGGATGAGTTCTCTTGCCAGGCTCCTCGAAGGTACATGCCGAGTTAGCAGTTAGGCATGCCTGACAAGGATGACCTTCATCACACTTGATCCTCCTCCTCCTAGAAAGAGATTCAGATATTCATATTATGACATATGATAACGATGAGCTCACCGGCAACGATCACACGCTCTGAAAACGAAAAGCTCCAAGTCAATAATTGAGCAATAATTTATGGTGATCATTAGACGCACCTGCTCAGCTTGAACCGCCGCTCTTTTAGCATGGATGAAGATGAACCTTGCTGTTCTTGACTGTCGGCGGTCGTCACTGGTGGCATGATGATGGTGGTATGAAAGAAAGCTGTATATGTGCTATAAGTAACTAAAGCTCCTAAAGTAACCACTAACAAGCCAGAAATAACGTTACCCGTGCACAAGTCTTTGCAAACCGAATCCACCCGACCCACGCGGGTTCATTCGTACAAAGATCGATCATTCCAGAAGGTTGGAACATTCAAAACAAGTGACTTGGAGGGTCCTCCAAAGATGTGTTGTGTCGCCATTCCCTTTGCATCCTGGCTCTTTTGACCCACATATAACTCCATTCTACTCTCTAGCACGCCCCGTGCTCAGCATGTTCATTTTGCTGTAATGGCCATAAACTCTTTATGACACCCCGGATCTTCAGCAACTTCCTTTCAGCGTCTCCTGGTCGAGTTTCTAGGCTGTTTTGATGAAACAGGATATTGCGATGTGATAAGCCGGGTGTCGGTTCATCTATATGCCGCCAATATAATAGCCGAAAGTGAAGGATCCGCTCATAGCTCTAGTACCTCTCCTGCCGCAGAAATCCGCGGATGACGATCCAGTTGGCTCACTGTGACAGCGAGAGACAGAATACACTGATCCAGACAAGTTATTCATTGCGTGATTAACTCTTTGGTATACTAGCGCCGACGTCAATCAGAGCCCGAATAATAATTAAAGGAAGTGAGGTAAATGTCCTTTCCAGATGAATCAAATAAACATTTCGAAGATGAAAGGACGAGGGGTAAACCGATACGTGAACGCAGACAGCACTGAATCCGAAGAGAGACAAAGCAGAAAAATAAAGCTCTCCTCCTCTCCGCTTAGTTTGGTTTAGATTTACATCGCCCGACCACCTTCCCATGTTGACGCTGTGCTCACACGGCGACTCCCGCCAGTAATGGTATCCCGATCGTCATCGAAGTCTTGCACCACGAGATGTTGTTGCGGTGGCGGCCCACCATGCGCATGTGGGTGTGATGAATTGCTTCCGACATGCTCCTCCTCGCCAGGCCAGAAGTCATCGGCAGCAGTTGCATACGACGCATATGACGCCTCACTCGCAGACCTTTCATAGCCATGACCATGACTACGACTAGACGCTTCATCGTTGGGTGGACTCCGCACCCGCATCTCGTATGCACTGTGGTCACTGATTGATGGCCCTTTGCCGTACTGTTGAGGTACCGGCAGCAAAAGACCACTATTAGGTGATCGAGGTTGAGCTGGTAGGGGTGAAGTGGGCATAGGTGCTTGGGGAGCCCCTCGTATGGACGTGGCTCGTGATGTGGCAACACTTGTTCTTCTACTTGGAGGCGTACTTGAGATTTCGCCATTTGGGTATCGATATCTTGGTGAAGGTAGTGGAGATGCTGGAGGAAGATCTGAAGCAGAGTAATAGGAAGGTTGAGGAGAGACAGATATCAGTCTATGATCAGCCCCAGGCGGTGAAAGATGAGACTCCTGCATGAGGTTGCTGTGGACTCGGGCATATTGTACTCCAGGCTCGTGGGGTGGCAGATCCGTAGCCTCACTCATAGGCGGAGTATCGAGGTAAGTTTGTCGCGATGTCGCGTTGAAGTTTGGGCTGCTTGTCATGGCAGACTCATAGTTGTGGTGTGCACTAAGTTCAGAAAGTGAACGACTATGTTGCTCCTGGAACATGGGTGCGGCTTCGAGGTTGCTGAGGGTGCTATTGATTTTCTGAGAGTTTTTCTTGGCTTTGCGATGCGAGAGGCCTAATTGATCCTTGAGATCTCCCTTGACCCACAATTCGCGAACGATGTCCTTGTCTAAGGGATAGTAAACTGTCGACAAGTACTTGACGATGAATCGGGGTGCTAGAGGGACAGGATCAGCATGAATCACGATATTGTGTGTGAAGACTCTTACCGAGACAGATGACTGAGCTTAAAAAGACAGTTGTCCAGAAGGTCATGGTGCCAAATAGAATCGTAACCTCATCTATGAAATCACTGCTGAAGAAGAACGAATAAACCACGATCCACAAAAGCATCACAATCGTCGATCCCACAACGACAATCCACGTCATGATAGTCCAGCTGGAACGCAGATCGAGGTGAGTAACGACTTCAGCAAGCATCTCACAAACAACTTACTAATGGGTATTTAGTCCCACATAAGTATTCGCCGCCATAATAGCAGCAACTGCGACAGTGGTTCCGTAATCCGAAAGAGAATCTATTCCCCTTCCACTCCACGAAATCGATAATCCTAGGGTCCAGACGAGATAAGGGAAAAAGAAAACCACAGCAGATTGATATAGACCATCGGTCATGTACATCCAAAATTTGGTCCGGGTGTACTCGAGGCCGCGAATGCCGCGAACGTAGAGTTGGGGGAAAGCAAGGGCAGCTTGAGCGTTTATGTCCTGGTCGAAGGCTAATGATTGTATAGGTGAACATCAGGAAGGAGGTAGAATAAAAGCGGGAGAAACTTACCTCCAAGAACAATCACAGGAAGTGAGGTAAATACAAGGTTATAAAGCAGGATGAAAGTGTATTGATACAGATATGTTGCGTCGAAGCTGCGATCGAAAGTTAGGATCAGGCATCGGGTGAGAAGAACCAAACACCTACCTATTGAAGGGCAGGTACCAGAACATGGCGAACGTCCAAATGACGTTCTATCAAGTAGTTGTGAGCAACGGCTTGTGCCGCAAAAAGTTATTGCTCACCTTGTAGAAGAAGTTGCTGTGCATGTCTGCTACACGTTGGTATGACCACCGCCCGTGAACGAGGAGCAATTTGGTCAGGAATCGGAATTGCCCAAAGGCGTAGTCGGCAGACATAGCAGCTTGCGAGCCCTCTAGTCCAAAGAGGCCACAACCAATGTTCGCTTCTTGAATCATGGCAACGTCGTTAGCTCCATCTCCAATGGAAAGTGTCATGGCGTTTCGGCCTTCTTTGACCTGCGAAATGAAATGAGCGAACATTGAAAGACATATAAGAAGCAAAGAACTAACCAGGTTGACAGTAAGGGCCTTCTGGGCAGGAGATACGCGACAGCAAACGACCGTCTCACACTGAGTTCCGAGGTTCAGGAATAATTCTTTCAGCTCAGGTGTGAGCGCATGTCGTAACGTGTCTCCATCGATCACCACAGCAAAAGACGCCTGAGCACCAGGAACGAAGCCACGTTTACGGATATCCCAGGATGGGGGCCCTAGAACCGAAGCGATCTTGTTCAAGCCTGCCTCCAGCTGAGCTCGAGTCTGTTCAGGTGTGCTGGCGGACAGAATCATAAGATCCATGTTGTTCTTGAGAAGATTGCAACTGTATCCAATCTCGATGGCGGTTTGGAGTTTGTCACCTACGAGTAAAATTGTGGTTAGTCAAGAGTTCAGGGTTCAAAAATGTAGCGCACCTGTCAGAATCCACAACTTGATGCCTGCCCTATGAAGCATCTCGATCGCCTCTGGGACACCTTCCTGCAGCTTGTCTTCCAATGCCGTCGCTCCAAGAATTATTAGCGAATGCTCAATCAACTCATTGGCCTTGTCGATCTCATCCTCCCGGTTCTCAATTGCATTTGTCGCATTGTCGTAGGTTCTGGACCAGGTAAGGTATTCATCCTCCTCCAGGTACCGATAGGCGATACACAATGTCCTCAGACCATTATTCGCAAATGACTCCATATCCTTGCTTGTCTGGTCCTTCAACACGGGATCATGGTCCTTCGTCAGCCGTTCGTAAATGACACTGTCCGCGCCTTTGCAATAGAGGATAAGCCGCCCGTCGGGACTCCGCAGAATCACACTCATCCGCTTCCTGGTGCTGTTGAACTCGAGCATCTTGAGCAAAGTGTATTTCTCCGATTGTCCCATGACTTCGATCTCCAAGGTATCCTTCGACTTTCCAAGGAAGGGAAACCCGGCGTCACGAGCAGCAGCAACCAAAGCAGCTTCGTCGGGTGATTCGGCTTTGTAGTTGATCGTGAAAGGTTCGGTTTGAGGCTCTGGTTTGTCAGCAAGGACACTATGACACAGAGCCAGCGCGCGGAAGAAGGCGATGAGGTAGGTTCGTTGCTGCGAAGCACGATCGGCGAGGTCTTCCGCGAACTTTGGGGACACGAGTGTGAGTTTGTCGGCCTGCATGTATCGGTTCTTGAAGGCGCGTTCCATGGTGGAAATCATTTGATGTTTGAGCTTCGCCAGCTTCTCGTTGAGTTCACGAGGGTCGAGGGTATCTCCTTTGCCTTCCCGGGTCGCCGCACCTCGTTGGGCCTCAGTGACACCTTCACCGTAGGAGATGCCGTGGACGGAACATTTCTGGAATTCCATGATATTCTGGGTGAGTGTACCGGTTTTGTCCGAGAAAACATATTCAATTTGACCAAGATCGTCAGATATGTTCCAAGTCTTCGGTACACAGGGTGTGTCGTAGGGGTAGTAGTACATTTCCATGTCTTGGGAGATAAAGTATGCCTGGATAGTCTTGACGATTTCGATGGAGATGTAGAGGGAGATAGGAACAATGTTCTGGAAAGCGATAAGACAGGACCTGTGGTTCAGAGGGTAAGAAGGGGTGCATTTACCAACTCCAACGACTTACACAAAGGTGATAACCGCATTGACGATATATGACGACGTCGGGTCTGTGTTGATCTCATAAAACTGTGCACTTGTTCCCTGCCTCGCGTCCTCCAAACCACTGAAGATAGCAGCCACAAGACACATGAGGGTCAGAACACCGAAGTTGACAATGACATTGAAGTTTGTCTCCTTCTCGATTTTACTTCGTTTCGAAGGTGTATCGCCTCCGTTGAGCATAATCTTCGTGTCGGCCCCGGTGAACACCACCAGTCCAATGATCCACGCCGTATTTCGAATAGCACAGCCACGTAGAAGGAGTTCATTAATTGTGACAGGCTCTTGCTTCTGTTCATCCGATGTGGGGTCCTTATACCGCAGAACAGCGTGGTACTGATAAAGGTTCTGATGTGGGGGTTCTGAGTCGAGATAGAACGATGATTTCTCGATGTCATCCTCAGAGGTGATACTTGAAGTTGCCTTGCACGATTTGCGAGGTTTCAAGTTCGTTTCGCCGTCAAGATTCTTCGTTTCCAAATAACACAGGCCATCGGAGTCAGAAGTCGACAGTACGACAATATCGGCTGGGACTTGTTCATTGTCCCGCAAAAGCACCACATCGCCTACTTCCAGCTTCTTCCACAGTGTTCTCTCCCAACGAGCAGAGCCGCCAGTGTGCTTTCTCCAATCGATCACACCGACACTTGATTGCGAGTGCAGAGACTGTTGATATTGGGCCAACGAGCCGAATTGCGCCCACTCGGTCGCCCCTTTCCCTTGCGACATTGAACCCTCCGACAGTGACGTTTTCGATAGTTCACCAAGTGTCGTGGGCGGATAGCTATGTGAATCAACGCTCTGGATATCCTCCAGCCGACGTCCTCCAGCACCTCGACCATGTGGGAGGTCCAGACTACTCTGACTGACGTCGTGTGTCAACACGCTAGCAACATCATCTCCGCCCTTGTTCAACACCACCCGCATCCCTTTACCCGCTTCTCCTGCCTCCCTATCCCGCAATTTCCTGACACCCTTTGTCACTTTCCCCGGTGCGTTGACTCCAGTGAGCTTTTCGAACCAGCTTCGAGAATCGGTGGGTTGATTGGGATTTCGCCAGCCTCCGCCAAGCTTCGTTGCGGCGGATGTGTTCACTTCTTCATCGAGAGAGCCACGTCGGTAATCTTCCACGCCATCTTTGATTGCGGTGACCGTTAGAATGAAGGCAAGCGGTAGCACAGCTATTGAGCCTGCTGCGGCGCCGAAGATGGGAAACACTGACAAGAAGTCTTAGTAGAGTCCACCAGATCGTACTGAAGACTTACGTTGCAAAATGACGAGTGACAAGAAGAATAAGTTGGCGACTCTGTGGCGGATGCGTGAGATTGATGTGGCATAATCCAATGTTCAGCTTGCTCACCGTCGGAATTGTTCGTACAAGTTCTTGGGAATAAACGTGAATATGGTGTATTCTGCTCTCCATTCAGTACGTGGAACATGCACGACTCAAGACAATACACGCACTCGTTGTTCTCACTTTATTCCTGACATATCTAACTTTCGGCTCCCCATCGTGATCCATTTCCATTGCTGAGAGTGAATGGTTGACATAAATATTTCTTCGAGCACCAGCTCTCTGTGTGCTGGGAGTAGTTACAGCAGCTGGGTCGGGCTTCTTCTCGACAGGTTTACTTCTAAAGAACCTGGATCGTTTGTGCATAGTTTTCCGTCTCTCCGCCCTCTGTTCTGACTTGATAGACTCTGCTATGGCCGACGCTGCTGTCCGTACAGTGCGCAAGCGCAGTTCTGGGTCGATAGTCTCGTCATTCTCCTCGTCGGTGTCGGCCTCATCCACGGGCTGATTTCGCTTGAAGAAAGACATGTACACGTCCGGAATGTGCCCCTAATGAGACTATCCTGGTCCCACTAAGCCAGGACGAAGATGCGAGAACTAGGGAGGTATAATGTAGAAAAAAAGAGGAAAGTAGAGGTGGTGTCGTCGTCGTTGCTGGTGACTTGCAGTAAGTATCCTTGGCCAGTGTTTTTCCGGACACGGCTTGACCCCTGATACCCCGGATCTGCCGCCCAGATTTTCTTGTCACATTTCTTTATTCATAACAACCATCTCTTTCCTGCCATCCTCTATTCCTCCTGTCTTGGTAAATTCACTCCTCATTTTGAGAGCTGTCCGCCAGGCCGGCATGAAAAATATGCAGAAATAAATCCTGGATCGACGATTATTTTCTCTGTTCAAAGTCCCTCCGATGCAGCGGCGGATGCCTACTGCCACCGCATGTTAGTTCATGAACCCCCGCAATCCAACATGCTGGATCATGTACGGTTTGCGGTTGTATGTCAGCAGGCCGCAAGTATGCTTCCGCGGGTTCAATACGACTTCTAGTGCCAAGTCTCTCGTACCCTTGCCTGGCATCAACCATGCTGACTGACTGTCCGGTTACGGCGCGTTGACGGCTGGTGACGGCGCGTTCAAGTCATTCATTTTTGTCACATATTATTGACCGCGCGTAGTTTGCATACAGGTCTAACTGCTGCTGGCCGCAGCTTCGTCGCTGGATATTCGAATCAAAACCAGAGTTAATGATCCCTATCGATCATCGCGTCCACGTTGACAAGTCATTCAAACTGCGCACTACCGTCGACCCGGTCGAGCAACCAAGATTACACGCAGCATCTAATCTGAGACGTTCACTAGGATGCTTGCCTGATTCTGCTCGGAGTTCGCGGCCAGTGATTACCCCGCCAGGACTGTACTTTAGACCCCTTCCCTCATACCCAGCCATCCGTAGTGACCCAAATCCAATAACCTCGCCCAGCCTCAGCACAGCACTCGAATCTCCCCCTTCTGGCCGCCCTATTTAGCTCGTTCATCAAAGTGTTCCTAATTAGGAGGACTTACTGTCGTAGACCCCGTACACCCAAACAACAAGCCAATTACTAAACAAGCTCGATCTTTCTTCCAATGTTAACATCAAGATGGAAGTTATTCATAGAATTCCTTGATGATGATGATGTGAGCCAATTTAACGTCTTTGTCGTCGTCCTCAACACTGACGGACCCTGACAGTTGGAGTCGTCGAGGGTCGCTTGCCGTTTGCGGTGTTATCCCATTGGGTGTGCAGTCGTTCTCAGCGCCCATTCCTTGCGTCCATTCCTTCAGGCGATCGTCTAGAATGCGCTAGATGTGGTTATGGCGGAATGGTAATTTGCAACCTCCTCTCTCTCGCTTGCCTGGAAACGGGGCCCTACATGCCGTGAACGCACGCGTTCGACACCCCGGGTCCCAATGTTCTCCATTTTGATTGACTATCCGACGACTGCTTCCCGAATTAGTCACGGTGCATACGACATACTACAATTATTTACAATCGGAACAGATGTCGCCGAACGGACGAGTTCTCAATTCGTCTGCATCCCAAGGATCTCGACATATGGCCTGGATATGACGCATGGGCTTTTAGTCCATATCAACGTGTTGGCGCCAAATCACCAACTAAAAGCCCACCAAGCCTAGATAATGTACGTCGTCGAAGAGCGGGTTGTCTGAAACTTACCTATATTCTTCTGTGTGCAAATACAAGCGTTTTGCAGATACCTTTTAATTTGAGACAAGTCGGGTCGTCCCGTCAAGATTTCCGTCCTCTTAAGAGAACGGGAGGAATTTGTGACAAATACTGAAATCACAATGGAACCCTCTGGAGCCGTGCAGAGCGCGTCCTTGAGAATATCTTCGTACCATCAAATTGACTATGTGGAATCATGGTCAACTGTGTTCTTTAGCAACGATAAGTGGTCATGGAAGCCCGTCATCGCTCCGAATCGCCCAATTGAAATGCACGCATTTACACCGAGAGCTCCGTTTGATATTCTGTGAGTGGGGTATCGCCATGGCCATGATTGTTGCAAGCTGAATGCCAGAGGACGGTACGCGTCAACAAAAGTAAGCCCATGCTTGTAAACAGAGAGACCGAAATGTCAGATCCATCCTGAGTACTCTTCGTGTTTGTCTAGGCCTTGTGTTAGAAGAGGCAGAAACTCGCGCCAAAGCTTTAAGATGCGATGGAAAGCAGGTGACCCTAGATTGTTGGTGATTGACCACGAACTAGGCCCAAGACTCGCAAATGAGAGCAAATGGGACAAAGAATTGTCCTTGAATCGATGAAAAAGAATCTGTTCGTTGAAAGCGGTATGGCAAACTGCGCGACCTTTCGCTTGTAGTGCAAATGCCGAAAATATTACAGAACGACCGAAGGACGATATCTGGGGTAAGATTCACTGTCAAAAAGGATAATTACACGGCATAGACGTCAACCAGATCATCATGTACAGGTTCCCATATTGAACACAAATGAAAATGCTTAGAATCAAATCTTTTACATGGTCACATTGCAAGTAATCTCACTGAAATCCGAGTTCAACTAAAGAAAGAAGTTCAAGCAATGACGCGTGAAAGTCAAGTCGGTATTTTGGCGATAATTCTTTACTTTCGGGAGTTCAAAGATCATGGCAAGTTTGGAAGAAGCGAAGGGAATGCACTTGGAATGAATGGAAACTAGAAAAGTCATCTTAACGACTCATGGCAGAGCTTCCAACAGTGTACATTGTGCGAGCATTGCAAGTCGATGCTGATGGCCTGTAATGCAGTGAAAATGATTCATTTATACAGTTGTTCAGATCTACGGCTATGCCTTGCCCACCGGGATCATACCTCCATCTCCGCAGAGCACACCGTTCTCAGGGATGAATAAGTTCCTCCACCGCAGCGACCAAGGCCGCCATCATAAACATCGCAAACGTCACCCCATTATTCTCATCCTCCATGAACGAGAATCCCTTCCCCATTAACATGTTTGGCGCCGCATGTGCCCTCGACGTCTCAAACAATGCCATCTTCCTATAATCAAAGACAAGCATCCTCTGGACTGTTGGGAGCTGCCCAAAGTAGTACCCAAGTTGTCTCAAGGTAGAGCCACAAGCGTTGTTGTTATTGTGCAACGATTGATTGTTCAGACTAGATCGCTATGTGATCAGTTTTCTGTGACAAACTGGCAGAGTTGGGGATCATACTTGTCTCCCAAGGCCTGATAGAACCGAGGGTTCGTTAAAGCATTGGGAGCTGCCTTCCATGCCCGCCACGCAGGGTACTTGTATTGAGGGTGGGCCGCCTGAGGCTGGTACCGGATTGACTCAAAGTTGTTCGCGCCACCTGGTGCGTTGGCTTTGTTGACAGCACCGGGTTGCTTGAACTCCGTCACGAGGACACTGTTGGTCTGCGGAAATGCGCCTGCGTTCTGCCAGGTCACAGACCAGATCAGGTCAACACGGCCTTGGCCAGCGGTGACCTCGGCCTGGGAAAAAACGTCAATTCCATACTGTGCGTAGTAGGCGTTGATTCTGCCTTCGACCCAGCCAGTAAAAGATTGGTGGATCCCGCGGATAACATCTGCTTCTGACGCGACGTGAAGAGCCCCATTGGGCGGCCCTCTCACTGGAACGGCCATGGCGTTCAGCAGTGCCGGTAACAATTGAGGGGCGGGAGCACCCGGGTTAGCCAGTACATACTGGGCATGGAGCTGATTGCCTCGTCCTGGTGGCACATTGGCACCGTTGCCCGGGCTCCAGTAGTCAACCAACCAATAGCGAATATATTCTGCGGGATGGAATTCAAAGAGTGTGGTTGGAAGATATTGGTTGTGCAATCCAGAGTCGAAGTTATAGTTGTTGGGTAGGATGTTACGAGCAGGATAGATCGGTTCGTACAATGGATGGGCAAGGTTGACGTATACTGCATTGATGTCAATAATGTCTTGCGCTTCGAGTGGTGGCCACGCCATTGTGATATTCGATTCGAGAACTGGATAGTGTTGTTCAGATGAGGTCCTATCGATACCAATGCCTTTATACATTCTCTGGACATCCAACGCGGATATCTTGGAGTAGAATAAGGCACTCCATTGGCCTCCGTCTAGGCTGTGGGATCTCAAAAGGCTTTGCAGAGGTACAATCCAACAGGCGGCATGGAGTCAGGACAAGATGGTATAAATGGAATACCGCATTCGACTTCGGTCTTTGGCTTCGCCGACTACTTTTGTGCCTGCTTGTGTTCTAGAAAGTTAACCTGTGAGCGGTGAGTCGATGATAGTTTGATGTTGGGCCCGACGTTGTGTGCCTGTCTCTTACAATGAAGCGAGTCTAAGTATGCCCAAGTGTAAAGAACGTCAAGTGCTCTGCACTCAGGCCACAGGCCCAGGCACATACCTATGTATGTGTTATGCCAATGCAGCCTGGGTCCGAAATCATAATCCATGGCACCTGTCAAGAAAATCGAATGATAAATGACGGATGTGCAAAGTGGATGTGGGGGTCAACCAACCTTCCTCCTCAAGAAGTTGCCACGTACATGGCAGCTTCTTGTTTCCCTCCATCTCGTTCTCCCTCCATCATCAATTCGAGTCCACGACGCTGCCTACATAGCCACCCACAAGGGAAAGTCGTGGAGGATTGTCAGGACTTGCTACATGGAAACATTCTGGGGATGTATGTCAAGATTCGCGTAAACCGGTGCACTGCCACGTTCCAGAGCGTGTTTCAAGTCCAAGAACCCAGATACCAATTGGAAAGATTGCGATAACTTTTATGAGACTGCAAAGTGAACAGCAGAGGAATACAGCAAGTGAAGGGTCCAGCACACAACAAGCCCTCGAAAGTACAGGTCCACAGTAAGTCGTCGAAGGACCAACTGATTTGAAAGACAGGCAACACGACAAGACCCTGTGCAGAAGAAAGTTATTGGCAGCGGTAGGTGGGCACGTAGCACAGCATTTGAATGTTTTGCTACCAGTGTACATGCCTTGAGACTCGGTGCATATTATCCAAAAGTCGTTCGTGAGTTGTCTCTTGGCCTGCCAGTATTCTGAATGCCCCATGCATATAAGCATTTTCGTCAACGTAAGGCCAGAGCAAGATCTTGCGAAGCATATTAGCATTTGGAAGCAACTTGAAAGCCTGCATTTTGGTGCGGAGGGGAAGAACCAAGGAAGAATCAAGGACGAACTTGAAAATGCTGTTACACGACGTCATCCTCCCGGCTAGTCCTGATGATCTACTGATTGTGGATCCGCGGCTCTTATATGCACATGGCGCACGTTGGATATGGGCCGTGTGGCGAAATGGCATCGCGTCTGACTACGACTTGCGCGACATCAGGAGATTGCAGGTTCGACCCCTGTCTCGGTCAGTTTTTTGCCGCCAGCCTTTCTCATGGACAATGACCGTCTTTTGTGGTCAACATCTCATACATAACGAGCGTATTTTTCCTTAAATTCTCTTCCCTGAGATAAGGTGCCAAGATTTTGGTAGGGTCCATGTCAGTACTCGGGTTCGGATCCGGATCATCAAGATCTGAGTAGATTTTCGATAAACATGAAACGGTGTTGCCTTTATGTGCCACCAAACCTCAAGCAGCCTTTCTCAGTTACCGCCATGTCCAAGGACAGAATCAAACCCAGTTCACGCCTGTATACCCGAGCTCGCGGTGTGCTCATCACCCTGGCCGCTCTCTATGGCCTGGCGGTCGTTCTTACCATGACGCCTTTCATCCAAACCCGGTTGCGTGGCTTTGAATCGCTGGAAATCAAAGTATTAACAACACGTCTTTAATCTAGTGTTCTTTACGCGCAACATATCGATTTCTGGTGGTACAACAAGTTCAACCACCCAGAGAACTACGGCTTAGCTCGTGAGCACAATAAGAACCACCACCACGTGTGATGCCCCTAACGGAAGCATTTCCCCACAGCCGGGAAAACCGTGAATCTGCAGCTCACAAGCGCCGACAACACCTCCCTCGGTGCCTGGTTCATCTTCTCCGACCCATTCTACCGCACCCACCTCCCCTACCCACCGCCCCCGAACCCCGAATTCACCTTCCCCAACCGCGAACATGTGGCCGCGGCGCTGCAGCACAACCCCACCATCCTGTTCCTGCATGGAAATACCGGCACGCGAGCACATCCGTTGCGCACTGTGCTGTATACGGCCTTCACGTCGCGCCTGAGCGCGAATGTGCTGGCGATTGATTATCGCGGGTTTGGCGACAGCGAGGGGCACCCGTCGGTGCGGGGGGTGTCGATGGATGCGAGGGCGGGATGGGATTATTTGATGAGCCAGGGGGCAAGGCCGGAGGAAGTGTTGATTTTGGGACATAGTCTTGGGACGGCTATCGCGGGGTTGTTGGCTGCTGAGCTAGGCAGGGAAGGGATTCACCCGCGGGGAACGGTGCTGATGTCGGTGCGTATGCTTCGTTACGCTGGTCCATGTCGAAGGTCTGACAATTGATTTATTCGTAGCCGTTCTCGTCAATTAGACAGCTTATGGATCAGTACTACCTATTCGGCTTTCTGCCGCTGCTCAAGCCGCTGTCTGCGATACCCCTTGCTCCCCGTGCGTCTCTCCATCACCAAAGAAACCATCTCTTTGACTAAATGATTTATGATTCATTTAGGTTTGATCACTTGGTCATTAGTGCATAAATTCGATACCCTCACACTCGTACCCGTTCGTCGCGAGCCACTAGCTACCCCGAGTCCCACTAACTCTGCTCCAAATATAGGACATCAAATCATCCGTTCTAATCGCTCACGCAGGTAAGCCCTCCCTCCCATCTACCCACCCTCCGCTCACCGTCACCACCCATATTGCCAGACGACGACTTCGACATACCCTCATCCCACTCCTCCATCCTCTTCGACGCCTTCCTCGAGCCGCACCTACCCGCATACCCATCCATACCCGAGAACCCCCTCTCCCACACCGACTGGGACAATTACACCCTGCACGACACCCTCCGTGCGTCGAAACGCGCCGAACTGGTGTCCACCACGCGTATTGAGGGATATGGCGTCTACGAAAAGATGCAACGCCGGGATGGCGGGACGGTGGCGCTGCTGAGGACGGAAAGGGGTGGGCACGATATTGGGAGGGTGGAGGGCGTGCAAGATGCCATTGGAAGGATGTTTGGGTTTTATGGGCCGCTGTGACGATGAAAGGGTTGGATGTAATTTATAGAGTTTCTGCTTTGTTACGTTTGTTATAGTGTTGTATGTTTTTAATCGTTAATCATGTTGTATTTCCGGAGTCCGAATGTGCATTATGATCCCAGTCAGTATTGTGTTCTGCGCTCTGCTGCCCGACTCCGAAGCTCTGCAGCGCAAAAATAACATGACCGAGACAGGGGTCGAACCTGCAATCTCCTGATCGCGTTTCCAAAGAATCGTAGTCAGACGCGATGCCATTTCGCCACACGGCCTGTGAAGGGCGCTTATTCCATCAGGCCCTGGAGGTCGGGAATAGCTTATAGCCAGAAAAGATTATTGCCAAGCTCAAGCAAGCCAAGGTTAGCGCTGGACAAAAAGATTGACCGAGACAGGGGTCGAACCTGCAATCTCCTGATGTCGCGTTGAGTCGTAGTCAGACGCGATGCCATTTCGCCACACGGCCATGTGTTTTGTGTCCCCAAGCGATATCCAGATCTCGTGGCTTTGTGGGTGCCGAAATGATGTTTCGGGCTTTCTTTTTAAAATCGTTCTCCAAGACATGATTGCAATTATTTCGTACGCTCTTTCGTAGTAGACAAGACTCTGAGGTTTGTACAGCATGGATCACGGAAGCTACTCAACGAATGGCAAAGCACGAAAACATATGAGTACAAGAACAGAGTTTCCCGAAACACTGCGAGATTAAAACTTGGTGCGTAGTGTAGAGGTGACTGAAGAATCGGGCATTGAGCCTAACGCTCATGTGGCAGATTGGTAGTTGTCGCGCAGAGTTAAACGGGAGCTGATTAGCAGATAGCTGGTGCAGGTTTGCGGTAGCTGGATGGCCGTCTCGACACACCAGTGGCAGGGGATGCGGGTGATGTGGGAGATACCGCACGATCGCTGGATGTATTGGATGACGCAGAAGAAGGCGACCTAGATCCCTCCCAACCTCCATATCCTCTCCTGGTACTCCAGAGCCTGACTTCACTCTCATCAGAACTAGTATCCGATCTATCGCTAGTCGCACGAGACAGTCCAAACTCCTCTGAACATCCCGAGCCGTGCTCATCCGGGCACTCGATGATGAAAGAAAGCTTTTCCTTCAGTCGTTTGTAGTCCGGATTAGGAGTGGGAGGTAGCGTAGGCACAGAGCGCGACTTCTTATGCGCCACGGTCGGTTTCGCAGGTGTTTGGCGTTTCGCGCGATGGATAGAGGTGGACTCTGCTATCGAGTCACGCGTAGCGGAGATACGCCCCATGAGCTTCTTGGCACGAGGAGTAGGTGGGGGAAGAGGGGGGCATTCCTTGTTGCGGTCCGACGCGGGTGAGGGGGATGGGGACGGGATATTGTCGGGTTGCGCAGAATCTGCGACTTCGGGGAAAACGAGATCGAGGGGTACATCTTGGCCCAGTTTTTTCCGAAGCCTATCCATCTTCTGCTTGCGCAGACTGTTGGTTGACGGGATGTTGAATGAGGTGAGAACGACGGAACTTCTTGGGGAAGAAGGATCCTCGTTCGGGGAGATGGTGAATGTGGTGAAGTGGCAGTCGTTGTTGATGGCACTGCGGCGAGAATCCAGCGCGGAGTCGGTGAAAGTGGTGCTGGTGGGGGATGGAGAGGCTGGAATCGTCTCGAGGACCGGCCTCTTCTTGGCTAGTCGGAGCAGTGGGGCCTTCATGTCACTTGGCCATGATTCTGTCGACTCTACTGAGGCAACTGATGCACGCGATCTTCGAGAGCTGGTGCTGCGGACTGAGCTCGATTTGGAGGAGACGGACGCTGAACGTTGAATGGGAGAGATGGGCGATCCATAGGAAGACGCCGAGGATACTGAATCAACAGATTCTCGACGGGTCTTGGTCAATCGACCTTGAGAGAGGTCGCGGCCGTGCGTAAGGGATATGTGGAACGAAGCTGTGATCATGATCGGTCAGCACAATGTAACGGATACCGCAGTGTGGGGGACTTACCGGCTTCGAGCCCAGCTTCCACAAGATGGGGGGTGGTGCCAAAGATCTGTTCGATCTTTTTCGTCTTTCGTACGAGTTGAGTACGTTGTGAAGCGGTCAACTCGTTGGTCGTCGGTGGTGGGGCTGGAAAGACGACTTTGAAAGAAAGGGACGACATGATGATGCGCTAGGCAGACGACCAGACAAGCCAGTTAAGTATGCGGCCGAGAGGTGGGGTAATATGGCGCAGAAGGTCCGGGTTGGAGTGGGCACCCAGAAGCTGATTGTTGGAACTCGGGGAGCTCCAGACGATAAGATGCATTCCAAGCCCTCGAGGATACCCGTATACATACTCCACCAGAACAAAAAGCAGCGAAAGATACCATGATCACCTGGTCGAGACTTCCACGTTTCTCAGCCGGACTTGCCTTCCCATGTTTCCTTATTGTCTGTATGTCACGACGGAACCCAGATAAGGTGCAAGTCCGGACGAAAATGGACGTCGTTATTGTTGGGCCCAAAAGCATAACAGGTCTAGCCAGCCGCACATGAGCCTACACGAGTGCAAGACAATAGAGGCGGAATGAATGATGGCGACAGCGGGAAGGTCTTGGAAAGGTCGGTTAGCTTCCTGATTGCCTATTTGGTGAATTGTGTACAGGATTTTATGGACATCAATATAATATCAATACGGGCAAGAATACGGGTTAGCCTCGTACTAAGAACAGCCTCCACTGGCGTTGACGTTGTTCTTGACGACATTCAAATTGGCGCTACACTGCACGAAAAGTATAGGTACCTTACACATGGAAGGCACATCCGATCGCTTTGACTTCAACGCGGAGCTGGGAGTTTTAGAAACCTTTACGTTGTCAGACCTCAGATTTCGGCTGTCCACCTTCTGGGCTGGGCTTGAGGTCATATCCTCAGGTATGTTCAGAACCATCTCAGATAAACTCATGAAACCAGGATTATAACGAGGATATAGATAGGTCACAGCATGGACGATGGCATCACTATCTCACGACCACCTCGGAATAGCGGACCTGGATGCGATGGATGCCCCTTGGCTCTGCTACAAGGCACTTACCACCATACCAGTCATTCTGAACACCAAGTATGTCGGTCTTCGCCAAGTCGACTTTCAACGCATCTACATACTCGGCTTCACGTCCAAGATATCCACAACAGCTCTTCGAATACATATTCTCTTTCCACCGAGGGGGATCCAAAGCGCGCTGGGAAAGAGCAGTTGACTTGGGATGTGGAACTGGTCCGTATAGAACTTCAAGTGTTCTGCTGGATACTGACGAGCCTCTTTAGGCCAGGCGACTGTTGAATTGCGACCGTTTCAGGAAGTGCTTGGAGTCGACCCTTCCCCTGGCATGCTCGATAAAGCGCGGGCCTATACCGAAGGCTTGTTTCCCTCCGCTAATTCCAAGCCTCCATCTTCGTCTCTTTCGAGAGGCGCACATACGGAAACAAATATCCCAGCATTTAAATTTGTGCAAGGCAGTGCAGAAGATTTGAGTAAAGCGATTCCAGAGGCTGGAAGTGTAGACCTTCTTATTGCAGGTACGACCTTATAAACCACAACCGAAAGCCTAACGCCCCTGTACCCCGCCGCAAAGCTTACCTGTACTGCATTTTCTCTCCTGGAAGTTTGGAATCATTTCCGAAACTAATGCCTCACTATAGCGCAGGCGGCCCACTGGTTCGATTGGAAGAAGGTCTGGCCTGAAGTAAATCGCGTCCTACGTCCAGGAGGGACTGCCGCCTTCTGGGTCCGTTTCCTCTGCCCACCTCGAGCGAATCCTTCTTAATCAAGCTTCACTAATGCAGGTCTATACCGAAATCCGCCTTACCGATCACCCAGGCTTGACACCTTTGATTACCCAATTTTTCCAAGGACAAGACCCAGTTACGAGTATTGGTCCCCATTTCTCCCGACCTGGGCGGACGATCCTTGAGCGGTACTTGGTAGATGTCCCAGACCCGTCAAAGATCCTGAAGGATGGCGCACTGGAGCCACTCCACCGAACTTTTTTCTGCGGTCAGTGCCCAGGATACCGTTCATATACCGAGACTACATCGGAGCTGACATCACGCGTCTAGGCAAAGAAGGTCCACCTTTCAAGCCTGAGAATGCGGAAAAACATCCAATCATAATGCGCTCCGAAATGAGATGGCGCGACCTCCTGGGGTACTTCCGATCAGCGAGCGCACTGCACACTTACCACGAACAATTTCCGGAAGACCTGGATGCTGAGGAAGACAAGAGGCTCCTTGGCGAAGACTTGATTGATTCGCAAGATTCTGGTGAGTCGCTTGTCCTAAGTTTCGATTCCTTGGTTGCTTAGGTGGCTCTTGGGCATAGACGAATTTAGAGGTGGGGACATTGCCGTTCGCTTTTGGAGGGATTTGCGGGTAGGCGCGTTGGAGCAGACTCCTGGGACACAAGTTCGCCTGGAGGATAAGGTCGTTGTTGAGTGGCCTGTAGCCTTACTCTTGACCCGCAAACTTTGAGACGATGTATGTGATGAGGTAGTCAACTTTCGCTGACATCATTCAGGCGGGCCCGAACGGGGTACAGTCGACTTTGGATCCGGTTAAACTTGTTCAGGCGTGTCGGCGCGTTTCGCGGGACTCAAAGAACGGCGGCAACGGAGATCCTTGTGCCCAGATGTTTCATCCTGTGCGACTCCAGTGTTTCAGCGGCAAAGTGAAGAGGTGAAGATTAACTTGGGCACACAAGGACTCCTTATTCCGAATGCAAACGGCTTATAAGCGCTTGTGTCAACCTCGTGACGAGCGCACTTCTTTAATAAATAGTGTGTACACCTTCATAATGCATCCGCCAAGAAAGGCTGTAAACTCCGGATGGTGGCGTCGCGAATCCGTTGCCCCTTGAGTGAAATGAAAAGTGTCCTTCAGAGTCGGAAGAAACCGCAAACAGAAACAGGAGGCGGCTCCTGCAGTATGGCAATAGGGTGGCTGCTAGATATGTACATCTGAGGACATGTAGGCGATCACCCATCCGGAAGCATCTGATGAGAACGTCAATGCACAATCACTATCGCAAAGTCAAGTGCTTTGCGCGTACTGATCTTGTGCTTCATCCACAGGTGACTTGGGGCTATGCGGATCCTAGTCATAAAAAATCAGATTACTAGGTTTCGTAACATCAAAACGAGGCATTGTTATCTGGTTAAGCGGAAAGAACAAGTTGCTCAAACCCTGACAGGAGGTTGATGTTATACCGTGATGCCACTGCCACATGTCGGTAGAGGTCCAAAGACGACGTGAAGGCGAATACAATGATTTATTCGGCGCTCTGGGATAATTTGAGAGCGAGAAACCTTTTTGTGCTCGATTTGAGAGATTTTGGCCCTTTGACGGAAAAGAAAAGTGTTGAATTGAGTTTGACTTGGGCCCTCTTGGCGGAGAAATAATCGGTTTTGGCAGATTTGGCTCTTGATCTTTGCCACTACTACGCCTGCCCTTGTCTTTTCCTACCAACAATAAGCCTTCCCCGTAGGCATATAAACAAACGACGACGCCTGTGATGGACGGCCAGGGAACAGAATCTCCACCTTCACGAACTACCATATTGGGGTCCTTCTTACGAGGAAGGCCCAGAAACTCCTCACAGTCACACATTCAGGTCAATACCGACCTCCATCATCCACTCAGAGAGGCATCTCCATCCTCGCCGCCACAACCGCCGTCGCCTAACCCAGGAAATTCAGGCAGAAGAAGGGCAGGTGCAGCCTCAGTTGCGGCTCTAGCTGGTTCAGTAAGTAACAACAACACCAACACCAACACATCAGGCTTGGGCATCACATCCATGCTCAGACGGAGGAGATCTGCGGGGAATGTAGCTGCGCCTACACCTGCACCCCCACCTATCATGGCATCTGCTACAACGGCGGCTGCTATCAACATGGCAACCTATCGCCATTCCCAAGCAACACCGGGGGCAGTGGCTGCCACCAATGCAGCAGTTTTGGCTTTCGTCGGTGGCGCGAACCACAGTCCCGCTCATCGCATCCGACTCGTACCACATCTCGACACCCGCCGTACTTTGAGGTTCGATGCCATCGGCCGTGATCTCAAAGAAGGCGACCCAGCGCTACGCATCGGGCGCTTCACCGACCGCTCAGGCATGGGTCTGACAGCCGTCAACGCCCCCACCTCCAACAAACTGGCCTTCAAATCGAAGGTCGTCTCTCGTGCTCACGCTGAAATCTGGGTCGAGAGCGGTGGCAGGTTCTTCGTGAAAGACACGAAGAGCAGCTCAGGGACATTCTTGAACCATGTTCGGTTGTCCGCTGCTAATACCGAATCGAAGCCATATCAGATCAAAGATGGGGACATCTTACAGCTGGGAGTGGATTATCAGGGCGGTGCAGAGGATATCTACAAGAGCGTGAAGATAAGAGTAGAGATTGGAAGGGAGTGGCAATCGGGCGCCAATGCGTTCAAGTGCGTATTTGTTTTACAATTGATGTGGTCAATGACTGACTTTTTTCTGCAGTACGAATGCATTGAAGAATCTCAAAACAATGGCTCTACCTCCAGTTAATGGAAAGCAGCCAATATCTGTAGCCAAAGCGCCTGCCAGTGGCAAATCACAGATACCCGACTGTTGTATTTGTGAGTCAATATTTCCTTCCCTCTTCCTCTACAGACCGACGTCGGGGTGGTCTTTTCCCGATGTAAATGACATGCCACTTTGGCTTGCCTCGTCACCTATTTTTATACGCAAACGCCCCACCACCCGGCACCTTTCTCTTCTTTCATTCTGTCAATGCTGTCACCAATTATACGGAGCCCGCTCTTTCATCGCACACCACTGACTCCTTTTTCCCAGGTCTCTTCGGCGTAACGATCCGACAAGCCCTCTTCATCGCCCCATGCTCACATACCTTCCACTACAAATGCATCCGGCCACTCCTCGAATCACATCACCCTGCATTTTCGTGCCCGCTCTGCCGCACCTTCGCCGACCTCGAGGAGGACGTAGAAATCGAAGTCGAATACGAGGAAGAAGAGGCGGAAGTCGATGAAGTCGAGGCGGGTCTCGGTGGCAAAGACACCGCAGCCGCTGGTATTGCCGGCGAAGTCGACGTCGATGGGGAGTCGCCACAGGCCTCGGAAGACCATGGACACCCGCCGCATCACCACCATCGCAGTCCACATTCTCGCCCGCAGTCCCATCATCACCCGGGCGATGTGGTGATGGACGACAACCTTCCAGGCTCCCGGTCCAATTCAGGGCTGGGGCTGCGTGCTGAACGAGAAGCATTAGGCGCAGAAACCGAAGTGGAAGCAGAAGGCTCAGGGATGGGCGTCGGCGCCCGTCTCAGAGCCCGTCGAGGGGCCGCAGGAGGCGCCTCGCGCGCCGGCGGTGGGCACGGTAGCGGTAGTGGGGACCGTGCGTCGCCACTGGCGGACCTCACTGACGAGCCGGACGAGGAGATGATGATGGACTTGTCGCAGGGCCCGGGGGTGCCGGGTGAGATGGGCGGCATGGACGCTGGCGAGGATGGGGTGGTGGATGTGGATGGGACTGTCGGTGCCAAACGAAAACGTTGAGCGGTTTGCCTATGTGTTTAGTACGGATCCTCATGGTCTGGTCATTTTTCTAGCGTTTTTCAGGTTTTCGTAACTGGGTTGGTTGTTCCAGTTCTACGATATCTCGTGTAACATATCTTTTCCTTTGGGCACATGAACACTACTTTCTTGCTCTTTCTCTTTAACTCCCTCCACCCCTCTCTCTATCTCTCCGCTTGTTTCTGTAACCCTCGGATGTACTACCTCAAATTTGATGCCCACTATTGTCATCGTCACTGTTGGCAGTTGGAGGACTCAGAATTTCCTCTCATACCCTTCAACCTTTCACGAACTTCAATCTCTTCCGTCTCCACCGCCGCCAGCCCACCTCACTGCAATGCCGCTTCTCCTATTTCCTACCTTTACTTCTATTGTTCATGTTACTTTACAACACAATCCCATTATTCTTCTAATCTGAACGTTTCAAACTCATATGTTTCTGGTTCAATCCTACAACCACTGCCTACTTGATACTATCATACACATTCCGTTCTATCTCCTGACCTTGACAACATGTTCTCTTTGCTATTGTACGGCCTGTTCTTTATGCCGTGGACGACTTGGTCGATTCTTAAAGTTACAGTGTATTATTACAAATCCATTTATGAAATCGTTGCTCAATACCCACAATAGCAATAGCAATGTCCTCGCTAAACCCATACTATGCAGTCTGATACTCAAAGGCATAACAGTGCAGCTTTCAAGCCAAACCTGGAGCCAATGTGCTGGGGATACCAAGCGGATCCGTCACGGCGTCTTGAATTTCAACCACAACAATGATACACCCTTTGTCAATTGCTGCCCTTTGGCTGCCCTCTGTCCCATCTCTTTGATGCCCCCATTGGAATCGCTGTTCTTAGCCATTTGGTAACAATGATTGCCACTGGTCGTGAATTCGTGAAAAGGGGGTCGACGAAATCACACACCGACGCAGACTGACGCCTCTTCGTGAAATGGTTTCGACTCTCGGTCTACCAGGGTTTGGATTGCCGCTCAACTTCACTCCATATGCTCCCTATCAGCAGAGAGAAAAAACTAAGGGGAAGGAACCGAACACATTCAGATGGATAATGGTCGATTACCCTGCAACGGGAGAAGGTCGCGACTTGTTTCGTAATGCACTCAGCGCATCAGAGGCAGTTGAAGGAAATTTTTCGTGAGTGACATTGTGTTATTATTCTTCAATTCCTGGTCAAACAGTGCACGCTACTGAGCACTGATTATGCCTCCATAGACTTCCACTGACGACGCTTCGTGAATTTACGATGCTTCGGCTGATGAACCAATTAACCGACAAGCCAGAGTGGCACCAGAAGGCAAGCGATGCGCCATTCTCATGAATGGAATAGATGACATATTGTTTGACTTGTCTAGGTTTTTAATCCCGAGATCGTCAAAAAATGGAAGAATGAAGCGATTGCGGCCAGAGAACAAGGAGTGGATATTACTATACCGATGGTGCAATACTGCATGGATGAACTCCTGTATAAGGCGAAGCTCTACAAGGAAAACGGGGGTCTCGTAACTGTGTACAATGGAGATGTCATCAAGTCCGATATCATTGTTCCTCCCACAGTGCGAGCAGCTTTGAAAGCCGCCGTCGCACCTCTTGAGAATGTGCCAGAATACTTGAAAGACTGGCATCCTGGTTCAAATAACCAAGTCCTCGACCTGGTACACCCTAGTTTATTCCCTCTGGTCTACGGCCAGAGTCGAATCTTGATGGATGCCACCACTTCATTGGATGTCTGCATCAATAAGTGCGGCGCCGGAGTAACTATTCCAATACCTCCGAAGGAAGAAACATTACTGTCTCTAGAAAAATACGAAGTACATTTTAGTCCAGAACTCGAGGATACTCGACCATTTAGCAGGAAGTTTCAGTGGTTGCCATGTGAGGTGGATATTTCTGGCCCGCCCGAATCAGTCAGGTTTGTCCAGTCACGACTATTCAATACTTCATTATCTTGATAAAGAAACAGGATCACAAGTTATATTAATAACCTCCACCCTCAAATTCACAAAGGCCTGTACAATATAATTGAGCAGGTCATTACCCATACGATACCGCTCTGGAACGCCACCCTCACGGGACTACAGTCTGATTGGAGAAAGAATCTGGGCCGCCTCGCCTATGGCAGGGTGGACTACGATCGGAGTGAACGTGATTTCTCCGATAGTGAAGGCCCGCAACGAGAAGACGGCGATGACGATGATGACTTCAAGGCTCGCAGAATGAACTGGATTAAGGCCACACGAATCGCCATCCAACCAGAAGCAGACGAAGCATTTGAGCCGCCGGAAGAGCCTGAGAAACCTGTCGATCTGAGAAAAGATTTTGGCCACAGGGGTCTGCAGATCATTGTCAAGCTGGCAAACATTCACCTGACGCCAGAGAAGCCAACGTACAAGGGAGGATCATGGCACGTTGAAGGACAAATGGTACGTGAGACTTAGCACGAGCAGCATCTCACTAAAGATGGCCGAATAGAATGAACACATTTGTGCGACGGCGCTCTATTACTACGATAATGAGAATATTACCGACAGTCGAATTGCTTTCCGCCAGCAGTCATCACAGGAAGGTCCTGACGATATTTATTACGAGCGACAAGAAAAAGCCTGGCTAACCACGATATTTGGTTGCGTTGACCGAGGAGGACTGGTACAGGATGTTGGATCGGTAGAGACACTCGAAGGTCGCTTGCTCACATTCCCAAATATTCTTCAGCACCAAGTCCAATCCTTCACGCTCGCGGACCCTTCAAAGCCAGGCCACCGAAAGATTCTCGCCCTATTTCTTGTTGACCCTGGCATCCGCATCATTTCCACAGCGCACATCCCATGTCAGCGCAGGGATTGGTGGGCGGACGCGGTCAAATACGGAGGATGCTTGCCAAATCTACCTTTGGAAGTGCAGGATCATATATTTCACCAGATGGATGATTTCCCCCTCACAATGAAGGTGGCCAAGGATCTTAGGCTAGAGCTTATGGAAGAGCGAAAAGTGTTTGTGGTGGATCAGACTAAAACATATCAGGGTGGCCGTTTCAGCCTTTGCGAGCACTGAGTAAGAGGAAGACCACGCATCAGGGCATTCTTCTCCCGTATGTATTACACTGTATACACATCTTTCTGAAGTTCGAATTTTGTATGTTATGTAGGGTTTCAAGTGCGAGCTTCTTGCAACATAACTGCAGGCATGTCATACAAACTACTGGCTAACGCGAAAAAATGGTCTCCTTTGGGTGGCATCAGAGCAAAGTGTTACTTCGGTTCCATTGCTGAGCCCAAACGAGGGGCAAAAACGAGGAACCGAAAGGGAGGGCATCAATGCCAGACGAACGAGCAATTTTTCTAGTGCTGTAGTTATGATTATATGAAACTTGCCTACTATATCATACAATGGAACCCTCCTCCATGCTCTCGCGTGATGTATGGACGAATATGATTGATGGGAGCTTTGGCCGGACTTGACTACACTCCTCATCAAATGGTCTGTAGTACGCTTCCCTTAGGCTAAGGACCAGCTGACACCCAAATATCCGGGCTCCAAATCCAGCAATTCCTAGGTTTATCTGCGTTGCCGTAGACTAAATAACCGGCAGATGAGTGAATTGTGAGGAAAGTAGAATGTCGAGAAGTGGAGGAACTTACGGAGAAAACTCTCCATCCGATCAAGTTGAGTAAGCATCCGCAGAATGCTCTGAAGGGATGCATTATCGAGTTCAGCGCCAATCATAAGTCTATCACTGACACTTACAGAAAAGGGAAGACGATGCTGTCTCTTAGCAGGATAAATTTCAACGACTGGCGACCAGAGAGTTCGTACAGAATCTTCTCAGCGTGGTACGTTGTTGCGCGATACTGCAACGCCTTGAAGATTGACAGTCCCAGCATGAGGAATTCGAAGACAAGAATGGGTAACCAGAATAAGTAGTACCAACGCTCATACACGCGTGGTTCGCAAAGTTGGACACCTGGTATAGAGATAGGGACTCCTGAATTTCAGGACACGTCTGTTATTACGACTGAATCTCAACGATCATGAACACTCACCAGGGTGCGTACCCCCTGATATGGCTTGCATGGGGACGGTAGCAGCTATCTCGATGGCAAAGAATGCCAGCAAAAGATATCTGATAGTCCGAGTATGTGTATACATCGCCGAAATTCTATACACCACAATACCTATCAAGTTGGAAGATGCCTTGAGCGGAAAAAATGCAAAGGAGATACTGCTTACTTTGGATCGACCAAAGAACCACCAGATTTCCCCAAGCCTGAAAGCAGTCCACCAGCAGACCTCGAGGAATTGATGTCAGTATGTGAAACATAGTTCAAGAACCTGCTTGAAAGCACACATCTGCGGTTGGTGTGTGGGTTGGACTTGAAAAAGTAGATGGGATCAAGAATACGCACTTCTACATTCGTTTGGTGAGTACGACAATGTTTGTCATGAAGGCAACAACTTTACACACCTGATCCGGCCTGACGACGCTTGAGTTCACGACCACAGCTGATGTCGCCCAACATAATGTCAATATACCGGTCTAAGGTTTGGTGCATTGACATACACACCGATAGCACAGTACCTGTTTGAAGAAGGTATATGTCGGTAGAATTTGGAGGATTTAGGAGGAAACATACACCAGCAGTGCATCGCCAAAATATCGATTCTGTGATTTATGTCATAGGCATGACACGTCTAATCGATGCGAGGAGATAGCGTCACTCACAATCAGGAAGAGGAGTTGAACTATCGTGAAACTCGGACGTCTCTGTTTGAGAAGTTGATTGCTGACTGTTGTGTATAGGATCGAAAATCCTCACCCAGACATGTTCTATCTGAAAGTGACCTTTGAGTGAAAGTGACCTTTAAGTGGAATGAGATGATCGCGGAAAATGCTCACATACTTCAAGATCGAGTGTTGTTACTTCAAGTGAACGGTCAAATTAGCCGTCTTCAGATAGATTATTGAAGACAAAACGTTCTACCATGGTCATAGAGGGCAGCAACCGCCAGGGCAACTAGCGAGATTGTTTAGACCGGTCAATACTGCAAGGCCGCGCACTCTATGAATATTAACGCACCATACGCATATGCCACAATTTGTTGTTGTGCGAGAAGATCGGATACCGCCGCACCTGAAGGTCGACTTCCAGAGTCGTTCAAGGAAACCATCGTTGTCGGAGACTGATAAGGTGCTGCCACTCGGAAGACTTATATCCCTGCTGCCTGTCTTCGGCATCTGTATCTGTCAATCGATGGCGGAGCCATGTGATGGTTGTATCTACTCAGAACCCCGGGGAAGGACAACGGTTGTTGCTTCTCATGGAAGCGACAGCGTCTTAAATTAGTTTTGCGCAAGGGCGTACTCTGGTCCTTCGAAGCAAATCTTGTCACACGCTTCCAACTGAAGCTGTACATTGAGCAGAATGCAATTGGGACGACCTGGTAGGGCGTTGTTTGGGCTGTGGGCCATAATTGTGACGTATGAAGGGAGCGCGACGCCTTATTCCGGAGGTTCTGCTCGCCATGACTTGCAGATCGTATTAAGATATGATTGCCAGTGGTACCCATGATAATAAATTCGTGGCAGTGACCTGACGGCTGCAGTGTTCTCAAGTCTGGGGGATCGACGAGTTCATTGAAGAAAGAAGAGTTGTGCAGCAACGGATCATAGATGCAGCTGTCAACTTGCGAACCAAGAGTTTCACATCGCCTGTGTCGAAAGATTGTCGTCAGATCGTCAAGGCGGAATCTAGTGCCGCATTTGCCTCATCGTCCTCCTAGTCAATCATTCCCCATTAATGCCCTTGGGTGTCGGCGTTTCATAAAAGGGAACGAGCAGGTCGAAGCAATCGAAGTCGATCAAGCTAATGCTAGCCGTTCACTCAACGTCCGGGAGTACCATCAAGCCAGATTCGCACATCCGTAAACTTACAAAGTCCAGAGTGGTAGAATGTCCGGCATGCCTCGATAGGGTGCGGTGGGATATACATGGGTGCCTTCGGTGAATGACAGTCTAGTAATACGGAACGAGTGAGTATTATTGTAAGGTCGGAGTATGCCGGTTACCTGCCGTTTTCTTTCGAGCGCAAGCCCTCGTGAGAACCTATATCCGGCATCTAAATGTGGCGCTGCGGCAAGCTGTGAGCAACGCGCGAACCGGACATGATGCTATCTGGCTCCATGCATCAGTGGTTCTACACATCTTGGCTATTGGGTGAGCGCTTCGAAAACGATGAGCGTCAGTAGCAACCGTCAACACTTCGTTACAAACGCTCCTCACTTTGATGGGGAATCCAAGGCTGGACAGCAATCGACACCGAGACGGCCTTTCCAACCCGATGCAATTCAATCAATTCCAGATACATACATACCTGTTCCAACGTACGCTGTCCTCGGTCTCATCAAGTTGGCTTGCAGGGAAGAGCACCCCATAAGTTACGGCCCGCTTTACATGCCGGCATTTAATCAGCAACTGACGCACAACTCACAAGATTGTAGAATAACCCCACTGAGCTACTCAAATTGACCGGTTACGGATAACAGCAGATTATAGCGATGCGCCACCAGTGGCATCTCAGTTCCGATACGGTGAACAACCTTTACCATGGCTTCAAAGCCCCTAGTCGAGGCATGTCAGAATATCGGCATCAAGGATAGGGATGGTATGGCGGTAAATGACCCAAAAATGGCATTTTGCTGGTACTCGATCAATTCGAAGATGAGATGAAAGCAAGTCTTGACCATCCGCCCATAGATGATTTATATGACCCCATCACTCAGAAGCACTTTGCATTGTGAGTTTTGTTTCGACAGAGATTCCAATACCTTTCTCCATAACTGATGAGCTTGTTACCAGCTGTGCACACTTCATTTGAAACTCTACAACCACATGCAACATATACATATAAGTCTATAATATTGATTTCCTGATTTTCTCTCAATGGCTGACATATTGGTGCAGCCCTCCTAAGTCCCGGCTCCGTCGTACATGCCCGTTTCGGAGTACTTATTATCTTACCTGGGTATCAGTCTCGAGTGACCCGACTCGGGACTGAAGTTGACGCCAGGAGTCTAGATATTTGTGGCGTACCCGACAAGACCCAACCACACGGGTCTTGTTCAAAGTCACTGTGCCTGAGGCGTCTATCTGAGAGAACGCTCGAAGTCGCTTGCATCCATTACTCCACCGCCACCAGGTCTACCTTCATACAATAGAGACATGTACCTATAACAACAAGTTAATGATCCAAACCAACTGCGAACTGTCTCGTTCGAAGCCACAATGATGGGTCCTGTTGTTCAACGTAATCCCGGGCCTGCCTAGCACACTGAAAACCCTGTCTAACATATTCTTGTTTAAACCTCCACAGCGGGCTGACGACTCACTGACGACCCTCCTTCCATCTTCACGAAAACCCTCCTGAGGCCTTGCACGACCACCACTGCTCAAGATTTCCATCCACTGTCTTTTCCGAGTTGGTTAGATGTCCTTGGATGCAGATGTACTAGAATGGTTAGCGGCCGATCGTGCAGTATCATACTGCAATCGTAAGCCCATCCAGCCCGACATGTTTTCTTTGAGAATGACGTGTATATTGTATATTGAAAGTCGCTGTTGCTGTTTGGGTTGTTTACGATCACAGTATGTGTTTCACTGCCACCTCTATCTATATTCGCCTTCGACGACGCATCTGACGTTGTTTGCATTCCTTTTCGATGAAGTATCGACTCTGGACTTGGAGGTTCGTCACCGATTATTCTCGACTCCATGCTTAGCCTTACCCGTCGCCAACAGGTAGAGCTCGTATGGGTAACTACATTGGCTCTTTCCTCAGCAAAGATTGGTCAAGCTCATCTACCATGCTATCTTCCAGCAACGACCTCAGTGGTCCATGGTGCAGATCCTTTTCCTCATCGTAAGACATGTCATTCACTTCACTGGACATCTCGATTTAACAGTCTTCTTTATCTTTTTTAGACTCGCTATGTAGGTGATGCTCGTCAGATGTAAGTGTCAGAACTTTCGTCACCCAGAGACCCTTTTCCTTGCGAAAGCCATTGGTGTTTTATGCGAATGTTTCTGACAAGCACCTTTAGATTCTGTGGCGTTGGTGAGAGACATTCCGAATTGATTCGCTAGGGTCGGATATGGAGACTGATGGTGGAACCAGTATTCGTGCGGCATATAGTGGCAGGCTCCATGAAAGTAAGCAGATCACTTGATTGATTTGACTCTCATCTGACCACATTCTGCATTGTAGGGGTGAGTTGCTAGACCAATTATCGCACTCGTATGGTCATTGAATTTGTGTCAACACTTTGCTCCGATGATTTACCAGCTGTACGGCTTTGTTTCCACTTCCTTTATGCCCATTCTAATGTCAAGGAACGTGCAGGCGTTATTTCAAGCGCAATCCAAGGCCTATTGACATGCGCTACACTGGCCACCATGCAAGGTGAACATCCTGCTTTCAATTCCCCAACGGTTTGGGTCCCAGACGCTTCGCATCGTGCTGATTGTTAAATTTTCGTTGCACATCATGAAGGCTTAATGATCTTTCGAATATCAAGCATGTACCACGACCAGCCCAAGGTCCACTCCCTCCTCATCGCTGGATTCCTCACCGAGACTGCGCTGTTGATCTTACTCCAATGTCTCTCACTCATTTCCGGTGTATCTACTCGTAAGCCACCCCCTTCGCCCCAGACGTGCAGTCAATTCAGCTACTTATGCACATAGGTCTCGATATTCCAGAAGGAGTCAAGATTTGTGCCAAAGAAAAATATCCAACTTGGTTTTACACGCTCTGGATCCCAATATTTCTTTTCGAACTGATGATGTTCCTACTGTCCGTCCGGGTTGGGCTCAAATACTACGAATTTGAGATGCTACGATCGCGCCGGAGGCATGCAAAATCCCTGGTATACATTCTCCTGAGAGACAGCATCTTGTATCCATTCATGTGAGCACATTCTTTGATGCAATATCTTAACGCTCGTCCCGGAGAATGCTAAACGAATCTTATCACATTTAGAGCCATGTCGGCGTGCATAATCGGTTCTGTGATCTGGATCAAACTTCCAGTACGTGGCTTTCGCAATATAATTCCCTGCTTTCCGTGATGCACTTCCATCTGATTCTTTTCCCTTCCCATTTCCTCGTTATATAGTTCACAACGCTTCAAATGGTAAACGCCTTTCAAGGCGCCCTCCCCAGCATTCTTGGAAGTCGGCTGCTTCTGAATTTGCGGGAGGCGTATTACCAACCATTCCAGCGGGAGTTCAGTTTCGAACTAGATCAGCAGGAGGATATAGAATTTACGAGAACCCAGGAACGGACGGTGCCAACTCCACTGCATATACATGTATAGTATAACCTTAGACGCCACATGTACATAAATTATCATTGTATCATACTCAAGATCAGCATTTCCTGCACAGCGGGGCCGTCTATGTCTGCACGGTTCAATTGAGTCTTTTATATAGCATTAATTACGGAAGCAACGGAAGCAACGTCAAGGACTGGGTCGCTCAGTGGAGCAAAGGGACCAGCAGGTGCTGGGCATAGTCTACCAAATATGGCTGTTCACGGGCTAAAGATCCGACTATTGTCGGAGAGCATCTTTGAAGCGATCAAACCAGTTAGCCACGAGTAGGCGCATCGTGTAGATACTCAATTCCTTGACAGCGACCCTAGTCAAAGATGTTTTCCGGATCGACCAGATAAGTAAGATATGGAGAAGGCCGAGTGGATATCTTCGTCGAGATCAAGGGAAGCGAAGGCCCGTGGCGTAGGTAGATACAGTCTCTCAATAGAGAACCAGGGTCAAAGATATTGATAGGATAACAACCAAGGGGGAGGTGGGTGGCGTTTGAAACGAGGCTGCAAAAGACTACTAGACACGGATTTGGACTCTGGAATCGATAAGAGGTTCAACCATGTATAGACATGAGAAATCCGCGGCGAAATCCGCAATAGCTATTTGAAGGGGGTGGGGCAATGAAGGCCAGGAACGGCCCTCGAGCGAGTCATCGAATGACCCAAGAGATCTGGTCGACTGTCTGGCGATGTACGCACGGGCCGATGGAGCCACCTCGGTGCCAACCAATACGCGATAGCAGGGATAAGACGTTTGTTGACTTTCTTTCAACTTGGAGAAAACAGAAGTTGCCAGAGGGTAAGAAGTTTGCGAGATTCGCACAGATCAGAGATTCTAAGCATGGATTTTCCATCTTCTGAACCCTGAAGTCGCACCAAAGGACAATCTCCCTCATGCGCCCCCACCCAGGCCACAGTGGTACCTAAAGCGGCTATACGGGTGTCTGTAGGTCTAGACATCACTCGTATCGTAGAAAGCGCCAGTACTCGATAAAGGATCTCAAAACCTGCGATCAAAAGTCAGACAAGCGCTCAACCTAACGTTGCCTGATGACTATGAAGCTTGCAGATACCGTGCCCCCTGATGTGGAATCAGCAACGAGATAACCAGCTCCGAAGACCGCAATCCGCAGCGGAATCGGCAACAACTTCTTGGAGAGACGGGTAATGAAGGCTAGGACTTTCCCCCGAGTGTGTCATACAAGATCCCAAGAAACCTTTTCCATGGTATGATAGGCAATATTAGGCATAAGATATTGGAGAAGGAGAAAGTCGCCAGCATGAGCAGAAATCCGTTTTTCGCACAGATCGGCGATGCTAAGCATGATTTTGTGTTTTCCAGTATGCTAGACCACATCACAGGACACTCTCGCACAAACTTCCCAGTAGTATCTAGAACGGTTGCAGGAGTGTATGAATCGCAATTCGGTAGGTCCAATGCATCATAAAGTCGTAGAAAGCGCCTGGAGACAAAGAAAATATATGTGGTTGAGTTCAAGTCTACTCGTATCCTCGATGACTTTCCTGCTCAACGTGATTGGCCAGTGATCGGCTATTTCTGGCATCCATTCCGGTATCACGCGACACTGGATCCGAAACCGGGACACGGCGCCCCACCTCCTCTTCCTCAACAATCTTACTCCGCTCTCCCTCCCTTCCACCAATCCTTACCAACTATGCAAGCCCTCCTGGCAACCACCCGAAACACCCCGCTCGCACTTGGAGCATTGGGAAAGCGCGCCTTTGCGTCGAGTGCGCGGACATGGCAGGCGGTACCGCAGGCGAAGCCGGTGCTGATGAAGGAGTTCAAGATTTATCGTTGGGTGCGTTTCTGTTTCTGTTTCTTCTTCTTCTTCTTATTTTGTGTTGGTGGTACTTACATGTGATGATGATGTTCGTTGTATAGAACCCCGATGAGCCCGAGCAGAAGCCAAAGCTACAGTCCTACCAGATCGACCTGAACCAGACAGGGCCCATGGTCAGTCCAGCCCACTTTCCCCGCATTTCTATCAACTCACAAATGGTATTATAGGTTCTCGACGCTCTCATCAAAATCAAGAACGAAGTCGACCCTACACTCACCTTCCGTCGTTCCTGCCGCGAAGGCATCTGCGGCTCGTGCGCCATGAACATCGATGGTCAGAATACGCTCGCGTGTCTTTGCAGGATCGACCGTGAGGGAAGCAAGGATAGCAAGATCTACCCCCTACCCCACAGTGCGTTTCACGTCTCTTTGCTTTGCTTCACCTGTCTGATTGTGTGCAAAGTGTACGTCGTCAAGGATTTGGTTCCGGATATGACGCTCTTCTACAAGCAATACAAATCTATCCAACCGTGGCTGCAGAACGACAACCCACCAGAGAAAGGTACGTCTCATCACCCCCCTCTATTTCAACCCCGTATCTAAACTCTTCGTTTCACAGGCGAGCACTTGCAGTCGCCTGAAGACCGCCGCAAGCTCGACGGAATGTACGAATGCATCCTCTGTGCCTGCTGCTCGACGTCGTGCCCCTCCTACTGGTGGAACCAGGACGAGTACCTCGGCCCTGCGACGCTGATGCAGGCGTATAGGTGGATCGCTGATTCCAGAGTACGTCCCGCGTTTTTTCCCATACTTCCCTCACTTCGCTTCGCTTGTGTTACGGAGATAGAGCGGCGACTAATTTTTGTGCTTTGCTTTTGATAGGATACGCATGGGGCGGAGAGGAAGGAGAAATTGCAGAATGAGATGAGCTTGTATAGATGTCATACCATCTTCAATTGTACGTATCTCGTTTCCTTGATCTTAAACCGCACTCACCCAATCTCATCCATTCATCCTTTCACCCTATGTCATTCGATGCTTTTTAAACATTGACTGCCGCCCTCTACATCTGTCTCCCTACCTCCGTCCGCATTGTTCTCGCCCCCAAAATTGCTTCGCGACTATCCACCTCCACCTCCACCATACATTCAAAACATTCCAACAACAGGCTCACGCACCTGCCCCAAAGGCCTCAACCCCGCCGCCGCCATCGCCAAAATCAAGCTCGAGCTCGCCGCAGAGTAGATAGATTCATTTCCTTTTTCCATTGTCCATCATTTAAGTATTCAAGTAATACATACATCCACTTGCACCCATGGCCAGAGCTAATGGTTGATTGTTTGTGGACTGGTTGGGTAGAAGGTGCGAGTTTTTAGACGACGTAATATTATTGTTGAGAGTCTAGAGAGGGAGTGCGGTCTTACCCAAGTACTAAGTGCTCGTATCAACTTACGAAACCATTTTGTGAAGTCGATAGCACTGTGATTGTTGTATTCTTGAAGACAATCGTTCTGCATACGATGTGTATATTCATTCCACTTGTGAATTATGGTGTAAAGGCTATTCTATACATCACGATCCGTTGGTTTTGCAAGGGACGCGCGCCTCAAGCATTTTTGAGACCAGTGTTGTCACGACTGCAGTCCGACTATGTAGTCGCCGTCGCATACAGTTGGTATATCACTCATTATATTGACTTTGGTTCTTGAAATGTGATGTCCTCTGGGGTAGACAGTACTGGCACGGGTAATGTTTTGCTATCTTTCCACAGCACCGGTGGAGTATTACACCTTTGGTGGATATCACCTCAGAGATTTGACGTACTGAATCACGGAGCGTAGAAACCTGGGATTCATTTATTTATCAACCAATGGGTGCGACGAGGCGATTCATTTTGACTTCGGTCCAGATAGATCTCGCTCTCACAAGGTGGGCATTCTTGATCGACAAATGAGTTATATTTCAAACAATAGCAATTGGTTTTATTTATATGATTTTTGGGCAACGAATCAATGCAAGACAGTCTTGCTAGGCGCCTGGTTCTCGACCTCAGAGACGTATGACTGCAGATATGCGGGTTAGTCATTCCGTCCATTCCATTCAGGTGTTGGCAAATTAATCACATACCCTAGTTCCCGGTCCAGACACCACTGCCAGAGACAGTGCTCCCTGGAGAGATCGGCATGTCAAGCACACCATCGATGACGGGGCCATTGGCCAGAGTGAGCTTGATGTTGTTAGGACCCACACGTCCATCGAAGGACCTGGTGGAGACAAGCTGGTTCAAGGTGGTGTAGGCCAGGGTAGCAGTGTTGGAGGTGAAGGCGGGGACGCTCGAGGCGAAGCTTCCGGAGAAGTTGTACATGAGGTCGTCGATGAGGAAGGTGCAGGCGAAGCGGCCGCCGGCGGTGGACTTGATGAAACCTTCAGCGGAGGGCATGGTAGATGATAGACTGGATATATGAAATTGGTTAGCTAGATTGCAAGGTGGTATGCATTGTGCGTGAGATTGAAGCTCACGTAGGAGTTGTTTTAGAGATGAGAGTGTTTGAGTCGATTGGATGAAGACTCGAGTGAAGAGCTTCGGGCTTTTGTAGCTTTGGAGAGAGTGCGTCCTGACATATTAGCAGCAGGAATGACATGATTGTCAGGAATCATGTTCATGCGATCCATAGGCCGTGTCAATCAATCCATTGCCAGTGTATAGATGCTGTCGCAAAATCAGTTGCGCCTTAGAATGACCATAATTCTTATGGGATAGATCGGACTTTCATGAAGACAGAGAGAGCTTTGAACATAGCAACCTAGATTGATGACTTATTTGACTGTAGTCGGCGTGAGACTTGACTGTAGTCGCCGACACAAGGTCATGACTGGTTTACAGTGACAGCGCAATGGATGACACAACCCATATGTTCTGTGCTACAAAATCTCATGACATTACTTTCTAGATCGCACCCAAGTAATGCATGATTTTTTCCCGGCGGCCGTCAACATTCATGGTATCAGGAAACCCTGGCATCCCCAAAGCCTCTGCGATCTGAACGCAAGCAGGACCTGCAAGTAGGTCAGAAAGCAAAGAAGTTCAAGTGAGAGGCTTGCCTTCAATCTGGTTCAGCTCAGATTTAGTTTGTGGGAGGTTTTGGATGTTGACTCCAGTTGGGTACAAAAGCTGGCAACCATTTGGGCATTTTGCGTTGTGAAGGCGCAGGATTAGGAGGGAAGACCTAAGGGAAATCAAGCTCTGATTGTAAAGCAGATATTAACCCATACTGCTCTTCCATCTTAGCAGTGATGCGTGCTTCGCTTGCACGTATCGCTTCAAGTATGGCATCAGATGAGGCTTGCAGTGCTGCCTGCCAATGCATCCTCAGTTCGGGTCCAGAACGGGGAAGTTAGTATGACGCACTGCTAGCTGCTCAGCATTTATTACATTTGGTCCGGGAGCAGCGTTTGGGATAAGTGCCCCCCGAGCGGCCAGTGCAGCATAGAGAGGGCCAAAATCAATAGATTCTCCTAGCTGTGAGGGCATAAAGGATAATGGATGTAGCGATGGCAGGAGCGAGAGATGTTCAGATAATCAACCGGCACGTTAACGCGGCTGTTACGGGCCTCACGGACCGCACATCAGGGATCACTTTTCTACGCTGTAAAGTTGTCCCTGTTTTCAATGTCCATCTACTCGCCCGTCCATGCATTCGACAGGAAGACAGGGTATAAGCCGCGAGTTGGACGCGTTTACTTGAGAGTGTGTACGACCGTGATAAAACCGTCAAAATAAAAATGATGCTCGACACCTAAATAACCGCCAAAACTCCCAATCCCAGCCCCGTCAGAACCGCCAAAACCGCTGCTACATTCACTCCATGCCCCGCAATACCGCTCGTTGTTATAGTCGCCATAGGAGTCAAGCTGCCGGCGTACGTAGTTGTGAAAACAGAGCCCTGCACCGTCTTGAATAGGGGCGCGCTGTTATCCCCGCCTGTGCGGATGAGTGCGGGCACTTGTCTTTCTTCGACGCATTGCCCGTTCTTGTTGGCAACGTCCAGAGTGCACTTCTGGCTCACACCCATGAATATTATCTGCCCAAATACACCCGTTTCGAGTGCTGGAGGATTGCTGGCTTGGTGCAACGCGGCGCCTTGCTCAAAGGTATCTGTAGACCATCGGAACAAAGCGCATGCTCGTCAGTCAAAGAAAGAGAGCTGGGAATTTTAGATGGATGGGTTTACTTACATGTGTACGTTGCCGGTGCGGTGACGCTGACGGTGGTGCTGGCATCGTGCGCAACGGCGAGGGTGCGGATGAACTTGCGCTCGTAGCGGGTCATGCTCTCTGCGCCCGGTCCGATGGCGGAGACAATGGTGGTGCCGAATTGATCGAATGTGCGTAGGATAGCCTTCGTCGGGATTGGTTCAGAGGGCGGGACTATGTCGTAGAGCGTTATGACTGCGCTCATGACTTGTGAAAGGTGGGACGGCGTCAGCAAGTACAGGGAATAACTTGGAGGTATGGTTACTTACCGTGCTGGATCCCGAACATGAGGGAGGCGAGAAGTAGGGTGTGGGCCTTCATCGTTGCGGAAAAGAGTGGGATTTTTTGTGGGATTGAGCACCCAGTGTCAAGCTTGGACGCGCCTTTTGTACTTATGCTCCCATTACGGCGGATGCGAATGAAGGGTCGTACTCATCGGAGGCGCTTTGCCAAGTACTAGATCACAAGGGCATTTTCTTCATCTTTTTGTACAAGGCATTGCCTGGCATTGCCTGGCATTGCCTGGCATTGCGTACCAAGCCAAGTAGAGGCCTATTCAAAGACAGTGTTCAAGCGATAGCTCGTGTGGTAAGATGCCGCCCGAGGCGGGGTGGTGTCTGTACAGATGTCTATGTACAGCCTTGATGATTGATTTGATGATTGATTCGCGAGATATTTGCGCAGGTAGGCATTAGGACGCAAATCTTGGAGATAGTCAGGCCATGTGTGACAGAGTAAGTAGCTAGTCATTTCCTCTAGAGTTGTTTCCTCCAGTTCCAATGCTGCTGGTGGTATCAGTAAAGTCGTAGATGTAACATTTGAATGGGAGTTTGTTGGTGCGTTTCACACTCCGATGGTCTGATAATCCGCCGTATTTGTCTTTTCTGATCTCGACATGCTTGCTTGAGGCGCCCGTCCCGCCAGGTCCCGCCCCAACCCGCCCCCTCCTGCCAATGTCGCTCCAATACAACCCCAAATTTTTTTCCAGGAGCAAGTTTGACAATCATTCATTGTGGGTGGCTTTGTAGACAAGAATCCAAATCGCGTTGCTTTGAAAATTTTGCTCTGCACAATAGCACTCTAAGCTATGAAGGGATTCAAGTTCTGCTCTGCGTTTTGTGAAGAGAAATCCTAGGGAAAAGGCGGTACTTACCTGCTCGCTCTCAATTAGTCTGGTCGGCTTCAATGAAGATCACATGCATGGCCAGCGCCGTTGATCCTGACTTAATGATGAAGGGAGAACCGAGATGTAGGAAGGACGAGAAGCTGCTGTATACATGGACACTTCTTGAGGAGGAGGGTTGGCTTATTTCCACATCCACTTACCTCCGTCGTTTATCATTCGATTTCCTTGACAGGTGCCACGGACTATGATTTCGGACCCAGGGCTGCATTGACATTCAAGGACTTTGTCATGTAGAGAGAACATCCCGATGTACCGTGCATACTTATTCATAATCATTATCTGGCACCAGGAACTAGGTGTGTGAAGAGTAAAATGAAGACTCGTGGTTGGTTTCACTGATGTGCCGGGATTCTTCTATCGCCTAAGTATTGTACAAAACACATAAATAGGTATGTGCCTGGGCCTGAGGCCTGAGTGCTGAGCACTTGACGGTCCTTACTCTTGGGCGTAGACTGGCGTAGACCGTTTCATTGCTAGAGACAGGCACAAACGTCGGGCCCAACAACAAACTACCATCGACTCACCACTCACAGGCTACTTTTCTAGAACACAAGCAGGCACAAGAGTCGGCGAAGCCAAAGACCGAAGTCAAATGCGGTATTCCTTTCATACCATCTTGTCCTAACTCCATGCCATCTGTTGGATTGTACCTTTGCAAAGCCTTTCTAGATCCCACAGTCTACATAGACGGAGGCCGAGAGGTGCCTTGTTGTACTCCACGATATCCGCGTTGGAAGTCCAGAGGATGTATAAAAGCATTGGTAATTGGAACGTAGCATCTCATCTAACCAACGCAATCCAGCCCTTGAACCGAATCTCACAATGGCATGGCCACCAGTCAGAGCGCAAGACATCAACGACATTAATGCAGAATACGGCCCTGCCCATCCATTGCATGACCCGATCTTTCCTGCTCGTAATGTCCTACCCAACAACTATAACTTCAACTCTGGACTGAACATCCAATATCTTCCAAGCACCCTCTTTGAATTCCATCCAGCAGACTATATTCGCTATTGGTTGGTCGACTACTGGAGCCCAGGCAACCTCATAACCAATTTGCCACAAGGACAAGGCAATCAACTCCATGCCCAATATGTGTTGGCTCACCCCGGTGTTCCTGCCCCTCAACTAATACCGGCGCTTCTAAACGCCATGGTTGTTCCAGTGAGAGGGCCTCCTAATGGGGCTCTTCATGTCGAGTCAGAAGCAGATGTTATCCGCGGAATTCACCAATCTTTCGTTGGCTGGGTCGAGGGCAGAGTTAATGCCTACTACGCGCAGTATGGAATCGAAGTCTATTCCCGCGCCGAGGTCACTGTTGGCCAAGGCCGCGTCGACCTGATCTGGTATGTGAGGTGGCAGAACGCGGGCGCATTTCCACAGATCGACAGTGTCCTCGTGACGGAGTTCAAGCAACCCGGTGCTGTCAACAAAGCCAACGCCGCAGGTGGCGCGAACAACTTTGAGTCAATCCGGTATCAGCCTCAGGCAGCCCATCCTCAATACAGGTACCCTGCGTGGCGAGCATGGAAGGCAACTCCCAATGCTTTAACGAACCCCCGGTTCTATCAGGCCTTGACAGACAAGTACAATCCCATACTCTGCCAATTTCTCACAGAAAACTGATCACATAGCGGTCTAGTCTGAACAATCAATCGTTGCACAACAACAACAACGCTTGTGGCTCTACCTTGAGACAGATTGGGTACTACTTTACGCAGCTCCCAACGGTCCAGAGAATGCTTGTCTTTGATTACAGGAAGATGGCATTGTTCGAGACGTCGAGGGCAAATGCGGCGCCAAATATGTTGCTTGGGAATGGATTCTCGTTCATGGAGGATGAGAATAATGGGGTGACATTTGCGATGTTGATGATGGCGGCCTTGGTCGCTGCGGTGGAGGAACTTATTCATCCCTGAGAACGGTGTGCTGGAGGTATGATGCCGGTGGGCAAGGTATAACCGTAGATCCAAACTACTGTATAAATGAATCATCACTCGACCAACACTTGACTTCACTGCATTACAGGCCATCAGCATCAACTTTCAATGCTTGCACAATGTACACTGTTTGAAGCTCTCCACTGACTCATAAAGAGTCTTTTCTAATTTCCATCCATTCTAAGCGCATTCACTTCGCTTCTTCAAAGTATATTGGAACTTGCCATGATCTTCAAACTCCCAAAACTTGAGAATTGTCGCTAGAATGCCAACCTGACTATCACGCGTACTTGCTTTAAACTGCTTGCTTTATCGGATTTCAAAAGGTTACTGCAGTGTAACCATGTAAAAGACTTGATTCTGTAAGTCAACTGTGACTGGGCATTTCATCTGTGTTCAATACCGGAACCTGTACATGAAGATTTGGTCGACGCTCTGGTGCCCTCCTAAGGGACACGCAGTTCTCCGTGTTTGCCAGTTGGTACAACAAATCTTCAGTAATGCTGCAAAACACTCCCTGTACTTGCCCGGCGCTAGTGGAGGCGAAGATGAAGGTCTTGACGCGGACAAATATATAACTCAAAAGTTCGAATATATGTGCTATATTGCAAGAAGAGGTCTCCCTCTCTGGAAGCAGTCACATGACCTTCGGTTTCTGGTGACGCGTCCTCGCGACTTGGGACCTTTTTTCAGTGTCTTGGCCTCAAGTTCTTTATGCATTTGTGCAACCCAGAATTGCGAATTTGTCCTTCCTAGAAACGTGCTGGAGTCAGTCAGCCCCCTTTCTTTGCAGCAATTCGATGTCGTTATTGCAATGGACAAGTGGGCCTATTGCCTTCCTCGAATCGGTGTTGAAACTGATGTAAACTTGTATTCAGATCCGACGCGTCGAAGTGGTACAAAACCATTGAGCGCTATTCCTAACGAGGTATACCTTGAGATATTCAGTTACATTCGGCCATCCGTATGTGACCCCTGGCAGCATTTTGGGCAATCCAGCAGGCCCTGGATTAACGCAGTGACCAGACGCAAATGCTCCAACCTGGCCCCCGTTTGTCGATATTTCTGCTCTGTTATGCTACCATGGATTTTTGAAAGTCTGATATTTGTCGGGGACGATAGTAAGCAGGCTGGAACATCATCCCCAAATTATACCTCGTTTTGTCGAAGTATCGTCAACGGTTCCGGAGCCGCCCAGATTATGGCCCACCATGTCAAAAGATGCACATTTCTGGGTTGGATCCCGGACCATACGCAGCTGGATTCGGTTTTCAAACAAGAGTTTTTGAAACTGTATTCAAAAGCTATGGTGACAATGTTGAATCTCGACGAGTTGCGGTTGAAGAAGGTTTCCCTAAACAAGACTTTTTTCAAGGCTGTGACAAGTCTCCAGCGCCTTAGAAGGCTCACCCTGGACGGATGTACCTTTCCGAATATCCCCAACAAAGATTTTCGCAAGCTAGCATCGCTCCAGTTGACAAGTCTTTCTCTTGCAACAGGACTGCTTTTCGAGGAGGAAACCCAAGCGCTTGTCCAGTCCTTCAGCCTCGACAGCCTCCTCGAGGTGAGAACGAACAACTGGGACTTTGCCACGAGATTTGCGAATTATGAGGGAAGCTTGCCTCTGGAAACATTGGACCTTTTCTGCGTGGACGATGTCCCGGTCCTCTTGAACATTCTCAAGAATACCCCATCCCTCAGGGCTCTCCGTATATTCTCCGCTACTCTTGGCCAGTGGAATCCCGTTCTATGTGAGGCAAGCATACTTCCAGTCCTGGAAAAACTGGAATGTCCAATGTTCCTTCTTCCATCGCTCGTTCCTGGTCGCCCAATATCATGCATACAAATCTCGCCCGCTACCTCTCTGACTGAATTGCCAATTGAGCGACAGTGCGATGTCCGTGTTTTCGGGAAATCCACCCGCCCAATTCGCGCCCTTCGCGTTCCAGCTGACGTATATCGTCTGGCTCCATTTTGGAAGTACTTTCCGGACCTTGTGTCGTTGAAACTGGAATTCTTGCATAACGAAAGTGACCACCCAATCTGGCCCAAGTCTGAGGATGATCTTGAACATGTCTGTCGATGTCTTTTAGTTGGTGAGATCACAGGCTGACTTCCCCAGCAGATACTGAAGGATTTGGGCCGCGAATGGCCTCACAATCCACCAATTCGACGACTCGACATAGGTTTCTCCTTTCTCGGATGGAAGGATCCGTTTTTCAACCTCGAATTGCAGCATAGAATACTTTCGACAAAAATCGCAAACGCTTTTCCTCATCTGGGCACGTTCAGTCTCGTGGACTACTTGGTGTGGGAGAAGATTGAAGAGGACAACGCGTGGACACCGACAATTCCCCCCCCATTTGTGGAGGTCGTCGCTAAACGATTACTCAGCGGCAAGATCCAGTGTGTAGATTATCAAGGGTGTTTTGCTGCAGTCATAGGAAATCTATAACACTGTGAATGCACGGCTCTCTCGGCCCCTCTGGTGAAAATCGAACAGGTGGGATATCACGAAACGCACACCGTGTTTTCTGTTCAATAGCATACTTGTTTTGTTTGGTCAGCGCAGTCGTGTAAGCAGTCGTGTAAGTCGCTGTTCTTAAACGGTCTTGATGCAAGATCATTTACCATTAAATCAACGGTAGGGTGCTTAGTGATTACCGACTTTCCACTGTTACCATCCCATGACCGTGGATTATATTTCTCTTGAAATAGGCAGAATTTGGAAGATTTCAACGCTTGTACAGGATTATACACAGACCGGTGCATTCTCACCACCTCGGTACAGCCTATGACGAAGGTCCGAGGGAACGTGCTCACAATGTAACACATACCATCACCTCACTAAGCACGTTCCTCCTCCGTATGACCAGTCCGTCCTTTTCTCGAGTTTGCGCTCCTCAATGTGGATGCCAGCATTTGTTTTCTACACTGCGCAACCATATCCATAGCGAGAGGACTCAATTTTTTTGCAAGAGCACCATTGTGTAAATAAGAAAGGATCTGTGGGGATCACGATTAGATCAGATATAATGATATCGTCATGATCGTGATGACCTAAGCTAAAAGTCATTGGACCTATCTCCAAAGCTCAGTAATCATAACGCCCAAATCGCGGTCTATAAATTCCCAAGTTTCTTTCATTCAAACCACCACCACTACCATCATGACCACCTCACTTGACCAACTTAAACAAACCGGCACGGTTGTCGTTTCTGACTCGGGCGATTTTGAATGTGAGTGTATTGATTGGGATTGTCTTTGGCGTACCTAACCATATCGTAGCCATCGATGTCTACAAACCCCAGGTAAATTTATCAAGGTCTTCTCTTTCCCAATGAGTAGCTTATATATTTATTAAGGATGCCACAACCAACCCCTCTTTGATTCTGGCTGCTGCAGGCAAGGCGGGATACGGTCGCTTGATCGACGCGGCTGTCAAGCACGGAAAAGCCAAAGGCGGAAGCATCGAACAACAAGCCGACGCCGCCATTGACCGCCTAGTGCGTTCTTCGCTATATTATCGAAATGGATAAGGCGTTTGACAGCTTAACACATAGCTCGTTGAATTTGGCAAAGAAATTCTTGCCATCATTCCTGGGCGTGTCTCCACAGAAGTCGATGCTCGCCTTTCATTCGACAAAGAGGCCACAAAAGCAAAGGTTCGTTTATCTCGACCCCCGCCTAACCCATATTCTCACTTTTCTTTTTCTAGGCCAAGGAGCTCATCGCTCTTTACGAGTCTGTTGGCATCAAGAAGGAGCGTATTTTGATCAAAATCGCATCAACCTGGGAAGGTATCCAAGCTGCTCGCGAGCTCGAACGCGACGACGGGATTCATTGCAATCTTACCTTGCTTTTCGGCTTCGGACAAGCTGTTGCGTGCGCTGAAGCCGGTGTTACTCTGATCTCACCCTTTGTCGGCCGTGTAAGTCGCGTCTCTTGCACATCTTTCACGCGGTCTATTTCTCAACGCGGTAATACAGATCCTTGATTGGTACAAGAAGAGCACTGGCAAGAACTACGAGGGGGACGAAGATCCCGGTGTACAATCTGTCAAGAAGATTTTCAACTACTACAAGCAGCACCACTATAAGACCATCGTCATGGGTGCTTCTTTCCGAAACGTGCGTTGTGAGATCAAAGAATCCTGTCAATCACATCTAACTTCGGCATTAAATTACTTTCACGCGGTTTTAGATTGGCGAGATCAAGGCTCTTGCGGGTGTTGACTTCCTGACCATTGCCCCGTCTCTCCTTGAAGAATTGAAAAAATCCACAGACCCGGTTCCCAAGAAACTCGACTCCAACGCCGGTACGTAAACGGGTGTGGCGCGCCGTGAAAGACACTAATGATGCGCGCTCGGAACCATATACAGCCGCCCAAGCCGACCCGATCCCCAAAGTAACCTACGTCGACAATGAGCCAGAGTTCCGTTGGGCTCTCCTTCAGGACCAGATGGCCTTCGATAAGCTCCACGAGGGTATCAAGAAGTTCGCCGAAGATGGCGAGACCCTCAAGAAGCTACTCAGGGAGAAACTCTCTGCTTAAGAAGACGACTCAAGTCACGGTTCGCGGGGTGGATTTATGCTTGGGAAGTGCGTCGTTGTGGATTTAAAACGAATACAATGGAATAGTATGCGAGGAAGGAGTGAAGGTTGTTTCCCACATGGCTCCTATCGCTCGTCTCTCTTGGCTATGCCGCTCGTCTCAGAATGTGTCATAGTAGACGTAAATTAGAGGAGGAAAAGAAAAAATGCCATGTATTACTAGTGATTTACCATCATTTCTCTTACGACGATGGCAGGCGAGGACGCTCGAGGACGTACTGTAAATGCACATATTTGATTGCCGGTTATTGATCGAAACCTTCGGGTTTCTTGATACTCAGCTCTTGTCCACTCCAATACAGGGCGCTTCATTCAAAAGATTGCAGTTCAGCCTTATCACAGCACGGACTCGCTTCCTAATGTCGAGCGCTCGATCACTTGCCTTCGTTAGCAGACCTTATATTATGATTATGGTGGCAATTTATAAGCTTGATTGCCCTTGTCAATAATTGAAATATCACGACGGACCACGGGCGCTGTGAGCGATCGAAAGTTGAAACCGAAGACAATTGACAGTCAACAGCAAAATCCGTTATCCATATAAGATATGAATGTAATCTTAATCCCGAATCTTGTCTTCTCCGCAGAAGTACTAGTGTATATTCAGTATAGATGCGGACGCAGGAGATGACTCGGAGTATGAACATGTTACCTAACGTTATTGTTGCGCGGGCAACTTGGCCGCAGCACTGCTGCCGCCGTGTCCTTTCTAAGAATAGAACTGGTTTACGTCGACCATCAGGCTTGACATATCTCATCTAGGTTACTTTTGTGAGACAGGCACAGACTTGACAAGGAGCCTCAACTCACGAAGATTGATTTTGACTCGTTCGACAAACATCCTACAGTTAGACAAATGTGGAACAGTCTACAAATCTGCTCCCCAGCTCCGAATCTTCCCTTGATTGCGAAGGATCCATGGCAAATGATTGATGGGAATTCTGGAACCTAGCCACGATGACATATTCATGTTATAGCCCTGACCATGTTCCAGAGTATATTCCTATTCTACACTTGACCCCAACTTGACCCAGGCAATAGTGATAATGTCAAAGCTTCAAGATATTTGTTTGATTTGCCACATCGGGTTGCAAACTGGAGCGAGTACAGAGATTTTTTTTGCTTGGTGTATATCGGATCCTGGGGGGCAACGGTAGATATCAGGCTCCGTTTTGTCCGTAAACCCTCCTCGATAATGCGAACGAGTCTTCACTCATAAACAATAGCGATGTGCATGACGATGGACATGGCGCTGAGTTAGAGCCTTTCCACATTTTAAGGTCTGTCAGCACATGCCGTCCTGTGATGAGGCCTGAGGTTCGGGCTGTGTCAATGTAGAGGCCCAAGAGGAGGCAAGAGGTGGTACAAATTGCTCTTCTGGGAAGCCCGCACGGTCATGTGACTGTTGATGCTTCCGAATCATAGGCGCTCGGCGCTCTGCCAACTTTCACCAGACTCTGGAATCATTGGGCAACGTGCACTTGACACTCTAAGTGTTGCGGAGCATGAAGGTTCAGGAAATCCCAGGTACGCCCCAAGGGACAAAGAAAATCTCAACTTGCCACGTTTTCGAGTCCGCACTGCCTTCACAGGGCTCATTCGCCTGCCCCGCCTCCATTTCCCCCATATCTTATCACTTTCTCCAGCACTCAATGGTTATCTAAGAGCTGCGACGGCTTGACGACGAGATGAAACACCGAGAGAGGACGACCCATCGAGGACAAGGTCCAAATACGAGTATAGGTCCTGATAGCGTCGGTCAATTTTTGTCCGAGATCTTCATGCCAAATTAGGCCTACTTGGCTTTGCCTACACAAGTCATGTATGTGGTCCCAAATGATATCATGTGAGATGCTGCTCCCGATGGGATTTGGAGGACGGAAAAGAGAGAAGATTGGTGTGAGTCACAGTTTCAATCAGGGAGCCGCGCCCCGAGGTGCAAACGCCGTTCTTTTTTGATTTTTTTTAGCATCCACATACAACTAGATGATTGTGAGTAAAGGGTTCACTCTTGTGTCCGCGAGATTGTCGCTATCGGTCGATGATCTCAGCGCTGCTCCGGCCGGTAAGTCCATGGATCTCTCCTGTTTCTGGCCAACGCTCATGATCATTGCAGCAATTTAGTGCGTAACGCTTACGATTTGGCTCGTCTCTAGGTATGACTGGGCATGACTTGAAACCAATCAGGTACAGTCTCCGTGCCACTGTGACGCTATATCGGTCTCTCGAAACAGGCTTTTAAAAGTCTCCAAGCTACATCCATATTGATCATTATGTTCTAACTTTCGTTCTCTCTCTTGATTCACCATGTCACGGCATTCGACCAGCTCGCGCAATACGGCGCCTCCTGTGATCACTCTTTATGACGTCCCGGGCCACACACCACAACCATGGGCCCCCAATATCTGGCGGATACGGTACGTTCATACTTGACCACCCTTCCGGTTCTTCACTGACCCACCGACGCGCAGATTTATACTCAACTACAAACGACTACGCTATCAAACAGTTTGGGTCGAATTTCAAGACGTAGAACGAACACTACGACACATTGGTGCACCCCCATCTGCTTTGCGAAGCGATGGGCAGCCAGTCTTCACTCTCCCCGTCGTCGTTGATCCAACACGACATCCTTCGTCACCCCGGATTCTCTCCAACACCAACACCATCGCAGAATACCTAGAATCTACATATCCCGCTCGACCCGTATTTCCTGAAGGAACGAGGGCGTTACAGACCCTCTTCGTTCACTTCATTCAGGAAGTCTTTGCGAAACCATTACTCCCCATCATGGTTCCACTCAGCCATCAGCAGCTGCCGGAACGGTCTCAGGCGCACTTTCGCGGTGCTCACGCAGCTTCTGGAATATTAGTTGGCCCTCAAAGGGAACAGGCGTGGCTGGCGGTGAAAGAGCAGTTTGACTTCCTTGCCATGATCATGGACAAGAATTGTGGCGATGGTGACGGTATCGTCTCAATGGGACATGATGTCACATATGCGGATTTCGCGCTCTGTTCAGTCTTAATCTGGATAGAGCGGATGGCTGCCCATGACGGATGGGCACGCGTCAGGACTTGGAACGGCGGAAGATGGAGCCGTCTATGGGAACGATGCAAAGAATATATGGACGAGTATTGATTCTGGATCCAGCAATTCACGAGGATACTTGCGCATCACTTTTTTATTTGAACTTTTGAACCTATCTCCCCCGTTCCAAAATTACCATCACTCCTTCTAATTATATTGAAATTCTTTATTACATATTGGACCATCTCGCCTGTAGCTACAGATACTCATTTCGACTGTATTTTTACAACATTTTTCCGGACTCTCTGGTTCTTCTGGTGGACTTGTGTGGTTTGACTGGTTCATATACACATCAAGGACAATATTACTACTATTTTACGATAGTATGTAGTTTCTTACACTTCGAGGCGACCTCAGGTGGAAAGGCAGGACGTACAAATCTAATTGTTTAGCTGCCGAAATAATGAATGATCTTTCTTGATACTACTCTACTCGTAGAGTCGACCGGGCTTATTTCTACCGAGTCATTTCGTTATCAAGATGATTCGAATCAGTTTTAAGATTCCAAAATCCATGGGTATGTGGAAAAGACCGAAAGAATCTGAAATATGAAGACTCGTTATGAGTCAATGTGGCATAAGGATCAAGTGCAGGTAACAACAGTACCATTGAACTATCGTCATTCTTGGCGCATATGCCGAACTAAGTAAACTCGATATGACTTGCTACGAGTCATGGAACGTTTCGTGCTGTGCGTATATTTGACAAGAGGGTGTTGTATCTCAGTTCGTGACACATAGATTGGGTATTGACTGTGCATTTACCGGAACGAGGCATATTGTTATGTAGGCGTAGTTCTCATAGTGGCTTAGTGGTAAAAAAACGGTATCAGACAAGTCTCCGACGAAGACAACCGGAAAACAACCTTAGTACGCAAGAGATAGCTAAGTAAGATTATTCTCGGGTCTCGCCGAAGCACATCTCAGTATGTGCATCTACAGTCGATTGTTTGTCGTCCATATATGAAAGCTGTACACAACGACAGTGCAGAAGGCGTTGTATGGGAGACAAGAGCGGCCAAGTGCGACACGGCAGCCCAAGTTGCGGGAGATCGCTAACAGTATCTATTTTCAAGTCTCGCCTACAATCACAGAATTTGAGCTATTGCCGTCTGCCAGAATGGTCCACTTGAACTCGAGTCATGATCCATGTTGGTATACATGGCTTCCGGGACTAGGCGAGATAGTATTGCCTTGCAGAACTCTCTTGTGGCCAGTGAAATAACCGATCGAAGTAAAAGACAAGTGGTCGTGAAAGTAGACAAACATCATCAGACATGCTTAAAGCGATCATCACTCGTCCATCGATTGCGTAAGCGTCCATTCTATTCTTGCCAGTGTTATGCCAGTGTAGCGTCTATCTAGAGTCCCCTTCAAGGGCTTTCTTACATTATGACGATCGCGATAAGGGTCCCGAGCAACGCAAATGCCTAACAGGCGAGTTGTGCGACTCGTTCACCGTCATATTATCCGAAACGAAACAGCGCCGCAAGGTCACATCTCAAGGCCGCCTCTGTCCAACCAAGGTTCAATTCAGTCGTTCTGTGGGGACGCTTACATTGGCTTTTCTTTCTCTCTCAGGCATGAAACTTGGACAGCTTGAAATCTATCTAGTTGTCTTAGGGCCTTCCCACTGCTGCTTCGTCGACGAAAGGGTCAAGTTGAGACTGCGTGGTCAAGAGGAGGTGATTATTGTATAGGATCTGAGTTAACGTTCACCAGGCACTCCTTTCGCAGTCCCAGCCTGGCGCTTGGACATCATTTCGCTCACCTGGCTATCGTGTCCCGCTATCACCATGTCTTGTGGTTTTCAAAGTATACTTGACTTGGAATTAGTGATAAGTCAAGTTACCCTGCCGACTGCTCCAAAGCACCGCCCTTATCACCTTGACAAGACTAGGCGTAGAAGCGGGGTCGCTCGACGCAATGTTAGCCATATCATTCGACCAACCTGATCTCCAACGCTTGCTCGCTTCCAATAAGATCTCAAAGAAACTCCGAAGACTATAATAGTCTCCTTGCAACTCTCATTCTTTGACTACTTTCACTGAACTTGCTTCAAACAGACGTTGGAACAATCAGCCTCGAGATTCTTGATGCGTTGGGAACTGAATTCCTCACACTACAAATTGGGACCGACTCATGAGGTATAATGCATTTCTTGTTCAACTAGTGACCCCCTTGAGCGAGCAGTATATTTTCTGACATTGGAAAAAGAGTAGAAAGCTATTTCAGAAAGCATCCAGTCTGGCATGTAAGTGACCGTGGCTTGACTGATCAATGTCTGGCTCTCTCGTTCAGACTTCGAACAGGCTTTTATACATTTCGTGGTGAGAAGTCCGTCAGTAGGCCAAAAACCTAAAATACTCTCCGCCTCTTTGTCGTTATCACATCAGGTTCTTTGCTTTTTATGTCCTTTGTACAATTTAGTTTCTTTGATCGTGCCCGTAGTGCCGATATGCGCCACATACATGGTTCCTGTCTTTATCATGAGTTCATCGGTAAGATATTGATCAAAACCTCATAACAGTCCTCTGGTTTGAAGCCTAGCGAGTGTGGAGCGGGTGTATCTGCAGATACGTTGAAAACGACATTTGTCTGGCCGAGGAGGCCAGGAGAAGGACATAGCGACCACAAATCGCGAATACCATGAGCCGCAAGCTGGGGAAATTCATGCGCCGGTGACATGATAGCTGAGTATACGTTCGGCGCGGGTTTCAGGTATATCGTAGTCGTAACCCAGCCTAGGAAACCGCCGCTCCTGACTTCCGTCGCATTTGTTATCCATTCTCCGCTCGACGTATATGCCCGCAGGGTATTGTCAATAAGGGCCAATGAGGGATAATCGTTGTATGGGAATGTATGATAAGTCTGCCAAAATGTTCAGATCCAATTCGGGTCACTCAAAAAAGCAATGTGTTGCCCACTGACCGATGTCACATAGAAGGATATTCCAGACGATGCACCTATGCAATTATGTGTTAGATCGATTACAACAGCGGTAACAGAACACTGCACCATTTTGACCAAGTACCAAGGGAGCGCCGGTAGCATTAGCGTTGGGACGTGACACATTGACAGCTGCTAGGGTGAAATTATATGTGAGATGACCAAGGTTCGCTTGACCCAAGCAGGATGTAATGGCAGAGAATGTGAGGATGAAGGAGAAGAGAGCTCTGAAATCCATTGAGTTGATGAGATCGTGCCTATGATCAGGTCAAAACAGTTTAGAACACGGCCGGAGGGAGCAAGCTGTGCTTGAGCAGTTGGGCTAGAGCGCCGAGCAGGGATCCGTAGTACTCCGAGAAACCATCGCCTTTTATGTATATCATCATGTAGTGTCAGGCGCTCCCTCGTTCACGTGGAAGACCGATCTGTTCAGGGTGCGAGGCAAGTTAAAGTGAGTTGCAAGCGGTGACTTGCAGTGACTTGCATAATAGAAGCCTTCACGAGGTTGGCACGTTGCCTAGATCAAATCATGCTATTGAGAATGGAGATCCAGAGGAAGCGCGGAAGGGAGAAATGTAAGCCAAGACACCTAGTTGAGCGGTGCGCGGAAGCGCATATAAGCTATTGTGTACTTACTAGCTGCACATTTCTCATGCTCTGACTTCGAATTCGTAAACGAGAAACGGGACACGCACCGGCCCGTATATGGCATTCGGACCAAACGATTTTGTAAGTACAGGGTCGATGGAGGATTGGTCGATATCTGATTTATTGATGATCTATGAATGAAGAATTATGCTTCTGGCGAAGGAAGTGCCACTGACAAGTTTGACATGCTAGACCCAACGTGGGTAGGTTCTCATTAGTCAACATGGGAGACAGGCTACCGTGCTAGCCGACATCTTCCTCGCAATTGAAAGTCATATTTAACATTCTCCACTGCTGGATAGATACCTCTGCGTTCAAGAATGAATCTGTAATTTTATGATTAGAGAGCAAGCAGTTAAAAGTTGATCTGGAATCATGTATCATGATTGTCCAATGCATGGATGAAGTGCAGAATGACCTCTAGCTAGCTCTCAGAAAAGAACAAGGACTGTCAGTGAGACGGGACTTGTCTCCAGAAAGAGAGCATACTCTTACAATCATGACAGAATGTTTTGCAGCAGCAGTGGTTTATCCAAGACGTACTCAGGGTAATGATCAATGCGTCAACAGGAGAGGGAGGAGAGAAAATCAGACCGTTCTTCCCATTAGCAGCCTCCGCAGCACATAAGAAACTCTGCATTGGAAGACTGAGAGGGAATTTCTCCGGTAAAAGTCAAGCATTCCGTAGGCCATTCACATCTCGGCCCCAGCTTGACCTTGAAGCACCCTCCAAACACGCCTTTCGATGCGACGTGGTATATTCCTGTCGTGACTGATTCATGCGGAAGACGAGACATCGCACGAGGTCTTGGCAGGTTTCCTCTGGGATCGGTGTTTTCCAAATTGGAGCCAGTATGTCATGAGGAAATCGTTTATCGAGGGTTGGGACAAATGCTTCCAGGTTGGTAGAGTTGGACAGCCGAGGTTGCGCAATATGAGTGACAGTTTACAGATTTTGAGCCATAGGCGATGTGATGCGGCTGGTCTCCTGGAAAGCATGCCATTCGGCTTCGGAACTGGGCTGTGGCCATGGTGTCTGTAATGATGGTAGTTTGAAGGTGGGTAACTCGGAACACGAAGTTGAAGAGTAGAACAACGCGTCAAGGTACCTGCCGCCTCTAACCAGGGTTCCCCTGACATGCTTACATCTATGCTCTCGACATGGAGCCAAGTCCGTCTCTACAAAAGCTTTACGAAGCAATAAAGTATCAGTGGGTTTTGCAAACAGTCCTTATCGATGATAAAAATATACGGTGGATGTCCAAACAAATACACTTCTGAAACGGAAAAGCAAGCCGGGACGCCCGCAGCGCAGCACGGTATTCGTTCCAAAGACGTCGGAACCTGTCAGCAGGTATGCCAGCGAATGTAAGGTGAAGTTGCCGGATCTAAATGTGGGATCAATTTGGTGTAAATTGACCACGAGGAAGACGCCGATGATACTTCAGAGCATTTGTTAGCGGTCAAATTTCCCCCTTTCAGCATAGGCCATCCTTCTTCCTTTACCATGGTCGCTTCATTCATTGACGGTGTTGAGGAATTCTTCCTCACAGGCTTGATTGCGCTGGCAATCGTGTTTGCTACAATCCGTGCATATTTTGCCAAATTGCTGGCATACATCGACTCGGCCGGTCCTTTGGGGTCCTTCCTTGCCTGCCTCCTGTTCGCTTTGGCTGCCTATTTCTGCTTTGCCATTATTCGCTGTTGTCTCTGGTGCAAAGAAGTCAGAGACGAGGAGAATAGCTCTATTCAAGAATTAGACCCACCGCACCCACAATTTCGAATGTTTCCCATCTTCCTTGATCAGGGGAATGATGGGTGGTCCAGAAGATCGTATAGAGGGCGACGCGGGGCTATCGTGCTTGGTGATTACCCAACAGGTGAGCAACTCAAGAAGATTTGATCGTATAACGAGCTGACTTCGAGCAGTACATCCTTCGCTCGAACGGCAATATTCGGACGCCTAGACCAATTTATACTGCTCCTCGTTTTGTGTGAGTGCCGCGCTCGCAGTTTTTTGCGACGTTCTCTCATAGTTCACAGGGCATTGGAGAAGCGACACGAAAGCAGTTGTATAACTATGCAAATTGACAGTAGAAGCAATCTACCAAGATGAAGATGAAATATTACCATAGCACATCGGAGCTGAAGGTCATTATTGAAGGCCCTTGACAAATTCCAGCGCGAGTTTGGGACTGTTGAATCATCAGTTCATGATTATGGGCAGAACTGAAAAAGCTTTCACCTGTCCCCTGGTGTTACTGGAAGCTTCTTTTGCACAAGTTTACCTCCCTTCTCGAAGATAAAGTGACTCCTCTTCGTCTTTCCCCCTTCCCCTGCTCCCAAAGCAGTAATTAGAATTCGCTTCGGATCTGAAATGAGTGGGTAAGGAAGCTCCTTCTGCGAGCATGAAAACAGCCCTATCAGCTCCAGCAGTCCATAGTTAGGCACGCGGCAGTTCACTTCACCTTGGTTTGCCATTTGCTTTGCGAAGCAAATGAGTCTGCGCTTAGGCAATAGACGTCAAAGTTTAGAGACGTAAAATCTGGGTAGCTGTCGCGGAAGCCACAAGCCTGGGTGGTACATCCGGCTGTGCGAAAAGAGAATTGAATTAGTCAAACGAACGTGCATGAGCATCTGCAGAATTGGTGATCACGCACGAGTATCGGCCTTGGGCACAAGAAATAGGATAACACCCTTCTCAGAAGCCAAGTCAGCAACTTGGATATCTTCTCCCTTCTCGTTTTTGAGAATCAAATTGGGCAAGCTACCCCCAATGTCGATCGCAGACAGAGGGGTATCAGTAGGGCTGCTCCCTGCTTCTTCGGCGTTCTCCTCGGTATCTGCTTTGGCCTAATTACCCATTGATTGTGAGTGCCAGGACGTAGACAACGGCGAATGAGCGAAACCTTTTTGGCGCTCGAGGCCTTGCCATCCTTGGCTTCATCTGCAACTTCAGCTGAGCGCTTTTTCGTTATTTTTGACTTTGGCTCTACAACAGGCTGGATCGGTTGTGAGGCAATTCTGCCGGAGCGCCTTGGGGGTTCAGTCACAGCATCTCCGGCGGGCTTTCGAGGAGGCATGATGGAAGTCGGTTTCAGGGTAAAAAACGAACAATGTTCAGGATAATCGGTAGACGAAGTCCCACGGACTGCACGCCGGCGCCGCTCTCTTGCCTGGCTTGAGCAAGGGCGCAGATCAAGCGCGATTTGGCCTCAGGCACGGTCTGGAGAGGAAACATATGATACCGGATATATGGTCGATTCCGAACATCTGACGCCATCTCTGCCTTGAACATGGATGATTGGAAGAATAAATAGATATGCAAAGTGATTATCAGTAACATATTGTATACTGTATGTAAATTGTGCCACCAGCGGTTTCAATTACTCTGCGAATGATAGATGATACTAGGGCCATGAACGCCAATGTACTGAAAGTATACAGTAGGGGTGAATGAGTCCCATGGATGAAAGGAGAAGAAAAAAGTGAGTAGAAGAAATCCTCCATAGTTGTCCTTGGAAAGTCATTTCTCGTTCGGATTATTGACAGCTTGCCGCTGCAGATCCCACTGATCTGGAAAATATGTTAGTGAACATAACTAACCCAAGGTAGGTTAGTAAGCTCACAGGATAATGTTCAGCTTCCAACGTTCGGCATTGTTGGCGTCGAGTGACTTCTCTCGATAGGTTGCTGTCCTTCTGCCAATGTGGGCAAACCAGGGGTCAACGGACTTCTCTGAAATGTAGCTGAGGTTGGGGTTTGTGATTGAAAAAAGTCCAGGTGCTCCGTTGATGGCGATGAAATAGTTGGTGAGATGATATTAAGAATGGAGTTCGAGGAAGAGCGCGAGCGTGAGATGTAGGGTCGAGGAGATGGTTTGGGGCTCTCGCTGACTACTGGGGAGCTGGCAGGTTGCAAGCTGGAGGGCCTTTCGGGTAGGTTTGGATCTCCCATGCCAGAAATCATTTCCATGCCAAATTCGTCTCCTAATGGTCGCGGCGGAGGTCTTTCAACCATCGCTTCCAGGAGCTGAACAAGGAGAATAAGAAATATGTCGATCTCAAAGTCTGAAGCCACATACTTCTTTCCGCAATTCCTCTCCTGCGTACTCTCCTTCCATTTCTGCAGGACCCAAGAGTACAGTTCCCTTCCGGAAAACTTCTCCTTCTTCTTCTACCCAGATGCGAGACCTGAGACGGAAAGAGTTTGAGTGACTGAAAAATGAATGGCATTGAGCTCCACAGACCGGTCAGTCGGCGAGGCAACCTCTCCTGCTCTGTACTCGCCGTCGTCCTCAGACTCACTGCTACGAAGCCTTGGACTAAGTACTTTCTCTGGCTCCTCCGGTTCAGGTTGAGCCTTTCCTTTCCCTTTGTCAATCCTGGGAGTCGTGGGCGTGAGTAGATCCTCCTCAAAAAAATCCGCGCTGCTTGTCTCAGATGCATCCTCCGTGACATGCGGACGCCCATTAGCCCTTCCGCTACCATTGATGTGCGGCAAGCCATCCAACATCCCATCGCCATCGTCATCCGAGCCTTGCGAGCCATTGAAGTTCAGTCCTAGACCTTTGAGAGTGAGGCTTGGCTTAGTGCCTCCGGGAACTTTCTTGAGCAAAGAGAGCAACTCGTCGTTTATATCCAATAGCTCCTCTAGACGTGCTGGGTCGTCTGTATCCTGGATGATTGTACCCAGCTCCGAAGCTATAACACGCGTTTTCCCTACGATTCCGCCCAAAACATTTTCAGACTTTGGCGTGGAAGGAGAAGATGCCTGTTGTGCGGCTAGGGCGTCGGTTAACTGTTTGGCACAAGAGCGTGCACGTATGACAACGTCGCTTTCATTCTGCAGAACAGGGTGGGTCAACATGCAGTTAAAACGGCAATCATTGAACCTGGGATACCTTTTTTTCTTCATCCAGCCGAATCGACTTGGCCAGCTCGCTTTCCTCGATCATTCCCCAGACTCCTTTACCCAAACCACGCCCACTCGATACACTTGATCCTTCCGAAACCTTTGATAACCGCTCTGCTTCCTCGGTATTTCTCACACAAGAGTTTAAGATTTCCCTACACATTCTGAGCACATAAACAAACCATTTTTAATGGATATATAGCTCAACAGAAATGGAACTGACCGTGCAAACTTCTCGTCCCCAGGCGGGATATTCAGGTCCAGACACCTCATGACATGATTGGATTTCAGACCAGAGCTTAGTGCCATCACACCGGCGATGTCGAGGTTATTCATGGTCAAGTCGAGGTGGAGGAGGGACGTAGACTCTGGGAGAAATTCAGCTAGAGCGATGGCACCGGCAGATGTCATCGAGGTTGAGGATAGGAATAACCGTTTCAGTGCAGTGTTCAGCGTGAATGCAGTTCGTAGTGATTGTATCTGGAACCAAGTAAGTATTGATTGTAGTAACGGAGTGAGTGCTATCTATCATACTCACTCCTTCCAGGCCTGGACCAGAGCATGGATTTTTGTTCAAATCCAAAGTCTCCAAGCTCGAGTTGTATTTCTGCGGTATTTCTGAATGAGCTTGATGCAAGAAAGAGCAGTAGAAATACTTACAAGTGCTTCTGCAATTATTACCAAACACGGGACGTCCAATTTATTCTCGCTCAGATTGAGGACTTTCAAGGTTCTATTTCGTTTGAGTACTTGGGCGATATAAGTGATGCCCGACTGCCGGTTGCATGTCAGTGGCTAACAGATCCGATGAAAGAAATGTGCTCACGCGCAAATCATTCCCTTTAAGATCCAGTGTTCTCAAAGCCCCCAATCTCGGCAGATTGTCCAATGCTCGGACTTTATCCAAGAGTGCAGCACTCGGTCCGCCATCGTGACGCGTCCCATCGCTGTTTCCATTCCCTGGTCCACCAGGCACGGGATGGCGCGTCGTGACGCCGCCTTGCGATGACGACGTTATGATAGGAATGTGATGACCCGTGGGCGACAAGGGGTTTGTCGCAGTGGTAGGCGTTGCTCTTCCTCGGCGAGCTTTCGGTACATACGGCGTATAAGTAGTTTGCATACCCACAGGTGGGTGACGAGGAGGCGGAAGGACGGGTCCTGGTCGAGCAGACAGAGGGCTTGCTACAGTGTTGGTGGGTGTGGCTGGCGGAGAGACCATGCTAAGACTAGATATGGAGAGGGTAGGTGATGAGGCCGCCGAGGAAGAAGCCCCAGAAGGCATTGGGGACAATGGTGCAGGTACAACGTCGGGATAATCCCTGATCATTAATGCCAGAGCCACACCACCACTGGCTGTGATGCGGTTATGTCGCAAGGATATATTTCGGAGAGATGAAGTGCGAACAGCGCGGCCTAGCCGTCGAGTTAGTGGACTGACGAGTATCAGCGGTTGGGTTCAGCTCACATAGAGTTTCCAATGCAGCCGGCCGTAGTGAGCAATCGTCAAGACGCAAAGATACGAGTCCTGGCTCAGGGGCGGTTTCCAGAGATGCGACAATATATTCAATTGACCGTTTCTCTAGAAAATTCTGCGAGAGGTCCAGAAATTGCAAGCTCTTTGCCTGACAATAATTTAGAGGAGTCAAGCACTACGATTAATTTCTGAAATACCTTTTTCAGATATGCACCAATGAGACGAAACGCAGCGGTCTTGAGTCGCCGATTTGACGCGACGGACAGGAAAGAAAGAGTCCCAGGGATTAGAAGAGCGTGAAGCATTGGCTTCAATATCTGTGCGGCGATGTCAGGCGCAAATCTGCAGTCACAAAGTAGGACGTACCAGCTCGTCCAAGTCGCATTCTCGAAAGACCAATTTCCGCAGACCCCATTCGATTGAGAATACATCGGAAATGATGGAAGCAGTTGTGAAAGTGAGCTGCACGCCGGAAAAGTCGACTGTCCGAGGATTGGTAGGTGATGCATGCTACGGTGTCTTTGAGATTGGATAGAGATAGCCCATGTCTGACGACTTACCTTGAGTGCTACCGTGATTGCAGGGTCTGGCTCCTCCTCGCAACCTGCACAACATTCACGGTAGAAAGACTCGACTTTGTCCATAGACCACCATTCTTCCGAATCGTTTCCTCCAGGGCTGCCTGGAGTCCCTCTGACGACTCTCTTCCGCCTCTCCTCTTCTCGGTCCTCTATCGCCCGTTTCTCCTCCTTCAGAGTCGGAGTTGAGGGTGGATTGACGGAGGAGATGGGGTATACGATGGATATCTGCGGCAGAATGAAGTGTGCCCTCTTCAATGGCTTGGTCTCGTCGCTGCTGGCATTTTGAGGCTGCTGAGCCTGTGTTGGCAAGAACCGAGTGATGCGAGAAAAGAGAGATTGTTGTGTCGGCGGTGGCCGCTTCAGAATCGACTTTCCTGGGATCGGAATTGTGACAGCGGACGATGAGGGCGGGCACGACGAGCCTGACGACGAGGACGACGCCATTGACGATGGCGGAGGTGAATACTCAGAAAGTCAGGGTCGGACGTTCAACTTAGGAAATTCTGAATCTTGTCACAGTTCCAGTTCCTGACCTCCGTATGGCTTTCTTTCAAACCACAATGTATATCACGGCATAATTTGATCCTGGCCGAAGCTTCGCAGTTTTGCCTCAGATGCGACTAGACATTCTGTTACATGCTCTTTCTCTGGTCAGACTGTCAGAATAGGGGTATACTATCACATAGTGAGTTCAAACAATTCATCCCACTTGAAAGTGTGCGACTTGTTCATCGCCTCCATCATGCGACATTGTATGCTCGTAGACAGAATACAGAAATGCAATTTATTAGGCAGTGAGCCGGCGTCGATATAGAGCCCAACGATATCGCCGTCACGTCTTTGACCTCGACGGGGCCACCATCGCTTTGACAGTTGTGATCCTCGTGATGTGGGAAACTGAGCCCAGGTGCCAGAGTTTGCTCTGGCTGAATAAACTGCCAAGAAACCTCTGCCCTCCGCAATCAAAGGCAATTACCCCGTGCAGGGTGTCCTTAATGAAGAATTCAAGATGGACATTTCAGTCAAGACCATTGCCCTCGGATCTGTATCCGGTATCGGTACTCACCGTCAGCACGACGACACAATTATGGATGGCGTCCAACATATGGAATTATCGTTTCTTGGAGAGTGAAGATCAACACCGGCGTTTCCTCCTAGGCTGGGCATTTCCCCCAACCTACGCGAAAAGGCTTCCAGCCATATCCTAAATTCTGAAACTTGTGGGCAGTGACAGCTTTCGTATTACTCTGGACTAACCTATTTCCAAGTGGGGTCTCGTAAGTAGTGAGTTTGTAGACTTCCTTCCTTCCCTACAGGTCAAGTTTGGGTCAAGTCTATATTCGGCGTCTGATTGATATGTCTTCACTGCCTCCTCCCCTTATACCGAAGGTCTAGGAACACATGTTTCTGAAGCTGGAAATTTCAGAAAGCCATTCGCGCAAAGCGAACTGTCAAGGCCTGTCATGGAGGTCATCCCGAATTCCTTACTATTATATTTGACTGATGATTAATGATCTTCAACCGTCCTGGTCCTGCTTAATCTTAGTTTCGATAATCTCCCAAATGTGAATGCAATCTCTATAGGTGGAAAAGATATGATTGAATAGACCCGGCCGTGTTGTGTTGTTTTGCCTAAGTACTTACGTTGTTACCTGGTTGCTACACTCCCAAATTAGTCCAGAGTAGTAATGGTTGATTTGCCTCCTCCACGGTCTGCAGGCAGCACTCACACTAGGTCTCAAGCGCTCGGCGCTCATTGCTGGCCATGTTTCCCAATAGTCAAGTAGCTATAACAGGTGGCAATATCACCTATGCTCCAGGAGGTGTTCATAACCACGGTTTTTGCAATGGTGCGTCCTACACAATATCAAACAAGCGGAGGGGTACCGTCTTAACTCGAGCGAAATACCAGGGTTTGACGTGCTATCTAAACACATCGTTGCAAGCGCATTTCACAACTCTGGTGACAGCTTTGAGAAACCAAAGTGCCACCCTAACACTCGTGTGGCAATCTTGAAGAGGATCACCGACTGGGTTGAGGATCTCGAGCGGGAGCATCCTATTCTCTGGCTACATGGCTCCGCTGGTGCAGGAAAATCTGCAATCCTGCAAACAATTGCCGACATGCTTTATCAAAGACTGCTCATAGGCAGCTTCTTCTTCTCTCGAACAGCGCCCGCACGAAATACCCACAAGCACCTCATTGCCACCCTGGCCTACCAACTCGCGATATCCATTCCAGAAACTCGACCAGGCGTCATTCAAAGTGTGGAGAACGATCCGACCATATTTGAGCAGTCGCTTGAAGCCCAGGTCCAACAGCTCATTGTTCTTCCTATCCAAAACATTTCCGATATTCTGCTTGCAGAACCTACCAGGCATCCTCGTCTGTTTGTCATTGACGGGCTTGATGAATGCCAGCATCTAGGCGCTCAGTACGAGGTACTTCGTGTCCTGGGGGCTGCCATTCGTGCTATACCCTTTCAAATAACTTTGCTAATTGCGAGTAGATCAGAACACTGCATCCGCAACGCCTTTAGACAGAAACTTCTACGGCAGATCTCATCATCAATGCTTCTCGACCACTCTTTCAACCCTGATGTCGATATAGCCTCGTATTTCCAATCCCAATTCGATGAACTCAGGCAACAGCACCCCATGGGTGCATATCTTCAGAATCCATGGCCTTCCGAACAAACTATCAGTACGCTTGTCAGAAAATCATCCGGCCAATTCATTTACGCATCTACAATCATGAAATTCATCTCCTCAATACGCCATAATCCATGCGAGCGCTTAGATATTGTATGCGGATTGTCTCCCCGAAAACGGGACTTACCTTTCGCCGAGTTGGACTTGCTTTACTCATCCATTCTTTCGAACGTGGAAGAAATCAATGTTGTGCTCGAGATCTTGGGTTTGCTGATATCTGGAATCACGGGACCCTTTTTACCTTCTATGCCAGCGAAATTTGGCGCAAAGCTTGCATTCATGTCACCTCGATTTATTGAGGCATTCTTCAACCTCCAACCAGGCGATGTTTCTCGGCTTTTTGTTGATCTAGGATCTCTCCTGACTATTGGAAGTGACGCCGAGCGCATTGAGATTCAGCATGCATCACTCGGAGATTTTCTTATGGACAAGTCTCGTTCCCAGGAATTCTTTGTGGACGTTGGCGATGCTTGCGCGCTAATGGCAAAAATCTGCATAGGCCACATTGGTTCCGATAGTAAGTCGTCGTATTCTTCAGAGACGGGTTTTTTCTAATCAATTTACGTAAAGTTCAGCATATTTTCGAGGTCGAAGCTGTTTTGGCGAGTTTCGGCTCTATGGGTAGCATCTTCGAACATGCAAATCCAACAGCTGAGCTTTGCAGCCTAATCCTAGGCTTCCATATCCCATCTCTCACGAGACGTAATCATGATCCATCACACTTCCATAAGAAGATGTGGATATATCTCCCTTCACTTTTATACAGCATCTCTTCAACGGTTAGAATCTGACCTTGTCTACTTTCAAAATGGAAACTACTAACTGCTTCGATGTCTGTCCAGACGTTTCTGAACTCTTTCGATCTTCATAAGCATCTCAAAGACCAATTGGACGACTTTCTGCGTTCTCTGCTAGTCCGCTATTTCTCAGACGAGCGACTCATCTGCTTGGTCACGTTCGTAGCACTGTATCTCGAAGATCCTGGTCCGGTCAAAGCCCTGCATCATGTCCGCAAATACCGCGAAGAAGATCTTGACGAGGTCTTGAAGACGACACTGCTGGAAAACGAAGGGGAACTGATTCAAATTGACCAACAAGCTTTAGGACTTGTCCATCTAGTTACACAAAGTCGCAATGACCTCTTCGGGTTTGCGGGAGTGAGAATGTTGTCATCCTTTCTTCACGACCGCCAACGAGCTGGCCCATACCATATCAGTCGGAACCACTATATCCAACTAATTTCCCGCTTCGACAATTATAGGTTCAATTCAGAGTGCGTGTTGTTAGAACTTTCATATCATGACTACTGACGCATCTCCCCCAGTATCCATGTTCCATTACGTTTCGTGAATCCGTCTTCGACCATCCAAACCGATTATCATTCCCACTGTCCCCTGCCATCACGTTTCATCCAAAAAAGTAACAAGGAATTGCATGGTGACGAGGACAACGGGGTTGCAAGTAAGATCAGCGGAGGTGCTATCACGACCGACCAGCGTTCACTGTCTTCCCCAACTTCGCATATTATGGTAGATCTTTTTGTGCTCATGGGTTTGGAGCCACCCATCGCATCGGCCAGAGACAGACACGCTTTCCAGTCTGTGGGGTCGATTAACGCCAATGAAACAGGCTATGATGGTCTCGGTGTTGGTGGATCAACCTCTTTCAGTAATACTTCCACCGCCTCTGTCGGGCAGGGAACCAAGCAAGGTGAACAACACATGGAATCATCCATGGGAATCGGAAACACAAATTCCAACGGCCAAATCCCAGACAATACCACAGGCCACATTTTTGGCGGCATCGACCAAGAACACAATATAGACGCCCGCTTCGCCTGCCCTTACCCCGGATGCGGGTCTACCTTCAATGATAGTTATGGCCTCAAGGACCACATGACTATAATAACAACAACTCTGTCGGCCAGCAGCGGACGACGCAAGCAGACCGCGGGCTTCGTCTGCACTGTGCCCGGCTGCGGCGCCACCTTCACGCGTGGTTTCAACCTCAAGGGACATCTCCGCTCGCACTACGAAGAAAAGCCTTTTGAGTGCAGCCAGCCTGGCTGTAGGAAGGTTTTTGCGAGGCAGCATGACTGCAAGAGGCATGAGCAACTCCATATCGAGAGGTGGTTTGAGTGTAAGGCCTGTAAGAAGAAGTTTGCTTGGATCGAATCATATGACAGGCATCTTAGCAAGCACTGATATACCCTGGACAAGGCCAGAAGACTTTCCTTGCCATGAATTAAATTTGATGGACAAGGACCGAGGACGAGAAAGCACAATTATGATTTCATGTGAAATGCACTTGGTAATGAGAATAACAGTAGGGGAATTCAAAGTTGGCGCAACGGCCGTTTCAAAACGGCCGTTGCAAAATTGATTACCGAAGTTGCAACGGTTTCAACTTTGATAGCTCGAATAAGTACCCCTCGTCACCACAAACCACCATCATCAAAATAGTAGAAATTGATTCTGGGCTGAATTACTCGGAGATGCAGCATTTCTAAGGCCGTCTGCAAGCAGAGTCAGACGTCCGAAGGGTGGCACACGAGAATTAGGCAGAATTGAAGGGTGAGGTGAGGTGAGGGTTAACCGGTACGGTCCAGAACTGAACACCGGTGCCCGAGAGTATCCCGGCGTTGCGGTATACGCCATCGTCTCGGACCCATAGTCCTTTCCTTGACGAGCTATCCATGTCTCAGGACGTCTATCTTGGATTGGATTTCTGGGTAGTTAATGAATATATTCACGGTCTTCAGCTATTTGGTAGTTAGGTTTGTACAGAAGGTATTGTAGAGGGGACAGCTATTGGACTTTTCTCATATATCTTTAAGACATCATGAGCATGTTGGGCTACGCGCGCAATGACAGTTCGAGACGCTATCAACTGTCTCAGGGATTCCATGTGACCTTTTTGCCTCCAGTTGAGAAGGGTATTGTCTGCTTTTGCTATATCCTCTGTGAATGTCTCCCGGAGTTGCACAAGGTCTTCATTTCCTTCACACGCTAACATAGCATGCTCGGGGGACTCAATGTCAGCTCTACAGAATCTACAGAGTCTTTGGTCACGAGGTATCACTGGGCGCTGCCATCTAAGTCGTTCAATAGCAAGGCAATGTGCAGACAGCACTATATGTGTTATGGCCTCCCTGTGGTCATGGTTGACCACTTCAAGGTAGTGCCGGAACCATATAGTTTTCTGCACTAGCTTGTCCTCGTCATTGGGCTCTTTCCTTCCATACAGCAGATACTGTCGAAACCGGAGAGTAACTGCGTTAGAGACGCGCCTTAGCACGTCATGGTCACGTGTTTCAGACTCGCCCTTATGGCGAAGTTTGCTCTCCCTTGTACCTCAGTTCGTTACGCTCACACATGCGAGACTGAGGTACGCTGATCATTATATACTTGTCTACATAAGTTTACTTACTCACTGTATACCTAGTATTATCTAGGTACACTAATCTTAGTTTGTTACGCTCACGCATGCGAGACTGAGTATTATCTAGGTTTGATAGGTTATGGGCCCCGCTTCGCGCATTTGATCAACCCACTCCTAGAAGACAAACTCCAGGCCCATACGCGCCTGTATCCCCACCTGTTACCATTCCAGATCCACTGCAATCTTCCTGCACATTTTGGAAGCTCCAGATATGGCTGTTGACTCATCCATCTGCCCTGTACTGCAGGGCCCCGAAAACTTCCAGATCTGGAAGATTCGGATTCTCGGCAAGCTTTGACGAGAGAAGGTCTATGACGTACTCTTTGCACCGCCGCCAAACGCAGCCGCAGTGAGCGCAGCAAAGGCATCCGCATCTGTCGCGGCTGCAGCTGCCGCCGCCTCACCCAAAGATGAAAACTCCGAAACCACCATGGCACTAAAGGCCGCTGCTGAGAAAGCAGAGGCCCTCGCAGCACGCATCGCTGAAGCTGCAGCAAACACACCCATTTTTTCGGATTCTCGAGAAGTTCACGACGCAAAAGCACACGGCATCATAACGGACCACATATGCGACCGCCTAGCCCTCGAGACCGTCTCCGAGAATTTGGCTCTCGACCTCTTCCAGAAACTTATCACCATCCACGAAAATACCAACGTCGGCGTCAGCGCCTTTTACACTTTTGTAGGAATGATGAACCTCAAATGGGATGGTGACATGTCTAGCATCCAGGACCACATTGCGACGCTCTCTGCTGCTGACGCTAAACTCACATCAATGAAGAAACCAATCGACTCCGAATTCCTCGCGTTCATGCTCCTTCACTCGCTCCCGGACGACTCCACTTGGGAGACCTTCAAGTCATCCGTCCTAAATTCACTCCCAAAAGGATCAACACTCCTCTTCACTCCCAAAAGGATCAACACTCCTCTTCACTCCCAAAAGGATCAACACTCCTCTTCACTCCCAAAAGGATCAACACTCCTCTTCACTCCCAAAAGGATCAACACTCCTCTTCACTCCCAAAAGGATCAACACTCCTCTTCACTGACGTTGTCGACCGCCTCACCTTCACCGCCACTTGCATCCAAGGCTCGACAAATGAGTCAGCTCTGAAGGTCAAGGTCGCAAAACCCTCCAAACCGAAGCCAAAGGAATGTTGCAACAACCACCCCGATTCGACATCGCACGATACCTCGGAGTGCTACATGACGAAGCGAGCTGAGAGGGAGAAGAAGGAAAGTGGGAGAAAGGGGGATTCTGGGCACAAAGCAAAGGCCTCAAGCTCAGAGTCGGATTCAGAGGCCGATAGTGCTCAGTTTGCAGCATTTACCAACATCTCTAAACCCATGTCTGTGAATAGAGCCTTAATGACACGAGTTCAAGCCTACATTGCCGCGAATGAGTCCAAAAACATATCTCAGGACATTTTACTTGACTCCGGTGCATCTACCCACATGACACCACATCGAGACTGGTTCAATTGCGAGTCCTACAGATCCCTCAACCCACCGAAAAGGGTTCGCTTTGGCGACGACTCCTTTGCGGACGCAACGGGAGTCGGCACTATCACCATGTCGAGTATTGTTGACGGGAAAACACTCGAAACCACTCTTTCAGATGTCCTATTCATTCCCTCCTTCACACTCACATTGATATCAGTTCAAAGACTCGACAAGACGGGATTCTACTCCGTGTTCAAAGGAGGGAAATGCATAGTGAAAAGTGTGAAGGGCCGACGCACAATTCTACATGGCCAGCAACAGAGCGGCCTGTACAAGCTAAACACGACACCACACATTCACAATCACCTCCTCCCAGAAGCCCATGCGACCATTGATATAAACACCCTCCACCGTCGAATGGGGCATGTCTCCACAGACCGTCTGAAAAAGATGGTCACAGGGGGCCAACTACTGAACATTGACGGCATTAAGGGAACCGCAAAGTTTTGCGAACCTTGCACCCTGGGGAAGCTTAAGAAGCTCCCATTCACATCCAACAAAACCTGCCGTGCCAGTAGAGCACTGCAGATCATCCACTCTGACGTTGGAGGCCCAGTAACACCCAGAGACCAACATGGCTATCGGTATTGGATCTCCTTCATTGACGACCACAGTCGATTCGTCTGGGTATACTTCCTGAAGGAGAAAAGTGAAGCTTTCACAATCTTCAAACAGTGGAAAGACGACGTACAGGCACTGTTCAAAAGTGAGATTGGCGAGTTCTCCTTCTCGCAAAACTTCGTTGACTTCTTCCAAACCGACGGAGGTGGCAAGTACCTGTCATAGGTGTTTGGAAAGCACCTCATCTCAACTGGAACCTCACACCGCATCACAGCCCCTGACACTCCTGAGCAGAACGGGATGGCCGAACGAATGAACCAAACCCTGGTTAACTTAGCAACATCCATGTTAATTGACTCCAAATTATCAAAGTCATACTGGACCGACGCCATGCTCACTGCCGCATATATCATCTCCCAAACACCAGCCTCCGGCTTGAAGGGCCAAAATCCTTACAAAACCCTTTTTGGCCTGAAGGTTGACGTCTCATGGTTTCGCCCTTTTGGATGCACAGCCTACGCGCTCATCCCAAAAGACAAACGCACAGGGAAGTTTGCTAGCAAAGGGGTCAAATCAGTGATGCTCGGGTACACAACTGGCCGCAAAGCTTACCGTCTCCTAAACCTCTCCACGCGCAAAGTATTCCACTCACGCCATGTGGTCTTCAACGAGAAACCTACTGATGGTTTAGAGGACGAGGACCTGGTGGACCTAACCACCCACGATGCGCCGGCTCAGTGGGAGGACATCCTACGGAACAAGCCTCCCCATAAGTCACACTTGCCAGACGCTACAGAATCAGAGGATGAGGGGGGGGCTCACCCGGGTCAATGCCACCAACTGCCAAAGCAGTGGGAGCAAATCCGGACTCCACCTCTGCTCCTGAAGTCCCATTACCCCCGCCAAAGCACGGGACCCCCTTGAGCCTTCCCTCTGACGCCCCCACAAACCAAAGAAGAAGGACATACACACCCAATCCAGAGTCAGTGGGAGCCAGTCGCCCAAGGCGGAACATTGTACCACCAAAAAGGTATGGTGACTTTCGCCGAACCGATGAGGGCCAGCGCAGAAAGAGAAAGGAGACCAACAGAGACGAGACTGAAAAGCAGATTGAAGGCAGCACAACCGAGGGTGAAATTGCCAGGGATCCAAATGACGACAGGGTTGATTTGAGCGATCCCACCAATCTCGACGTCACAGATCTTGATGAGATATACTTCGCCGGCATCTCAAACACTGGATCGAATGCTCACACAGTGCCGGATGACGCAACAGAAGCTCTAAATGGCCCTGATGCAAAACACTGGCAGGCCGCCCTCAACAACGAGCTCCAGAGCCTGATCGACAACAACGTGTACGAGGTTGTCCCAACTCCAAAACATGTCAAGCCCATTACCTCAAAAATTGTCATGCGCATAAAGTATAAAGTACGACGCAAACGGAAACGTTGAACGCCACAAAATCCGAATTGTAGCTAGGGGCTTCACTCAGAAAGAAGGAGTCAACTATAAGGAAGTCTTTGCACCAGTGGCTAACCTCGAATCAATCAGGATAATCCTTGCTCTTGCAGCAAAATACAATCTGGAACTTGATCAAATGGACGTAGCAACTGCCTACCTAAACGGCAAACTCAAAGAAGAGCTCTACATGTTCCCACAAAAAGGGGTGCACATTCTGGACGGCCACTGTTGGCGCCTAAAGCGATCACTCTATGGACTCAAACAAGCTGGCCGCACATGGAACCACACACTCAACAAGAAGCTTAAGGAACTAGGCTTCATCCGCCTAAATGCCGAAACCTGCCTCTATGTTTGCAAGGGAAATAACAACGAGATCTGCTTCCTCGTGGTGTATGTCAACGACTTTATTCTTGCCGGAAACTCACGCCCTTTCATGAACGCTGTGAAGTCCAAACTCTCGCAGACGTTCAAAATGCGTGACTTAGGCCCTGCCACCTTCATTCTTGGTATTCAGATTACCCGTGATCGAAGTGCCCGTACCATTTCCCTATCACAAAAACAGTACGCCAACACCGTTGTGGAACAATGCGGCATGAGCAACTCAAAGAAAACATGGACGCCAATGGCACCAAATTTACACCTCACGACCGACAACCCTGACGGTGATAACTCAACCATCTTTGAAATGGAGATTGACGGAAAGGTTGTCTCATATGCCAGCATTGTAGGCTCCCTCATGTACGCTGCAATGGGAACTCGGCCAGATCTAGCTTACACCGTTGGCGTCCTCAGGCGATTCAGCTCAAATCCAAAGGCTCATCACTGGGTTGCCGCAAAACGCGCCCTCCGGTATCTCAATACCACAGCCGACATGGTACTGCAATTCGACGGAAACGACATCTCAATGGATATGGATTTCAAAGGGGATTTCAACTTTCATGGCTTCTCGGACGCTGACTGGGCAGGCGACGTTGATACCTCAAAATCCACCTCCGGATATGTCTTCATCACTGCCCGAGGAGCCGTTGGCTGGGGAAGCAAACGCCAAACATTGGTCGCCCTTTCCTCAACTGAATCCGAATACATCGGACTCTGCTATGCTGGTCAACATCTTGCTTGGCTTAGGACATTCTTTGAAGACATCGGGCATGGACAGGAGAAACCAACGGAACTCTTCTGCGACAACCAGGCAGCAATCATCCTCACCAAAGACGCCCAATTCCGAGCACGCACTAAACACATCCAACGCAAATATCATTTCTTGCGAGATGACATTGTAGGAAAAGGGCAAGCCGTCATCCGATTCGTTCGCACAGATGACAACGTCTCAGACATCTTCACAAAACCGCTATCATTCGAGAAACACTGGAAATTTAGCAAGGCCATGGGCCTTCGTCTTCACACAAGTGGGAGTGTCGAAACCGGAGAGTAACTGCATTAGAGACGCGCCTTAGCACGTCATGGTCACGTGTTTCAGACTCGCCCTTATGGCGAAGTTTGCTCTCTCTTGTACCTCAGTTCGTTACGCTCACGCATGCGAGACTGAGGTACGCTGATCATTATATACTTGTCTACATAAGTTTACTTACTCACTGTGTACCTAGTACTATCTAGGTACGCTAATCTTAGTTCGTTACGCTCACACATGCGAGACTGAGTATTATCTAGGTTTGATAGATACGCTTTTGGAGAGTTGTCTATGGTGTTCTGTAACATTTGTAGCATCCCTTTTTTGATAGATTTTATTGTTTTGTTGACAGTGTCTGGTGTGATAGCCATTATGTTGAGTCCCTCTATTGGGAAGGGCAGCTTGTTCAGTACATATTGTATGTCCATTATCCAGCTGGCTTTGACTTGTTGTGCAAGTGTGATAGAGTCTTGTAAGGAGGGGATGAGAGGGTGGATGCAGCTTGAGGCTGTCGGATGACGTTTGGTCAACAAAAAAAAAAAAGAAAAGAAGAAAAAAAAGAAGAAAAAAAAAAACCAGAAGAAGTAGACATTAGTCTCAAAGGTTTTCTCGTGAACGCAGAATCAACAAGAAGATGGGCAATGGGTTGCACACGGAAACCACGGAGGAATATTGGTGTGATGCCTTTGTCGAGGAGGACTCGAGAAGATTACATAAGCAAAGGCTCGGCAAAGACTGACTCCTGATCTCGATGTGTTTTCTCTCGCTCTCTGAAAGCAGATGATATGAAAGTCAACAGAAGCTTAAAGTTGTGAATAAAGTTGCAGAATGATGTCCCAAACATCTTTTATGCAGCACAAGGTTGCTACAATCAGAAAATTAAAGCCACTCAGTGGCATGCATTCATAGTGGTAGGAAAAGCAGAAGGAATGTGATGTCAGTGGGGATTTATAGGGATGTACAGAGAACTGTAGTCGCCTCCCACAGGGTTTTAACCACTGGTCCTGCCAAAAAGGCCGGGAGCACAGGATATCACAAACTAACTCCCAGTCCCGACCCTCCTATGTTGTGCTCCGATTACATCACATACTTAGTATATGGATAGCCACCTATATACATAAAGTGTAGTGTTTGTATTCGGTAAACTGGCTGTTTCCGTATGGGGACCGCGTCAGTATAATAAACTCCTCCTCCTCCTCCTCCTCGTTCAAATCTCAGAATTGCAACCGTGGCAGCGATGGCAGAGTTTTAACTGAGATCGCGTTGATCAAAGATACTAGATAACAATGAAAAGCTGTATCTTGTCGTGCTGCGAGCCCTACTCTTCATTAGGGGAGCTCAGAGTTCTCCGTAGAATGGCCGTAGGCGAGCTACGGCCAGGTACGCTCATGGGAATTGAATGTCCAAACATTATGTAATGCGGCCCGTTGTCACAACAAACCGTTGCGCGATGCGCACAATCTATTAAGCTGCACGAAAACTCACTTTCCTGGCGCAATCCTTGCTCAAATGGCACGCCGAAACTATCATGCCATAGTCAAAAGAATCTACATGCTACATATGCTTCTCCGAGACACCAACTATGCCCAAAAACAGCCAGATTCTCACCAACTACGGCAACAACTCCTGTCAGACCTCACTATTTTACACGGAATCAACACTACTTGCTATCTTAATCCTTGTACTCATGTTCTGAAGTGTGGAAATCTCCACCTTGCCTTCAAATATGCCCAAAACCCTCATGATCATGACCGCTTTCTCAATATGGTCCGGATATCTCCCCAGGCTTTTCATGTCCTCCTCACTCTAATTGAGGATCATCCCATCTTTTGCAACAAATCCTTTGTCCCACAAACTGCTGTTGAGACTCAACTTGCCGTCACTCTCTTTTGCATGGGGAGGTTTGGGAATGGGGCATCACTAGAAGACATTGCGCGCAATTGTGGAATATCAGAAGGGAGTGTAGAGGCATTTACAAGTCGATGCTTTAATGCTATTGAAAGTCTCCATGACCTTTTTGTCCGGCTACCCACTGCAGAGGAGAAGGAGATTGAGAAGAGATGGATGTCTGAGCATGTTGGCTTTGAGGGATTGTGGAAGGAGGGCTGGGTGATGTACGATGGGACAATTGTGGTACTATATGCAAAACCAGGCTTGAATGGTGATGCTTATTATACGCGAAAGGCTAATTATGGTCTCAATGCCCAGGTACCGTACTTTAATATTCTAAAAAATGTGTTCTTATTAATTTATTTCAACAAAAGATCGGAAATGTTCCATCTAATCTGCGTATTGTTGATTATTCACATGGCATGACTGGCTCTGCTCATGATGCCTCTGCCTTTGAACACACTGCAGCCAGCAAGTATCCTAATTGGTTCTTCCAAGGTGAAGAGTTTGCGTGGGGGGATTCCGCCTATGCAGTGAATGATTGGACAATCTCAATTCACAAGAAGCCCGCCTCACTTCGTCCCGAAAATGCCCTTTTTGACAAGATGGCATCTCGCTTGCGTGTACGTTCCGAGCATTGCATGGGTGCGCTAAAAGGCAGATTTCAATGCCTTTGTGGTCTTCGAGTCAATATCATGTCGAACAAAGATCATGTCGCTGCTTGTTGCTGGATTACAATTGCTATCATTATCCACAATCTCGTAATTGATGTTGACGGATATTCTGGAGGAAGGTATTTTATGGGAGACCATACAGGCATTGAAGAAGCAGAGGACAGAGGGGAACATCATATTGATAATGGTATTAATAACCGTAACAGTAAAAGAGAGCGTTTAGTAGCGGAAATAGTTGCAGCTCGTGCTGAATAGGTATATAGCTAATGATTACTTCAAAGGAATGTTAAAATTTAAATTGTTAAGCGTAAAAGTCATCAGAAGATGGAAAATTACCACTCTCTCTCTCAATATTCCAGACAGGAGAAGCAGCACAAGGGCGAGTAGGTGTAGAAGCGGGAGAAGGAGGAGAAATGGTAGAAGAAGAAATATTAACATTACTGTTATTGTTTGATTTTGTCAAGGAGTCATCAAGTCGATGGATTTGCTCTTGATACTCATCAATGGTCCAAATCTTGAGCTTGAATTCCTCCATCAGAAGTCTACGCTTTTTTAAGACTCTATCTTCTAATTCCCGTCGGTCGCTAGCCTCAATGTTTTTTCTACAAAAGCAAATCAGAAAACGATAATGAATGTATAAAAAAACATACTCCTGAATTTCGAGGATCCGATCCTCGAATGATCGCTTTTGCAGAAGTTTCTTTATCTTGGCCTTCGCATTTTCAATCATAGCTTGAGAGAGAGTAGATGTTTGCGGTCCTTGTTGAGGCATCTCCAAAGGCTTGTTGATAATAAGGGGGGTGCCAAAGCTTTGAATAGGTGGTGTCACATGGGAAGGAACTACGGGGGTGTTTTGAACAGGAGCATGGTTCTCATTCAAGGTTGGAGGCTGAAGATGAAGTGTTTGTCGTCCTGATGGTCCTACACCAGTTGTAACAGCTGGGGGGGTGGTACTAGGTCGTACTGAAAGGATAGAATGGAGCGAAGGAAAGAAAGGGAATTCTTTCTCAATTTGTTCTGTTAGAGGAAGAAAGATGAAATTGAATCATATGACGAGCGAAAAATGAGCTCACCCCAGAGATTCTTCGCAGTTGGATGGGTATCATGATCTGGCCCATCAGGTGGGACATAAAAGTCCAAGTACTGGTTGCCGTCGCCTTGCGATTGAGTTTGCGACTCTCCTTCCAATCCACCACCAGTTTGACGCAGACACTTTGCATGTTTGATGTATTGCTTCTGCAAACTTTGATTTCACTGGTCAATAGCATCCGTATATCTTGTAAGGGCATGCTTACTCGTTAATTTTACCCCTAATGTGCTCCCCAACAATGGTAGGATGCTCCGCAGCGAGCTGGGGGAGAACGACTGTCCCTATTCTCTTGCAGACAGCAATCTTGCTCTCTCCTGATGTGTTCTAAGATTTTCAGGCAAGTTAATTAGGAAAACCATGGCTAGAGTAGTAGGACTCACTTCGTCTCCCTCAGCCTTGCCAAATAGAACTTTGAAGTTCTCAACTTTGCCCATCTCTCCCAGGAGCTTCCAGGTAAGTTCATGGTCATTTGCAGCCCAGTAAATTGATGGAATGGAGGGTTTGTTGCCAGGAGCCATAGATTCGTTACGTTTAGATATGTTAAGTAACACGAATAGTTCAGTAGGGGTAGCACAGTGGGCAGAGAGATGAAGGATGGAGGCACTATGATACGACGCGACGCGCCATGCACCGCGATGATCACAATGTGTCACGTATGACTAATCATTGGACATTCAATTCCCATGAGTGTACCTGGCCGTAGCTCGCCTACGGCCATTCTACGGACAACTCTGAGCTCCCCTATTGTTGGACATGCCTCGGGTCACAGAGCGTCAGCAACAAACCAACAAGCTTCTTGATGCCTTCATTGTGAATTATCTGGCACAACTTGAGGCTGATATGTGGAAATCCACGGGAGAATCAGGCTCGGACTCGGACAAGGAGATGTATTCACCTCCGTCCCCTGGGGGTGTACCGCGGCAGCCTGGGGAGGATAGTTCAGAATCAGACTCAGACACGGGGGATGTTATTTCTGCTGCCATTATTTCCAGCCTGGAGCAGCTGCATGCCGAACGCTATCAGGCTGAACAACGTGACATTCCAAAGACCCAGGACAACTTACGGAATCTCATGGATTCCTATTGAAAGGACTTTTTAGAGCATACACCCGCTACACACCTGAATGTTTTGACGAACTCGTAAAATCCATTCAACATCACCCCGTCTTCCAAAACAACTCCAACAACTCCCAAATGCCTGTTGAGGAACCCGTAGCGATTACTCTCTACCGATTTGGACATTACGGGAATGCTGCCAGTACAATGAAGGTTGCCTTATAGGCCGGAGTGGGCTACGGCACCGTTCGCAATGTCACTATAAGGGTTATGACTGCAATTTGCGACGAGCATTTTTGTCGAGTCACCATGCCTTGGTCAAATGCGCAAGATATTGAGCGTGCAAAGGCCTGGGTTGAGGGAAACTCTTGTCCTGCATGGCGTGATGGATGGATCATGGTAGATGGAACTCTGGTCCCTCTCTTTCAACGTCCACATCATTATGGAAATCAGTATTCTGACAGGAAGTCAAATTATTCGATGAACGTCCAGGTAATTTTGTCCCAAGTTTCTTGATAAACTGTACCTGATTCTTTTATTCAGGTGATTTCACGACCTGACTTGCAAATTGTTGATTACGGAATTGGCCTTCCTGGAAGCCAGCACGATGCCACTGCTTGGAAACAAACACGGCTACCAAGTGAACACAAGACAATACTTGGACCAAATGAGTTTGTTTGGGCTGATTTAGCATACCCATTAAAATCCTGGTGCCAGTCGCCATACAAAGAGCGAGTTTCTTGATGATGTGCAAATATTCTTTTCTGACTTTCTTATGTAGGCCTGAAAAGCTTGAAGCTCAAAATGCCCAGTACAACTACCATGTTTCTCGCATTTGTATACGGTCTGAGCACTGTATGGGCTACTTAAAAGGCCAATGGTCATCTTTACAAGGTCTGCGTTTGCGAATTGATGACCCCAAGGCACACCAATTTGCCATACTGTGGATTGCCAGCTGTATCCACTTACACAACTTTGCACTTGCTCATGAAAACAGAGAAAATCCTGAAGCAGATGAATTTTTTACTCAAGGTCAAAATATACTACAACAGGAAAGGGAACAACGAGATCAGTGGTACAGGGAACAACAGGAGATGTTGAACAAAGAAGAAGGTGAATGCTGTGGATGAATGCATAGAATTACTGGAAGGGAAGATTAAACGAGAGGAATTAAAGAAGGTATTATTTCAGTACCAAGAGGCAGGAGAGATGTAGAATAATTACAATTGAGAAGTAGGAGAGATAAAAAATTAAGAAGATGGTCCGGCAGTCTGAAGACGTGCCAGCTCAATCCGCTTATCAAGAAGCACGAGTTTGTGTTGACGCTGGCGCTCACTATCCTCATGCTTGAGGCGTTCAATAGCCAACTGGTTCTCTGAATAAATCAATGCCCGTTGTCGCTTTCCTGCCTCCTTGATACGGTCACTCTCCAAGCGACCATTTTGAACAGTTTGACTTAACTCCTTGATCTGATCAAAAGGGTTTTTGCGTTTGGAGGGGACAGTACTGCGTGGTTCATTGACAGCCTCACGAGCAACAACAGGTGTTGACGGGACTTTTGCTGATGCAGACACCAAGCCGTCATCCGACGGAGGAGAGGATTGCTGGAGCAGGTTGGAGTCGTCGTCAAAAAGAGGGGCAGATGCCAAAGGGTTGAAATCATTTTCAAGCTGGGTCGTATCCCAATTGGGTGACCTGTTACGATCCACTGGCATAGTGGGCACATCACCACTGGTGGTAACAGTAGGCTGGGATGCAGTGGTGAGAACACTTGTGTGCAGTGGTGTGGCAGAGTTGGCAAGGGCAGAAACATCATATACAGGGCTTCCACACAGCAGGAGGTGGAGTCGGCAGTACCATGGAAATTTGAACTTCATCTTCTCTGCGTTTAAAGGTAAGAATCAAGCAAACCAGTCAGTGCAAAAGAATCCTCGTACCCCATACATTCCCAATAGGACTTCCACTGATGATCTCGTCCTTGCAATCAGCCATGATCAAGCCATGCCCCGTTTGCTGGAGCTGCTTGTGATATGCGGCATAGGTCTTCTTGAGGCTGGACAAATTTGTCAGGTCTTTGGGAGAGAAAAAACAAAACAACAACTCACGCATTAACGCGGTTCTTTACGCTCGTGCGAAGCTTGTTGACTGGAATCGCATAGTTGGGGAAAAGCTCCTGCCCAATATCACGGCAGATCTGAGCAATGGTAAGGCCGCCGCTGGTCACGCCAGGATCTATGTCGCCCTTGAACCCAAAGGCCTGGCGGTAGCGTTGATTCTCCTCGATGATTGAAATCAACGAGTCTGTGTATTTTGGGAATTTGTGCCAACTGTCAACAAATCAGTGTGCCGTAATAGAAGACTGTTTGACGTGCATACCTGATTGTGTCATCATCCTGGGGATTCTCTTTGGAGGCCTGCTCAGCCGCTTCATTGATAGGAATGGCTTTGGCTTTGGACTTAGGCTTGCTTGTTGCTTTGGAGGCCGGTTTCTTTGCCTGAGCTTTCGCTTTTTTTGCTTTTTCAAGCAGAAGCTGAGCGCCAGAATTTTTGATGGAGATGGAGGAGGAGAATCTGGCATGTTCAAGGGTATGGGTAATAAAGATTATAGTAAAAATTATGAGGGATTAACAGAACGAGTTCAACAAAGTGAGTGCACGCGCACAGCGCAACACATCTAGCTTTGAGCCCCAATGTAATGCCATAGTTAGTTCCTGGCGGCACATCAGCAACAGCGTTGCAAACTGGGGAACGTTTCACTTTTGCGAGGTCCATCTGCAACGTGTGAAAAAAACTCAAATTTTGCAGCAACTGTTTTGAAACGGCCGTTGCGCCAACTTTGAATTCCCCTAGTATCCTATATAGGATGTAATGTGAATAGAAGCTGCTACCACAGTTATAGCAGAGTATGAATATGCTGTCACAATGTTGGATGGGTTATGAGGTTTCTACCGCCATGATTAGACACCACAACTATGACTTCAGGTAGCTTTGTTACACGGTACTGTGTGCCACAATTCCCCGTACATTCACATGTGTTGTATAATGGCCTGGTGAACCGGGGAATAATATTAAGCAGTCTACAATGTACCATAGCACACAATTCCCCGGACCCGTTGAATGCAATGCTTGTGTCCTGTCCCACTGTGCATGTGGCCGGTTAATTGAAAACAGTAGGCAGGTTGCCCGTGTCCGGTCCCACTGTGTGTGTGGCCGGTAAATCAAAACTGGTAGGCAGGTTGCCCGTGTCCGGTCTCAATTTGCGTGAGGCTGGTTATTGGGAAACAGCTGTTGGATTGGTTTTGCGCAGTGGGACAATCAACCAGATGAGTTACGAAAGAATAGGACTGTTGTCCGTTACAATAGGTACTTGATATCAAAGTATCAAATGTGTAGTACGGATAGTGATTCATAAGTCCGGGCCTGAGGCTTGAGAATGCCGAAGCCTTGGGCCCGGGCCTGGGCCCCGGCTTTTTGGCGTGCAAATGCAACTGACCATCACCCATTGAATACCAAAACTCTGATGTAATCTGACACAACCTTTGCAATCTCCCTCCAATCTCCTTGTAATCTCCCATGGCATCCAAAAATGACCACGCTCTCGGCAAAGGCAAACACGTTGGCAAACCCAGCGTGCGTCTTGCAACCGCTGACAACACCGCCAAGCCCAAGGTTACGTTCCACCGAGGTGCACGGGCTGACAACACTGGTAAGAAGAAGTCCGTTTTTGTTCATTTTTTGTTTGTTGACTTCGAAAATTTCCCCTCACTTCACATAGGCTCTGTCCCCCCCTCTCGTGCCGGCGAGCCCGAGGCTACGCTCCGAGGTGCACACGCTGACAACAATGGTAAGAAGTTGTCCGTTTTCGTTCATTTTTTCTTTGTTGACTTCAATTTTTCCCCCTCCCTTTGCACAGGCTCTGTCCCCCCTCTCGTGCTGGTGGGCCCGAGGCTACGCTCCACCTGGAGGGGATGGTGAGATCAGTGTTGGAAGGGATGAGGTTGGGCTTATTCGGGTCATCACTGTGAAGGTACATGCTTGCTTTTTGGTACCATTTCATCCTTCTCACCCTATTCAGGCTCGGTCATCTGCTAAACGTACTGAGATGCTCAAGCAGCTTCAGTCAAAGGATGGGTCAAGCTGCCGCTGAACCTATCCTGGCCATAAGGTCAGATGGTCAAGCAGTTATGCAATGCTCAAGCGAGCGTATGATCTTTGACCCTTCATTAACAAGTCTATATTCACTGTTGCTGCTGATGAACCGGTCTCAAAGCAGGCGTCCATTCTTGGACTTCAGGTCTTGGATGAGGAATGGAAGTGTGTCAAGCGGACACTTCAAGTTCTTAAGGTATGCCACTTTAATCTTTTCTCTTTCACCTTCTCACTATATGATTAGTTTGCCGATGATGCCCAACAATCATTCTCATCAGAGACTGAGCCGGTGCTTTTGAAAGCAACCCCGGCACTTGTTCGACTTTGGTACTGCTCCCACTCCTCCTCCAGTTGTCTCCACCTCTGAGCCGTGGAGGAAGGAGTTTGACAAATATCTTGATGGACATGATGAGCTCGACAATGACCAGTTCATTGTGAACTAGTGGGGGGTACGTCTTGTTTCTATTGTTTTATTCAACCACTTCTAATGTTCATTGACAATAGCTGAATGCCCAATGACTTCCAACATGGGCATCACTTGCTGCTGACTACCTTGCCATTATGGCATCGTCCGTGTCCAGTGAGCGTGCATTTTCAGCTGCAGGGATCACAATTTCAAAACGCCGCAACCGACAGAAGGCAGACATTGTTGAAGCACTTCAAATTTTGAAGTCGCTTCTCAATTCTGACCTTATCTTCCGTGATAGGGATCCAACAGCTGACTGGGAGATGGAAGAGGTGGACAGGGAGGATGCTGAGATGGAGGAGGAGGCTTGAATTGCACTTGAGAGGAGGAGGAGGAGAGTATTGTTGTAGAGTAGCTAGCCAATTGAATCTAATCTTTGTGTCATTCATAACACTTTGGTACTTGTCTTTATTAAGTAAGCCCGGGCCTGAGCCCAAGCCCGGCCCAGGCCCTAAACTAATTGGGCTCAGCTTGACTTTGACTGAGCCCAGGCCCGTTGAGGCCCGGCCCAAGCCCGGACTTCTTAATCACTAGGTACGGACAGACAGATGGAAAAGATAAATGATCACATGTGTGATAAGATAACTACAGATAAGATAGAGGAATCTGTGGAGTGGGTGCGCACCGATATCACACATTCAACACTCCCACCTGATGAAGTGCATAGCACCATCACCGGAGTTCCTCTTGGGAAAAGTTCCCAATCAGTCCCATTAGACGCCGGAGGTGTTCAACGGAATCTTGTGGTAGTGATTTGGTGAGGAGATCAGCAGCCATTTCTTCTGAATGAATGAATTTTGGTGCAATTTTCCCTTCATAGACTGCTTGCCAGAGCTGGAACCAGTGACAATCAAGATGTTTGAGGCAACCCATATGCTCAGGGTGCTTTGACACGGAAATTGCGGACTGGTTGTCCATATTCATTTTTGATGGCTCATCTTGTGGCCAGCCAATGTCCGCCATAAAGTTTTGCAACCAGCATAACTTGTGGCCAGTCTCACTTGCTGCCACAAATTCTGCCTCTGTAGTTGACAGAGCAATGATTGACTGGAGCCGTGCAGACCAGGAGACGCCCCCCCGCAACAGTGATAAGCATCCCGGTGGTTGAACACCCTGTTTCAAGGTTAACGGCATGGTTGGCACCGGAGTAGGCAGCAAAGAGAGAGGAGGATAGGGAAGCAGTAGTGGCGGAGTCAGGAGGGTCCCAGCGGGGATTGCCGAAACACCCACTTCATTCGAATGCTGGTTGACGTTTCAATCGGGGTCCTGTTCTAAATAGGCGGTGCCATCAGTCCCAGCTGATCTGCCGCTCAGATAATCGCAGCACGATTTGGTCCTCTTGATTGTGCGACTCCAGGTCAGCTATCTCTGTTCATCCGTCATTGTGCCGTTTTGTTGCTCTCTGAGTACCATTATCCGGATTCCGTCATTATCTGAATATGCCTATTGTGTATTTCACCATTCATTATGCTTGCAAATGGTATAAAAGTGGAGGTCTTTGACGTTCGTCTATTCTCTAACATCCCAACTCCACTCCACTCCTCACTTACTTCTCAATGCCTCCCACGAAAGATGACTATACCTTGCTCAACCCTGCTCAAACTGCTGAATTGGCTGACTCCAGCGGTCAAATTCTTTATTTCCCAATATTCACTATTTTATCCACAGGCAAGATTTACGTTCAATGTGATAAATGCCAGAACTTCTTCCTCCTGAATCTGTCAAGGATTCCAACCAACCTTGCTAATCACCGTGGAAGGGATACCTGTTTGAAAGCTGCGCAACGATTGCAACAGGAGCGAATTCGATCTCTTGCTACATCCGAAGCCACTTTAGCTGTCAATATCTTCAATCGTCAAAATACCGAGGTTGCTGGATCAGGTATGTGTTCATGGAACTCTTTCCTATTTATTAAGCTAATCATCTCTACGTAGCCTCCTTTACCCGTGCCCGCTCTGAACTGACGACGGCTTCAGAGACTACACCTACGTCTTCCGTTCCAACCACTCCAACTATATCCAACCCATACCCTTTATTCTTGAATACTCATACTTCCAATCACAACTCTTTGATAGACGTTAATGAAGTTGATATTTTAACAAACAGTCTTCAACTGGATAGTAGTGACTTGCCACAATCATCACCTCCTTCTGTATCAGAATATTTAGGAAATGAGGACACTATGCGCGATGAGCTGCCGCCACTGGCGGAGTTCACTGACTCAGATGACGAGCTCGAAGACGACAACTTGAATTTTGCCTCAGACAAACTCTGCAAAGAAGAGCGCGTTGAATGGACACCTGGGTCGGTATGGGATACATTCCCGTATCAACAGCACGCGGACAACACTATCGGATGGAAGCCTTTTTTACTTGACAGTGACAAATGGATCCAACTACGGTCAAATGAGTGCAAAAAGTATCTCACAACTCACAAGGAAAGAGAGCTTCAAGCTTGTGTGAACTGCCTGAAGATTCCGAATAGTGCATCCTTTCGGAAATGTATTGAGCGTTTGAAGGATGATGCTGCGCCACATACACCTTGGAGATTCCTCACGCCATATCAAACACGCGGTTTGCTTTTGGCATCAAGGAAGCAGAATAACTTGATGAAGCTTAAGGTATGGGATCTTCTCTAACTTGGTTTCTGCGTGCATCTAATCATTCATTAGATTTTAAACTATTCACGAAAAATTGGATACCTGAAAAGCAAAGTGAATGATTTCCAGCGCATCACTATTCTTCTCTCTCAAAATAAGATTGTGGGTGTGACACGCTTGCTCAGCGCTGCGCTCTGTAAAGGTGCCAGCCCTGGTGCTATCTGTGATCGGTTGCAGAGCGCTATAGCCGGGACTTACTTGCCAAAGGGTGGCTGGACTGATCGAGAATTTGATGTCGCCTTCCTTGTTAAAGCACTTGGTGGTCCACGCCTCCTTTTTGTGCTTCAGAAAGAAGAAGGTTATCCATCTTTAACAACTGTTCGACGACGAAAGCAAATCCCTGAACTTACAATCTCAATCTGTATACCCACTGCTCCCGGATTTACACTCAAATATCCAAGCCTTCCTTGGGGAGACTGGACGACGACCTCCAGTGAGACCAGAAGTTGGTCAAGTATTCATGATGGATGGTGTGGCACTGGAAGAAGCATGCCGCTTTGATCTAGAACGAAATTCCATTCTTGGACTATGCCGCGAGCATTCAGATATGATAAAGCTCACGGTTAATACAATTGAAGATGTTCAAAGGGTGTGAACCGACCTATTCACAAAGAAGACTCTTCACCACGGGAAGGACGGCACTGTTGTTGCAATTGCACCAGTTACGGCACGGGAAAATTATTTCCCTGTTCCACTTGCACTCTCTGGTTCATGCAAGACAGAAAAAGGAGCCGATATGGCGCAGATGGATTCCGAAGTTTCTGGAATCGTACCGCATTCATCCTGACGGTGAAAAGCGCCATGGTCCAATCCATACCGTGGCAACCGATGGAGAGTCTAGTTTCAGAAACTTGCGCTTTCGGATCGGACTAACAGAGACGTTAGACTGCACACGGCGGTTGGAAAGATCATTTATCAGCTTCCCGGAATGAATCAGCTGACAGGCGCTTATGGGCTGCTTACTACATGTGACCCAAAGCACATCATTAAGCGCTTTGCAACAATGATCCGCTCACCGTTGGGTATCCAAATTGGCCAAGTCCCGATCTCCACAGAGAACATTTGTGACGCCCTGCTTAAACTCGATAACATGCCCCCCGAGAAAGTTCAGGAATTACTTCATCCTGCAGATAAACAGAATGTCCCAAAGGCTGTTAATCTACTTCAGTCCCTTTGTGATCTTTCCAAGATTGAACATATTTTGAGCCCCACTATTCGAAAACGTACTCGGCAGGTGATTTTCCTTTCGAAGGCCCTTGGATATTTCCTATTCCCGTTCATTGATGTGACAATGTTGCTCTCTGATCAAATTTACAACCTTTCTGCTTATGCGCACATTATGACGGCAATGTACCGTCGCCACCGAACTGCTTTCTTGACTAGCGCTCTTTATGCCAATTCACAGGCAATTGTAAAGGACATTTTTTTCACTATAGCACGCCTACAGGGACTGGACCATTCTCTAGAGTATTTTATTCTGTTCGAAGGAACAGATCGTATAGAGGGGATATTTTCGCATGTACGCACACAAGACCATGCCAGAAATTTTGACATTCTCCAACTTGCTCAGAAACTCAGCATCGGTGCAGAGATCAATGCCATGTTCCAAAGACATCCGGACTTGGACCGGGGTCATGTACGGCGTAATCTGGTCAATGTTTGCGGTGTTGATCACATAAATCCTGCTTCATGGAGGGGCAATTCAGTTGTTGGGCATGTTGATATTGTGAAAGAGTACATAAGAGGCCGCAACGAAGCTAATCAGTTATTAACAGAATATTTTACCGAGGAGGCGCGCGTGGACTTCGACGCTTTGCTTACACGAGCATCTAACAGCCTGAGCAGGATCGATCATTTACGACCATTTGGACGATACATTGGATCATCTATTGAAACCAACGAAGATGGAGTTCCAGTCCCACCTCCTGATGACGATATAAATGCAGATGACGATGATTCTGAACAGCTGGAATTTGAAGGCGATACTTTGCAATTAGCGCCCACTGACGAAGAGCAGCCACTCAATTTGCGAAACACTTTTGATGCATCTGATGGTGATCTTGGCACCAGTACTATGCTTAACATCGAACCAGAAGATGAGCTCAATCCTATTCCAAAAAAGGATTCTCACCGTTTGCAAGTTGATGGAAAGGACAAATACAAACCGTTGCTGATCACGAGGCTGCTTTCCTCTGAGGCAGGAAAAAAAGTCACCACTAGACCTCTCCGCGCCCGCGGATTAGCAGTCAGCGATGCATTAAAAACCCGGTTTGAAAGCCTAAATCAATCATCGCCAGGCGATGAGGATGATCTTGTCAAAGCAGGGGACCTCGGAGCATTTTTTGTGCGGATTGGTGACTCACTCTGCTTGGCAGCTGCTGAGGTTATGAACTTTCAGAAAGGGCCGGCAAAGAGTTCTTTGTCTACCATCAAATTTGACGATCTAGAGGCCACCGGAGCAGAGGCTTTATCAGTCACGGTTCAAATACTCGAACTGAGTCCAGCAGGATCATCACCTAATTTAACTTGGGTTTGGCCTGCTACCCAAAAATTTATCCGGGTTCAAGGCAAGCCAGGTAGTCCATCGTCGCAGCGTGATTTTGCATTGCAGATTCCAGGAAATCTTTTCCATCCGCTAGGTCCTTCTGTCACTGATATTGACGGCTGCATTACCTGGAGCATTGGAGACTCTGATCTTCGAGCAGTTTTTGAGCATGCAACGGCACTGACACATATTGAATCTAATCACGCACAAACAATTGCCAACATTCAGCGCCATCCCACCATTATCGCAAATTCAGGTTTGCCGTACCTGCGCGCTGACTCAAACCCAGACTTTTGCTTTACTTTGGAGAAAATTGTACTCCCTGAAAGTGGCAAGAAAAGGGGAGAAGAGTCTGTTGCTTGCCGTATCTGCAAGAAGAAAGTTCAGTTGAAGGATATGCGAAATCACGTCGGACAACATGTCCTCCTTTCATTGAGGAATTGCGAAGACAAATCGGCGAACTGTGAAATCGGCATTAACCCTTGCGGTTGGTGTGGAATAGAAGGAAAGTGTAGGACGCGCCTCATGGAAACTGCGACATCTACTGCTGTGACCTCTGACTGCAAATACCATTATGCAAAGATGGTCTACAAACGCGCCGTTTTGCCTTCAAATCGAAGCCCATCCACAAATGTCCCCCTTAACTGTCCCCTCTGCTTGCCAGGTGGTGAAACTCACACATTTTGGAAGTACAGTCTTTTGTATCATATGACTATGCACCACCTCCGCGAAGATGGCCGCTTTCCCCCGTTCCCTCACCAACTTCTTGTCCGTTCACATATTACAAAACTGGAAGAGGCTGCATTAGGAGTTACAGATGAGAAGACTGACGAGTGGAGGGATGATACCGGGTGGCCGGGAAGTGATGCTATCGAGGCAATGGAAGTGGAGGACTCTTTTGAGTTGAGCAGGAAACGTGCAGGTTCAACTGAGTCTCAAGCTTCTACACGATCCAGACAGGCATCTCCGAGTAAAAGGTCTCATGTTGCTTCCTAAGGTATAATCCATATAGTAGTATAATGTAGTGTGTGGTAGTAGCAGCAGAATACATTCGTAGCTTATCAGAATCTATGGACAAGCGAGTTGCGACGTTATCTGAGCGGCCGATCAGCTGGGACTGATGGCACCGCCTATTTAGAACAGGACCCCGATTGAAACGTCAACCAACATTCGAATGAAGTGGGTGTTTCGGCAATCCCCGCTGGGACCCTCCTGGGCGGAGTATTTGACACGATAGCCGAGGGTGCCCTGGATGTATTTTAGAAGATGTTTGCAAGGAGGAGAAAATCCCCTTTGGCTAAAAAAATCATAACAGAAAAACTGGAACCTCTTCTCAACGCCATTTCCAGACATTTTGCTCACTGATTTGTGTACCAATTCTTTGAGTGTGCAGAGAGAAAGTGTAGTCAAAGTGCGGACCGTCGAGCTGTATACAATTACCGTGTGGGAGAATTCATGCTGAATTCGAAATTACTGGCGCATTGCCTCTCCCCAAGGGTAGTAATGCCTCCTCCACGGGTCTGCAGGGCAGCACTCACACTAGGTTGCAAGCGCTCGGCGTTCATTGCTGGCCATGTTTCCCAACAGCCAAGTAGCTATAACAGGCGGCAATATCACGTATGCTCCAGGAGGTGTTCACAACTATGGTCTATGTAATGGTGCGTACACAGTGTCAGACCAAACAATCGGAGGGTGCCATCTGAACTTGAGCGAAATACCAGGGTTTGACGTGCTATCTAAACACATCGCTGCAAGCGCATTTCACAACTCCGGTGACAGCTTTGAGAAACCAAAGTGCCACCCTAACACTCGTGTGGCGATCTTGAAAAGGATCACCGACTGGGTTGAGGATCTCGAGCGGGAGCATCCTATTCTCTGGCTACATGGCTCCGCTGGTGCAGGAAAATCTGCAATCCTGCAAACAATTGCCGACATGCTTTATCAAAGACTGCTCATAGGCAGCTTCTTCTTCTCTCGAACAGCGCCCGCACGAAATACCCACAAGCACCTCATTGCCACCCTGGCCTACCAACTCGCGATATCCATTCCAGAAACTCGACCAGGCGTCATTCAAAGTGTGGAGAACGATCCGACCATATTTGAGCAGTCGCTTGAAGCCCAGGTCCAACAGCTCATTGTTCTTCCTATCCAAAACATTTCCGATATTCTGCTTGCAGAACCTACCAGGCATCCTCGTCTGTTTGTCATTGACGGGCTTGATGAATGCCAGCATCTAGGCGCTCAGTACGAGGTACTTCGTGTCCTGGGGGCTGCCATTCGTGCTATACCCTTTCAAATAACTTTGCTAATTGCGAGTAGATCAGAACACTGCATCCGCAACGCCTTTAGACAGAAACTTCTACGGCAGATCTCATCATCAATGCTTCTCGACCACTCTTTCAACCCTGATGTCGATATAGCCTCGTATTTCCAATCCCAATTCGATGAACTCAGGCAACAGCACCCCATGGGTGCATATCTTCAGAATCCATGGCCTTCCGAACAAACTATCAGTACGCTTGTCAGAAAATCATCCGGCCAATTCATTTACGCATCTACAATCATGAAATTCATCTCCTCAATACGCCATAATCCATGCGAGCGCTTAGATATTGTATGCGGATTGTCTCCCCGAAAACGGGACTTACCTTTCGCCGAGTTGGACTTGCTTTACTCATCCATTCTTTCGAACGTGGAAGAAATCAATGTTGTGCTCGAGATCTTGGGTTTGCTGATATCTGGAATCACGGGACCCTTTTTACCTTCTATGCCAGCGAAATTTGGCGCAAAGCTTGCATTCATGTCACCTCGATTTATTGAGGCATTCTTCAACCTCCAACCAGGCGATGTTTCTCGGCTTTTTGTTGATCTAGGATCTCTCCTGACTATTGGAAGTGACGCCGAGCGCATTGAGATTCAGCATGCATCACTCGGAGATTTTCTTATGGACAAGTCTCGTTCCCAGGAATTCTTTGTGGACGTTGGCGATGCTTGCGCGCTAATGGCAAAAATCTGCATAGGCCACATTGGTTCCGATAGTAAGTCGTCGTATTCTTCAGAGACGGGTTTTTTCTAATCAATTTACGTAAAGTTCAGCATATTTTCGAGGTCGAAGCTGTTTTGGCGAGTTTCGGCTCTATGGGTAGCATCTTCGAACATGCAAATCCAACAGCTGAGCTTTGCAGCCTAATCCTAGGCTTCCATATCCCATCTCTCACGAGACGTAATCATGATCCATCACACTTCCATAAGAAGATGTGGATATATCTCCCTTCACTTTTATACAGCATCTCTTCAACGGTTAGAATCTGACCTTGTCTACTTTCAAAATGGAAACTACTAACTGCTTCGATGTCTGTCCAGACGTTTCTGAACTCTTTCGATCTTCATAAGCATCTCAAAGACCAATTGGACGACTTTCTGCGTTCTCTGCTAGTCCGCTATTTCTCAGACGAGCGACTCATCTGCTTGGTCACGTTCGTAGCACTGTATCTCGAAGATCCTGGTCCGGTCAAAGCCCTGCATCATGTCCGCAAATACCGCGAAGAGGATCTTGACGAGGTCTTGAAGACGACACTGCTTGGAAACGAAGGGGAACTAATTCAAATTGACCAACAAGCTTTGGGACTTCTCCATCTAGTTACACAAAGTCGCAATGACCTCTTTGGGTTTGCGGGAGTAAGAATGTTGTCATCGTTTCTTCACGACCGCCAACGAGCTGGCCCATACCATATCAATCGGAACCACTATATCCAACTAATTACCCGCTTCGACGATTATAGGTCCAACTCAGAGTGCGTGTTGTTAGAACTTTCATATCCAATATTGACTTTACCACCAAATTACCACTGACGCATCTCCCCCAGTATCCATGTTCCATTACGTTTCGTGAATCGTTCTTCGACCATCCAAACCGACTATCATTCCCACAGTCCCTTGCCATCACGCTTCATCCAAAAAAGTAATAAGGAATTGCATGGTGACGAGGACAACGGGTTTGCAAGCAAGATCAGCGGAGGTGCGATCACGACCGATCAGCGTCCACTGTCTTCCCCATCCTCGCATATTATGGCAGATCTTTTTGTGCTCATGGGTTTGGAGCCACCCATCACGTCGGCCAGAGACAGACACGTTTCCAAGTCTGCGGGGTCGGTTAACGCCAGTGAAACAAGCCATGATGGTCTCGATGTTGGTGGATCAGCTTCTTTCAGTAATACTTCTACCGCCTCCGTAGGGCAGGGAACCAAGCAAGGTGAACAACAAAAGGAATCATCCATGGGTATGGGGAACGCAAACTCCAACGGCCAAATCCCAGACAATACCACAGGCCACATTTTTGGCGGCATCGACCAAGAACACAATATAGACGCCCGCTTCGCCTGCCCTTACCCCGGATGCGGGTCTACCTTCACAGATAGTTCTGTCCTCAAGGACCACATGACTATGAAAACAACAACTCTGTCGGCCAGCAGCGGACGGCGCAAGCAGACCGCGCTTCGTCTGCACTGTGCCCGGCTGCGGCGCCACCTCCACGACTAGTTGCAACCTCAAGGGACATCTCCGCGCGCACTGCCAAGAAAGGCCATTTGAGTGCAGATTGCCTGGCTGTAGGAAGATTTTTGTGGGGCGGCATGACTGCAAGAGGCATGAGAAACTCCATATCGAGAGGTCGTTCGAGTGTAAGGCCTGCAACAAGAAGTTCGCTTGGATTGAATCGTTCAACAGGCATCTTAGCGTGGCGGGAAGTGAGTGCGCAAGCGTGACAGCACAGTTATACCCTGGACAAGGCTAGAACATGAATTAAATTTGATGAAAGAGGACTGAGGAGGAGTCAAGTCTGACCAAGACGTTGAAAGACCAATGAAGGACTATGGGCCGTTTGTTTTAACACACGCGAACACACGCGTCTAAGTTTGATACATATATTCCCTTATCGGTTCATGGACTCGACCATGACCCTCGACCTCCCTCGACTACCAAATGATCACAAATGATCACAACTACATGAAGAAGAATTGGGTTGCATAAATCACAAAAGTGGTCATTTACGTTGCATTTACGGGCCACCAACGGGAGACGGTGCCTAAAATCGGAACATCATCTGTCAGACCCAAATTGGTCAAAAACAATCCGCAGGCTGTGAGTGAGTCATGGCCAGGCTTGCATTGGTTTCTAGCCATAAGTCCTTGCGGCAGTGCTTCATACCTTTCTTATGTCTACCAAGATTGTGAAACTGGGGGATTCTTCCCAATCTACTGACGATAAGAGGCGAGACAACTTTACAGTTCATGATATTGTGCATCGCAGATTGACTTCTTGATCAGTTCCACACCAGGAACAGGATTGGCAAGTCTAGAATGGGAGATCTCGAAGCAGCCGGCCAAAGAAGATGAGGGGGTCTCAAGGTCTGATGATTCAATGTCTTGCCACGGGCCATCTATTTAACGTCTTTTTTTGCTAGATCGCCCATGAAGCTAGCCTCTCAGGTTGAGGAGTGTCAGGAACCCGTAGATGAGTTACCAGAGGAAATTGATCCTGAGTAAGTTGATTTTGTGACACCCTATATCGCATATCTAAGCCTTGGTGTCGTTGTAGACCTGAATATTGGGAGCGAGGTGAATTCGGGTAAGTCAACTATCGTTCTTATGCTGATGACCACCGATGAGAATATTGGGTTTTTAGTGACTGGGAAGACGTTCGAGGCTCGAACGAACGCCCCACAATTGGTATAAAAGGTACTGTTGGTGGCGGTAGTGGAAAACCTGTGAAGAAGCGGAACGCTACGTAGTGTTCGTGATATAAGTACCCTCCGCCGTTGCATGCCTAATTTTCCGACACTTAGGTACATAATCGAATGTATCATAGGGAATAAGGAATTCGACAATTCCCTTCCACGCTCTCACAATTCAAGATCATTTTGTTGTTCTTCCTACTCTTATTGATTTGTCTTGTTCTGCTGCGCCGTCTGGGGACACTCACCCTTGGTTGGTCAATGCTTTCCGCATTTGCTTACAGTGCATGAAGCTACAACTGCTACCCGTCCTACCCTGCACATCATTCCCTTTTGGATAACCACATGCAGCCTGTAGGCGGCGGGCCAGCGGCAGGTTTGAGTGAACATCGGAAATGTCAGCCGAGTGCCCAAAGGAACGTAACACCGATATGAAAAGGTCCATCGTCCATAAATCCACCCCTCAATCCATTTTGGACGCAATTCACTGTTATGAATCTAATCATTGTCGCCTCGTCGCTTATAGACAACAATACGATCAGGCATGATAAAAGGTGATAATCTCCTATGTGTAAGTAATAAGTCCGGCACATTGAAACGGCGGCAGCAGATTGTTATAACTTACCTCCTTATAAATTCTTTGATGAAAAGAGCTCGGTAAACGTAACTGTTCGATGTCGCTCTGCGCTTCAGTCATACTATAACAATCGTCTGTGGAATGGTATTACATTACCTACTTAGCGTTCTGGCTAAGGTGATTATGTGACTCTAAAATTCTACCGTGCTTTTCAGAGAAAACCAGAGATCTCGGAAATCAGCAAAGGAGAGTCGATTATCTAGTCCGCGCCAAATGTAGAGATCTTCGAGATCTGACTTCTTGAGTCATGAATGATGTGAAACGCCTCGGGTCATTGACGGATTGAAGCCGTGGTCTTTATGTAACAGGAGAATTGCCTGAGGTTTGCGACAGAGCTATCAAGCTTGATAAAATACAGTGAGAATTCAAATTTTACACATGGTGAGATCTTGTACAAAATAGGACTCCGAGGAAAATGCTGTCGTTAAGGTCGTGTGGATTATTCATTGAGAAAGGGTTGCTTAGGTCTTGGGCAGGGGCAAAGGCACAGAGGCTTTCACGAAATTTGATCGGGATGCGGTAGGTTGGGTGGGTCAGGCGCTGTCAGGCGGGTGGTTTCGCTGTCAATCAGCACTTAAATGCCTATCGATCATGAGCTTGATGAGCTTGGACGATTTGATGTGCGTGAGCTGAAGGTTCCCACTCACCGGAAAAAAATCTCTTGTGAAACCGGAGTCTGATGGTGCGGGACGATCTGGAGAAGTTGATACAAAGAGTTTTAGGGAACCCGACGGATCCCCGTTTTCTCGACAAATCGCGAACAGTCTTCTGTCGCTTAACGCGCCTCCAAGGGCGTAGGAACCAACTTCCGACGGATATATCGAGAACTGGGTTTGAATTTGTTCCGAAATGCACAACTAAAGCGTTCATATAATCCAACGTCAAAATCCTGCTCATAGATTTACATGACAGTCTCGTTTACCTTCGCGAATATACGTTGGCGTATCCAAGTTCCGTTGGGTCCTCCTGAAACATCCACAACTCTGTATTGCTCGCCATCGGTGCTGACAACGAGGCGAACGACAGCAAGAGGTGCTGGAGGCCTATCGTAGTCATAATAAGTAAATGAAGCAGAACAAGAAGCAGGCAAGTATCATGTTTATACTTACATGTTAGGATAGGTAGTGAGGGGGAGGGAGGGGTGTTCTCACAAAATCCTGGTTGATCATGTAGATCATGCCACTGACCTTATGTACCCTGTTTCGTCGAGATATGCCCGGCCAGTAATTTGTGATGGAGTTATCGTTTTACCTTTCCATCAAAATGTTGTCCAAACGCCGAATGCTCAAATCTCATGGTCATGAATTCGTTTGATGGACGGATCGCTCTTGGTCCATTTCTAATGAGCTTGACTGTCTTGATCATAAGTGGAATTACGAAGGCGTCTAAAGATATCCCAGGATAATGCGACCCCTTGCCCGTTTCAGGTTGATGGCGATATCCAAGCGCTTTTCGTCCTTGAGGTGGTTTTTCCTTGGTGAGTTCCGTCTTAATCTGCAAAGATCCTTGAAGGTCGGATTCTAGAGGACAGTTGGAGTAAAAGCACTGTTACAACGACGTTGATCAGTGTCAAACGCTGGTATAAAATATGTGCATCATGTCCGGTGACAATTGGGAAGAAGGAGGAAGCAGTTCCAACAATCAGAGGGTCAGACCACATATCTAAATAAGGAAGTTAGGTACGTTTTGGGTACTTTGCCTGTGAGTTCGTTCGCCGCAGGTTTGCTTTGAACCACCATGAGCCGTACCATTCTCTTGCCGTCTTCCGGTGATTCTTTCATAATACGTTGACTTTGCTCTGGACATCCATGACACCACCCTTGCATTTGCCAATCGCGTCGAGTCGAGACTCGTACATATTTTTAATCACTTGCAGATGGGTTTATAAGTAATCTGAACGCCGTTTGAACGCTCCAAAGCTTTCTCCATCGACAACCATATTTCTGTGCCCTGAATGGTAGTCCCCCAAAAATAGGACTACGCTTTTCATCGGGCATTCAAAGTCACTAAACGGTCCAAATTAAGCCCCCACCCCCCGTGAAAGTGTAGGTAAGCTGTTCACTGGCGTCTGCTTCATTCATTCGCACTCCATGGACAACTGTTCCTTTTTGATGGGGGATGCCCATAATAGTCATAGGCTCAGAGGACGATCCGGCATGGCAACCCGAGTTCGATGACATGAACAGCCTTCAACAAAACGGTGTTCATCAGTCGAACCTCCCCTGAGAGTTCTGACCAAGAGTTGTGATCACAGCTCGGCTACTATCCATCGCAAGTCTGACGTTTTCTCATGTCCAGACGGTGAATTCAATTGTCGAATCTGAGGCATCTTGACAAACAGTGGTTGTCGACCAGTGTCCTTCATTACCTCTTGACTAAAGACAGAAAGTCTCAAAGAATACTCAGCGACACTCCACGTTCGCATCTGCGGCGATTGTCGCCTCAGTATCTTTCTCTCATCTACTTGTGGCAAAACCCACTTTGGGAACCTTCATTATTGATGCGGCGTATGTGATTTTCGCTGCTTCTTAATGATACAGCAGCTGCATGTTAATTATGTCTCTAGGTATCACTTTTCTAATGGAGCAGCCAATTCTCAAAGGAAGGAAACTCGGGTACAAGTAGATCATGCCCGAGAATTGTCATCCCCAGAAACGAGCGTGATCCCAACGCCGTGGCCTCGTTGCGGTTCAAAATGGTTTCGTATCTTACAACTTGGGACCCACGTTAGTCCAGGGCTCCAGGTGAATATCCCACCCGCGCATCTTATCACGCTTTGTCTCATGCGCCACCGCAGATTACTCCGTGGACTGATACCCGATACTTGGCGGCTAACCGGGGTTCGGAGCAGCACGGGAAGAAAGAGTTCTCATATCTTGGCACATCTCTTTCCAAGGCGACCAAGTCGCTCCAAGTCGCTCTTCAACTCATAACTCTACCCCTGAATCCTTGTCTCGACAGAAATCAATCACAATGTCACATCTCAGCGTTGGAGACACCATTCCCGAAGGTACTTTCAGATATGTTCCCTATAGTCCCGAACTCGAGAACGGGGTGAGTGACCGTAACGACATATACGACACTTTATCATACAGCTGACCACAACCCTACTAATAGCTCGCTTGTGGGGTGCGTAAGTACCTTTAATGGCCACCTGAAACACATATCACATCTCGATAATAGCGGTTACACTTTCGACCAATGATTGGAAGGGCAAGAAGGTTGTTCTCTTCTCTGTCCCCGGAGCTTTCACTGTAAGTGTTATTTTCGTCACCCAAGAGAATTTAGCAATAGATCGCCGGATAATATCTGACATTCTCTTCCCGTCTCTTAGCCTACCTGCCATGTGAACCATCTGCCAACGTACATCCAGAAATACGACGAGATCAAGGCCAAAGGTGTTGACGTCGTTGCTGTCGTCGCTGCGAACGATCCTTTCGTGATGAGCGGATGGGGTCGCGTCGAAGGCGTCAAGGACAAGGTTGGGGACCTGGATTTGTCTTCGGCCAGACTCCATACTTATAAATATGATCTTAGATCCTCACCCTCTCTGATGCTGATGCCAAATGGTCAAAGGAAATTGGATTGGAGAAGGACTTGACAGCCGCTGGTATGGGTATTCGAACTGCTCGCTACGCTTTGGTTCTCGAAGACCTTGTTGTGAAGTATGTTGGGGTGAGTATTTTGTTATGTCCACGGTTTTTTGTTTACACATTTATACTTTTTGTCTCAAGGTTGAACCTGGACCAGGTGTGACAGTCTCAGGTGCAGATGCCGTCCTTGCAAAGTTGTGATTCAGTTTCCTTGTGAAAGAAGATAATTATACAGTATTCTATGGCAGATAGAAGTGTGAAGTGCATGCCGATATGTAGACTCATGCCAAAGAAATTCAGCCATGTCTGGCGTCGTGTGTAAATAGTGTCCAGTGAGATATACCGTTTGAGTAGAAGATGGAAATATCATACACGGAAAAGAAGAATATGAATCAGAAAAGAATCGATAAATGGATGAATATCATGCCCACGGATTGTCATGGTCGGGGTTATCGTCGTATTCATACGCATGCACACGAGCATGCAAGGGAGGTGTGGCAATTCTCGCAACAACACCTTCCACCTCCTGCGTCATTTCTGACCTATTCCTGTGTCCATCGCTCTCATCATCCTCAATGGAATGCAGAATTTCCTCCCCGGCATCAACCCTCCTTGAGTCCGCTTCCCCGGGCTCTTCAACTTCAACCTCCCCTTCTGCTTCTCCATCTTCTGTTTGTGCCACAAACCCGCGGCGGTATACCTTTCGCAAGCCCGAGCCTCGTGTCGCTGTTTCCCCTTTCCTCCGCTCACGTGTTTGCTCTTCCTCAGCTGCGTGGGGGTCCTCAACGACGAGATCAACGGCATCAGGGGGTAGGACTGGCGAGACCGCGTTTCGAGAGTTATGGCGGGACAGAGAGGGCGGGGATCGTACGCGGTTCGTATTGGGACTGCTTCCGCTCCCACTGGCGAGCGACGATGGGCCGGAAGATGAGCTTGGCCGGGTATTGACTCGGACGTGCGGCGATTGCGAATGTGATCCTGTATATCGACGAGCTTTAGTCCAATTCATGCTTAGATCCTTTGGTTCAGCCGCGATAGAGGTCCGATCGTGATCGCGATCAATAACCCTACTGCCTGGCTGTTCTTCGTCGTAGAATCGGTCTGACGCTCTTCCATTTCCTTTACCATTCTTGGTATGAGAGTTGCTGACAGCACCGTATCCCTCCCAAGCAGGTCTTTCTCTTCTCTGAATCGCAACTTGTCCTTTCGCCCCCCGGAGAGGTGAAAACCATGCCCCTCGCTCGTCCCTCAACACTCGCTCCTCCTCATCCCAAATCAAAGTCCGTGCAGATTCCGAACTCACGTCGATGCATGGGTAGTTGTAGTCTCCAAATAGGTATTTCTTGCTGTGGTCGAAAAGTTCCTCGTCATGTTCGTCGAGGTCGCCAAACGGCAACTCGTATCCATCCTCTACTTCGGCATCTGCCCAAACCGACGGCTCCTCGCTTGGACTTTGCAGATCAGGTGCCAGATGGACAACATCATCAGCTTGTGGCCCCAAAAGTGGCGCATGAACGCTTTCTTCCAGATCATTTCCAGCAAATCTTTTGATAGCCCGGTTCATGACCCTCTCACCAAGCCCTGGCGGTCGACTCTCCTCCGTAGCCTTTGGAAGCCAATACTTCCGCTGACCACCTTTGCTATATCGCAGTCCGGCACGGATACGGCGGTCTCGACCGTCACCTTGGTGCATGAAACCTTCCGCAGGCTCAAATTCGCGGTAGTCCATGCCCTCGCCGCGAAGAGTCGCTTTGGAGTCCTCGACGACATCAAGCAAACCGAATGCGTCTCGAAAGGCGTAGTACATTGGCATGCGGGCAACGAATGTGTGATGTGGGTCGATATAGTCCTTATAGGAGAAAGCGTACATGTGAGCGAAGGCGAATAGTGGCATTTCAACACAGATGAGGAGATCGTTGATCCCCACGGAGACGTTTTCTGGGTCTGTGTATGGCCCAAGTTTGGTTATAACCCTCGTTGCCACGAGCACGGAGATTCCAACTGATTGCCAAAAAGAAAAGAAAAGAATTCCTTTGACGCAAAGGAATTTAGGAACTGGGCTGAATAGGATCATTTCAGTTCTCAATATAAGAAACATGATCACCATGCTCACCGAAAAGGTTTCAAGTCATCATTGACACAGACCCAAAACATGGCGAGACAGTACAAGCTAAGACAGATGCTGGTGTTGTATATGATGCTGATGTACAGGTATCCTGAGTTTGCGCGGAAGTCCCCCTCGTTGAACTTGCCGCATGCCTTAAGAATAAGCGTAGCGGCAGCGAGGATGGGTTTCACTTGTACATACTCTACGATCTGACTTAAGTTCTGGATTTTTCGTTTCGAGAATGACGACTACGCACGAAGTATTCCGCGCTTCAGAAAGAGGAAGGTATAAGGGTCGCTGACATCAATTTCGCGTTTGAACAGATTGGTAGGAAACACTGGTTGCTTGGGCGGTCTTCCTTGTAGCAGGATCAGGAGGGACCTTTCCCCACCCAGGTATGAAAGAAGGAGAACGAAGAAACAGTAGATGACAAATGCCTAGAGGAAGGAAACAGTCAATTTCTGTCGAAGGTGAAGCGCTGGCTATACGGGACACATCTGACGACACCACTGAGCAGTCAGACCCATTCCACCTTATAGTAGTGGATGATTCTGCCATATGCATTCATGACGTTGCCTCGACGCATCTTCCAGGCAAACTGACAGTGCAAAACGTTTGGAAGTGCCAAGCTCGCTATCCCTCGCACATCCTCGTCAGATGCAAGAACAGGAGAGTGACTGACCTCGTAGACATCCCGGATCGCGTCGATAAAAAAAGCGGCCTCCACTGAGAATAAAGATATAAGCGACGCTACGGCGTACAACGGCACCATGACCATGATTCGGATAACCATCCTGAAAAGCGACAACAGGTTTCAGTTAAAGTGGATATAGAGCAGGTTCAAACTCCTCACCGTTGCAGCGTTGGTTTTCGATAGTTTCTGAGTTGCAGATGGATTGACATCATCGAAACGAGCACCGCGACCAAGGTCGAAATTCCAGCGAGCAACAAGACTGCCGTTGGCAGTCTTGAGCCAGCGCCCGAGCCTGCCATTGTTGGGTATGGAAATACGGTTATGAATGAAGCCCAAGAAGAGCCAGAAGGCTGCTGACTGCGTATGTTGGTCTATGTTGGACCTTGGTCAGTGTCTAAGGTGCTTGCCATAAGGAGCAAGACGGCTGTCACGGTTGTGGCCGTTGATGTCGGCCCCGGCCCGCCAGCTTGACCTCATCCTCGCTTTTATACATCCACGAGTGATATGCTATCAGCTCCTAGAAATGCTTTTGGGACCTGTGGAATCTCCATTTGCGACACATTGAGGGTCTGGCGAACACTTCCACTTCTTTGGACCCACAGATTTGATCCGTCCTGCTTTTGCTTCCGATACTTTGTGCGACCACTTGCAGCCATTCAAGGGATTGGGACAAGACTGGGACCTTTAAATTCGCAAACAGATCAACCATCGGCTCTCTCACACTCATCTTGTAAGCAACAGGACCCAGTACACAACCCTGCTCTTTGGAATCGTTGTAATCTCTTTGGGATGACCTTCTCCCGTGATAAAGAATTGCAACCGTGTCTCTGTCAGCCTCTATCAGCCAATGTTGATCAATCGTGGTGGATACCCAATAATTAATCTTATCCTATCTGGCCGAAATCAGGGCTCAATTACATCGCGAACAGAGTAGAACTGAATACCATCTGTTCATGACAACAGTCCCTCATAAGAATCCTAGGCTTGAACGACCAACATGACAATTCCTTCTTCCTATCACCAGCCATGTCCACCCACGCAAGCTTCGGAGCCATGTTGGACGGCGCAGCTATGTCGTACGTGTGGGTGGCAGTATTTCTCGGATGCTAAGCGTCATGGTTTAGCTGATGTCTGGCAACGCAGGTTATACGGGATTATCTGTTGCCAAGTAGTCTGGTACTACGGTGCGTTTGCAAGAGACCCATTGCACATCAAGGTTTTTGTACGTACACCTCAGAGCAGTCATTGTAATCATCCAAACCTTACATCCAGCCCGACTCTCTATAGGTCGGGCTCGTATGGGTTGTAAGAGGACTACAATTCGGCGCCGAGTGTTGCTCATCTTGCCGCAGGCTCAAACCACTCACGCAAGTATAGAATTTGCCTCGCTTTGGTACTACCTATTGGGCCGGGGACTAGATGTCGAACCGCTTAGATTTACCCTTTGCACCCATTGGTCGCTCCAGGTGAGTATCTGACAGGTCGTTCCAAACTCATGTTAAAGCTCCTTCAATTCGAGGCACACTCAATTCCAGCGGTACGGACAGTAATTCCTTCGAATATGAACAATGCTTGAATTTATGGAAACTTCTCAGGAGTTCTCCAGCTTTCTAGTTGAAGGGTAAGTTCCGCTTTGTCTCGAATTGATTCGACTATCAATATCTCAATTTCTTACGTAGGTATCTCGTATTGCGAATGTGGAAACGTAAGATTGCTGCACACCATATGTCTCCGCCTAACTTATCAACAATGATGCAGTTTCGACACGGAAAAGAACGGCAATACTAGCAGTTGGTCACCTCCCAGTATTCCTTGTAATCGTACCAATAGCCTCCTTTAGTTTGCCCCGTTCTTGGTTGGATACAGTGAGTGAAATGACGTTTATAACGATATATGATAAATTATGCTGATTGGCATCAGGTTTCAGTGCTGGTACGTGTCTCTTTCAAAAGATTTTTGTACTTGCGTTTATTCCTGGCCCCAGTCTATATCATTGGACTGTAAGCACCGACAAAGATGATCTCCTCCTTTCATTCCATATCATCATCTTGACAGGTTCAAACACCAATGCTATCCAGAATCTTTAGCAAATAATGTTAGTTTCGCCATCCTTGATTGAAACGGCCACTAATCGATCACAAAATAGTCAATCATGGTGGTCTCTTTTTCTCTTCGACTATTTACCGATATCCTTGTTACGGTAACGATGTGCAAAATGCTGTATCGACGAAAATCCGGTATTCAATCACAGTAAGGCTGCTCGTCAATGTCTTTAAATCCTTTGATCTTCTGAATATTCCTCCTAGTATGGCATCGTTGCGAGTGATTCGTTCGCTCATAATGTGGTCGTTGACCACGGGCCTACTGATTTGGTGTGTATTCCAGACTCGATTGACACCCGTCATTCAACCCTCCTTTAGCATCTCCTCCACTATATTCTTGACGACGGTTTGAGCGTCCCTCTCGAAATTTTGAGGCTGGCTCATATTCTATTAATGCAGTACCTCATATTGTTCGACACCCTAATCTACCTCGGCGTGTATTATGTCCGAGAAAGAGGTAAGATAATTACTATCTGCGGCGCGTACCCGTCTCTGACGGTAATCATTTGCTCTGCTTGTGATGAAGTTTTCGCGATTACGATATTTGCCATGTACGTCCATACATTTGAAAAAGAAGGCGAAACTCATCGTGTGCTCAAATAACACACAGGTTGAATGACAGGGACAGAGTCCGAGACTTGAAGGGAGAGACCATTTCTCTGCAGATTCCTGTTACGGTCGTGGACGAAAATGTCAGTTTCATAGGATTGAACTATTTTGCGTGCCCATCCAACTTCGTCTGACTTTCATGTTAGACAGGCACCTCTAGGGATCCCGATGCTCATCAACTTTACATCGTTTCTGTGTGACCTCCCAAAGAAACGAACGATAACAAACTCTACCAGTACTGGGTTGATCACCAACGCGGCTTACTGGCCTACACAAGTACTTTAGAAGTATCGGGTCTTGTCGCCGCCCCGGCGGTCTCCACCTGTTTTCAAGCTCATGTTCATAAAAAATGTAGTAGTAGACCATTTCAGTGTACATAATACGACTACTGTAATGCCCAAGGGGAATCGTTATTCAAAACATTCTTTATTCGGAAAGCGTGTTTAGCTCTATGGAAGAAAGTATCTTGAAGACTATAAACTGTTCTAAGATCGGTGGACCAGGTGTAGGGGTATGTGTAAACTTGTTTGATAGGTCTTTAGTGAATCTTATTCACCCGCCTGTACAGGCTACAATCGATCGATCACTTTGACTGGAGACGTCGGACCAGGAGATTTTCAAGCAGTTCGAGATCACAATATGGTGGACGTGCGTGAGAAGCTTGGTTTGACGGCAGTTATACTGAAGAAGTGTCTTGAGACCCTCCTCCAACACGCACTGATGTGGTCAAGGCAGCTTCAATCATGAATAAGGACATGAATGACCCTCTCAAACGCAAAATGGAGGCTTTTAGGCAAAATAAGAATGTATAACATTTTATTGGCTGACCGTTTCACACCTAGAGTAGAGAGAAGAGAGAAGAACATGGAGTTGACATAGAGGCAAGATAAAGATTCTTGGATTCTATTTTTAGCCACCTTGCTTAGAGCCCTTGTAAGGCCCGGTCGTCCACCTCCGTTCACGGAGGGGTGTGAGTTGAGGCAATGTTCAACTGAACACTTCCCGAACTCCTACATATCCCCAACAATGTTCCTTGCAGACTTTGAAGGCGCAAATTTGGTGGTCGTTCCGATGAATCTGACCGTCTTGGCAACAACTTGGCAAGTCGTGTGTAGTCGGGAGATATCCCGAGCTTCTTCTTAAAGCTAGGCATATGTCGATCGAGTCGACGAAATCTGAGAGGCGACAACCCTTGACGACGATAAGTATGCAAAGATGGACTTGAAGACGACGATCGGCATGGAGAAGTTCACTCATGATTCAAAGGCTTGGCGGGAGATCACGACAGGCGTAAGTAATCAGCACCACTTACGTTGAACCACAACTGTCAGCGGCCTCTGTATCCGTTGCTCTCCTCTGCCTGGGTCACCCAAGTGTGAGCGTCACTACTAGCCTGAGTATCCAACGAGCACCCTCGTTCAGACCATGCGGTGCTGGCTTTTCTTGGTCGCGCTTCACGCAGCATCCCAAGTCCCATTGACCTTGGCGTCCCCAACACAAACGTTGACTCTCGACCAGATCGCACAGCGATACTCAAAACGCACGGAAAACGGTGTTCACCTTCCTATCGTCCAAAGGGAGACCCCAGCGTTGGGGAGAAGGGCACCCTCTACCGCGATAGGTTTGGGTGATTACCTTGATGTGTCAGTGGAATCGCGTCTTAGGCGTTTTTTAGTAATTGAAATTTTTTCCAGCGCCTACAGTGTGCTTATAACAATGGGAGGGATCACTACACCGCTCATCCTGGGTGAGCACTGAACATCGCCTTTCCGGACCTTCGAACCGTCTAACCGCCTTTTTAGATACCGGCTCATCCGATCTATGGGTCATGTCGGATGCCTGTTCTCTAGGTTGCACAGGGAACGTCCGAGTATATCCTCAGTCGAGTTTTAAATACTCTGGACTCGATGTCCGGATGCTTTATGGTGATTCGCGGACCGGTACCTTCGCGCAGGGCATGATTGGCACGGACACTGTCGGTTTGGCAGGACTGAAATTGCAGGATCAGTATTTCGGTGCGATTAACGTCACTAACACGAGTGTCATCGATGTCGGAGCGGCGGGGATCTTCGGGCTTGGGTTTCCGTTGAACAGGTGAGCTAATCTTGGATCTCGCCCGAAGTATGGTTGGGATCGACAGTGTGCTGATGCTTCTGAAGTGTCATTTGGAATCAGGTCTTCGTGGATAAGAATAATTTGGATCAAACGCTTGTATTAGCGAAACGTGAAGTAAACGCTCCTGTTGTTCGTCCAAACGTCAAGTGGGGTCCTCAATTTCCCAAACTACACTTTCGACAATCCAAGTTCCCTTCTATCACTCGTTTGCTTGGCCTAGCTAAAGGACATATCACACGACAAACCTCTGCTTCCATCTTGCATACTGCCTTCTTGTCGTGGCAAAGTATGGGTCCTTTGCTCGGGAGGCTGGTTTCAACCAACGCACTAACGCATCCCATATTTACTATAACTCTGCAACGGAATACCATAGATGTGGGGGCAACGTTGGTATGTTGAGTATAGGGGAATTACCGAGTGGGGTGTCAAACGAGAGTCTGACATGGGTGCCTCTTCGTTATTACACGTATGATGAAGGCGGACTGCCAGGTCCGCCGGATGCTCCCAACGAGGTAGAACTTTCTTTGCCGCACTACAACAATGTTTGTTAGCTCAACGTCGTTTTCGTAGGTCTATCCCATCACTTGGGAGGTGATGCTGGACGATGTCTACTTCGACGGCCAGAAACTTCCTCGCTCAACTCTGTCATCTCCGTCGATCAACCTTTCCGCTCTTGTTGATACCGTTCGTAACCATTATCTCCCAACTATCATTTTACTGGAAGTCTTAACGCGGTCTTTAATCACAGGGCAACTCGCTAATCCGTGCGCCGGCTGACTTAGTGGAGCTCATTCAAAGTCGAGTGGGAAAATTAGGCCACTTTCCGTGCTCCGAGCCTCATACCCTCGCATTCTCTATTGGAGGCAAGCTCTTCCCTGTGGACCCTCGAGATTTTGTTGGGCAGGCTTTCAGCAACAATGTCGACGTATGCTATGCGAACTTGGTCGCTACGGACCCTCCGCGAGTTGGTGGCTACCAGTTCAGCTGGAGTCTGGGCACTCCCTTCTTGAAGAGGTTAAAAGATCTTGTACTCCATTGACCATCAGCTGACCTCCAAGTTTGTTCGATTCAGCGTGTTGACTTCGTATTATTATGGAAATCTATCTTATCCTTCACGAGATCCTCCGAGAATGGGATTCTTGTCGACAGTGCCAACTGATGCAGGTGACAGGATGAAAAGTGCTGTAGTGGCAGCGGCGAAGGCCGACAGTAACTTCCCAGGTCAGCGACCTCCTTCGCTTTTTCTCAAGAATGTGCCTTACCTTTTAGTTCCTACCGTAGCTATTACGCAACCTGCCCCGTCAGGAAGTCCTACTCCTGCGACGACAAACTCAAACGGAATACCACAGGCCTCAGTGATAAAACAGCCTAACGCTGCGCGTGGTCAGCCTCATATTTCTCCAGGACTCGTTGGTACCCTATCTGCGATATTATTCGCAACATTTGCTTTGCATCTATGGACTTGATAACGGACCTGGACGTCCGAAGAATATAATACCCAATAACTCACTACCTGAAAGGACACTGTACACCTACTTACTATCTGTATCAAACACACACTCCGGCATACATGTCATGTACCCAGCTATATTTCTATTACAACAATCACGATGCTTTCAGATTTCTCTTCACCGACACAGCGCAGCTTAGCGGGGATTGTAATGTGAGGATGAACGCATCATCTACCAAGATGAATGAAAGGCACCCAGCGTTTCAAAGGAACGCCTTCAGACCGTAAGTTCTGGACAGCGTAGTGGAGGGCTCTCGCAGCCTCATTAGGGTCCATTCTCGATGGTTGTTTTCTTGAAACGGTCATTGACTTGCTTTTGGCCAGATACCCGTAGAAATCGTCTGCAATCTTCGGCCCATCTCTATCCGCAATTGACCTGTAAAAACCCAACTACAATCAGAACCGTTTACGAACTCACTCAAAAGTCAAAACCCACCATATCGTAGCAACAACGCCCCTAAAACCAACGGCCAACAGCGCTGCCCCTAAATGCATGCTCTCATCCATCATCGACAGCTCCCCCGTACCCGTCTCACACGCACACAGAAATGCCAACTGCGCATTCTTCATCTCCTGCTGCATGATCCTCGACACCGTCAGCTGTCCGTCCTCCAGCATCAACGCGCTTTCTAGCGGGTTCCCTGCGTATTGCCTCCCGTGACACGCGAAGTGGACGATGGAAGCTGTGGATAGATGGCGCAGCACTTCAGAGACGGACGCGGGCGCTGAGGGTGTATCTCCTAATTTGACCAGGGACTCGGGAGCGACGTGTTTTTGGATGTTACGAAGTTCTTGCATGCTGCCGGGGAGAGTTTCGGGTTGGACTACAGCGAGCATTTTGAATGGCTGATTGCTGGGTTGAGGAACCACGTCCTCATTGCCGAGAAGCGAAGCGATGGTGGGTGTGTATGATGAAACGACATAATCCAAGATACTCTCCGTTGCTGACCCGTGATATAGCCCGGCAGCATGAATTGGAAGAAACGTGAAGGGACCACTTGGGCACCAGTGGACGCGTAATGGGGTCTTCGATTTCTGGTAAAGAATCAATGTAAGTCAGTACGCCTTCAAGCACCACGAAGCACCAAAACTGACCTCCAGTTGCAGAAACCGGACAACAGGCTCCACGACCTTCACCCACAAGACTTCCAACACGAGCTTCAACACGTCCTCAGTGGAAGGCGACTCCTCCTTGACGACTTTGACGACTTTCTTGCCATACCTGACGTTCCGCATGATAGCCCTATATTCGGGGAACTCTTCACAGACCGTTTCCACCTCCGGGAGCGGGCTCCGCGAAGTCTTGTCACGGTTAGAGTCTGATGTCTTGACACTATGCACCAACCTCACAAGACCCAGAACCTCTTTCTCGCGCAAGTCAGGTAACGGAAGATGTTTCACCTCGTTGGCGGTCATGACGAGGGCATTACTCCCTCTGATGGATACGCAGAGAATGATTATCGGACCGCTCAGGGCGCATGTTTGAAATTCAGAGAAACGCCGGGGAAGCAGGAAATCTTGGAACCCTGGCAGAAGGCGTATCTCCGCTATGGCGCTCTGCCATTCCGCGTTAAGTTGTCGAAGGCGCGTAGATTCTCGGTGGTCCGTCAACATGTTGCTTCCATCCAAGGCCGCTGCTGTGCTTGGCTTGCCCTCGAACTTGCCCTTACCAAAGGACCCTGTCTCGAGATCCCTCCCAATCCCCGCCAACCTTGCGGCCAATGCAGGGTGTTCCACCGCCAACTCACCCAACGGCAGTCTCAACTTCAGAGCCTGATTCCAAAACACCGCTCTCCCATCCTCCAGCAGCTCAATGGCCTCTTCAAACTTCCCAGCTTTTATCGCACATCCCGCAGCAGCGACAGCCAACCCAAAAGGACGCGTAGTGCCACTCATCAACCTCTGCTGCCTGTTGTCCAGGTCAGCATTCAAGGCAGCGAGGTTAGGGAGCAGGTCGATTGCGATGTGGTATGCCTCAAGAGCCGATGTATGGTTCCTGAGATCCGCAAGCTCGGCCCAGCTTCTCGCAGCGATGAATCTCGTTGAGATGGGCGCGTATTCATTGGTAGCTGCGCGCCGGAGTGCGGTGGCGCCCTCATCCTGGTGTGCAGAGACTTCGTCGATGTTGTACCTGTCGAACAAGGCATGACCGAGATTATGGGAGGTGATGCAACTCTGGGGATGTGTCTGACCCAGAGCGCGCTCGGCTGTTTCAAGCATTTCAATGGCGCGTGTGAGGTCCTGGGGGTTTCTCTTCTCGATGAAACGAAGACGGAGGACGTTCCCGTAGTTTGAGAGCAATGAGGAATATAGAGGATCACTCTCGTCTAACAGATCCAAAGCCTCCTGGGATAGGGTGATCATCTGCTCCAAATCTGCTTCTTGTCCTGCCAATGGCTGGTACCGGCTGAAGAGGGCCATAATGAGGTTACTCAGAGAGGATACTCGGCCCTTGACTGAAGAACCAGGAAGCGCCAATGCTTCTCGCTGCACCTCTATTGCCTCGCGTAGGTCCTCCTGAAGCTTTGACTCTTCATACCTTGCCCGGAGAACCATGGAGAGGTTGTTGAGAATCGTACGTCGCGATTCTTGAGAGTTAGGAACCAACTGCAGGGCTTCGCGCAGAAAGGTGACAGCGTCGTCCAGAAATTTCCTTTGCCCTGTCTGCTCGAATTGTTTCCGTAAGCTACCGCTCAAGTTGATCAGAGTGCTATGTCGTTGACGGTGAGGCACAGGGCGGAGCTCAAGAAGTTGCAGCCAGAGTGCGATGGCGCGGTCAAGCTCGTCCGCCTTGCCTGATCGGTCGAAGCGTTCTTCCAACAAGAGAGCAAGAACGCTGAGCGAGGTTCCTCTGGCCGAATTGGACTTCGCTTGCCTCTTCACAAGCAGCGCGTATAGATGAATAGATTCTTCCAAATCCTCAGTGTGTTCAGAAAGGCGGAACCTCGAACATACGGCTTCGGCTAGATTATCAAGGCATTCGGTCCTTCCGGTATCATTGACGCCAGCCGCGTCCATCAATTCCGGATCGTTGGCTGCCCGATATAAATCAATTGCGTCGTCGAGGTCGTGTGGTTGCTTCCTGTGACGAGAGCGGATCCTCAGAACTTGCGCAAGCCCTCGAAGGGAATGAATGTGATCGACATCGGGAGGCGGTGTCAACTCGATAACTTGCTTCCGAAGCTCAATGACTGCGTCCAGGTCTTCTGGATCTCGTGTCTTATTATATCGCTTTGCGAGCGCATCGCCTAATTTATCCAGATACGAGGGCATAGGGTCAAGAGTAGCAAGTAATGTTGAATACAAAGCGATAACAAGATCCAGATCCGCGCTCTCTCCAGTGAGCTTGTGTCGGGCTTCTAATGCTTCAGCGAGATTGGTGATGGTGTAAGGGTATGCGCTGTGAGTGTTTGGCGTCAATTCGAGAGCCTTCCGGTGGAGAGTTATCGCTATCTCCAGGTCTCGCGCCCTGTCCGACTCGTCAAATCGTTTCTTGATATCGAGTGCGAGATTATGAATTAGGGCTGCCATAGTTTCTCTCCGTCGGGGTAGATCCTGCGGGAAAGTAGGTACTACTTAGTACATACAAGCAACGGTAGTACTCGCCTGTTGCTGGCTCCAGTGTTCGTTGTTATCAACCTGGAGTATAACCCTCAAACCCGTAAAAAGCGCGTCCTCGTCATCGCAGACACCGACAACAATAGTCGCCAGACGCTTCAAGGTGTTTTCGTCTGTTACGGTTAGTTTTGCGACGAGCTCCATCTGGTCCATTTGTCAGTTGTGGTGCAAGCAAGATAACGCAAGACGTACCATCAACTGAGGGGGATTTGCACTCGACATGTTTGTTGTTCACAGCTTCAATGCGTTTTCGATCTGGGGAGGGGTGGTTGATATATGGCTTGCCAGAGTATTATGCTATGTATATATAAATTAGGAACGATGGTGCTAACTCTGACATGAGAATATCGCTGGCGGCGTCCTGCCAATACATCACTGTCGTTGGGCGCTAATTGAGTCAGAAAAAGGGACGAGCAGGGCAATGTAGACCGCAGATGTTCAGAAGGAGTGAAAGCGGGGTAAAAGCAAAACAGTAGGGTTCCAATCAAGTTCCAATTGAGCTAATTGCGGGCATCAACCATAGGAAAGGGCACAACGGACATTCCTATTCCAATCATGTCAACTACGGCCTGGACCCATTGAATATCATGTGAGCAGAGCCTGCGGCTCTCAAACAACAGCGCTCCAAAAGGCGCCCTTGTGCCTACTCCACATTATTTTCAAATGCAGACCTACTTGTTCTTTTTGGAGTTAAACATGTGGAATGAAATTAAAGATACCTCGCGAAGTATAACCTCATCAAAGAACAATGTACGCCATAACAAAGTTCTCTCGCAGGTTATAAGCGCCCAAGCATGTTCGTCGGCTTTCAATGCTGTGTTTATCCAGTGAGAAGAATCTGAAGAAAGAAAACTGCAACCAAAGTCGTCGTCGTCGAAAAAATTCAGCAGAATGGAGAGACAAGTCCGTTTGCTGGCATCCAATTCAAACATCAAAGTGATGCGAATGAGAAAACACAGCAAAGAGAAAAGTCCTCGAAAAGGAGGGATCCCCCGACGACACAGGCCAGTAGTGCAGCGGCAAGGTCATCGCGTCCAAGGGGTGCAAGCAGAGCCCAAGGAACTAGGGCGGCAAAAATTAGATAACCAAGAATGGAGGCGGTGCCTCCATAATAGTGGTTAAACTATTAAGAACAGATACTACACTTGATCTAAGCCAAAAGGCCAGAGTGGTAAGGATTCAATATGCGGAAGCGAAGTTTATATATGAGCGCTTATGCGCACGGACCAGATAGAACGTGACGATGTATGTATGCGTGATCCCTCAATTTCTTACAAAATTTGCTGTAAAGTCAAGCTTTACTTTGATGTATTGTGTTGACGAATTACGAGTAGATAGTAGTACATTCTTTGGCCGATATTTAGCTTACATGAAGTCTAGAAATAATGGATGCGAAAATGTTTGCAGATGGAGCGAAAGCATTGCAGTCTAAGGATGAGTAGCACGAGATTGTCGCGAAAAGGATGTCAATTTAGTAGTAGGATCGAGGCAATGTTCAGCTGTCTGGAAGGCTCCAGATGAAAGACTTTCCGGTTTCTTCCCCGTGGTATAGGTTTTCCCTGGCAAGTAGATCAGTATCGGTTCCGTTTCAAGAGTAACTAGCCTTACCCCAAGAACTTCAGGGCAGTGATAGAAGGCGGACGACTGTGTCCCAACATCCTAACCTTCATGATGCGCATGGTTAGGAATTCCCATTGGGCTTTCTCGCCTTCGGGTGTGCCGTCTGCTGTCCAGGTTCGCAAAGTGATTGAGCCATCTGGACCTCCTGTGGCCAGGACGCCAAGATGCGAGTATTCTCGTTCGTGGAAGGCCAAAGAAGTAATCGTCGGAACGAGAGCTGAGAATGACGACGTTTTTGTAAGATCCAGAGTGGCGATGGATCGACCATTGATGGTGTGCAGACATAGTTTGAGGCGAGAGCATGTGGCGATGTAACCCTGATAAAAAGTATCAACGAGGTTTCTCATTCTGCGCATCGAAACATGAACAAACTCACTGTGCTCTCGTTGATAGCTACCAGGTTCACTGCTGAGGATTCCGCGGCTTCTTGATGCCAAAGCGAGCGAACGTAGACGCCACGATTGAGGTCCCATAGAGCAGCACTGCCATCCCTCGACCCGCTTACAATGAGTGACCATGCTCGCGAAGCCGCCACACACGTCACTTCGTCTGTATGCACCCGCATGATATGTGATAATGATACTCGCATACCATTCGCAGAGCTATTCGGATGCGGACCCCGCGTAATCTTCCACAGACGCACAGTGTAGTCGCTCGAGCCCGTAACAAGACTGGTGCTATCCGCGAAGGCGGCGCAGGTGCAGAAAGCGTACTCAACGACCTGGACTACCTTGTGGTCAACGACCACTCGAAGTTCTGCGGATCCAGTTCTCCATTCAACTTGTTCGTGGGGGTACTGAGGTACAGAGAGGACTCCCGCTGGACATGGGATCATCTTCTCTCCGATAACGTCGGTTACGAGTTCGCGAACCGGTACAGTAGGACCGAGGTCTAGAGTGAGAAGTGTGAGTGGTTACTTCTAACAAAAACGAATTGCGAAAACGCACCTTTGAAACATCGACTACCTTGGATAAGCAAATGAGGATCCTCTTCGACACCATGTAGAGTACCGATGGGTAAGCTGAACAAGCCGTGATGATATCGTTCGGTATGAGGACTCGTAAAGAGTTTGCGAGGTGTCTGTCCAACTGACATATCACCAGCAGGGTCAGATCGTTGTAACACCAAGTAGAGACTGATCTAGTCACGCACAATTGTGAATGATTCCAACAGTGGCTTCGCGTTCCAAGTCGTCTTTGATCGCGTCCAAGTCTGCATACAAAACGTTAATGCCAATGCAGGGCGGATCCGATGACAATCACAAACCAATGGAACCCTCATACGACAAAGGGTGGAACACATTCAGAGAGCCGGGGTCGCGTTGATTACAACCCCAGATTAGGTCAATCCATGCGGGCAGCTGCTCGCTAGCATGAGGGCTCTCAAGCGCCTTCAAATCATTAGCCAGTCAGCTCAGCAATGTCATACTCAAGCACTACACTGCACACCTTTCTGTTCATGGTGATGAAGAGGAGAGGGTCTTGACGAGCCCAAGGTGGCAGCTTGACGTCATGTATCCGCTCGCCTGTCTGTTGCATACCGAAGTCGTGGTTGGCCGAGTTCTCGAGGAACCTATCAACGACCATTAGCTTGACTTGTAAGCCGAGCAAGATAGGCTGGAAGCGTACTCAGGACATGTAAAGAATTCGGGAATCAGCTCTCGAACATCACCCCTCACATCCATCGCCGCCGATTCATATGCTCGAGGCAAGTCACTGAAACGACATCAGGTTTCGTACAAATGCCTAGTGGACCTCCGCCATACCTAAACAACCGATCGGGCAAATCCCAATCGCCTCCTTGCAATGTCTTAAACATGTTGGTAAATGGTGCGAGTCGTATCAAGAAATGGCAAACAATCATGGAGGAACTGAAATGTGTTCCATAGTGGAACGGATCCTCTCCAACGCTTTGAAGGTTCGCGAATCTCGTTTCTGCAGCCAGGCGCCGGGGGGCAGTGAGTGCACCCATGGGTTTGGTCAGACTGGGAAGTTTCTTGAGTGATATTTCTTAGGGCATTTCAATGAATACTCACTCTCGATATGAATCTGGGGAATTGAGGTCGAGGATTTGTGACGTGTAATCGCTCAAGACCCAAGCTATCCAAAAAAGATTGGTGAACATGGGGGAAGATAGTACTAATTTGTACGCACGGAAAACAGGGTACTGCGTCGCGTCGCTGGGAGTTCGGCCTGAGATTTGATTCAACATGCTCAAGTAAGAGAACTAGAGAGACATCAACGATTCAGCAGGTCCCCGCAGTAACAACGGAATGGAAGGAAACAGACGTTACTGATCTCCCTAGCTTGCCACTTTCTCGTAGCCGTTGAAAGCTCGTCCGCCTTGAAGCCTGACAACATTTTTGAACCCATTCTACCGAGCAAAGGGGTCCGTTGTGGAGCGGCGCTAGGGCTAAGCACCGTGTCAGGATATGAACGACCCATGATGGGTGATAGGCGTTGCTCGAAGTCGGATCTCCTCTTCTTATCCAGAAAGACAATCAGCAGAGAACGGCTGTCCTTGAAGTATATTTCAAGCCTTTTGACACAGGTTGCTCAGTTTCTGGCTGGATTGGGGACGGAGATTGACTTACGCAACGTCGCGGAATAAAAACTTCTTGTCACTACACGTCGCAATCTGACTATGACCCCTGCAACAATCATCCGTCAATATATGCTTTACAATGTGTTTGAGAGTGTCAAGACATACCAGCGCTGAGCTCGCTGTGGACCATCGAGTTCCACGATGCTTCCAGGTATAAAGAGGAGACGTTTAGGGGCATCATGGGCGTCTATGACCTCGCCTTCTTCGTTTTCAACGACACCGTCAAGCATATAGATATGCGTGCGACCGAGGATGAGCAGTCCAGCTGATGAGGAAGGTCAATGAGGTCAATGATGATGATCCTGGTTTGTCGTTCAACGTACGAGAGGAGTCGACGCCGTCAATCCGAGCCACTGTTGCCACAGCCTCAATGACATCCCCGGGTTCGAGCTCATGTCGTACCCTTCGAAGTTTATCGTCAACAATTTCTTCCGCTAATTGTTGGCGATCTACAACCAAAATCATCAGCTATCTTGTTCGACATGTGAATGAGTCCTTACCATCCATATCAGTGGCAGAGATCTCATATGCTTCAGCCCAGGGAGGAACCTCGACTTGCATCACAGAGTTTGTTTCCGTTTCTGGTGGACGAACATCACGGATAATCTCATCTAGAGCGTCTACTCTTGAGCTTGGGCTGTTGTCAGTTTGAGGCTCCAGCTTATTCCTTTTCGAACATCATCGAACATCAGGATGACACAGGCAACCCTAGCAAAATCCTTACCGAATGCGGTGAGGCCCTTCTGTCTCATCCAATCTCCACAAGAGAGGTTCATTCTGAGGCCACAGCCCTCGTTCCGACGTCAAGAGATGCGTCCACTCCACAAGACGAGATACCTGTCGCCGATGTTCCCTCCTAATAGCCCATCACCAATTTCAGTTTCGTTATATCATCATCAAAGACAACTCACAAGTCCAAGACAGTCTTGCGCAACCGCTTCTTCTCGGATGATTGTATCGTTTTCCTCCATTCGGACATCCTAGTAATGGTCTTGATGACCGTTCTTTCACCGACTTGCATGCTGAATCTGGCAGAAGCTATCCTCTGTCGGACCGACCGATTGTCCACAACCAAGCCAGGATCAATCATCATTGTCTTCGCTGAGGGGTTGAGGATGCTCTCCGCGGACTGTATCTGGTTCAAGATCTGGAAACCCAGCATTAGTCATGGAATTATCGTCGATATGAGAAATCCAATCACTTCTCTCTTCTGTCCCCCACCAACCGCGTTGTCAAGTGCCAAAGCCAAACCGAAATGTGTCAGTTTCTCCAATATCCGCGTGTTCCAGTTGTTGATAGTCCGAGCTGACGAGAGTTTTGTTACCATAGACTTGTAAGTGTCGATGAACACTTGAGTAGTTTGCTGCGATTCGAAGATCTGCCGGAACGTTGAACTCGAAGCGTGCAAAGTGAGCAATTCTTCAATGAGAATCTCCATTGTCGTTTCCGTTGACCAGGTTAGTTGTATGGAGCCTTCAAGATTGAAAGGTCGTACAATGAGGACAAATCCGTTTCTGGTGAAAGCAGATGCTCACCTAGCTCTGTATCTGATATATGGCAATTGTTTGCAACGGCGATCAAGCCTGTTTGCAAGGCCGAGATGATAGTGGGAAGAATATGGGTACACGAAACCGTATTGCTCGGACGTCCCTTGGATGATCCTCCTGACCCAGGCCCCGATGCCGACGTGGGTGTGAGGGCAACTCCCGTACCTCCAACTACCGAACGTCCCAGGAGCAAATCAAAAGCCGCTTTGTTGACTTCGGGATCCCACGATCCAGGCAAGACCGTCTTCAACACGCTCCACCCACTGATCAACTCGAATTTGCGATTGAAAGCCGACGAGATGCGGATGCTGATCCCAATCAGATGCAGGATCTGGGTGGCGACGAATGGTGAAGGCCGATCACCAAGGAGGAGGAGACAGATGCGCGTGACGGGTAGGGCGGCGGTGAATTTGGTGTAGAAGGGTGGCAGGGACAGCATGTTGACGAGTAGAAGGAGGACCTGTTCGGCTTTTTCGCGCGGGTTCTTGAATTCGAAGCGCGAGATGATGGAATGGGGTGAACTGTCTCCGCTGGAGACTACAAAACCTGGAGTAAGGAAAGCTATCCAGTAGAATAAAATAACATAAAAGAAGCTCACCTTCCTGTAAATTGGCAGCCAGATACGACACGATGGGTTTGATTGCCTCGTCCTTCTCGAAATTGGACTTGGCCGCAACGTTCAGCGCCTCAATCAAGTACACCAAACTATCCTGGGGATACCAATCCGCCTGCAGCGCGAACAAGAGCTTGCGCACTAGGTTCATCTTGGACAGCCTCTGCTTGATATTGAACGCTTTGTATTTACTCGTTTCGAGGAGCGTGGTGAAATGTTCGAGATGCGTGTGTTGGATCTCCTTGCGGACTCGAGACCAGAGGCCAAAGTCGAGGGCGATGGCTCGATATGCAACGACATTGACGATGGTCGATTGCCTGCAGACAAAGTCAAAGATAAAGTGTCAACCCTCGTTCGTCAGAAGAATGGAGGGCTGGCGGCAACGTACTCCGGGGTGCTGAAGTTGATTCCGAGAAACTCGAAGAGTGTTTCGAATGCGGTCAAGTTGATGGATTGGGCTTTCGCGCGCAGAATGTCGGCTAGGATCTCATAGCCACCTAGCAGAACCGTCAGTACACCAGTCTCCACAAAGATTCACATGACTTACGCAAACGCTCCATATCCTCTGAGTTCTGCCAACTATTCTTCAACCCGTCAGTCAATATACCGAGAGCACGAGATATTTCATGAGGTGTCTTGAGAAACATCCATCCACCAGTCAATACCTGGATCGAACCACGAAAACGACACATAGTCACATACCGACGCGAGTTGCACAAGCCTCAATCCAACAGCAGCGCCCCCAATCTTCCACAGCGCAACATCCAGACACTCCGCCTTCACCGTGAACACATCCCCCTCCGCCTCCGCCTCCATCCCGCCCCCTCCGCCACCACTCACACCCACGCCCTTCAAGCTCTCCTGTCCCCACCCCGCCTTCCCCGCCCCTGCAGCCGATATCGAGAACACGACGCCCGCCTCCGACACTCCTAACCCCTCCTTCAGGGCTTTGATGATCGAGGTCTGCTGCCCTTGCTCGCCCCCTGTTTTGCTGGGTTTGGACTTGGTTTTCTGGTGAGGCTGGGGTGTGGCGGCGAGGAACATGTTTAGGGAGGTTGAGGCTTCGTAGGTTAGGAACTTGACTAGGTCTGGGTCTTGGAATGTGCCGGTGTAGCGTGGGCCGAGGTGGTGGATCAGTCGAGGTAATTCATCAGCTGTGGACAATTATACAGATTAGGATTGGGAGAATGGAAGAAGAAGGAAGAAAGGCGAACCACATACCAAGAGGTGTGGCTAGGAGATATGCTGATGCGAAACACCAGCTCATCTTGGCTTTCCCACTCACATCTCCAATGCTATACTTACCAATCTGGAATCCAGAATCCGAGCGGGGGAAAGGCCAACTCAAACCTTCCACAAACACGCCATCCACATACAAGCCTTAACAAGGGAATTAAGACCAACAACACCCGACACAATAACTCAGAAACCAACTCACGTATGTTGGGGTTAGACCCACGATGGGGGTAGTGGACTAGGCTCACATGCGTCCAACGTCCTTTGCGGATGGCAGATGAGGCGAAAGACACGGGTTGGGTGGTATCTTTGCCAGCGCTGGATGGCGATGATACGGGCGTGGACGGTGTGGATGACTGAAGCTCTAACTTCCCGTCTGGTCTTAAAGAGAGTTTGAGCAGCACGCGAAGGGGCATCTCCGCTGTAAATAAAGCGTGCGACGACCCTCCACTCGGCAGGTCCGAGATCCAAAACCACATCTACACAAGGAAATGAGCAAGGAATTACTTCCGAACAGATAAGTAGAATATACCATGAAAGTAAAGCCTGTTGCTGGTAGGCCCTTGAATTTGGCGTCCCTCACCACAACAGAAGCAGGAGCCTCCATCGAGAAATGTTCCACCCATCTCGACTTCATTCCAAACCTCACAACATCCAAAATCTCTCCATCCAACACGCCCTCACCCTCACCCTCCTTCTCCTCCTTCTCCTTCCCCTTCCCAACCGCCCTCTGGAAAATCACCCTAGCCTCCGTCGTATCCGCCCCCATCTCCAACAACTTCCGCAGTAGCTTCTGCAGTATATGTCTCTCCTTCTCCGAAACGTCCGCATCCCCTCTCGTGTCGTGAAACCGCGCAAAGACCGACTTGACGAGCCCCAGGCTGGAGAGCACGGCCTGGTTCCGGTGGTTGACGTGGAGGAGGAGCGAGAAGAGTTTGAAGAGGGCGTAGCGGCTGCGCGTGGAGGAGGAGGAGAAGTTGGATGTGAATTGGGGTAGGGCGGCGTTCCAGAGGATCATGAGAGCTTCTGGATGCCGGATTGTTCCTAGGTGGGGTTGGAATTCGATGATTTTGGCGTCGAGGGCGTCGAGGGATACGTCTCGAAGGCTGGAAAAGAAAGTGGAGAGGGAGAAGTCGTGTAGGGATAAGGATAGTAGAAACCCCATCGTTTCGTGAACTGTTCGTTGCTCTGCAATAAGCCCACGGAGAGCATGCTCGAGGGATTCATAGCCCACTCGATTCTGGCAGTTGTTTGATTAGTAGGACTCGTTCAACCATGTTCATGTCGACTCACCCTGAAATATTCGGAATTCTCCTGGTAATCCTTCATGGCCTCGGACAAGATCACAAACACCCAACGCGTACACTCAACTGTCTCCTCCATCACCTGCGCTTCTGGTTCAACGACCACCGTATCATTTGGCCTATCTTGTATAGTCGACAGCACACTCATTAAGCACAGAAAGCCATCCAGCTCCCTGAATATATTCTTCGTGCATGCATCCTGGAGCATGATACGGTGTATCTCGCTCAGTATCTGTTCGCAATCAGCACTAATTCTCCTCCAAAGACATGGCAGCGTACCTCGCTCCTATTGCGTTGATCATCTGTCTGCTTCAGGTTTTCCACTGAGTTCCTCATCAGTTCAATGAGGACATCTCGCGCGAACTCTTCTGGGGCTTGTTCATCCCGGTCATGAGCTTGCGAGCCTGAAGAATTTGGGAGTTCTGGGAACGTAGGAGAACGCGGAGATAGCTCGAACCGTGAACGCAGGGGAGAAAGAAGGGTCTGGAACATTATTTGTCGTGGTCGAATTCCGCGCTCAAGCTCGAAGGCTACGAAGAGACTTAGTGTGTTCCTTGGTTCTTATTTATTTGTAGGCCAGCCCTCATAACATGTTGATGGATGTAGAGAGAATAGCTGTCAGTCGTTGAGACTGTTGTGGTTTGGGAGGCCTCGGCTACTACTTACCGTGATCGACACAGTTCGACATTGATCATCTTCATGACAACCCAAAACAGATTTCAATAAATTCAAAAGATGATAAGGTCGGTATGTGGACCACAACGGTCGTACGAGCGTATATGAAAGTACGTGAGTCCATTGATACAGATGTGCTCTAAGTCTTATGAGAACTCGACAATTTGCTGATGATACAAATTGATTCCAGACTGTTTTACACATGACAGCTAAATTATGGTGTCAATAAATGGCGCATGTCGCTCAACCTATGAAGGCGACCTGTGATCCATCAGAATGACTTCTGCGGATGATAGTCATTATTCACCCTTCAAACACCAAATTTCCTTGAGCGATGCAAGGATACGACTTGTACAAGCCCCATTTCCTGACCTCCGAGATCTGCGCCCCCTCCTTTGTGTCGATAATATCAAAGAAAGCCTCAGATTTAACCGCATCATGCGACACGAACTCTGATAAAATCCATGAACAACCACACCCGCACATAGATCAAACCACAACATACCATGAATAACAAAATAAGGCGGCACAACCTGCGCTTCCGGCCCAGCTTTCACGCTCACGCCCGTCTTTCCATTCTCCAGCACTTCAAGCACCCTCGTCCTCACCCACCCCTGCACTAGCCCCTCCTTCCTCAACTCCCCAAACGCGCTCTCCATCCACTTCCCAATATCCCCCTCCACACCATGCGTAACAAGCCACCCCGTCGGATTGCCCAACCGCAACCCCGTCGTCCGCGCCCGCTCCTCTTCCTCCACGTTCAAAACCCCACACGTCCTGCGATCCAACACCTCCAACCTCCCAATCAGATCCTTCTCCCGCGGGGACCGGTTCTCCCTTAGCCTGGTGTAACTCTCGTGCTGGAAGGTCTTGGTGTCGTCGATCTCGTAGAGCGCGATCCATGAGGGCGTGGTGCCGTCGATCGCCTGGTACCGCGCTCCGGAGAGGAAGGAAGAGAGGTGATCGAGACGGAGAGGGACGTGCTCGTTGTTGTACCAATCTTGAAACTCATCGAGAGTTACGAGAGACCCTGGCTCGGAGAGGACTGCGAGGAAACCTGGAGACATGATGGTGGTGCAAGTCTCGAGTGCTTTAGATTACCGGCTACTAAAAATAGCTCGAGATCTATCTGCGGCTTTCATGTCCCAAACTCTCCCAAACTCAGCATGGCCAAAAGGAAAGCGAAATCCAATTCTCAAGTACACAACATCTCCAACTCCAACTACACGAAGGCGCGCCTAATCGAACGCAAATACACTAGATCTACAACGCAAGAAACGCGCAAGTACAACAGCAACACCAAGACAAACACGGTGGAAATGGACGTACAAAACTCCAGCAACAAGCAACACCAAAACATTCCAGACACATCAGTAGTAAGAGTGAGTAAGCAGTCCATTCCCCATCGGCCTTCCCCATCGGCCTAAACTCCTCCGTTAAATTGCGCGTTCCATGCCCCTCCAAACCCCAAGCAAGGCAACTCTCGCTCTTGCGTGATTTATTCCCTTAGAGGAAGGTGTACCCCTTGGACCTCGTGACATCGACACCATTCTTCAGCTGTTCGAGCGTCAAGAAGATCAAAATCGTCGTAGGCTGCAGACGTGTCCAGGCAGGCAACCAGCCTTTGAACATGAACATGGCGCCTTCATTCTTCAATGACTGGCGGATGACCGCGAGTGTGGACTATGGATGAAATTAGCATTAGCATTGGATTTTTGGGGGGGTATGGAGTAGACGCACGTTTGAGCCGGGACCTGAGGCGTTCATGATTCGGCTCTGGTAGGGATTGGATAAGGTAAGCGCGTGTCGCGTGGAATGAACGAAAGACTGACCTTGAGCACGTCAGCGGGCGAACAGACAGTCGTCGCGACCGTTCCCTGCAGAGTATATTTCATTAGCATCCAGACTTGACACACAGAGAAGGCACGAGGCTCACAGCAGCGAAACTGGCAGTGAAATGACACATGATATTATCATCAAAATACGCCGTCTTCAACAGCTCGGCCTTGAAGAAATCGTATCTTGAATCGAGCAACACAAGTTAGCCGCTTGCTATACACCAAGAATAATGAAACAAGAGTACTCACGACGCGAGTTGACTGGCGTTCATCAGAATCGCACGAAACACGTTCGGAGTGACACCACGCGCCAGCGACGACACGCCCTCTTCGCGAACCATCTAATCACGCGCCAAAAAACAACCAAACGCGTCAGTTCACGTTTCAATACCAGGACATGAGAAGAACGAGAAGAACAAGGAAGAACATCACGTCTTTGGACACGCGAAACGTCATGGGATGTTGCATTGCCGATTCCCGACGCACGCTGAGCTTGGCTGAGGCACCGAACGACCGATCACGATCACGCCGTCGGCTATTACCCCGCATTGTGATGCCAGAGCCCCTGAGGACTCGAGAACAAAGAAGTAGTTTAAGACAGAGAAGAGACTCACGCGGAAGAGGGCGTCGAAGCAATGTTTGTAGTTGAACCGTTTCTCCGGTGGTTTGGCGAAGTCGCCTTGAAGACGGACCATCACAATCTCTATCAACGTAGCCGGAATAAGCACATAAGTTACATTCCACTGCGGAGTGGGAAGAAAAGAAAGAACGTACCTCCAGGATTTCCAACTAAGCCCGCTATACCACCAGCTACACACAAAACGGCAACTCAGGACTTCAACGTGGAGACTGGAGATGTGAGAACGTACCCATACTCCCAGCCGCAGCCAACTTCCAAGCTGGGGCGTCTTTTCCCGCGCCCAATAACTTCTTGCTCTCATCATAAGCCCAGAATCGACACATAGAATAAGACATCTGTCGCATCCAGGTGCCAGAAATGCCGTCGAACATGCCCCTTACGCCTGTACATTCTGAGATTAGAAGGCGTTTGTGTCAATGACAATGTGAGAACTAGTCGCACCTGCGGTTCTAAGTGTCTTCCTCATGGACTCTATCATGCGTTTATCGCCGGAAGCTTGTAGTCGGACTTTAGTGAGATCTAGAGGACTGATTGTGGGAATGATGCGTTAGTTCCTGAGGTTCGAGAGTTGTACTGTACTTGAGATACGTACTGTGTAATTGACGCTGCGATGGTAGCGGCCAAACCTTCATATACCAATAGTCATCAGGTATGCTCTATTGAAGGAGGTTCAAACAGAGCTCACCTCCCAGCCAGAAAGGGTAGGGCTGTTTCTTAGGAGGAGACGCAATGATAGCATTGGTCGCTGTGGGAGTGGTCGTTGCTGACGCCATTGTATAGATTCTAGATTCTACTTGACGAGATGGAGATTGATACGATCACTAAGATAGCTGTAAGTCGACTGCGGGGTAAGAGTCGGGGCGGGGGTGGATGGTTGTCCTTGGTAGGCCCTTGGTAGGGGGACAATGGAGGAAAAGGGGGGAGATAATCAGGAGGTAACACGAGTTGCGCCGTTAAGCGACGTCGTGGTGAATATATATGTCAGTTCAAGTTCGAGTGAGAGAACTCGGTTGTTCGCGATCGTGAAGAGTCGTGTGCACGGTGGGGGTGGGTGGGTGCTCGGGAATTGCAGAAGCGTTCGAAATCTGGATTCGAAGAAACCCCGAAGCTGTCCCTTGCGTCCTGTCTATCCGTCTCTGTCTCAGTCAAAGAAAGGACTGTCGGTATGATCCCAACCTTGGCCTTTCTCAACTTGAGGTGGTATAACAATCACTCGGGATTCGGTGCGTTCACGTAGGTTATAGAAGTGCGTAGATCTTGAAATCACGCAACAGAACTAAGTAAAGCGTGGTGAACAAGAACCCTTTCGTAGTAATCTTCGACTTCTTACAGCATGATCAAAGGAGAGATGGCGGGAGAGAACAGGTGATGTTTATTACACCCTGTGACTTGCAGTAAGGAAGAGGAGGTTTCCGTTTCGGCAAACAAGGCCCCTCTTGCGTAGCCGAATAACTCCGTTTTGCCTCCATTCTGCAAATGACGACTTCATTTCCCTCTAATTTGATTTTACCCCGCATCTTGTGCAGCACTATCTCCTTTTGTAGACACAAGAAATCGAGGAAAGACATGGCCTCGCAGCAGATGCATGTCTTGATTGTGCATTCTGAGACTATATCATGATGAATAGCGCTGCGGATTCCGGAAAGCCTTTCCCGTGCTCTATCTACACGGATTAACAATATCTCTCCGAATCGCTCCGAACAAAACACGAATTTGGGCTGCGAGTCCCATCGATGGAGGATGGACGTGATTGGCAAGATGCGGGGAGGCTATTAACAGGTGTCAGTTAATCGTTCGCAACACGGATGATGGAAATCAATCCGCCAATAACATAGGTTCGGAAGCGAACTCCGCTCATCCATAAATATGTCGAGAACGAAGATAGTTCTGGTAATACAACGTATCTGTAGACAGACATAATGTTTTGAGTATTTCAAGTAACTTATACGAGAGCGGGATGTAGAAGCTGTGATTCGATATCTCATCAGTATTGCCAAGTTCCAGGTTCCAACCGATAAGACTAAACTGAGAGCACCCGTGAATGCTTGGTATGTTCTTGTCACAAAACATACCTCGAGGAGACATATGTTCTTACCTTTTTGTTCCCGGCCAGTGATTCATAGCCTAGATAAGATAAGGGTCGGTAAGCCCAAGTATAACGTGAAAAGTCAAAGATTGATTATAATACTAGAGTTTATCTGCAACGCGCACCAAATCAGGGATTGGACGCGCCTAGGCAAATTGGTAGCCAGTATTTGACGTGGTATTTGAACCTGGGAAGCACAAGAGAAGAGACGCCTCCTCCATGACAAAAAAAGCTGCAACGATCATTCACAAGACAGACTTTTGAATCAACGAACATCATGTTATTCTCCCACAACAACAGAAGTCAAAAAGAGGACCTTGCTGTCAATGAGCGCTGAGTGGGACAAGTTGAGAAGAATAGCCTGGTGACACGTTGGAGACACGACGCGCGACACGCCACCTTTTAGTATAAGGCAACGCATCTGAAAGGTGAAAAAGACATGCGAAGTACAGCGCATTGTCAATCTCCACCGCTCTACCTCCGCGAGCTGTGAGAAGAGCAGAACGTGAGTTGTCGAGTCGTTCACGAGTCCTGATGGCGAGAAAACAAGTCGCGTCCACCCCGACGCGCCACGCTCACGTGGCCAAAAGAACTCCCACAACGACTGGTCCGTGCGCAATCCGAGCGCCCTATATAAACCTCCCTCCCCCCATCGGGAATCCTTACCACTCTGGCCTTTTGGCTTAGATCAAGTGTAGTATCTGTTCTTAATAGTTTAACCACTATTATGGAGGCACCGCCTCCATTCTTGGTTATCTAATTTTTGCCGCCCTAGTTCCTTGGGCTCTGCTTGCACCCCTTGGACGCGATGACCTTGCCGCTGCACTACTGGCCTGTGTCGTCGGGGGATCCCTCCTTTTCGAGGACTTTTCTCTTTGCTGTGTTTTCTCATTCGCATCACTTTGATGTTTGAATTGGATGCCAGCAAACGGATTTGTCTCTCCGTTTGTGATACCTTCTTTGTTTTTCTTCTCTCTTGAGTTTGGAAGAGTGGATTGTACATGGTTATAATATTATGACGTTGTAGATGCTGGCTTGGAGTCTCATTAAATTTTGTTTTGTTGACTCCCCAATTCTTACCGGCGCCTGTGCAAAAATTGGACCAGATGATCAAATACAAGTTTTAGCGCCGATCCAGAGCACTCTGGCACCTCCTGCATCCAGCCATTTACTGATCATTGCCCGATGGAGTTCGTAGCAAAGATAAACATGCAAGTTGAATGCACTTGGTGATTATTGCAGGGAAAGGAGTTGATGAAAAGGAGCACTATTTACAGGTTTGGAGATGCAGATCACAGTATGCACTTGGGCAGAGTTATTATCAGCTGGCCTGAGGCAATGTTGGTTTTCCATTACCTGTCTTCATGGTCTCCACTCATTCACTGCCAATCCTCGCCTAGCTTACGCAGTCGCCGTTTTCCTTGACTGTGACCGGAAGGGTTCGGCTCAGTCACCTTTCCATACTTCAGTAATCGATGTTCTCGGATTAGGTCAAGCGACTATGGTGCAGCTCCCCACTACTTTGTGTTTACCTTGAGAACGCAACTGAAAGAAACTAAAAGCGGGGTGTATGTCCCGGATGACCAGTCATTCATGATCAGCTTCTTGATTGTGATGACATTTAGCAAACGTGTATATTTTTCAACAAACGGAAAGTCTCTGCGCACGGCAGCGGGTGGAGAGTCTTGCTTCCAGGTCGCGGAGAATGGTCATAGGGGAATAAACGAGAAGAAGCGCCGTATCCTCTATCAATATGGACGGAGGGGTAACTGGAGTTAACGTTTTTCTACCCTGGTGGAGGTCGAAGAAGGCGAGCCGCTTGTAGGTACTGATAAAGGCAGGACAATGGTCAAGTTCGAAGAAGATGAAACAGAGCTGCTTGATGCACTAGAGGGTGATGGCAGGCTATTGCCCGATGATGGGGCAGCAGTCACCGTCGAGCTCGAGTCAGACGAGGTGGTTGTCAACGAGACGCCTGCTGAACCAGAGGAAGATGGGGAGCCGCTGATTGAGGTACTACTGGCCGTCGTCGACACTGAAGGGCCACCATCCGTCATAGTTTCGAAGAATGTGTAGCATATGATCACAACCCCGGAAGACGATTGGTAGCTACTCGCGTATCCTCCTTGTGTGACTGCCCCCGTCGCCACAGGGGGAGGAGTAGAAGTGACTGGGGCCGTCGAGATGGCAGTCACATCCGGGGATGTCGTGGATGCGCTGGTGGTCGGTGTAGCTGGTGTCGTCGGGCTTAGGGTGATAAAAGAGATATCGGGAGTCGGAGATGAGGTGGTGGTCGAAATATCTGAGGTCGGGGAAGACAAGCCACTGGTGCTGACCGCAGGGCACATTGGGAGCGTGCCACTAGTTACGGAGGAGGCACTACCTGAGAATGTGCATGTTAAGGCTGAGGACGAGCTGCTTGGTCGTCCTGTAGGTTCTAGCAGAAGGCCAGTCGGTGAACTGTATGATGTCAGACTGCATAAGTTCGTCAAGCGTCAACAATAAGTAATCGAAGATGGAGAATCAGGATTGGGGTACCTTGCAATAACTACTGCCTCTACTGCCCACGCAAGAGAAGCAAGACCCAACACATGCAGCATGGAGAGTCTCATAGCTATAATCGATATAAAGGACTCGTATTAGCTAGACGAGAAGTAACGCAGTCGGAAAATAAACACGATTTATAGAGGGCCCGTAAAGCATTCTTGAAGAATCGGCAAAGGAAAGCAAGTTAACCAGCCGAGATAGAGATCTCAACCGCAGGCGACTCGTGGGCTAACGATAAAGGCAAAGACCGGCGCTGAGCATCTGTAGGCTTGTCAGACCCCCGTAATCGAAGGGGCCAATCTCTTTATGTATGTCGTGGTGGTCAAGAAGCCAGCTTTCTCGTAATCGTCCCAATAGTAATCTGGCAACACCCTCGATCATTGAACAGACTCGAGACGAGGTGTATAGCGCAATTGTATTGCCGCAGTTCATCAGCCACAGCACATTCAAGGACCCGAGTGATCGCGTTGAGTAAGCCGTCAGAAGTCAAAGTGTGGAGGAAAAGTCAAAGTGTGGAGGAAAAGTCACGGAATGCACTCCATAGACTCGAAAGCCATCTGCCTGTGGTGTTGTAATTCTTTCCTTCTTGAGATGGGTTTGAACAGGTTTGAACGGGATGTGTTTGACGATGATTGTGTTTTATAGCGGATATGGATGGGCCGAAGGTTACGGACAATCATGCCGAAGCAAATCCGCCGTTAGTGAGCGACCCTTCTAATGTGAATGAGAGTCACCCATCATTGCCAAAAACACCTCAACTCACAAAACACTACGTGGATTGCCAGATCGGCGAAGGCATTATGCCCCTATGTAATACAAACTCACAGTCACTCGTACTGTGCTCGTACAACTTTACACAAAATCTCTCAATGGCACGATGAAGTGCTCTTGCAGATTTGTGTTTGATGTTAGACATACTATTCTTCCTACGTGTACGTTTCGTGAAACATATGACGATGCTTACAAAATTAAATCCATTAGTCTGCCCATCTGCATATTTTACCTTGTTTTGTGGTATCAACCACAGGGTATGATTACTTTTAGTCTCGCATCCGGGACAACGTCCAGTGAGACCTAACCCAACTCAAATATGTGGTACAAACCCAGAATGCACCTGAATAAGGTAGGAATCATGGGCGTCAATGGACTTTTCTTACAATGCTTCCCGCATGACAATGCGCCTAAAAATGGTCCAGAAATCTATTATCATGTTGAGAGAAAAGTTGATAAAAGGTTTTATACGGTGCCGTTCAGAGAAACCTTCCTTGTCTGGTGGTTCATGTGCCCGTAGCATACATGGTATTTATGACCTGTATGTAGTACGAACCCCTGTTGTTCTGCTTTCGGGACCGCAATACAGGAACTCTCTCTCTATCTCTCTCAGAGTTCAATGATAATGGATCAACCACAAAAGGAATGTATATTGTCCTGCAACTTCATGTGACGGCAGCAGTTCGTTCTACAAACTACAACACACAGGTCAGACCAAGTACGGACGGGGCTGAGAGTAATAAAAAAGCTTGTCTCCAGCTGTGGGATTCGAGGTATAACTGCTTATTAGCAATTCCTTCCTGAGGAAGTGCACACCAACCCGGGTCGCAAGTGTTGTGCTTGCCGAGTGGTCTGCGTACTGTGTTACACAGTGTGTATGCCAATATTTAGGGCTTATAACGATCTGCATGGACGGTTCGAGTCAAATGTGGTACACAAAAAAGTTGGGCGCTGACTGGCACCAACAACATACCCTCGAATAGCTGTAGCTGCCGCCTCTCGCATTGCCTTGGGTTTCCATCAAGTGGCAGGAAGGCCACGGCAACCGAGACCATGATAAGACATTGATCTTCTTTCCCTACAAAAGTTGCGGTCAGCTTGCAGGAACAATCGGTAACATGTTGACTTGCTCGCTAGTGATATCACCCCAGAGCTCTTGATGGATGTTCCTTGTCTGCCAACCCAGACTTCAATACCGGGTAGGTTCAATATTACGAGCGACGCTTCACGGGAAAAAACTCACCAGACTATGAATGTGCACCAGTTGGAACCGCCAATGTTGTAGGTAGTGGTTGAAGGATGAGATCCGATTCACCAATTGTGGGAGATGTCATGAGATTAAGGGCAGGTCTCATGAACCTCCTTCTATTCTGCAGCCCGGAAGTTGAATAAGTATAGGGCTGCTCAATTCTAAGTGGATCGTCGGATCGTCAGCAGCAACTGGATCGTGAGGGTCCTGATTTTACACTCCACTGTTGGCCGAACAAGCCGTCTGGAACCGTTGACCGGCCTCACGTGCGAACGGCCGGCGGGGACTTGGAAGTTTTTTCGTCAACGACGCGTTATCCCTTGCGCTACCCGATCCTCTACCTCTAACTTACCGTCCTACTGTCTTTATTCCTGTCCTACTGTCTTTACTGATTGATGCTCACCGGAATTCATGTCGAAATTCTTTGTCTGGCCATCCTAGTGCAGTGGTGAAATATTCGGTGCACTTTTCGATCTGATCATAGGGCCCACGAGGCCCCCTTGAGCCGCCAAAGACCTGCGAAAGAGCAAGGGAATCATTCCCAAGCCGTTGAAGGAGCTGAGCATCGACCCCAGTCTCATGTAATTCGCGGTTAAAGTCATCGTCGTCACCGTTGAAGTCGTCATCATCGTCGTATCCAATAGATTGTTCTCGCATGAGTAAGGCTTGAGCATGCAGTTGCGTAGAAGCGATAAGAAGCAGCTCTTGAGGAAGCAGCGCAGCATTCATACTTGTATACAGCTTCGACGGCAAAGACAAGATGTTATCTATCTATCTGATCTGCGCGCCGGGAGGCGTTCCCGTTTGGGACAAGATACCGGTCAACGGTTCCAGACGGCTTGTTCGGCCAACAGCGGAGTGTAAAATCAGGACCCTCACGATCCAGTTGCTGCTGACGATCCGACGATCCACTTAGAATTGAGCAGCCCTTATATTGTCCTTGTAGTCAATGAGATTGCCAGTCAAATCAACCCGACGAGAAATTAAATACATCGAATATTCCTGAACTAGCGAAAGCAAGAGTCTAATATGAAGTAGTCCAGTAGTGCTAATAACGCCCGCGAAATCTAATTATCTTGGTCTTCTTTGACCCCAGTATCATCCTCTCCCTGGTTATCATTCATGGCCTTCCTCTCCATCTGATACTGGTATCCAACAAAGTTCATGACGCTGTGACAAGTCATTATTGGTCTTCATTGTCCGTAAGGAAACACTGCCACTTACTATATTGTGCCATCGGCACAACCAACCACGACCTCTTCGTGACTAAGTTGCATCGACATCGGATTCTTTTCCGGGGTCGCAAGGCCTGCAAACTTGGGTGGTGGTTGTCCCAACAGACCTTTCACACCAGCAGCCGACCCGACGCCGACATCAGCAAGAGCACCCCATGCACCTGTCAATGACACGATGTGGGTGTCGATATCGACTGATGGCGGTATCTCTCGAGTTATGAACTGGAGATCATCAAGGTCTTCATTGTCCTCGCCTTGCGCAGGCCGTGGTTTTTCTTTGTCTTGATGGGTAGACATGAGAATCTAAAGCAGAAAGGTTCAATCCAAAATGCTCTACAAAGAGGAGAAACGCGATATACCCTTCGGTCAGCACCCGCTCTGCTGCTGAACCGCGTTGCAGTAACTACGCGTCTTTTCCTCGGGTCGACAGCACCCACAGCCACATCTGGAGTCTCAACAAGAGCCACCAATTTTGGTGGTGCAGTCAGAATCGTTGCACGTCCATATCGAATAGGGAATCCTGGAGCAGGTGTGCTGTTCCTTGGCGACGGGCTAAGAGGAGTCGTCGGTGTCCTTGGTCCATTGACGCTGAGCCGTCCTTTGCTCGACGAGAACGCATTGCTGGCAGACGGTGCGACCAGGGAAATCCGACGGTGTGGGGTGGAGATGGAGGACGTGGAACGACCCAGAACGGATCCTGTACGTGTTCGTGGAGGACCTTGGCTCGCTCCCATTGAAACAGGTGATTGGGAAGTGAGAGAGGGAGCTACGATCGGAGCTTCTTCTCCTTCTTGCCATTGCAGGTGTAGAATGACTGACTTGGTAGCACACTACGAGAATGGTCAGCAAAGAATATCCCTCTCGAGTTAGTACGAAACCTTACTGTCATTTGGGTGCCTTTGGCAGCAAACCACCTAGACCAATGTAAGTCAACCTCATACAATTAATCAAGAGAAAACGTACTGCAGCATGTTATTGGGCGCCGATCCAACGTTGAACAGCTTAGAGTTCAGGACGGGGTCACCTGCACCGAGCTCTGCCAGCTTGAATTGCGAGATCATCTCCCGTCGTTCTGGAGCCCAACAATCGTCACTTGTGTGCAACTCGCAGAAGACGTGCACTTACTGATGGAAAACACTCTAACAATGCCGTCAATTGTCACACCAACCACTCGCTCGCCTTCATTGTCCTCCCCTGCGATCAGCTGCACACCGATGTTGATTGTTGTCTGCTGTCCAAATCGCACAATCTTAGTTCCCGCTCGCCAGTCCCAGCACACTAGAGCCTTGTCTGCACCGGCAGACACTAGATTCTTAGAAGACAGAGCTACTGCCCGGATACCGTTGAGATGGCCGGCCAGTTGTTGAAGAGGTGTGAAAGTAACCGATGAGAAGAGATGGACGCGACTAAGAAGGAAAAGACATAGACCATTAGATGACGCTCAAAAAGCAATGAATGACACGTGCCCAACATCGTGGAAGCCAACAACGAAGACCTCTGAAAAACCATGATGATAATTAGCAAGTAGAATGATAGAAAGAACATATGCACGTACCCTCTTCTGCTAGGAAATCAACACAACTGACTGGCTTCTTCACCTGCAGACATTTCTTCATCTCGCCAGTCTCTATATCCCAGAACCGGATAGTCTCATCGTAACTTCCACTGATCAGCCGTTTACCCCGGAGCAGCAGGGTGGTGCAAAAGTTGGTATGGCCATTGAGGAACCTAATTGATTGAGGTAGGGCGTTGCGGAAGTTCGACTCCCGGTGATGAAGGGATCGATACAGCGGTTCCCTTTTTGCGAAGTGTAAGTGAAACATAACGAGATGTTGACAACGAAGCTTACCATCCTACAGGTTTCTTAGGTGGCTGAACCGGGTCAGGGTCATTTGCCGTTATCCGCAGACAATGGTATTGCCACAGAGCAGGATGGTGTACCATTGCTTGCCATTTTCGTGAAACCTGAGTGGCAAACCTTGAATACAGCACCAACATGGTATTAGGCGAACTTACGGGTTCGACGGCCAGGAGCTCCTTGACAGTGAGACGCTTCAAGATACGGAAAGCGAGGTCTGGAGCAAGGGTGCCGAGAACATCGAAAGTTGATTTTGCATACTTCTCGAGCAGGAGGATCTGGAGGCGGATATCACCTGGAAGACAAGCTACAACAACAAGACAATGTTAGGCCTTGAGAAGGAAGGAGCGAAAAGGAAGCTGAGAGAGCGCACAATCTAATATAATTGCAATTCTAGACGACGAAAGCAAGCGTGATTAGCCTGGCAATAGAGGAAAACAATATGACTTACAGCCTCATCCTTTCTTCTCTTCCCAAGCCTCTCAAGGCTTTCCTCACCTCAATCTCGCTGAATTGTCCTTTGCCATCACCTTTCAAAGCCCTCACGAGGTCTCCTGCCTCGTCATATTCGTCATCATCACGGTAGCCGCTCCAATAACCCTTTCTTTTCTTGCCGCCACAGACGCATAATCCGTTCGCCTCTGAGCCCAGAAGCAATTGGTGCGTATGAGTGGTAGAAGATACTGCAGGAGTAGAATCTCGCAACACCCTAACTTGTGCTTGTAAGGCGTGTAATTGAGCCGCAGCGGAGGCCTGGGCACGCTCGAGGAGTCGTTTGTAATGTAGGATTTTGCGGGTATGCATGGTAAGTATGTCGGATAACGCAGAGTCCATCTTTTTTGGTGAAAAAAATAAGAGGTTTAGTTTTGTATCAAGGTGAGAAAGGCTGAAAAACTCACCTCCTCATCGACATCTCCATCGTTCACGTCAGTGACCATCTCAAGGGACATGTCATCATCACCATCCCAGAATGCGTTTCCAGAGCCATCGTCGGTAGCTACCGCTGTTCCAGTCCCATTACTTAAAACCTTCCCGTGTGACTCTATCAACTCAATACCCTTATCTAACAAAGAAGGCCCTTCAAACCGACGAAGAGAAGTTTCAGAAGAGGCCCATGCATCAGGACTGTTCTTCGATGGTGTCTTCTGAGTCTTTTTAGGTGTAGACTTGGGAGTAGGTTTAGGCGTAACGGCCGATTGCTTCGACGGTGTGGAATGTTCGGTGGTGTTCGTTTTACTGTTGAGTGCAAATTTGGGCGGCGTCCCGCGAGAAACTATCGTATCGAGCGGCTTTGGTTTGATTTTTGCTTGAGGACTTGGAGTTGTAAGACTAATAGAAGGCGAGGACGAAAGAAGAGAAGACGAAGAAGGGGATCTGGTAAGGGAGTTGATAGTCGATGCGATTGGCTTGGCTGATTGCCGCGGTGGTGTCATAGATGTAATACGCGTTCGAGGGCGAGAAACAGAGAAAGATTCGTCTTGATGAAGTTGGATTGCCTTTGCAAGTTGAGGAGGCGGTGAAGTCATATATAGTGAGGTCGATCTAGCCATCCTCATCGAGCCCGAAACCGAGGGTGATCCACCTGGTAATTTGGTACTGATTGTTCGAGTTGGCGGGGGCATTTGGTTATTGGTAGATGTCGAGTTCCCTAACTCCATTTTAGGAAAATTTTGGATGGGCGCTGATATTCGTCTTGCGTTCCCAGACAACGAAGGAATGGATGTGGACAAACGTTTTGCAGTGCTGGATGGTAGGGGGACAGGGGTAGCATTGGAGGATCGAGAAGGGGTGCTCAATTTAGTGCTGTTGCTATTGCGGATTGTGGTGCTGCCGCTGGCAAGGGACGCGTTGGAGGATGTCCTCGGTTTGGACACACTCGAGGTTGACATGGATGACCCAAGGGTGGATGAGCGGCGTGTCGAAAGCGACATGCGCGAGGTCGATTCTGAGGGGGGACGTGTCGCTTTTGAAGTCATGGTGGGAGATTATTACGATTGTCCTTCGCGGGTATATAAACAATGAAGAAGAACGCGTATTTTTTACACGTCAAAAGAAGCTGGCCAGAAGTTGCCGGTTCAGAAGCTCGAGCTCGGAAATATTGAACTTTGAAGCCAATTAGAGGAGCACCAGTGCAGCGCTTGCGTGACCTATTTGAATAATGGAATTAAAAGTAGTTAAGTCTGGAAAGGACTTGCGTCAGGTGAAGCAAGCAACACGCACCTTCCGCTTCAGACAACGAGATTGGCCTATATCAGTTCCCGAGTATACGAACTATGAAGTCAATCAGTTGAAAAGTGGCAACCAAAGCGCAACTGTAAGGCCGTTTGTATAAGGTCCATGCTTCATAAGACAAAGTGGCGCGGAGTTACCTTGTTTCCTTGATTTCCGACTATATGTGAAAAGCTCCAAGACTGTGTAACGACAGTTCGAGAACTTGATGGTATGCTTGCAGAGCTTGAAATTGGCGAGCTCAAAGCGAGCTTGTTGTATTTTGTCTCCGCAACAGGGGCTGTTGTTTCGTTGACGCGTGCCTGCCAAACATTTTTTGTTGACATGTTCTGTTGTTCAACATTGCTTCAACAGCATCAAATTCGACGGCACTCATTTTAAGAGGAGGTCAGCAACAGAGACTCTTTGAACAGGCCGGCAGAGCTCGACAAGTCTTTGACTACTAGCGCCAGGATGACTGAAATACGCGGGAGTCCTTCGAGGCATGTCAACAGGCGAAAAACTCCGAAATGACAAGGACCATATTGTTCTATCCTTTTGTCTGTCTCATTTGCTGTCATTTATTTATCTTCTTTGAGAGTCAAATCCGATCAGAAAGAGTGAAGCAATGGTTGTGAAACCGCCGCGTCACTTACTTGAACTCCCCTTGAACTTCCCTAATGATGCACACGCAATTCAAAGTGGTCATAAACGTTGCATAGACGGCTGCGCTTCCGACTTACGAGTCCCTGCAAAACGAGGAGCATCATGGACACCATAGCAACGCTATCAACGAGGATGTAAGAGGATGTCAGCCACTGCAGACAGCATACACCGCAAGAATATTTTTGTACGCCTCGACCTCAAGTTGGCGGTCCAAAGTAGCCCCAAGATTAGCTCGAAATTCGGACGCTAGGAGAATTCACCGACACAGTCGGGAATTAATTCATTGACTGTGTCCACCGACTGTTATTATGCCTGAGGAAATCAAGATTCCCTTCCAGGCTTCGAGTAGTCGCTTGACTATGGCTTCAGATTGTAGGGCTTCCTTTTAAACATGAATCAGACGCACTCTCGGATGAATATGACCAGATACATTTCAATCATTTAAGTTCGGTTAAGTATCCGACGAGAGACAGCCTAGAGGCCTTTGCTGCCTCAAGGAGATCTGCAGGGTCGAACTTAATCACCCAAAAACTCTCACAACCCACTCGATCAACTCCATGAAATTCTCCGAATGTGGGACTCTCGACCGCGTATTTATACCAGACATGGATTGAAGCGGATCCATCCTTGAGACTGACTTGCCTTGTTCCCCTGCGCCTCCACTGGCTGGCAAGCGCTCTTCATTCGCTCGAAACAGGCAGGCCTTGTTCACTCATCCTTCGCTAATCTCTATACTTGTGTCTCGCTGGGCATCGATCCTTGGTTGACTCTCACTTCACCTTACCTTCCAATTCAAGATGAGCCAGCCTACCGCCTATTCGTCAATCATACCCTGGGTTTTGTCTCCTGCAATGGAGGAAACGGCCCCGGTCGCACCTAGACGAATCGTCTACGTCCTACGCTCCTTGTCTGCACGTCTTGCCCTACTCATCACGACATTCTCGCTCTTGCTTTTCTCCGCGATCTTCGGTGCATGCACCTACCTGGTCCTCGATATGCTTGGTTAGTGACATGCGTCCATGACCACGGCCAACGAATCCATCTGACTTCTGGACTTCTTGACTTCTCACCTGCGTAGATCCCCAAATCACAGACCTTCACCGCTTGGCAATCTATTTCCACATGTTCAACTGTCTCTTTATTGGTGGATCATGCATTTTCGGGTAAGCGTTTGAGGATTTTGTACTCAAATGAAATTGACATCAGTGATCACAGTCTCTACGCAGCGACGAGCACAAAGGCACAATTCTCGCATGTGTTCATGGCTCTCCTATCCGGACAATTTGTGTTCGGTATTGCCTCGGGGGTGGTTTGCCTCTATCTTGTGTTCAGCGCGACGCCTTCCCCGGATCAGGTCACGAACTGCGCAGGTTTGGTCCAGAACGTATTTTTGAGCCAAATGTGCCATCCGTCAACTCTCACTAAAGGCGTTTGTATGGGCCTGTTCGAGTTCTTGTGGATGCTTGAAATATGTGCGCACACTCTTTACCCTGTTTGGATATAAGAATCAAAACATCCTGACGAGATTACTATCACGTTCAGTGGCGATGTATATAGCAAACCAATACGCCACACAGCTACAACAAGAAGAGAATCTGAAGGCTTGTTGTTCTCCAAAGGAGGAACACGAATTGTTTTTCTGGTAGAGCTAGAACAACGCCGTTAGATGCAACCTCGTCGTTGGTGTGCGGTGCAGAAGTCATCGCCGCGAGCTATAGCAGCTTTCACATACGAAACGGCGGCCATGCCTTCCTACTTCTCCAAATCCTTTCGTCGATCATCTGCGACGAAAGTAAATACTCGTATGCAGGCCATTATGTTGGGGCACACCTCGAACCTCAGGCAAACAACGTCGTGCGGAGACTTTGCAAACTTTGTTCCGTTCACTGGCGCTATCGTGTTGTTAACACACCGTGTAGACATTGCAGCCTTTTGCGCTTCTGCTTCGACATAATATATATTTACCCCATGTCACGAATTGCGAAGAAACTACTTACATTGAATGTAATCTGCGAGATCACGATGAGGGAAAATGCAGTATTGTGGTCCGGGCAAAACGACTGGGGTTCGCACTACATACAGGTTTTTTATACCGTGTATGCTACGGCTCATAATCATTTGCAAGCTGGATTGTCCTCATGATTCTCAAAGATTTCATTCTGCTTCTCTCCCTCAGGCAGGCTTCTACAAGTCATCAACGACCATGATGAATGGCTGAGGTTAGAAGGACGCCCAGATCGCGTCTTCCAGGCTGTGTATTCTGCGATTCAAACAACCTTCACACGGACATCGCGAAGATACAAGAAAATAGAAACCTTCGAATTACAAATACACACACCCGATCCGCCAAAAACGTACTCTACAGAGTGTAAAATACAATACATAATTTGATGTCAGCTGAAATGAAGGCCACATAGCGACAGTTTTACAAGCAGTGACTATCATACAGGCGAGGCGTAAGGAGGAGTTGATTACTTTTTCAAACAGGACTGGAAGGCCGGGCAGGTGGCAAAGACGTTGCGCCCACGTCATCCGCAACACCCTCATATTGAAGGTTGGGATCGTCCAATGATTGTCCAATGAGTTCAAGGAAATTCTTTTGCCAGTCAGGATCATACTGCTTGTGATAATCGGACGGCCAGTTAGAGATATCAGTTGGTAGGGTATAACCATCGAGTGGAATGGGAAGCCGCCCGCTTGTTTCCAGAACGAAAATACGAAGTAGTCCGGGACGGTGAGCCATAGTGCGTTCTGTCACATCTGGAGTGGCGAGTGGTCCCGCACGATAGTCCAGCAGTCGATGCATCTCCTGCATGGTCACACCTTGCGCAGATTCAATCTTGAATGTGTAGCATCCTCTGCCGAGTTTACGGCTGCTGGGGAAGCGTGTTTCTTTCCCTTTGATTGTGAGAAGAAAAACATTTGTGTCTGAAACGCAATAAGGTATAAGGACAAAGGATGCTCTTCGACCACTAGATATAAAGAAATTAGCACTCACTGACTCGACTTCTGCCTTTCTGCAATTCGAGAGCGCTTATCGCGGGTTTTTCCAGAAGTCCAGAAATGGATTTACAGAATTTCACAAACGAATTGAACGCCTGTTCAATGTCTGGCCCCAAGAGTTTGAGCGTCCAGATGATCGTAGCCTGAGTCTGGCATGGCATCTTATGCTCGTGCCATTGTGCCCTCTGACACTCCCTTGACTGTATGTTCAAGGAGCGCGCAATGCGAGCCAGAATCTGTCAGCCAAATTTCAAGGTAATGCATGCACTGTACTGGACCTACACAATATCTAACCTCCTTACACCTTGCACAGGTCAAAAGCGAAGGGGTATGTCGGTTGTTGCAATTCTTTGTGGCCTCTTTGCAATGGACGCTCTCCACATGCATAAAACAGTTCTCGCATTGCTCGCAGCGTCGTGCTGACATTTGGGCCATATGAGTGGCGTGGCTTGGGCAGTATCGATGGTGATTTGGGGAATTTTGGGGGAATTCTAGAGTCTGTTGGTTTCGGATGAAGAAGGATGGTGATTTAAGGAGGGAACTCACTGTTAAGGACTGCCTACAGGCACCCACAGCTTGTACAAAATGGTTTTTTTGTCTATAATCGGTATGAGTACTGATGGATTGCCAGGATTCGGAGTGCTGTGACTAACATCGTTCATGGTAACCGACGAGCCGCCGGTCCGGACCGAATTGTCAGATGCCGGAGCAGCCGAAAACCCTTTTCTGTCACTGGAAGCAGGTCCAAAGCAGTTCGCAAATGCCTGTTGGAACTGCAAAGCTATGAGACTAGCTTCCCCAAAAGTTCTTCTCTTTACCACAAAGACTCGCTATCGCTGGAAACGCCATGATCGATGGCTAAGCTCTATATGCAGGCCCTGAGACCTCGTTCTTTCGAGTAGGCTTTTTTCATCTTCAGTGTACACAGCATTGAGACCTTCGACCTCTCCGCGTATCCAACCGCTGCGATATGCCCAGGTGGAGGATTTGCTGAAGCATACGTGGACCATCGAGATCGACGATGAAATTGAACAACAAATTTTGCGCATTCTTTCCTGTTGGATGGGCCCCCACTAGCTTGTCAACGTAAGTACAAAAAACATGAAGTGCCTACTATGACAAAGTGAGAACGGTGTCCAGTCATCGCATTTATATCCGTCACTGAAGAATTTGCCAACTGCAGAAATCATTGCAATCGTAAACACCGAGTGTCGATGACTTTCTCACAGAATTTGGTGGTACCTGCAACAAGGAAGGCTGCGCGCTAACGCTATCTTTGGCGCTCATCATGATATTGCTGTGCTAGTCCTGTCGCTGCTAAAGGGCACAATCCTGTGCAACACCGCCTCGGTGATTTTGCTGGGGTAAATACCCTCTACGTGTTGCCCTGCCCTGCTCAGAATGTCATTCACGGGTGGGACCGCTCATTATATACAACCCGGGCGAAGTATGTGACTAAATTAAGTGCATTAAGTACAGCCCAAATCGTCCAGGGGTCAACCGATAATGTCGCAAAGAGGGTTTGCAAGGTTTCCGGGTGTAGTTAGCGTTGATTACAAGGAATCTTCTGGTGAATCAAACCTGCCTCCCTTGGTCAATGCGTATCGATGACTGCAGGGGGCAGGTCATGGGTAAGATACAATCCTTTCATGACGAATATTTGGTAGATAATTTGCACTCGCATGGTGTTGTAAGTAGTTGATGGTCATCCAAGATACCGCTCTACGAGTTTGAATATCAGCGCTACCGGTTGTCAGTGACTCACACACTTGCGTTTTGTTTTCAGTTTACTGTAAGCCTCAGCGCCCTTACTCACCCCCGTAACATGCTTGCCCTCAGTTGTATGTGAGGCATTGTAGTTTCGGCAGCGACTTCCATAGGTTTTGATATACAAATAAATTACTCGCGGCCGCATGTGTACGCCACACAATTCAGCAGCGGCAATTATAAGTCCTTCCAACCTAGCAAGCCTTTATGACACCTTTGATTCGTTTCCTTCAGCTTGTGGTGACACCCAAAATCTTGTAGGACAGACTACATATGTTCTAGTACGAAGAGTGAACATAAACGTCAAGGTAGAAAGCTGCTACTCCGACGGAGGGGGCAAAGGTTGTCCAAAAGTTTTGAGGAGGTCTCGCTGCCAGTCCGGATTATAGTTCGTCTGGATAAACTCATCGGAGAAATGGGCAATGTCGGTGGGTATCGTGAATGTGTCAAAAGGCACAGGTAAAACTCCGCTCGAATCCATTACAATCATCCGGAGAAACCCAAGACGATGGGAGCATGACACCTCCGTTATTGCATAGGCTTCTTCTGCCGTTCCACCCCATTTGTTGTCGAGGAGCAGGTGGATCTCGTCCATGGTCGCACACCTGGCAGATTTTACTATGTATCTGATTGTGCGGCTGCTTGTGGTGTTCTGTCCCGGGTAACTTATCTGTACTGGCTCTATTCCGACGAGGAAAACATGTGAATCTAGGCTTTCTGTCATGAATAAAGGATTACAAGAAGCAGGAGAATATTAAGGACATACCGATGCGTGCTTTCCTATCTTCATGCAGTCCGAGCGCAGACACTGCGAACCCGACTAAATATTTTGAATTGTCTTTGCACCAGTCCCGGAAGCTCTTCTCCAATGCCACAAAGTCAGGCCCAAGGGATTTTCTCAATGCATTCCTCGCGCTCTGGTTTTGACAATGAGGCTTATGCTCCGCCCAGTGCGCCTTCTGACAGTCTGTGCCCTAGCCACAGAAATAAATCCAAACATCCGCGCTTTCAAACCAACGGTTTTGACTGTGGGGCACTTACGCAGTACTTCATCATTCTGCATTTCGCGCAGTTCTTCAGGGGTTCGTCCAGATGCTTATCTACTCCACATCCAGAAGAACAAGAGGGGGTTTTGGGATGGCGGTAACAGTTTTCACAGTGTTCATTGGTTCTAGGCATATCGACGTCCCGAAGGTGTGGTGATGAGCTTTCGCGTTATAGATTCACCTCCAACGTGTGTTAGTGTGTGGTGGGCGGTGTTGGGACGGTGTAGAGCAGTGTAGAGATGTAGCGGGCCCGACGTTGCGGCCCCGATCTGCTTTATATGGCAATTGACTTAATTAAGCACTGAGATCGCCGTATGGGTCAATGGGGAAGGTGAGCGGAAAGAGCGGAAAGATGAAGGAGGCTTGTGTTAGTTGCGTAGAGTCAGAATTTGAGCTGCCTAAAATTAATCTGATATGTTAGTGGTGTTTTTCGAAGTTTGAAAATGTTTGTACTGGAACAGGTTTGATGTGAGGTTGGAAGAGTAGAGACAAGGAATGTAAGTAAGCGACAGCTTTAATCATACTCGACGTGGTACTACAGTGGATCCCACAGAAGGTCATTCAACCGCACTCCAAGCTCCTTCGCCAACCCCAGCGTAGCATCATACGATATCGCGCATTTGAACATCGGTGGCCCGTCCAGCCGGTCAGGCGGGGATGTTCGGTGCAGCAAACGCATAGACGTCAGCTCCATAATCTATATTATCAGAATGAGAAAGACAGACAAAGGAACAGCACGGCGAGAGTCTTACAGAGGAGAAGACTCCGACGCGGGAAATCTCCATATCGGTGTACTCTCCTGGAACGCCGAAGTGCCGAGGCAACAAGCGGTCGTCCATGTCGTTCTCTTCTAGAAGCGCACCGAGGATCGCGACCATCCTCTCCAACGCAAACGCTGCTGGCCCGAGGAGCCTCTGAGGAACCTGTTTAATTTCAGCGACGTGAGCCAACACAAACAGCCGAAGAGACAATGAACCCACTTTCGCAGGCCCCCCACCCCTCGTCTTTCCTGTAGCTTTAGTAGCCCGCCTCTTTCTCTTCTTCTCATCCAGCCCCCTACCGAACATCCGAACATCCGATTTCGGAGGGTTGGTAGAAGCCAAAAATGCAGCTACCAGGATGAACTTGCCCATCCGCGGCAGAGCCTGCATGCCTGTCCTACCTTCGTTCAGGACAGCCGTCCTTGCGGGTTTCTGGAGACGCCCTCTGTCAAGGAGATCGGCATCGGGCTCGTTTGCCAGTGCCCAGTCCGCAGCGTTGGTTAGGCGGGGGTGGAGGGCTTCGAGGGCGCTTTCCAGGGAGGGCATGAATAGCCGTGTGAGCCGCATGCGGACGTCCTCTGAGGGGGGTTCGAACGGAATGTCGGCGTCCATGTTGTCGTCGTCATCGTCTGCATCTGCGCGGAGCTCTGCGATGCGTCTGTCATGTTCGTCGAGCAGGGGTTTGACGAACCCGGGCCACCGGGCAGCTGCGATGTACTGCAGCTCTTGGGGATCATGGGTGAATGGGTAGCAGACGCCGCAGAGGAGGGTTATGAAGTGCTCGTATAGTGCATTGAGCGATGGGTGGTAGGGGTTGGAGGTGTTGGATGTCGAGTGTGCACCGGCGAGGATTGGGAAGTTCATGAGTAGACGTTGGATGACGTCTGTAGGGAGGAATGAATGAGAGATGGGTGGTATGACACGAGAATGGAAATGCACATACTTTCTTTGGAAGGTGTAGGGATGTCGATGTAGTATGGATCGGGGGATGCGCCTAGCGGGGGGCGGACATACTCCCATCCAACTTGAGAGATAAATATCACACTCAGTTCCACTCTTGCCTATCCAAACCGTTGATTGCAGTTGTAGGAAGAGGACAAGTGCACCCACCAGCTCTGCGAGACGCGTCAGTGGCACGAGGAGTTCAGGCATCGTTTCTTTCAGTCTCTCCGCGCGTTCGACGACGATAACTAGCCTCACATTGTCGTGTCCTCCCTCGCGCTGCTTCCCCTTCCCCTTGTCCGTCAACGGCCCTAACCCATGCGTTGTGTACAGATGCGCGTGCACGGCACGCAATCCGTGCAGGAACGTGTCCAAGTTCTCGTTCCACCGCGGCTCGTCGTCTGAGATCCAGTTCTCGCATCCTTCGGCCCATGTAGGCGTCCACCCTGCGAGGGTGTTGATCACCGATTCGTAGAATAGTCGCGCCGTAAAGCACGCGATGGTGTCCACTCGAGCGTAGCACACTTTGAACGGACTCGATAGGGGTGGCATTTCCGAGCAGTCGCGTAGGAGCGCGTCGACGACGGTGATTGTGGTTTGGAGGGCATCCATGTCTTGGATGTATATGAAAGGTGGCGGATATGTCGAGATTAAGGTTGACAGATCGGTGTAGAACTGTTCATAGCCTGGGTAGCTGAGACCGGCTGGTCCCATCTTCTCGGTGGTATGTGAAAGAAGGAATTCTCCTGCGATATACTAGTCTTATGTATATCTCAGGGCCTAGACACGATAGTGCGAGATCCTCACTGTCCGATCAGATAGTTGACAACTGTATATTTACCTAGACGTGACAGTGCTTGTATAAATTAGCTACATAGATGTGAACAATGAGTTAAGCAACGTACATCCTCAGTGTCCTAATAGAAAGTCGATAACTGAGGAGAAATGAACAACAAAACGCGAATCAAGACGCGAGTAACATTCCAGACCGTGAAGGCACGTGATGCGAAGAAATCGTTTGCTGAGTCAGCGTGTGAAATCGTTCACCTTGGAACCTTGTTTGGTTACCGCTTCCCTTCCTCTTTTTCACCGTTCTCATTGCATTCCTCCTTCCAATTATGCCTTGCCTTCACAGTCAAACCCAATTTGAACCGTACACATCAGTGAACAGCCCACGATATGACTTGAGGGAGTGTATGGGTTACGAGAGGTCAGTCTTGGTGTAATCTTCAGTTTGGTGCGATCTCGACCCATGGCTTATGGGTTTTTTATATATCACAGGTGTTGGTTATGGCAGGTTTGACAGTATCACTGTTTGCCTCGCCTTGCCCTATCACACTTTGCCATTGCCTTACCCGCTTTGCGGTTGCTGTTGCTTTACCCGCTTTGCGGTTGCTGTTGCTTTACCCGCTTTGCGGACGCTGTTGCTGTACCCGCTTTGCGGACGCTGTTGCTTTACCCGCTTTGCGGACGCTGTTGCTGTACCCGCTTTACGGACGCTGTTGCTTTACCCGCTTTGCGGACGCTGTTGCTGTTTAACCCGCTTTGCGGACGCTGTTGCTTTACCTGCTTTGCCTTGCCTTGCCTTTACCGCATTTCAATGTAAATGGGATGCTGCATTGGACCAGCATCCTAATTGAAACTGCAAGTTTGTTCCAACTTCTCCTGCACTTGCTATTACTTCTCAATTGCATGCTTCCTTTCAGGTGGCATACCCAATAGATTGCAAATAACTGTCTGCAACTTCTTTTGTACAGTTCCTCTCCATCCATCGCAATGGCCAGCCGCTTTTGTACGCATTGACAGGGACGTTATCTGTGTACCTCCAGAGGTCTACAGTTATGCTACCCCACCACCATTAAGTAACCTTACAACAATTATTTAAGATGTGTGTACCGGACCACATATTCCGTTCTCGTTGAGTATTATGATTGTGTAATGTTTCTACATATGTAAATGATTGGTACAAGATTTGGTTGAGATTTGGAGGGGGCAAATTTGAGTTTGATGAAGGTCAAAGATACAATGATTATCGAGTTCTGGTGGTGATGGAGCGCACAACGGACACCACTAGTGACCAGTACTTCTCAAGGCCATTCACAGAGTCCGAAATTGGATCTGCAAAAGCCCAACTCAAACTTCGACAGTCATCGGCAACAGGGCTAGATCAGATTGGATACAAAGATATCATTGAGATTAACAATGGGGCCCTGTGTAAACTACTGAACACATGTCTCAAAGACTGTGATGCGCCCTCTAGCTGGCTCACCACGGTGATCGTTGCCCTGATTAAGAAAGGCAAAGCCAAAGACGACCCAAATAGCTACCGTGCAATTGGCCTAGAGAGCTGCCTACTGAAACTGATGACGCTCCTGATACATAAACGGTTAACGGAATGGTGCGAAAAAAATGAGCTTCTGCCGCGCTCCCAGAATGGGTTTTGTGCAGGCTACCGCACAAATAATAATGCATATATACTGAGATGCGCCATTGACAAGGCCCGGAGCGAAGGACAAACACTATATGTGTGCTTTGCCGATATCAGCAATGCCTTCCCATCAACAGAACAGTCAACACTATGGGTCAAGATGCGAGAATTAGGTGCTGGCGGTATCATATTTGATTGGCTAAGGATGATCTACCAAAGGATGTCCTACATTGTACGGCACAATGCAGAATGGAGTGAAGTCTTCAAGTCACTCATTGGAATACTGATAGGAGACACCTGCTCACCTCTGCTATGGAATGTGTACATGGCCAGTCTGCGACTACTACTTGCAAAATACGATATCAGACTAAACAACTGCAATATCTCCAACCTAGAGCAAGCAGATGATATAGTACTGATGGCCACAACACCAGAAGGCCTGCAAGAAAGAATGAATGTGCTCTACTCATGGTGCTCCACAAACTTCATGATACTCAATGCAATAAAATCGGCAGTGCAAGTGCATGGGCCCATACCAAACAGCATGCCAATATTCACATTTGGCAACAACAGGGTATCTGTAGAAGAGGAGCAAACCTATGTAGGATTCACATTCACATCCACCAAACGCAACATCTTTACCAAACACTACTCCATAAAAGCGGCAAAAGCACAGAGAATTGGGAACATGATACTAGCACTGCAGTCTGTGATTGGGAAAATCCCCCCGTTAGAGATGAAAAAACTCTACATGGCATTGGTGGACCCCCATCTAACACATGGTGCGGAGATTGTACTGGATGTGGACCCCCCCCTCCTCAAACAAATAGAGGATATCCAGGAGCACTTCATCCGCAGACTGCTAAGTGTTGGATCAAAAACCCTATCTGTGTTCCTATTCACGGAAACAGCTATACTACCATTAAGATACAGGAGAATCATGGTGACTCTAAATTACCTGCTACATTTGTTATTGCTCCCCCCGGACATGTATGTCTGTCATGCCTTACGAGACTCTATCACACTTGCACAACAAGGGAAAGCCAGCTGGATAATGGACATACAATATGTACTGAACAAGCTGCCCTTCCCAATAGAGGGACTCAACATAATGGCTATCACACCAGACACTGTCAACAAAACAATAAAGTCTATCAAAAAAGGGATGCTACAAATGTTACAGAACACCATAGACAACTCTCCAAAAGCGTATCTGCTGTATGGAAGGAAAGAGTCCAATGACGAGGACAAGCTAGTGCAGAAAACAATATGGTTCCGGCACTACCTTGAAGTGGTCAACCATGACCACAGGGAGGCCATAACACATATAGTGCTGTCTGCACATTGCCTTGCTATTGAACGACTTAGATGGCAGCGCCCAGTGATACCTCGTGACCAAAGACTCTGTAGATTCTGTAGAGCTGACATTGAGTCCCCCGAGCATGCTATGTTAGCGTGTGAAGGAAATGAAGACCTTGTGCAACTCCGGGAGACATTCACAGAGGATATAGCAAAAGCAGACAATACCCTTCTCAACTGGAGGCAAAAAGGTCACATGGAATCCCTGAGACGGTTGATAGCGTCTCGAACTGTCATTACGCGCGTAGCCCAACATGCTCATGATGTCTTAAAGATATATGAGAAAAGTCCAATAGCTGTCCCCTCTACAATACCTTCTGTACAAACCTAACTGCCAAATAGCTGAAGACCGTGAATATATTCATTAACTACCCAGAAATCCAATCCAAGATAGACGTCCTGAGACATGGATAGCTCGTCAAGGAAAGGACTATGGGTCCGAGACGATGGCGTATACCGCAACGCCGGGATACTCTCGGGCACCGGTGTTCAGTTCTGGACCGTACCGGTTAACCCCCACCTCACCTCACCTCACAATACGGAGACCCTCAATCTTTTGATGCGTCGATCCTCTCGCTCTTGTCTACTTCATATAGCACCTCCGTGCGAATAACATACTTCGCTCCCGAAAGCACTCCGCTTCCCTACACACACCCAATCAGAAAAGATCTTGAGAGCCGATAAATCAACATACCTCATGCAACAAGCTCCCTTTCGCAGCCCCGTGCGGGAACACACAAATTGTGCCCGTCCGAGGCTTGACCGGCCTCGCTTCCAGAACACCCTGCGACGACGACGGCAGGAAGAACGTCGTGCACCCGCCGTCGAAGTCGTCGTTGAGGTAGATGAGGAATGTGAGGCGGGAGTATACGGTGGGATCTGAGTCGTATACGTATGTTGGAGGGGTGGTGCTTGAGTTCAGGGCGGAAGCTGGCCAGGCGCCGTCGATCTGTTATTTATTAGCAATCGGATGATGCAGAAGAGGTCGTTCGCTTACGTGCGGTCTGTAGAGGGCACCAGGGCGATACCGATAGAGTCTGAACCGCGCATTAATTCCCTTCACAGCGCCTCCATGTACCGTCTGCGGCAGCAAATGCACGATCCGTTCATACAACGTCGTCAAGAACCCAGTATCAGCCAACCAAATCAAATTATGCGCCAGCACCGACGCAAGCTGCGCCGCAGATCCAGCAACAGGCTCATCCGGCACCAACCCCACCTTTTCTGCGGCCTGGACCAACGAGGCGCACTCGGCCGGCTCCAGAGCGTCGTTGATGATGAATGCACCTGGGACGCCGGGGAGGTCGTGCCGTTGTGCGAGGCGCGTGCGCTTGTGTGGTGGGAGGAGGGGGAAGGTATTCGGTGGGGAGAAGAATATGATGGCGGGGTGCTTGTTTGGGGGACGCCGTTCGGGCCCGGGGGTCGTTTGTAGAGGGGTGAGGACGGCTGCTGCTGCTGCCGAAACGCTATCCAAGTTGATTGAATCGGTGTCGTCGCTTATGCTAGAAGGCCCAGGCGCCACCGTAAATGGCTCGTACCACCGTAGACGACTGCCGGGCTTTAACACCCCAGTATCTGAGTCTGCGTCGCGGTGCTTGGCGATCATTTCCGGCTGTGTCGTCCGCAGAATCGCATCGAGGACCTGCCACACTCTGCCCTCCTCCTCTTGAGTCATGGAGGGCGTCAGGACGGCATCGCATTCGCGCACCCAACGTTGGAGGGCACCGAGCTTGGGCACTTGCTCGCGGATGACCATCTCGGCTAGGAGGACGAGAGCATCGACATGCCGCTGGTCGATGAGTGCGGAAGATATCCTCGACGTCAGAGAGCTTCCTGATGAGAGGAGTTGGTATACACCTGGGAGGATGGAGACGAAGGAAAGAAAGCACCTGTGTTGGATGATTCGTGCGCAACGCGCCAGTAATCGTGCACCGCTGTTTTAAACGGCTTCAGAGCTTTTAGAGCAATTAATGCTGGGTTTTTGGCAAGTAGTGTTAGAGTCTCCGTCGTTGTTTCCAGTTCGTCCTCGTACAGTAAGTTCCCTATCATCCCACCCTGGGCCAAAGTGCGGGAGTCGTCAACATTGATCAGGGACACTTGTGATATGGATTGTGTGCTGAGCATGTCTTGCTTGAGTTTCTTGGACACTGAGGCAACCTTTTCTACGTCGTTCTTTCGCTTCTTGGATGATTTAGCCATTCGTTGAAATTTCTCTACCTCGCCAATGAGCTCAATCTCTCTGAAGAGTATTCGGCAATGTACGCACCCGTATACGAGAGAGAAAGAGAGAGAGAGATGGGTCGGACATGGCAATCATACTTATTTGTATGCAAAAGATCCACCAAACAATGAAGATAACTATTGCAGGTTATTCAAACCTTTCAACTTAACTTCAACCACTTCCTGAAGTATACTTTTATCTCTTACCTGGGACTCTTGAATCCCAAACTATCCATCCTGTGGGCGTTCAGCTCGACAGTGAAGAGCGTAAAACCTGCACTGTGGAATGTATCGCATTCGACGCAATTCTAAGCACACATAAAGGTTCAATAAAAGATGGCGTCGTTACCCGTATACGCCGCCCTTAATATCCCGACAGTGACCTCCCAACCTTCTGTCAACTGTCTTCAGTGGTCGGCCGACGGTCAACTATGTTTCGTCACCAAAAGTGCTGCCTATATCCTAGTACGCTCTCACCCACCCTTAAAACGTCCATTCATGAGTCTTGCATTAGACTCCAGACCACGGCATAAATTTCGACGTCAACTCGGTCGTCAAATCCACTCCGAGCAAGGACGACCCTGCCCTCGGTTGGTTCAAAACCATGATCCAGCACGACAAGATCACACCCATACGATGGCCAGAATACTCTCAAGGTAAGCCATTCACTCGCTTCGCCATCAATGACTGAAAGGTCAACTTATTGGAGGTTCCAGCATGGGGTGCGGTCTCGCTTGGTTCCATAGACCTGTCTCTGAGGGCCTTGGCAATCTCTCCGAGCGGTTTATCTTCTGATGGAGGGTAATTTGTTTTCTCCTTGCGTTGTCAGTTAATTAAAACTTCCTCTATAGATGTATTTTTGTAACCCTTAGCTCCAACATGGACCTCAATCTTTGGGCTGCGGTAAAGAACTATTTGAAGGGAGAATGGGTAAAGGTTTGTCTCGTCCTGACTTTTGTTCAAAGATGAGACTGAATGGTGTGATATAGGTGTTGGAACTTACATCCTACTTCATGGATTCTGGCGCTGCCGATGGAAGCCAGAATTCAACTCCAGCCACTTTGCAAGCTCAGAATACAAGTGGGTTAGCATCGATTTCTCCATATACGAAGACTCACCCGCTTCAGGCATCACATGGACTCCCCAAGTTGACTTTGGAATTTCCCCGACGCCATGCCTCGATGGATCCTTACTTATCCTCGGCAACCGAGCTGGGTGTCTGACCTTTATAAGGTTGGTCAACTGATTGATGGCTTCAAAAGTGTCACTAAGAGCTGCAGATATCGGAAGGACGACTCCCCTGAAATGGTTAGGTCTCTCAGTGTTGCCGATAAATGGATCACACATCTTGCCTTTTCGTCTTGGACACTCGTGCAGCCAGGAGAATGTAACGTGTTACCGAAGCCGCAGTCCAATGTATAGCCTATTAACAGAGTATTACCGATGATTAGGCAAAGGATATCTGGCATATGGAACTTCCGACGGAACAGTAGGCCTTGTCAAGATTTCGCAGGCACTACAAGAGGACACAGAGAACTTTTCATTCGTACAGCAATATGACATCAAAATGGATCTCGAACACGTCTCGGGCATGGTTCATGCGCCTCGAACCTCGATGGGCAATACCGCTCTGAGATGGGTGAATGTCCCCGATAGAAACGTAAGCGAAATTCAACACCCATATACTCTCTGATGATCGAATCCGATTGACCTTATTACCAGCCAATTCTAGTATCTACCAGTCCAGGAATCGTCAAGCTCTGGTCGTCCCCCGATACCCGCTCAGATTCACCATTCTGGACAGGCCACCGTTCCCTCCGGCTGAAAACCCAAAAGATATCAACCGACTCCTCCGCCTTCCACTGCGTTTCCGGGCTCTCATACGTGCCCAAGCACGACGCTCTCGTCGTGACCCTCTTCGACGGCTCCTTCCATGTGATATGCGCCCTATCTCGGGATCCTGTGTGGGCTTCTTCGGCTGGCGACGACAAGGAGAATGTGCTGACGTCGGAACACCTTTCGGGTGTGTCGCGGTCCATGTTTGTCAAGGCGGAGAAGGGGAATGTGGATCGGGGGGATATGGGTAGGATCAATGGGGCGGTGTCTTATGACGATAGTGCATGTTTCGCTTGGGTGTATGAGTGAGTACACTTCTTGTTGATGTTCGACGTATCTGCGGGACCTGGCTGACATTTTGTCTCTGCCAGATCGGCGCGACCATCGGATTTCAGCTATAAACATGACGCGAAACATAACAGTATGCTCGTGGTAGCACAGATGTGGCCTGAGAACGACGATGACGCCATCCTCCAAAACTTAACCTCACTTCTGAGAACCGTCAGAAGCTGTAAGTCCTTCATCATTGCACCCAGGCGTATAACCGACCCCTTCACAGCGTCAGGATTGGCTTCTCTTCACATGCTCCGACCTTTCCTCCTCCACCTCCGAGATCCGGTCAAGCTCGAATCGCTGCGCGACCGGTTCCTTAACATTCTGCGGTCCCGGAGAGACGAAGACTCGTCTGTGGATATCCGTTTGGCGCCCTGGGAGGGGGATGTCACTGTTGATGTGAGACGGAAGTTCAGGAATGGGTTGGCGACAAATTTGTTTGGGTGGGACGATTTGTTGGGGTTGAGGATGAGGCTTTCGTTGGCTGATTTTGCATGGGTATGTCATATTTCATCATTCTCTTCTTCATTAGGCCTACAAGGAAGACCGGCTGACATGTCCTTGATCCTGTAGAAGCTTGCCAGTAACGATCAACAACAAATGGAGTGTGGTCTCGTCGCGCAAAGCCTCCTCAACACCATATCCCATCGCCTCTTACGCACGATCATCCGCCATCTCGTATCTGTCGTTAAAACGCTTTCTCGTACGTACTACTTCTTCTCCCCACCACATCATCACCGCAGAGCCCTCGTACGACACTAAATGATCCTCGAACAGCCAATGAATCGCCATTCGTCTCCAGAATGGTCGTTCAATCCCAATTGCCCGGATCTCCGGCTGAGCTGTCGGACGAAGGCGGGAAGCTCGCTTTCCTGGTCCAACCTCTGATGAAGGCGCAGGCGGAGCCTGGACCCGGAGGAGGGCATACCGTATCGTTGAACGAGATATGTCCGGCTTGTGGTGTAGAGGTTCCGTTGCAAGATATAACAACTGCCGTATGTTCGAATGGGCACACCTGGGGTACGCCAAATACTGTCTCGTCTCTTCCGCTAGAAATTAATCCTTGAGTCTGTTCTTACTAGCTCGTTGCTCGGTTACGACTTTCATACTTTCTACTCCCTGGGTGCGCACATGTGTGGGGTGCAGTCGGAAGGCGTTTCTGCCGCCTTCGGGGGGAAAGGTCCTGCCTGCGATTGCTCAAGGGTGGGTTGTAGAGGAGCTGTTGGAAGCTGTGCATCGATGTCTTTTTTGCAACAATAGCTTTGTTAGGATTCTCTAGTCCATTTTACGGACCGTAGTCGTTGAGATACACGTAATGCTACAATTTCATCCATCATCGCAAAAAGTCAGGATTATGCCGGATCACAGAGAATCGCGATCGGATGAGAATATGAGTATTTAAGTTCGTTGATGCTTCGCCTCCAACTCCGCCAACGTAAGATACTTAGGTCGACCAATCCGCAATCAGAGATAAAATCGCAAAGCAGTGGGATATGGATACATAAAGGATATTTCAACTATTAGGACCTCTTCACTCAAGAGCACGCGACAAACTCTAGTATCCCACAGAGATCAGGTAATCCGCAAGATTTTCGACGATGGGTGTGACTTCCGGGGCTTGTACCGGTGCTTTGTATTCAACAACGAGGACGGCTTGCTTCGTTTTCACCATCACCGCTCCATCGGCCTGTAACGACAAAGGCGGTATATCAGAGCTGCGTACTAGTTAATGCAAGGAAGAATAAAGCTGCGCACTCCTTTCTTCGCTTGGATAGTACGATCAATGATGGAGAGCGTGAAGAACTTTTGTCCCGCAAGGCGAACACCACTGGCTTGAATCGCGTCAGGCTTTGAGAATCCATCGACAATGGCTTTCTGCTCCTCTGTAGAGATCTAAAACAAAGATTACCATGTGCAGCTAGAGGTCAGGTTGGAAACTTGTATAATCTCACTGTAAAGCCAGGCGAGGCGGCCCAAACGCCTCCTTGCAATCCCAAAATCGCAGCCTTGGCCACTTTGCCCGTTCCGATCAGGTTGTTATCGACATAAGCTGGGGGTGATATAGGTGAGTTTCGACAGATCAAGGCGATCTTTCAGATACAGACCTTGCCAGGACATGTCTAGAAACGCGAAGAAAGATTAGACACGAGGTAGATGGAGAGGATGAAGGTTGTTGGTTGGTGAGGAACAGGAGACGGACCCTTGGCAGACCCAATTATGTGAATTTGACTTATTGCTTACGCGGAGATGTCCAGATAAGATTAGCTAGCCTGATTGATATTGGGGAAACGGCCCTGTTGCAAAATCGTGATATTTGTCCGTGTATGTGCTACGGCCAATTTCCGTTGGTTCCAACAGCTGTCTTGTGAATTCCGCCCCTCCCTCATGTTTACATGCATCTGGAAACCTAAGTACAATTGTTGTCAATACCATGATGTAATTGACATACTTCTTAAAGGTGGGCGGCCCTTGGCAGCCATGAGCAACCCATCTCCGAGTGATTCTGCCCGTTCTTTGCAACCCCAAACTACTGCTCATTGCTGTTGCCAACGCAGTCCCGCCCTAGATGTCGGCTATAATTATTGGTTTATGATGATTTTGTCCAAGAATGAAGGCCAAGCATGTATTCAATAATTGATTTTAATTTAAGCTACAAAATGTGCGCTAGAAAAACAACCAAAATGTTGCCAGTTGGTCAAGCTTGACGTTGCGGACAACGACAAAACATGAGTGGACATGGTTCTCCTGTGCCAATGATTGGAATGGGAATGACTGATGGCCAAACCTTATTTTCAATGTTAGAATCCTATACCGTAGGTCAAGGGGTACGCGCCGGCAAACTCCGAGATACCGGGGTAGGGAGGGAGGGTCACCCACGCAATCTTATTTTTTTTTCTTATGTACACTTATATTAGGTGCTTAAACGGCTATTTTTGGTGCATAGCACCTCGACGACTGTCTACATTTACTTTCCATGCTTCAAGTAGCCAGAAGAAAGTGTTATATTGTGGATATGGGGGTTTTGTGGGGGTTTTGGACTGCCTGAGAGCCATCAATTCACCGGCGCGGCCAAGTGGCTGTGATTATGATGTCATTGACGTGCCTTGGTTGTAGCCCACCTCGCTGGTATTGGAAAAAGCTTTAAATAGATAGGCACACATATCTTGCCTTTTTAGGAAGAGCCGCAATTATTTGCCAGAGGACGAGCGGATGGCTGCCCAGACGCTGAAGAAATGGAAAATTTTCACTTGCATATTGCCCACTATTACTATTGTTATCCAGCGAATTCTGCTTTGTAGCGCCATTGGACTACACTGCGCGAGGGATGGACAACACGTCTCAAGTACGTACATCATCCAAAGAGAGCTTCCAAAAACTCACGCTCCAAAAATAGCACACACTTTCGTCCAACGCGCCGAGTACTCGATTTTGCGATTCCTGCCAGATTGAGGTCAAACTTGGGTTTGGAGGCGAGGGAAATTGGATTCAGCATGTCAATAGCAAGTCTCATATCAGTAAGGGAACTCAGAGCAAACCCAAGGTGCCCAAGAAGACACTTGTGTCTTACTTTTCTAAGTCCACTGGAGTCCGCGGACCTGTTCCCACACCTGTCAAAGCACCTGCACTTCTTTCCCGCAAGACAACAGATATACCGCCCACTGTCATTCCTTCCTCATCAACGTCTCTCCCATTGCCCACTGCTGCTCATTATGATGCCCCCTCGCTTCATCCGCTCCTCCTGTCTCTTCGGCAAGTCATCGACACACTTCCAGGCGACATTCCGGAAGCAACAACATCTGACACCCTTGCCATCTATGCTGCACCTCCAACTGTTGACCCAGACAATGACGAGGGTCCGTGGAGAGCTATCGATGGCATGCTGAACCGCGTTATTGGATTTGGCGCAACTCCGGAATCACTGAAGGCGCTTATCCGCCGCGGGCACTTTGGAATAGACGGCCTTTATTTGTACTTCAAATCATGCATTGAAGATATCAAGATCGAGCCGGCATTACTTGAAGGAAAAATTGAGCGGGTTGTAGAAGCTATGATTCTTTGGTACATTCTTTTATATTCCACAAAATGACTTTACTAACAAGCAGAACATTTGATAGCGGTTCGACGAGGTCGGCAGGGTCTGACAAAAATGAATCGCTCACGGCGGTAACAAGGTATGGCAATTTCGGTGCTTTGACGACTGAAAATCAACATCTGAGTGGAATATTTCACAGCAGCCAGGGTCTCTCTGTGAAGCCAAATGACGAGCGATCCCGTTCGCCTTCTCTCGAGATCATAGCTGAAGCCCACGAAATGTCCACCACCTCCGCACATGCACCGCCTGTTGATGCTGTTCCCCCGGCTGTTCCGTGTCCTGGGTACAAGATGAAACTCCCCCCCACTGCATCACCATACTCGTCGTATCCCTCCACCATTCATTCGGTCCTCACCTTACCCTGGGACATCTTCATCCATAAAAACGGCATCCAACTCTTCTCCACCATGTGTTCCAAAGCCGCTTGTTCAACTAAAAAGGGCAAGGAAACCGAGGCCTTGCCGTGTATGGCTTGTGCTCAGCTGAGGACCAATACAGCACTTCAAGGCATAGAGGATCGTCTCGAGAATGGAAACCACGAGAACACATCATACGCATATCTTACGCCAGTGGAGACCTCTGATCTTCTTAGGCGGAAAACAGGTCAAGTCAAGCGCCTGAAGCTCAATGCCCTGAACAAAGCATCTGCGCTTTCCGTCCGTAATCGCCGTCTGGATGCCTGGAAGAGATTGGCAGTTGCTGTTGGACGCGAAGACATCCCGCGAATTCGTAGCCTTATGGCCCGGGAAGTGCGTGCCGGCTCAAGTGTCTTTGCCATACTGGAGAGGATTGACGCCGCTGCAAAGCGAAAATTCATTCCGCGTGGGTACGAGCAGGCCGACTACGAGCGAGGCTACCTAATATACATGTACGGTGGTCGGCCTGCTGCCCAAATTGCGCGCAGTCTTGGGATTCCTTCAATCGATACAATAAAACGTCGAGTCGCAGCCAAGCCTCTGCAATCATCGCCAGGCTATCCCACCACGGCTGAACTTCACACAAACCTTGCTCACTGCTACCCAGATGCAACCCCAGCCGCATCGTTCAATCCATCAGCTCCCGTACTTGGAATGACAATGCAAATCGATGAAATCAAGATCCAGGAACGCCTTCGTTGGGACCCTCGCTCTAACCAGATACTTGGGGTCTGTCGTGAACATGGGAAAGCCGTCGGTCTGGAATTTCGCTCGATTCATCAGGCCGACGCGCTGCTAGCATCTCTTCAGCAAGAGAAAGTTCATCTGGCCACAGAGGTTCGTATTTTATTCTCTCTATATCCTATAAGTTCACTCACTTCTTTCAATAGGCAAGTGTTATAGGTACCAGCATCTTGACGGGAAATCCGGCCGACTATAGCACTCGTGTATTCGTCATTTCAGGCAGCTGCAAGCTCGAAAATTATCAAGAGCACAAGCGACTCCTCTCTGACAGTGCAAAAGCCGTACGCCACACTCAAGAGCCTTGTAATCGACGATTGTACTGCATTTGCACGGATGGTGAAGCACGCCGCCGCCGCAGCCTCATTGATTTATGCCTCAACGTTACACTTGATCCCCTCGACCCAATCTATCCTTTGCTCGCTCCGCTTCCTCTGTTCAACCTTCGTTGTGGACCCAACAACGTAACGCCGGATTTTGACTGGAAGCACGTTTTTAAGCGCTTCCGAAACACACTGCTTCGCATCATGGGCTTCACTCTTGACGGCATTCGCATCACAAGTTCTGTACTCCAAGGCCACTTACTCGCAGCAGGCATGGCTACTCATGAAGTTGACGCGCTTCTCAGTCCAAATGACAAGCAGGATGTTACGTTGATGCTACGTCTGCTTGTTGCTATGTCAAACATTCCTCCTCCAAAACCCAGTGATCAACCAACCATACAGGCCACTCGTCGGGTCTTGCGCCTTCTTGGGCGCTTATATTTTTACTTGCTCAATGCCTATCTGGATATCAATTTATCGCTTCACACGCAGCTTGTTTACTTGAGCGCTGCTGCCCACATTATCCTTGCCCTCTACTCCCGTGATAAAGGCGACTTCATCCCAGTCCAGACTTACTTCGATGTCATGTCCATGATCAAAAACATCTACTTCTGTGTTGCAAAGACGCAGTGTGACAATCCTAATGGTTTTTTTTACATTATTCTCTTGGGAACGGATGGGCTCGAGAAGATCTTTGGGAAAGTACGGAGTATGGTCGGGAATGACACAAACGTGGATGCGCTACAGCTGACGAACCGTGTGGATGGGGCGACGCAGTGCGTTGTCATCCTTGAAAGGCACCCTGAATGGGGTGGCCAAGCTCGGCGCCTCGATCTCAAGCCTCTCGATTCCAACGTTGGCGAAATAACGAGCAAGTACGACCATCTCAGCCCACGCTCTCTCAAAGGCAATTACCGCGTTAGTCAGGTTGTTCTTTTGACGTCTTGGAATGAGGGACGCACTCTCGCCACACAGGAGCTTGAGTCTGCAAGAATTGCCGCTCCGTTTGCATCTATGGAGGCTGAAGGAGGATACGACATGTTTTGTCCATTTGGTCAGGGGAAAATGGTTCTGGTTGAAACTGAGCTTCACGAAGGCGAGCGGCACGAAAGCGAGGAGGAGGAGGATATCTCTACTGATGCCCACACCCCGGCGGAATCAGATCCAGTCGGCGACGAAGGTCTGGAACCTGATATAGACGACCTGGCTGGAACCGCAGAGCTTGAAATCATTGACGATGATGGCACCGGTGCTGGTTCAAATGCCGATGCAACAAGTCCTTGGGTCCTGCTTCCAAACGCTTCGAAACCCACGCACAAAGCCAGTGTTCTTCGACTCTACTCCAATCCTTTATCCATCACATCTAACTCCCACGACCGCTTGAAGCGCGTTCGAGGTTATTCGCGCTATGAGGAACCAACCAAACCTGATCCGACCTCTGTTGATGGCGAAGAGGATGCATTGTGCATCCAAGATCCTGTGGTCACTCTTGTCCGTGCGGACGATCGTGTTTTCTTGGCTGTGTGTCAAGTACTTGCCATTCGACGCGACGGACTTATACTGCCTTCACTATTGCCGCAGTTCCTTGTTGAGCCAAATGTTCGTCTTCAAGTGCAGCTCATGAGGATTGAGCAAGTTCTGCATGCCAGCAACGAGATTGATGCCTTGCGTGCTGACTGGGAATGGACGGGTGCCTCGGAACACCGAGGTAATCTGAAGGATATCTTGGGGCGTAATTTCTTGCAGATAAACCCCGTCTTCGAGCCAGCTACACGTGGGAGAACACCAGGCGAAGACACATATGTTTTCCAGACAGCTGAACTGCGGTCAATGTCCGCTATTTTGTATGAACGTCTTCGCGATGACCTCCTCCTCCTGCCAACAATCAGTGTCACTCCTTCTTTCCCTTACCGAAACACTGCTGGTATGTCTGTCTGGTCTATATTGCTTGGATGCTCATACTAAATAATCTGTATTCTTAGGACAAGCCTGCTTTATCTGCGAAGATGATACACGCGAGGGTGATTTCCGACACTCTCAACAATTACCCTGCTGCCAGTTCTGTCCGGGCGTGCTGATCTCAACATTCAACGGGCAAAACCTGCTCAAACACATGGCTAGCCACATCCTTCATGACACTCGCGTCGACAAGGCCTCTGAGCCGTGCGGTTTTTGCCTCAATACCACCTCGCCCTGCAAGATTTTCCTGAAACGGAATGGGGCAATCGATATGCAAAAATCGCGCTGTCCATACTTGCGCAATATTCGTATCAACCAAGCGCGCACGTTCAGCAAGTTGCAGCCATGCACAAATCACCCACTTCGCTGTAAGCTGTGTTCTCCGGATGGCACTGCACCTGATAAACCTGCCGTCTGGAAATACAACTTCCTGGTTCATCTGTCAAAGGTCCATCCCAGCGCGTTGCCCGAAAATCATACGTCAGCATGGCAGTCCGACCCTCAGGAGAAAACACTCATGCGAAGGGTGTTTGAAGATCGAAAGCGGCAGCGTAAATCAGCTCTGAGCTCAAAGAAGCCCCAACTGCTTGTCTCAGATGCACATAGCTCGCGTCTAGCGCTTCGGTATGCATTGTTTGATACAAGTTTGATATTATACTTCCCTTTCTGACCTATTGTTCCCAGTGATTCATCGGATGAAGGGGATGATGATGTCGATGATGAAGACAGCAACGAAGACGGCGATGAAGACGGCAATGATGACGACTCAGGTGTCAATAATTACGATGCCCAATTTGAGGCCTTTCACGACATGGATGATGATTGGATTCCGCCTGCAGCCATTGCTCACGAAGATATACCCTCAAGTCCACCACGTCCTTTTCCACCTGCGACCACCATTGCTCATGAACACATACACTCAAGTTCACCACATCCTTCCGAAGCTCGTTCGTTGGACCCGGCTCACCCTACAGTGGGTGCACTTTCCAACGTGCCACCGCCGCTTCTTGTTTTGCCACCTGAGAACGAGTTACCTCCCGATGCACCGGCAACAGCATCGTCATCTCAGGCGCTACCTGCAACTAACGTGTCCATTCCCGATGTCCAACCACTATCTATCGCACCACTGCTTGTTCCGCCGAGCTCGTCACCTAGCTCTGGTAAACGAAAGCGTGTTGTGAGTCTACGGTTCCTGGAAACATATGGCAACTCAGATAGCCAGACCTGTGCATCATGTGAGCGTGCATTTGATGGTGAACAAGTTGTTCATTGCTCGTCAGCGGGATGCAATCTTGTGGTAAGTAGGGATTTATTTCGAAGGATATTGTCAAGATATTGTGCTAATTATTGCTCTCATTTTGTAGTATCATTTGGAGTGTCAAGGACTCATTGATCTACCTCAATCAGAATGGTACTGCGACGACGAATGCAAGCTCACGGCACGCGGGAGGAGCGCAAATCGCAAGAAGAGTCGGCGGGGGGGCAAGTAGGTACCAAGTTGATACTATATATAGCATGCCGAAGATCATTTCGGCCATCAAAATTCCATATTAGGCAATATAGGGAGGGAGGGGTGGACCAAATTGTCTTATTTCTGTAAACCGACATGATATATATTATTTTTTTCTTGCGTACCCCTTGCCGTAGGTAACTAAGTGATACAGAAAAAGATCCTTATTCTCTGTATAAGCGACTGTATATTGATGAAATCATACCTAAGTGATACAGAAATAGATCTACAGTATGATCAGTAAGGTGCATAAGTAATGTAAAATAGATGGACTTACCATTAGTCTCTGTATAAGCAACTAAGGGCATCTGTATGTAGTGTGGTAAGTATATATATAATAATCTATGACAAAGAGCATTTATGTTAGTTGAGATAAAGGGAGTCGTGACATAGAGCATTGGTGGTGCCTTGCTCATTTCCTATGTTCAAGAGCCAAGAAAAGGCGTGACTGACAAATGAAACCCAACCTGGCCCAACCAAGGGTTACCAACCATGCATTTGGTCAGAACTTACTGAGAAAACTGACAAATTTGGTTAGATGTTGATTTTGACGGGGAGACCAAGTGTTAACCAGATCCTAACCGGGTTCCCAAACGGGGCCTAAGAAATTGGATGTGGCTGTGCTAGATCATGATGAACAAACAAATAAACCTTACAATTCTGAACTCTCAGAAATTAAATTTGCGCTCGCGCACCGGGTTCGTTCGGCTGTTAGGCTTCTGCCAAGGTTACTCTGCTGCGATCGCTCAAACTCACAACATGCTGAGTGACTCCTTGGAGCTCGATTGTCTATGGAAGGGTATGTTTAAAGGATGGATGGGTATGTCTAAAGGGTACAGGACGGATGCTGAGGGCTGGATGCGAGGGAACCGAGTTGGATGACGACTAAAGGCGGTGGCAGAGGTTCGGCCCTGGATCGCCAAAAAAGCCCAACTAGATTGCGTACGGTCTACTGGAAAGGCCTAGGGGTTGCAGGACGGCTTCAGAGATGGAGATGTGAATGTTCGATGGGATGCAGGACGTCGGCGATGGATGAAGCGCGGGTTAGGCCCTGGCCTAGAGGTAGCTGCAGCAGACGGACTTGGGATGGCCGACATGGGACGGACTCGCATACATTTTCGGGAGGCCTACAGATATAAGTGAATGTTTTACGGGTTGCAGGACGTCGCCGATGGAAGAGGCGCGCGGTTGAGGGCTGGTCTAGAGGTGGCTGCAGACGACGGACTCTGGAGGGCCGACATAGGACGGGCTCGCATACTTTTTCGGGATGCCTACAGAGATAGAATGGATTGGCTACGGAATACACGGCGACAGCTGAAGGGACCTGGCGATGGTAGGCGCGGATTCACTACTACGGACTACGGGACAGGGTGATGGGCTATGAGGGACAGGGAGCGAGAACGGAGGGATGGGGGGCTAGGACTGTAGAGTCATACGATACCCGAGATTGTCACCCTGTGGTGGTGCTGTCTGAGACTCAGAGGAGGGCGGGTACATAGGAGGACGTAGGGCCACTCCACAGGCGGAGTGGATGCAATATAGATCCTGGGTGTCATCATGTCTGAAGGAAGTCAGTCGGATACGATAAGCAAGACATGCAATGACATCGTTATATTGCACGACAGATAGGGATACATGGGTCTTATAGAAGGAACACACTCCTCAATACGGTACCATTTCACCACTCACTCTGACCCACCACTATCAACGATGAGCGCACATGCTGAGGATACAAGTAGACCACTGTCACCATTCCAGGATGTGGAGGACATGGACACCCGCATGTCTCTACGAGCCTTCTCCCCGCGTCGCAGCGGTATGCCTGCCCAGGAAGGGGAAGCCGACACAACAATGGGAGACCAACCGCGGTTAGGATCGCCGATGGATGACGAGGGGGATGCACAGGACATAGATGACGCGCTGAACCTACCGGAGTCTCAGATCACCCTGCCTGATGTTGCGCTCCTCACCCCCACGACTAAACAACGGCTTGTCCGCAAGGCGAGCATCAAAGGGCCAGGCTCCCGGGTGGACAGCGTAGCCGCTAAACTCAGGTCTAAAGGGAAGGTGAAGGAAGTAGGGGAGGCTTCGCCCTCGTATGCCGAAGTGGTGGGGGAGGAGATTTATACAGAGCTGGGACTGGAGATGCCTCCACCCGGTACAGAGCTGGCCGCTGATCATAGGAAGAGGAGTAGGGAGAATGAGGCCCACCTCGTGGAGGCATTGGTGTCGCTAAGGGCGGAGGTGGCCTTGGAGCGGGAATGGGGTGCAACGAGGTATGGCAACACATTGAAGCTGGTACGTGACTTGAGGGATGATGTTGATCAACTGAAGACAGCAGAGAGGTCGGAGGTGTCAAAGCGCGAGGCGCCGGTGCCGTGCAGGGCCGATAGGGACTTTCTTCTTGTACGCAACAACCTGCAGGACACCCGGAGCAAGCTGAACGCAGTGGTGAAGGAGCTGAAGGTGGTCTGCAAAGCCATGGAGGAGGTTACCACAGAGACGAAGCGTCTACGGACGGAGAACTCGCACCTTCAACGGTCACTGGACGCGGTGATTGAAGAGAACAGACGCCCGCTGTCGCCAATGCCACGGGTCACCACACCACCTCCAAGTTGGGTCTCACCCCCTCCGCCCTCAACGCCGCGCCTGCCGACCTTTGCGGAGAGGAAGAGGGCCTTGGCGGTGACGTCCCCACAGGATCAGCAGGAGCCGAGAAGGAGCAGGATGGGGGAGGACACTAGGGACCAAGCGGTGAGAGGAAGAGGGATGGATAGGGCGGGGCCATTGAGGCAGATTTCTCAAAGGGGCGCCTATAGGCAGAGTGGTGATAGGGGGGGCTACTCGAGGGACGCTAGCTATAATCGGTAGAGACTGTGACACCTCTAGAGGTCGCCGGCCTAACCTGTGTCTCCTTAGTAGAACAACATGGTCTCTTTGTGCGTGGAACATACATGGGGCGTTTGCCGAGAGGATAGTACACCCCGACATGGTGCAACTGATAAACGAGAGTGACATTGCAGTGTTCGGGGAGACGTGGATGAGGCCGGGGGAGGAGATGGTGCTGAGAGTGCCGGAAGGGTACGAGATAGTATCAAGGCCTAGACCTGACCGTCCGGCTTTCAAGGAAGCTTGGGGAGGGGTGGCGATGCTAATTAAGACCGGTCTGCCCTACGAAGTGAAAAGCGCATGGAGTGGACCGGACTTGGTGGTTATTGAGACGCCAGAAACTTTTGTTATAGGCGTATACCTAATGCCCAGCGGCTCTAGATGGCGGGATGAGGCCCCTGTGGACCCGGAGACGAGGTTGGCGGAGGCGTTGACGGCATGCACGATGTCAGGCATGAAACCAATCATATTGCTGGGGGACCTGAACGGGAGAGTACGAGATCGAATTCCGGAGGGGCAGGATCTTGTTAGGGTCAGCCAGGACAGGAAACAGGTGGACGGGCGTGGTAACTGGATCCTGCGCCTATGCGAGGCCAACCGGCTGTCTATCATAAATGGGACGATGATAGAGGGGCAGTCACCTGGCGCTTAAACATCCTTCCAAGTAGGAGGGTTCTCGGTAATCGATTACGCGATTGCTTCGTCAACCTTAGTGGCCCAAATGGCCCCAGGCGACCTGATGATTGAGGATGGGGGACGCCACTCGGACCACGACATAGTCCGCCTGACAGTCAGATGAAATGCAGAAGGTGACACCAGACCTTCCGATGTATGGCGGCCATACAAGAGGTGGAAGCGCGAGGGGGATGAGGTGGGCTCCAGGCCAAGTAGCCTGGACAGGCTGCTCCACTCAGCGCTACTGGCAATACGGTCGGAGGAGGAATCTATCGCGTACCTATACGGACCTCAACGATGTGACGGTAATCCTCCCCTCTCGGTTTATCTGTCATCAAGTGCAACGAGGGGCACGGCCTCATTTGGGGTGTACTGGGGCCCAAACAACAAGAACAACGGTGGGTATCGGACCGGCGACCCCCACTCCGACAGTCGTGCATCTCTTCTGGCGTTGGTGATGGCACTGCGGATGGCCTCGCCTGCGCGGACGCTTACGGTGTACACGCCCTCTGAGTACCTGATTGGCTCGGTGGCAAACTGGGCTGGAAAGAATGCTGCGAGGGGTTGGGAATGCGCCCATGGCGACGTGCTGCGAGCGCTGGTCAGCATGCTCCAGAACAGGCCGGCGAGGGTGGAATTACGCTACCTGTTGGGGACCGGCAAGAACGAAAACATCGCAGCGGCCAAGGCCCTGGCAATAACGGCGGGGTTGACACCCACAGCTGAAGTGGTAGGGACGCCGGTGATTGAGCCCCTAGCCGAGGAGGCTAGGGTTGGTGACAGTGTTGAGACGGTCATGGCAAAGGTGACGACCACGTATAGGGTGGGACAAGCATTGCCTGTGGTGGTGGCGGCCTCGGATGACGAAGGAATGACGGACTTGGAGGAGGAGGCGCGGACAAATTGCGCACATAGGGGGAGGGGGAGACTGCGTAGAGCCCAACGCCGAAACATCGAGTCGCTGGTGAACCTGAGGTCGACATATGACTGGTGGAAACTGGTGAGGGAGTGGACGGATGTGAAGAAGCAACCACCACAAGTGACGGCGGATGAGCTATTAGAGGTGTTTGAGAGGCGCCTGAATCCCCCCCTAGTCATGCCCCCTCAATTTGACATGGTTTGGAAGGGGTGGAACGAGAAGGTGGTGGACACGCTGCACACAGTGACAGTCGACATCACACCACAGGGCTTCTTCTCCCGCCACTTCACGGAGTCTGAGGTTGCATGGGGAAAGAATAAAGTCTTGGCGCACCTGAATACCTTGATGGGGGTTGACAGCGTGTCATATGAGGACGTTGTCAACATCCCAAATGATGTGGTGGCCCGGCTGATGAATGAGTGCATCAGAAGGTGTGATGCACCGAAGGAGTGGCTACTCACCAGATTGATAGGGATCCCAAAGCCGGGCAAGGACCCAAGGGACCCAGAGAACTATAGAGTGGTGGGCCTCCAATCGTGCTTTCTGAAGATGATGACGCTGCTCATAGACAAGAGGCTGCGAGGGTGGGCTGCGGAGAATAACATCATACCGGACTCACAGAATGGCTTCCGGGAGTACTACCGCACAAATAACAACATGTTCACCCTCAGATCTGCGATAGACAGGGCAAGGGCGGAAGGCCGTACCCTGTACATTGTATTTGTGGACCTGACAAATGCCTTCCCTTCCACGGACCTGTCAACACTCTGGGCGAAGCTTTATGGCTTGGGCGTGTCCGGACCCCTGTTTGACTGGATTAGAATGCTCTACGACCGCATGAAATATGTGCTGGCCCACGGCTCGGAGGAAGCAAAGCGACGCATAAGGGCCCGTCTTGGCCTGATGACGGGTGACACCCTCTCGCCGGGGCTGTGGTTAATCTACATTGCAGATCTCTTGATACCAGAGAGCCCGGATGATGTGAAACTAGCCTTGCGGTTGATCTCTCACGTGGAGCAGGCCGACGATGTGGCCATATGGTCGTACTCGCGCGTGGAGACACAGAGAAAGCTGAATGACTTCCTAGTCTGGTGCAGCCGGAACTCGATGATATTGAGCGCCACAAAATTGGTGTGGATGGTCATTGGGTACTGGCTAGGCCTACTGGGGGATATCTACGTAGAGGGGGTAGCGTTGGAGAGGGTGACATCCTACAGATACGTGGGAATGACAATCTCGTCGGAGGGGCTGGGCATGTTTGACGAACACTACCGCATCAGTGCCCAGAGGGCCAGGGGAGCAGGCAACGCGGTGTTCATGGTCAAATCGAGAACAGGCCCTATCCCTGCAAAAGAAGGGATAAGGCTGTATATGGCGAGGGTGGATCCGTACCTGATCTCGGGCTGTGAGGTGGCCCTGGACACGAGGCCCTCCTCGCTGAAGGCCCTGGAAGACGTTCAGGTCCATTTCCTGCGCAGGCTCTTGGCCGTAAACAGGCATAGCCTTCTCTGCACCCTATACACGGAGACGGGGGTTCAGCCAATACGATATCGAAGGGTCAAATTGGCGTTACGGTACCTGATGTATGTACTGGGGCGCACCGCCGGCCACTACATACGGGCCGCATACAAGGATTCCTTGTCCCTGGCCAGGGAGGCCCGTCCGTGCTGGCTATCCGACCTGCGGATTGTCCTGGCGAGCCTGCCAGTGCCAGTAAAACTAGAAGGGGATCAGCTGACAGTGGAAGGAATTGGGGAGGTGGTAAAGGAGGTCGATAGGTCTTGCAATGAATGGCTTCAGGGTCAGCTAGAGGGTACAACCAAGACATACCTACTACATGATCGCGGCGGGCCTGCATCGCAACTTCGCGGATACCTGAGGAAGGTTTCCATTCCCCAGCACAGATATGCACTCACTCGCCTGTTGGTATCGTCACACAGGTTGGGAGTGGAGGTGCTGCGGTACACAAGGCCTCCAGTCGTCAGAGATAGGCGGCTGTGCCGCTTCTGTCGTGAGACGGTTGAAGACGAGGTCCATGCTGTTATTGACTGCAGGCAGGCAGACCTTCAGGGGCGAAGGGGGGCGATGTGGGCGGCGGTGATTGAGACTGATGAGCGGCTGCGGGGGGTAAGGGATGCGGGGGACAGTCTGGGGGCTTTAAAGGTACTGACACATCACCCGGACGAGAAGGTCCTTCGAGAGGTTGCCTGCTTTTGTCACACAGTGTTGGGCGTTTTCGAGACACGCCCACCGTTCTTCGCTCCGCGGTGAGGACGCATGCACTTGGGTGATCCTGGAGCGTTGCACTGCATGGGAGGGACAAGGGGCGGCGGACAGGAGTGGGAGTGAGGGGAGGAGGAGAGGAACACTCGATGGGGCATATTTGCAGTGGTACCCGCTCCGTCGGGGCCGTCGTGTCCATCTTAAAGATTATAACGGGCCGCGGGAATCGGACCGTCGCTGCCGTAGCGCGCATCCTGACGTTCAACCGGGAAGAATGATATCTTACGGAGAATGTCATGTGTATGACTAGTCACCGTGGCCAACATCGTGCATGACTGGTGAACCCGTGAGACGGTTGTCAGAGTTCTCAGAGCCCTTGGACACAAGGGAGTGGCGTGTCGAGGAGGAATGGTCGCTTGTGGCTGTTCCAATAGGGGGAACTCCCTCGACACACCTGATCGGCCACAAAAAAAAAAAAAAAAAAAAAAAAGATGCCGGCAGGTTAGCCCTCGATGATCCCGCTTGCATGAGTAGGTACATAGATACCTGACGGCAGGCCGGAGGGCTGGGGAACTCTGGAGACTGATCGCAACGGTAAGGTGGTCATGTGCCCGTAGCATACATGGTATTTACCACCTGTATGTAGTACGAACCCCAGCCGTTCCGCTATTGGGACCACAATACTGGATCTCTCTCTCTCTCTCAATAGAGAGGCTAGCACAATTGGCAGCCCAAGATTCCCAACTGATCTGGTGAGTGTTACTATCACGCATTTCAGACATCATGTGCTCAGACACATTACTTTTGTTGATGTTACTCTTGTCCACAATGATTGGTGTTCTGGCCAACAAACCCTAAATTGACTGCTTGTTGATCATTGATATCATTGGTACATGCAAACTGTGCACCCTCAAAACTCTGCTTCTCCCTGTGTATGGAGTGTCAGGGAAATACAGCCCTTGTTCGGAAAGTATAAAACTGAGATGGAAACTCAATTGTTTGATTGACAAATAACTAGTGTACTGGTTACCTGAGACAGAAACTATACACAAAGGTAAGTACACAGTATGTAACATATACAACTATTGCTCACCTCAGTCGTTTGATTGACAAACAACTGAGGGGAGCATTGACTTATCAATTCAAAATATATAATGGCTACATAGTACAAAGATGAGTAGCCGTAAGTAGATGTAATCATGTAGAATGTAAGTAGTTGAATATAATATATCACAGGCTAATGAATATGCCCGGAAACACCAAGCAGTAGACAGTGAGTGCACATTTTGAGTAAAGCGTGCATTGCTAGGGAATGGAGAGAAAACAAAAGGTAAAAATAAAGTACATACTGTTATATTTGCGGTGTGCACAGGTGAACACATAGCCTGTGGCGCGTTAGGCCATATCGTGTTTGCCAGCTATCTTCCAACAAAGTATTTGAAAAACAGCCATGTTGGTTTTATTTCAAATCAAGGTCACACTTGCACTGCATGCAGGCAAAGTCATAATTGCCTGTGCACCAACTGGTGCAGGAAAGACACTGTCCTTCTGGATCCCACTCCTTATGGCACTCAAGGAAGGAAAGAACAAGATGACATTTGTAGTGACACCACTAAACCTTTTAAGGAAACAAAATGTCACTTTCATTGACAGAGGCTGGGTTGTCAGCAATTGCAGTTAGCAGCAAAAACAATAACCTAACTACTTTTAAGGTGAACATTTCATAAATTATAACCTTGAAAAGAAGCTGAACAAACCTGACTGCTTGGACATTGAGATTTTGAAGTACCAAGTTGTCACAATCACCCCGAGATCCTTATGAACAATGTCCATACCAATAACTTGTGAAAGAAACCCCACTTTACAAAACAAATTCTATGTATTATGTGTTCGAGCAACCATCTGGAGATAAGTTTGGTAGTATGGGGTCTAATGTTCCCTGCAAATAGCCTCAAGGACTTAGCATTTCTTACTCTGGAAGGCTTCAGTAAAGGGGACACATCTCCCAAGAAGTCCTTGATCTTTTTTTATAACAGAATTGAGGCCAAAAAGACATGCATCTTCCTTGCTTCAAGGTTACCAATTGCTCTAAGATCAAAAATTAAGTGGTTCCACTCACTAAACACTGGTCAATACCATGTCAAAGAACTGGAGCGGATGAAAAATAATGAGGTGTTGGGTTTTTGCTGCATTTGGAATGGTAAGTGGGCCATCTGCACTCTGGATGATGTTTCTAATGTGTGTTGTAGGAAATGATCTTTCAGGCATCAAGCTGGTCATCCAGTGCAAAGCAATGTGTAGTCTGTGTACACTCTGGCAACATCTTGGGTGTGCTGCACAAGGAGCAGATCAGACAGCAATCACAATACTATTTGTCAAGAAAAAGGACACAGACAAAGAGAGGACACAAAAGGCAGCACAAGAGGCAGCTTGTAAGCAAAAGAAGGATGGTATAGGAATAAAACAAAACACAATGGACTAATAGAACAGAGAAGCAGGCACAAAGCGGCCAGCTCTTGTGGATGGCAGCTCAATTGTTGATTGCAATGTTAGAATTGTTAGTGCCCCTGCTGCGCTGGGGGCAAGCATGCTACAACAGAATGAGCACCGTGCGCACTACAAAAACCGCCAGCCTACAGCAGGTCCTACACCCCAGGCAGCCACAGGAAATAGAAAGGGAAAGGAAGTTGAAGTAGGAAGTGCAATGGATGACTTCATCAATGCTCCATGTGACTTTTGTTGTTGCCTCACCGTTCCCAAGTTGTATTTTGGGAATGAGAGTATCTACTATTGATATCAACATTGAATGAATATCCCAGATGCACAACACTAGCTACAAGCTTTCAGTTGCTTTGTGACTCTGAATTGACTACTGGGTGCTTGTGCTGCAAGCATTGTGCTTCTACTCTGTGCTGCAATTTTTGCCATTTCTATGCTTGATCCCATTCCCACGGAGAAGATTTCTCAAGCACCTTCCAAATTGCACATCAAATCTGTTGCATTGATAGAAACAAGTCAAAAGCTGCAAGCAGCTTTGTTTGACTGGTGGGATCAAAACACGCTGCTCATGTTCCCTATTGCAGCTTTGCAAAACATAGGCTTGGTTATCTCCCTGTCCTAACCAAATCATCTTATAGATTGTAGGTTGCACCCACACCAACAAGATTCTTTTCTATTAAAGAATACTGGTTGGAGGAGGGAATGGATAGACAAGTTTGGAGAATCATCCCTGTTTCTTTTGGCCAAATTTGATGGACATAGTTCATTAGGCCTGTTTTGTCAACATCACTCTTCTTGTGGTTGATGAATATCCACTAAATTGCATCTGTACATGCAATGTTGAGATGGAACAGGCCCACTACAAAGACTAAGAACTGCATACACCACCACAGGTTTGCTTCAAGTGATTGTGATTCCAGCACACTTCAGACAAGCTGACCAGTAAGAAGGTCCTCAAAAACCAAAGTCTCAGAATTTTAAATTGGCTGACATTGTTCAGCATTGTCTAGAGGATCACCAATACATGTTTGCTAAAAGAAGGCATTCAATGCCCCAACATTCCCAGGTGGTGACGGTGCAAAGCATGTACACCTCTTTTGAAAGGTTTGTTACAGCTGAATTGACAGTATGAGCCGCTATTGATAAACCAATATGTGCAAGCAGCTTTGTAATTGTCTCTGCAGCATTGCAAGAGTAGAGAAAGATGCCCACAACACTCTGTAGGACATTGCATTTTTGGTTTGTACATTGCATCATGAACACTCATGCATTTGACTTTCTTTTGTGGGCTGCAGCATCACACACTTTGTTGTTGATGAAGTAACTGTTATGTACAATAGTAATCAAGACACTCTCTTGATGTTCTGTCTGATAAGCTAAGGCTCTGTTTGGGAACCCAGTTACAATTGGTCAGGTTTGGGTTAGGGCTGTCACAAACCAAGGTGACTGGTTTTGCTTGGTTAGTCATATATGCCAAACAATTGGTAAACAATGTGAGTGAGATTTAGATGAGATAGCAACTTTCACCTTCAATTCACCTTGTTCATCCTCCCTCTGAGATTGGGCATGGTTAACTCAAAATACCAAACTGGCAGCCAGAGACAGCTATCTTCATGTCAAATCCCCCAAGAAAAGCACCATAAAGCAGCATTTTGTTGGTGCTGTTTCTAGTGTTCTTTCAGTTCTTGGACATACCAAACCCATGCTAATAAGTAACCAATGCACACCTCAGCCCTTACTGGGCAGAAATAGATTGAAAAGTTTCTAACAGGTGTGAAATCAAGTGTTCTCCACTGATGTACATACCATGTCAGAACCTAAAGTGCAGCGTAGAGTGTTAGCCTCAGTTGTTGTGTGTATAACAAATTATATGAGATTATCATGTACCTAAAGCGCAGCGTAGAGCGCAAGTAGAGTGTTAGCCTAGTACATGGTAAGTATGTGGTAATAGTAATGATATCATGAATAAAATTACTTTTGCCTTCCTTAGTTCTGTTGAATAGTGCAGCAAGCAGTTGTATTGATGGAGCTGTGACCACGCTGCACAGTAATGAAGAGATGAAAATCCATGTTGCTCAAATCCCAATGTCCAATCCTTCCTGGAGAGATGACAGCAGATAGAAGATAGAAGAAAGAAAGAGATGAATAATCTCAAACACTACACATGTCAAATCAGACTTGTACAAGCAGTCGTTGTCAAATATATGAAACGGAGTCGCACATCACAGTGACAAAGGGCGCAAAGGGGGAAGCGAGACCAACGTAAAAAGCAAAGCTCGCACACTCCCACCCCTCCCTCCCAACCTCTAATTGATAGGAAACCAAGACTTTCAAGGATCTACTGCAGGATCGTAAGTAAAGTTACAGAGGAATACAGTGCAAAGATTGACCCAAGCTTGCCCAATTCAGCAAATGACACAGGAATCGTCATGGTCCCTCCACCGATGTTTGTCCCGCTGCTCGTCTGAGCAAAATCGTTTATTACAATGTCTCTTCTGGCACAGATACTGGTCCTCATGTCTCCCCAAATCGATCGGATTCCCGAAGCCCTCCGAACAAAATTTACATTTGTGCGCGAAGGAGGGAGGCGTCTTATGCCACACTCCCATGTGTATATCCAGAGAATTCTGATTGTCGTAGGACTTGTCATCGCATATGCGACAGTCAAACCTCTCGGGCTCGGAATCAGAGTCGTCCCCGCCATGAGCATCTGCTTCATGTTGGTCTCGAGAGCGGGCTAATTTGAACTCTCGGTCGCAGTGTGAGCACTCGAAATAGGTGTGCTTCGCCGTGGTATGCTGGTCAAGCGCTTGTTGGTTCCTGAAGTATTTATCACATTTGCGGCAGACTGCCATGATGGCGAGTCTTCAAGCTGTTGTTGAAAGCGCGAACGTGGAAAGAAGATAAGCGTTGGGATCATTGGGGGCAGATGGATGTTGCCAACACACCTACTTTGTGACAGAGGCAAGGTAGAAGGAGAATCAGAGGCGGGCGAGAATCCATAAGGAGATCCTTATATTTGACCCAATATGCAGGCACGGGTGAGTCACAGATCAGACAGCAAAGGTCTTGGGTGAGGCTATCGGACGCTGAGCACCTGAAGGACCGAATAAAGTTTTGACAGTAAATATACAATATATACATCTTTGGAACGAGGGCAGGTCAGGGACGGAGACTGATGCTTATGATAGTCACATTCACGTCTAAACCCCGGTGGGCTCCTTCGAAGCTTTCATAGCTAAACGACTCGCCTGAGTCGTCAGCTTCGATATCTGCATGAAAGCATCGAGCAGCCCAGGAACAACGAAAGGAGCTTTATATTCGCGTTGAATATCCTTGATGACGCGATCAGCTTCGTTCCGCAACGTCCTCTCTTGCTCCAGCTCCTGCTGCATTATTTGCATCTGTGCTTTCATCTCTGTGAAGTACAACAGTCAATTCGAGGAATGACCAAGATAAGTCGAAGTGTTGGTCATTCACCTGAAATAGCGACACTTTCGCCACTGCTGCTGCTGATCTTGAATGGACCAGGGACGAAAGCAGCTTGGAGCTCCTTGAGCTCGGCGACAATGGCAGCGTCTCGAGCCAGGTTGGCTGTGATCTGGTTACGTACGTCATATGACTCCCTGGTGAGACGCTGAATCGTAGGAACGTTGTTTGAATCTAGACGTCGGAGATTCAGAGAGTCAGGCATCCTCGGTACCAACTCAGGCGGTATCTTGGTAATGGTGGGAGACAAAGGGGTCGACGTTTCTGATACAGACAATCCGGATGGCGGGACCGGGTTTGGAAGAAGTGATTGTAACTGAAAGGAAGGCGGAATCAATTCGGGATGAATCCAAAGTGAGGACTAATGAAGAATTACCTGTGCTAGAATTGCGCCGATAGAAGAAGTCCCACTGCATGCAGATGATGTGGGAAATGGTAGAATTACAGGCTTAGAAGTGGAGAACATCAATTGGATGATAGAAACAATATAACAGCTAACATGCCCAACCTGCAATGTCTGCCTTGAGGCCGCAAGCAAAGACGCCGAGGATGATGAAACCTGCATTGCACTCTGAGGCGATATTCGTCGCTTGATGACATGATATGAGTTGAGCAGCCATATTTGGCAGAGACACGACAAACCGAATCATTCACTCCAAGATGCTCAAGAGTTGACTGGTTTGCCATTGTGGTTGATATTGCATCCCTTGACTGCAGGGAAATGAAGTCAAGGAGAGACGAAGGCTGCCCATTGAGGGTTCCACGAACAGATATTTGAACAGCAGCTTCTAGGGCTGCGGCGTCTGGGGTCTTCGAAATAGATGAGGATGAGGTGGAGGATAAGTTTACTTGACTAGGCTTGGCCTGAGCCTAGACGACCGTGAGTGTGTTGCTGTGCCATGTTCAGAACGACTGACCTGCAGCCGCGGTCCAGTTGGTGGCAGTTTTGCTGGTGGACCAGAGGTCGAGGCTGATGATGAGCTATCAGAGCTCCTACGAGTTCCAACCTTCAAGCACGATGCAGAATAAATGTAGGCCTCAACACACATGTTAAATATTATGACTGACAAAAGGCAGCAACAAATCCATCGGTTCGGCTTTCGGGATCTTATTTGGTCGATTCGAATTCTTGATTTCATCCAAAAGGGCCTCCGCCGCTGCGATCTTCAGGGCAGAAGGGCCAGCACTGGCCGAGAGTCCGCTTTTGCTGGATGAGACACGTTTCTCGCCGGTGGGCGGAGAGTCGGAAAAGGCTTCTTCAAAACGTCGTTTCCCGAGAATTCGTTCCTGGACAGAACTCGTTGGAGGATGATCCTTATCCTTTACAGGAGAGTAAGGGTTGGTTTCGATGTGAGAGTTCTGTGTCTGTGACCTCGTTATGATAGGGTCGAAACGGTAAGTACCACAAGCCGCTAATTCTTTGGCCCGTTTTTCCTTCTTTGACTTCGCTGGATAGCTGTGGGGAAAATATGAGGGTCTGGGTGATTGTTAAATTGTTGATACGGACATTTCTCTCGAGAAAATGCTGTTGCTAGTGTTTGGATCAGACCCTGTTGCGTGATAGCTTGGATATTAGGAAATACATCGACAACTCCTTTAGCCTTTCATTCCACGTATGTTCCTGCTCAGGTTCGGCTGGCTCCAGTGTCCTTTGGATATGTCTGTGAAAAGCCTAGGATATGGAAGGCAGGTTCCGCTAAGCGGGTATTTGACATGCTCAGATTGAGAACCGATTCCACTCACGCCATTCTTCTGAACTGCTGGCCAACTGCACTGAACGAATCCATGTGAAACAAATGTAGTGTTTGATCGTTTGGGGAGAGGCAGCTTCAACTGGGAAAGATCTTCTCTGAATGCGCTGTCGGACTCCGAGGTATATTTGGAGAAATACTGTGTAGCTTTAAGCCCCTGATATCGAACGAGAAGTTTAAGTTCGAGCACCCCAGATTTGCTATGCGAATTTCTGCCCCATGAGTTCATGAAGCTGAAGGCCTGGTGCTGAACAGGCGTGTCGATGAATCGTCCAGCAGAAGGATAGCTCGAATTCGCTGATTGATCTCCAAGAGTCTGGCTGAGTCCTATGTAATGGGCGATATGTTGGCGATATGTACAATGTTGGTGAAATGAGCCCTGTTACACGATCTGTACGTAACGGTCTTACTTAGGTGAAGCGGATTCCCACGGCATTTAGTTCAACTTAGAAGTCTTTAACCAACACCTCCAAAGCTCCAAAGCTCCCATCTCTTTCCTTTGGACTTTTGGAATCGCTTGCTGAGTATCTGGAAATTAAACAAGCTGTTATTTGGGCGGCACTTCCGACTAACTGACGTTAATTAGACTAGTGAAGATCCAGTCTTCGCTCCCTGTTCTTTGACTGAAAGCTTGGTTCTTGCTTCTGAAAATGCCACTCGAATATTGCTCGAATATCCAGGTTATAAAGGTTGTAGAAGAAACAAAGGGCTTATGCTGTAACAACAACTCGAACCTAATTTCCTGGACAAAAGGCAACACTACAGGCTGCACTAGTGCTCATACGTCGGTTTTATCACAGCCTTCAGAGGAGCATTGTACATCATTTCCTCCATGGTACTCTGACTGCACCCAGCCGCCATAGCCGAGAACATCGTACGTATCGTAGCTTCTTTATTGATTCCAGTGATGGAGACGTTCAATTTTTTTTCTAGGTGCTTCACGGGCGCCATGGATGCCTGATGAAGCGGGCCTGGAGGTCATGACTATCTCAAACATGTGATGAGAAAACGACAGATGCATGACCCCTCCCTAGCTTATCGCAAGATACTAATTCCAACGGAAACGAAATAAGTTCGAAAACTACTGTTGATGAAATATAAAGACATGTTTTTCTTTACACTACTTCTATCAACCATTCCTCAGGTGAAGTTGATATAGGGTAAGTTTCACGCGTCCAAGCGCCCGCTTCGGACTGCGCGATTCAAATCTTGAACAATTGACAACGAGGCTTCTTGTTCCATTTTCCACAAAGCTGGTAGCCAAGACTCAGAAATTCTTGAAACACGAGCACGGCTAGCTAGACCCATCCTGTAGTAGCTACATCGCCACACAGTCTTGTGGTTTCGGCCCGGAGATGATAACATCGTTTTAAGATTTCCAAAGGGAATGCAGGGCACTATTCAAGGTCCCGGACTTCCGGATGAAGTCAGTCAAGAAATCGAAGCCTGCAACTCAAGCCAACAAGGCCAGGATAATGCGGGTGAACGTTGTATGCTTACTTGACTCGCTATCACATCATCGCCCATGTATGGACGTGTAAGCTCTAGATTCCGATATATCACGTAGTTATCAAAAGTTCAATAAGGCCTCCATTTCAATATGACTTCTTATTCATCCTTGACGTTCATCATAGCCATGGTGAGGAGGTCCTTAGCATCGACTTCCGCGAATGCGTGGCATGTCATAAAACAATAAACTCTAGACATCTCAGAGCTTATGCCTAATCTCTTTGGTTGCGATCATAGCGAACCGCTGAATTGGCACACCACTCGCAAACCGTTCAGCTTGAGCTAACTCCAAAATCAGCAACGTCTTTGTAGTGAGACCGGTCGTATACTCACCGTAACTTTCGCGGAGGTTGACTGAGTCGGGGTCATTCTTCTCATTTAGACCTCTCTTGATGAGGTTCTTTACGATAAGTATTGCCGCTGGATCCAGACCTCGGAGCTCTTCCAGAAGATGAGATCTAACTGCAGCATGGAATGAAGGGGTTTCCTGCGCTGGGAATATGTTGCTTCAACAAGAGAATTCATAACATGCTCAGTTCTTCAAGATTTCAAGTAAAGGGTGTAACCGACTCACTTGATAAACCCGCATGCTAGAAGCTCTTCGGCGGTTTTCTTCTTTCCCCAAATTAGGACTTCGTTGGCAACACCCAAGCCCACTAGAAAATATGGTGAATTACGTGCTCTCTTCGGTATGAATCCAAACTCACTTCGATTGACGAAGCTGACGCTTGCACCACCCTCTGCAACGATACCTGTTTGCCAAATATGACATTAACGGCCACACAATCGTAGTTGATAGACCAACCGAGGAAAGTAAAAGGAACGGCAAGCCATACGCTAGGTACGGCGTAGATGAAGTCGAAATATCCCAGAAAAGCTAGCGATGTATGGTTCAGTATGAGCACAAAACCACCTTGTCAGGAAATTTACCAGCTGCAATACCTGGGAGAAAATTGAGTGATAAGCTTAGGGAATTCTCCGGGAGCTTGACAAAAATTCAAATTCTCACCTAGCACAGGTCCATTCAAGGCTGCCACAAGAATCTTGCTGTGGGAATAAAGCTACGATCTCAAGGGTAAGAAAGCAGGGCTTCCGGAAGAACACAGAGCCTACCGCCTTCCCACAGTCCAGCGTCGTGCTAACGACACCAGTCCTCATGGCATCGCGAACGCTACCTGTTGGAGGTTTGACATCTCCCGAGCGGTTCACATTCGTGCCTCTGAGTTATCATCGTTGTGTGTGAGCCAAAAGTATTACTTGATTTCGATAAAAGTTGTACTTACGCGCAGAACCAGCTCCCAGTTGCTACCAACATTCATAACCCCTGCTCAGCTGTCGTATGTGATCCACATTTGCGAAGTCCTGACCTTGCAACACAGTCACCAGCACATCTGCATTCTCATCAATCTCCCTTAGAGCGTTTGCGAACGCGTCATAGTCTACATGAGTTCTGAATGAATTCGGCTGCATTTTGAATAGTACGGCTGCATACCTTCCGTTGTGATAGCATTGAGCGACTTTGGTCGATTGAGTGTGATGGTGGCAATCCTTTCCGAGATGTCAACTGTCACTGTACTCATAGTTTGGCCTAATGTGGAGGTATCAAGATGGGAATTGGGAAAGAGGTGTTGCAAGGGGACATATAATAAGGAGCGGTGGGTATGTACCTTTGGGTGGACAGTCGAGAAATCAGAATGGTGTTGTCCGGTATCTTTTTGACCCGTAGCCGACAAACCCATCTTTCTTCTTGAACTGAAACGGCGACCTACTGAACCACCTTGTTTCTTTACATGATACTTTCTCGCTTCCCTTCTACTGTTTTAACATCGAAGTGTGGTTCCGCGAGCTCTGTTCTTCTCCGTTTGAATGCCGATGCGACACACTGTCAATGCAAACGGGAAGTCAGGTCTATGAAAAGTCCTTAAAGTGCCAATCCGACATATGCCGCACTTGTCGACAGGTTGTCCAACCATGAAACCCGTATTGCCTTACTCCCAATAGCGTTCCGGGTGTCGTACGAGATAGATCTCATGAATGCATCTCGTTCACTCCTCACTCGTTTTCTCAGCACTCTCTATGTCCGATTCTGCCGACAAAGTTGGCGAACGGGTAGTGACCCGATCTCAGGGATGTACTCATCGGCAACACCGTTGCTGAGCGTTCAAAAGGGCTCACAAAAGGGCTCACAAAAGGGCCCACAAAAGGAGTCTGTTGTCAGTTGTACTCTTCTCCGACGACACACGCATTGTCTCTAGCGCTGCTGATCGAACCATCCGAGTCTGAGTTGTGTACACCGGCATTGTTGCTCAAACTCCCACTGACGTGTCTTGCTATGCTCCCCAACTACTTGATCACGTACCCAGCAAGAGTAGGTCCATAGGGCAGGGCAAATGAAGAAGATGGGTGGATTATTGTACTGGTCCTTATGGTACCACTTTCGCCACCTTTGCGGTGAAACATGGTAACTGGTATCTTTCCTAAGTATACACTTCGATATCTCTTTTGACACAGTTCAATAATCATATCATTCATGGATCTCGTGCACGTACTCGTATCACTTGTAACTTGGTTTTTTCCCCGAGTGTTAGACTGACTTCGCCTTGAAAAGATTCGGCTGCAAAGGACATGGTCGTTGACAGTACAAGTTTAGAGATTGTTGGGATTCAGCATCATGCATTCTTCGTGAGCTTGCCCTGAATATCTGAGCGCTGCGAATGTCAGTAGTCAGATTCGTAGCGATATGTATCAGAAATGTGGCACTCTAGGTGGCTAAACACGTTTCTTTGTCTTCCTCCCAAGTAAGTAGATTGCAACAGAGATGTCCAGCTCATTCGTGACATCTCATACCGAATCATATAGATCTGGGGCTGGTGGAAGCTATCATCGGGTTTGGAATCGGCTTCAGGTGTTGTGATGCCCAGCAAGTTACCTTTGTTGTGGGCATGCTATAATACTACGGTACATGGAACTGTACGTACATCAAGGAGAAGGCATGCTTCAAAGGCCAATGGCCGCCTCGACCAGTCCAGGAACGGCATCATAGAAATCAAGCACTGTAGCGCAAGCAGACATGATCAAAAGAGAGCGAACAGCAGAGTATAAATACACACTGATGATCCCGAATCGCTTTCCTTTCCTTGCCTTCAACCAAGGCAAAAGCCTCTGGTTCATACCGAGAACATCCGTGCCATTCCCGACCGCGAAGATCTACGAAGCGTTAGTATCATCTCTGCATACGTGTCGACCATGTACTCACGTGCGGCGTCATGGGAGGATTGTCGAGGATAAATGCAGCGCTTGCGAAATTGATGTACAACTGGTCTGGATGTAGATCCGTCATTGTCGCATTTGTGATGTGTGCCGTTGTCGCTTCGAATTTGGCATCGATGTAGGCTGCAGTGCCGGAACCCAGGGGTATATTTATTGCATAGAAGTCCTTGCAGGAAAGATGAGGAAAAGAGGCGTGCGATTCGTGACATCACCTAAGTACCTCGATGTAAGCCACCTGGGACTTGGCGACGTTGTACACCAACTCGATGGCCTTTCCATTATCGGTCCAATGTCCTGGGTCGAGTGGTATTCCGATACGTTTTGTGAGATTTGCCGGAAGCAAATTGTAGCTCCAACGTTGAAGCAGGGTCAGCTTTCCGCGAGCCTGTCCAAGAGTCCCAAGCTACACCCACAATTGACAGTATGAGTACCAGAGCAGATAATCATCCAAAGCATCGTATAAAACGCACCGTTCCATTCGTCTGGACCCAATATTGCTGGGCCAAAGGGGTATTCAAGATGTTGTATAATTTCTCGTATAAAGCAGGGTCCTCTGGCGTTCCTGTGCCGCCTTCGTGATTTATGGAAACCAGGACAGCCTCAGTAGAGTGGTTATCAAGCCAGTTGTAGAGCGCGAAGAAAACGTCCTCCATCCTGGTAGTAGGACTAAGTAGAGCCTTGGCTTTGCCGATTGTAAGAATTGGGTACAAGTGGAATTAGTGCGTGCGACATACAGTGGTAGAATCCTATGGTATCATTTCCTGGGTTATACGCGAAGCGAAGGTCGAAGACCCGTATGCCTTCGTTGAGAGATTGCAAGATGGAGTGTTCTTGACAGCGGTAAACGCTGGCATCCGCCATTCTGAGGACGATCGTTAGTCGTTGTCCTGGTGACAAATTTGAACGTAATTCACGGGCCAGTGTATCGAATCAATGAGGCCTGCGTTGTATCAGAGTAGTTCCCTTGCGATGGTTGATTGAGTATATCATCCTCTAGGTCTTGAACTGAGCTCACAAGTTGAGGTATCATGGGTCCCTGGTAGGTTCATATGGACTAGTTTGGTGCTATCGGGAAACTTGGCCATCCAGTCGCATGTTTTCGCTTTCTTAGAGCACCCTTGATCAATACCTGAATAAAAACACGTATACCTTAATCCTAGTAAAGTTACGATCAAACCGTCATTGGATTTACCTGCAATTGGAGCTGCCCGATCCAAAATGTCATTGAGCGCATGTTGTCCCAAGAACTGCTGCTTTGAGCTGGGCACTGCGAGCGCCGGAGTCAACAGGGCTCCTAGCACGAAAAGAATAGCATATGTACGAAAGGAGTGGGGTGTAGATGTCATGTCGAGTTCTGAGAAAGCAGCCTCCTGTATGAGGAGCAGAAGGTGCGAACTGGACGCGTCAGATAAGTCGCAACCCTTTAGATGCTGCGTTTATATAAGGCCCTGATGGGGAAATTTGGTCATCGACAAGAATCGAGGACGTGCCGCGGAACGTTATTCGGTGGCCAAGTCGCGTGAGTCGCGTCGAAGTGTGCACGGACCGCTTGTGCACAAGGATGCCCTCTTCTATGTCTTCTATGTCTTCAACGATATCGAACGTGTGTAGAAAGCATGCCTTCCTCAGACCGGTCGCAATCAAATTCATGAAGGCAACATCATGGGCGACGGTCCGCGACTTGGGGTGTCCGAATCGTGGGACTCGGCCTTGCCGTCAACTTGCCGCAATGGTGAACTGGAGGCGGCGCCGAGCTCTATCTCTCTCGCGGATTATGTTACGTTGGAACGTTGGGAATCAACCACGATCGTGCGCTGGCGACCACTTGCTTCGTGATGAGTATCATCCACTAATAATGATCTTACAAGTTTTCAACAAATATTACGGCCCAAATGCGATCTATCGATCCGCAAAGAGAAATTAGAAGACTGAACACCCCTCGTGGGTCTGGAACACAAGACCCATTAGTGCATGCCATAATGGTGTTATATATTAGCGTGTTACTGTGAGGTTCTCTCTGACGCGTCGACTTCTGCTATGTTCATCGCGAGCTCCCTTGTCTTGGTCGCAATTACTGTCGTTTCTGCCGACGTAGTTCATTATCCGCCGACGGCCAGCAAAACCAATGATTTGACGTTTGCTTTAGGCGGCTCTGGGGCTCCAGGCATCTTCTCCTCCTCGACTACACCAGACAAAGATTATGGTGTTTACAACTGGTGCAACATGCCCCATGTCAGGAACCGGGAATACAAGTGCGTGTTCTCTTTACTCTGGTTGCACGGATTCCTGTTACGTTTAAAGTTAAATTGCGACATTATGCGACCTTTTTCAGAGTCCCGTCGAAAGATTACACTCTCGAATATGTGGAAGTAATCCAACGCCACCATAAGCGGACGCCCTACGCGTCGAACACATTTTTTAAAGAAGATGTCGACTGGACATGCAGTGGAGCAGGTCCCGTCTTTGGATCTACAAGGTGAGAAACCGCTACTCTCTAGAATTGCAACTAATATGCCGGCTCGTATGGCAGCGCAAGTGGTCCTGGATCAGACGTATCGCCTGTTCAGGTAAGTCTAATGTTTCGGAAGACCTGGACAATAATATAGACTGAATCTACTCCTTTGCAGTGGCAAGCATTCTCGGACCCAGCGAATCCCTGGACCACGACTGTTGGACCTGGATTCGTCGGCAGCAGGTATGCTTTTCTCTTTCCGGTGGACTGTATCTTTCATGTCGATTTTGTCCCTAGCTGCCAATTTCCTCAAATTACTTCAGAAGGATTGGAAGATTGCATAATCCATGGGGCTGTATGATTGCCAACATAACAGTTGGTGTTCTCACTGAAATTCTGCAGGATCTTCGGGCGGTTTATGCCTCTCGCCTTGGACTCAAGTGTCAACTGGATCCATCCACAGTCAAGATTCGTATGTCTATCAACATAGCTTGACTTGCCACGCGGGTGACAGATTGTGTTTCAGGCGTCACGAACAATGTGATAACTTCGCAAGTGGCTTCTGGGCTCCTGGCAGGGCTATTCCCCCAATCCAAATTTCAAATTCTTGCCACTCTTATCCAACCGTCGACATTTGACTCCCTCGAACCGACATATTCCTGTTCCGCTGCGTCCAGGATCCGTAACGATTATACCACGGGCAGCTCTGGCCAACTTTGGAAAGAACACTTGACTAAAGCCTCTTCTCTCTATACAAAACTTGATAAGGTATCGGGTATCCAGTCACAAGATACTGCGGGTTGGCATACGAGCTTTGACCAGTATGTTTCGACTTATGCATTGGTTGTGAATGGCCTCAAATTGTTTGAATCAGCTACTACGACAATTTGAGCGCCAAACAATGTCACGGGAAGAAACTCCCGTGCAGCGTGAACGATACGTCTATATGTGTTACTCAAGAAGATGTTAGTCTTCGGCTGGTGTTGCGTTGCCTCATTACATCTAAAAAGCGCTCAATCTTTTGCTCTTCTGCTAGGCTAACACAGTATACCGCCTCGGTAACTGGGAGTACTCTTACCAATTCCGTGACGCTCCTGCATCCGCTCAATACGCAGCTCTGAGGTACGGAGCTTGGGTTTTAGAACTGAGAGCCCACCTAGAAGGAAAAGTAGACGGCACATCCAAAATCAAGTATTTTCACAACGTTCGATTCTATTCATCCCGGAGTCAAAATCACAATCCTCAGTGATGATATCTCTTCAGGTCGCCCACGATGGCTCGATATCTGCTCTACTAGGGTTCTTGCAAATTTCAGACATGGTTTGGCCTGGAATGTGAGTGCCTACAATCCAATGGTGCGATGCAGCTCATGTGTTGGACAATATATTAGGGGGTCAGAAGTAGGTTCCTAACGCGAACGTGCCAACGAGAATAACAAAGAACTGAACCTTGTAGGTCTCGTTCGAGCTCTATAGCCAGAAGTCAAATTATTTCATCCGCGTGCTCTGGGGTGGGCAACCAATGAAAACCTCAACCCCGCTCGGCGTTCTTGATATGATACCCCTCGCAGATTTCTTTGCTTGTACGTATTGGTTGCTCGCCATCTTACCTATCACTCATTGAATCCACTTGTTCAAAAGACATAGACTCGGCAATAGGAAGCGCCAACAATTTGTATATAAATTGTAATCAATGATGTTGCTATTGCTAGTACATGTACAGAAACGAATTTTACACCGACGATGAAGCAGAAGATGCGAATCAGGAAGTCTTTCATTTGAAGGGCGAGTAGGTGCTGCTAGAAATTGATTTGCCGTCTTTGGATGCCATCCCTTCTGCTGTAACCTTCGAGCTTCTCGCCATACTCGACATGACAACACGTTGAGCCTGCAAGGGAGCATGTGGGCATGAAGGCATTTAGAAGGTAACCAACGAGCGTACCTGTTGCGAACTCATTTGTTGCGGTGCCATGAACATCGCTGGAGTACTCTTTCCCGAAGAAAAGGCGGCTTGCATTCGCGGCTCGGTACTCTACAAGGAAGATATTTCAGCGTGAGGACTTGGAATAAAGTACGCGAAACCACGATGGACGTCACTTACCTTCGAGACGCTCTTACTACCATGTTGGACACTCTGAGCTTTGTGCCACACATTTACGTTTCTCCTTGTCTCCACTGTCTCGTTGTAGATATTATCAACCTGGATTGAATTTATCTGGCCGCCCCTCTCATTCACTCTTTGTTGGATATTTTCCATCACAGTCTCGAGAGGTGTCGCTTTGCCGTAAACGTCGTCGACGATGATTTTTCGGAACTCCCCAATAAGATTCTCGGTCTCGATCGTCTCGACGGCGGTGCCGACGATGTAGTCCCCGAGTCTTTCGGCCATCATGAGAGGGAGCATCCGGCCACTACAGAAATATGATTCAGGATGCGTAACAATGTAATCTCTGGAAGAAAGACTCACTTCGTGAGCTCAGTCAAAGCATTGTAGAAATCGACTGCATTCTTATAAGGGCATTTGATGAGCTTGGAATACTGCAGAGAACCTGACAAAGGTCCCATACCTGGTATCTGCTGAGTGCCGGCTCACAAGCAATCACAAACTATAAAATTGATTGATGTTAGAGTCGCGCTATGGCTCTACGAGTTACTTACCAATGATATTCCTCGTTCAGACATCTGCCTGGCAATGTCTAGCGGGTCATTTTCTGAACAATCAAGTAAGCTACAATGTCCATGGATAATATAACAGATCAACTCACGATCTGGGGAACCGTTGGGGAAGCCATCTCCTGCCTCGCCAATTCCATGCGGAGGCGCATCAGTGATAAGGACAACCATCTTCACCGCATTTTCCGTCCAATCCAGATTCAACGCCACAGCCATGGCCGACGTCTGCGCTTCAGGTCCATCCCCACCGCCAGAGGCAATAAGACTTGTTAGATTATGTTGCATGACAGATATGTCGGATGTGAATCCGAAGTCTTTGGTTACATAGGTACTGTCTTGCGGAGGGTGGTCACGGAACGCGATCAGCCCAAACCGAATATTTTCTTTCTTGATGTTGGCAGACGCAGAGATCTTTTCACAGATGTCGCTGATGGCTTTCCTTGCGGACTGGATGTAGGGACCCTGACTGCCTGTCGTATCTTGCAAGAAGACGATATCCCTGGACAGAATCAGCCATCGTGACCATGTTGCGAATTAATGTTGACATACAGAGGTTTGCCTGTGGCGTCGGTACTAGTATTATCAGCTTGGGGGGGACCGGCTTTTGGAAGGTTGCTCATATTTGATGATGTTCAAAGACAAAGGTTCCGAGTGGAAGCAATGGGTCGTGGAATGGTGGGTGAATGAGCCTGGGGAATTTGATATCTCCCCCAAATCTCCCCTCTCTCTTATAATTAAGTACTTTAAGCTCAGAGCGCTTCCGGGCGCCCTTACTGTGACTCAAATCGGGCGTGGCAGTACAAGTGTCAAAGGCCGCAGGTGACTGCAGTGTTAGGTGGGAACTGGGAAGCCAGAGGTCCTACAGTCAGATGTTCAACATCGTGGCAGCCAATGCAGTGCGACAATCTAGATCCAGGTACGCTTATCCTCGGCCTATCCACATCCCTTGAAATGATGGAGGGGAGACTTGGAGGTGAAGGCCATCGAGGAGGGTGGCAGTTACTTTTATTCCTCGTATTTTGCAAAAACATGATAGAATATATTGATGTCATGTGATCCCAAGTAAGTTGCACACAAATATCAACCTCGCGTAAACCTGCCCCCGCTACTTATCTTATTTTATTTTATCCTACCTCTGTACAGCTGGCGAGGTGTAAATACCTGAGTTGCTTATGTAACGTAGTCAGCGAAAATTCATTCCATTCCATGCCACCCCCCACATATGGGAGACCTTAGCTTTGGGTTCTGTTCGATTCAGAATTAAAATGAGAATCGATTAGTATTAATGTTGGACTTTAGCCGCCCACCCCTCGACCTACAGGTGCCCGGAAAGTGCTGCTACAGGGCATGCGCAAGCAAATGTGGACTGATGGCACTGGTACGCGGCAATCATCGGCGATGGTACCATTAATAGGACCATGGCTCAAGAGAACGAATCCCATAAATGCAACATAAATGGGACTCGTAGAGCCCAGACTTGTATCACAAAAATTCCACCATGTGAGACAACATGGTGGCAAGAGATATGCCAATCAATTCACTACATGTAATCCTTTTCATCCATATCGTCCAAGAACCAATTCGCATCAATCTCAGCCCGGACTTTCTTATCCGAGATCGCATTCAAAATTTGTAGCTTTAGTTTCTTGGCCAAGGCAACAGCATTTTCGTGCGTTCGTTGGACAGCCAGGTATCTTCTTCAAAACCAATCATTTCTCGGCACGCCTCAGAATCCCCATCTGCTACTTGTAGCCTTTCGCTCAACTCCTTCGCCTTCAGTAAGTCCTCGGGTTCGAACGCGACTGGACACGGCACACATTTCCCCATAAGCATCTCCCATTTCTCCGTGACCTCTATCAATGTTGTCTTCAGTGCGTGAGTCTCACCTTCCCATGGAGCATTGGCATGGTCATAAAGGCGGTAGAGGAACATGGATACGCGGTCGAACACCGCATCGTAATGGAGCTTGTTGTACTTCATCGTGTTCTTGACGTAGTGCAAGTGGACAAGACGGCGGTGGTAGATACCCATCTCGATGCTCTTCTCGTATTTGTTCAGCTCATCCATGTTCGCCGGCAGTGGGGGTGGGATGAGAGCCTGCGAAACCGGGTCATCGTAGTTCTGCAGACAACCAGGTACACCAGCAAGGAGAAACAGTGGTAAGATCAGCGCGTGTTGCCAGTCAATCAAGCCCACTACGTTCAGCTGGTGAGAGTCTGGCGACCTCGACACAATGATGTTGCTCGGCTGGAGATCGGGATGGCGGATACGGAATTGATGGAAGGCAGAGTTCTTTGAGACGAGCAAGGGTGCAATGAGCAGGTAGCGTTCGAGATTCTCGATGTGGTCCGACGGTAACTGCTGCTCGTACTTATAAGACTCCCTTCTTTCGCGCTGGAACGGTAGCAGCGGTTGACCAAACTGTTTCAGATACGCCAGTTCCTTATGGGCAGCTGCTACGAGCGCTGCCTCTGCATTTTCGTATGGTCCCCTTTCTACTTTGAGCTGCGACCTCCTCCCAAACCACATACGCAGCCTGGCATCTGGACCGACAGAGAAATCATCGTCGTTGAGCGGGTTTCCTGTCCTCCCTGCCATCTTCTCCAGGTCATTGGTATAGTAAAGGCTTCCACCAGAAGGGAAAGGAATCGACATCATGTGTGACTCAAGTTGAACGATTTGACGCATGACCGATTCGATATCCGGTTCCACGAAACGGAGGCTTGTCCGTAAAGCAAGTGCCAGAGCGTCGGGCTCACGGGCGGAGAGCGCGGCCGCCAAACTGCGGTCTAGAGGCAAAGCAAGGGAAGGAGGTGAGACCCCGCCCTCGCATGCTGATGTTGTTGGGGAGGACAGGTATACCGACCTTGGGCTGGAATTTCCACCGGCGGGTGGGGAGCTTGCGGCGGACCATAAGCAAAGGTATAAGGAGAACGAGGCTCACCTAGTGGAGGCGGTTACAGCGCTCAGGAAGGACTTGGCTTTGGAGAGCGAGTGGGCGAGGACGAGACATGGGGAGAACCTCAAGCTGTTGCGAGACCTGAGAGCAGATGTGGATCGAGTGAAGGATGTGGAGAAAGAGGGGGCATCCAAACACGGCGTACCATTGGCCTGCAGGGCGGACAAAGACTTTAGACAACTGCGGGACAATGTACAGGACACGCGGTCGAAACTCAATGCGGTGGTCAAGGAGCTCAAAGTTGTCTGCCAAGGAATGGATGAGCTTAACGCTGAAACGAAACGGCTCAGGGTGGATAACACGAGCCTCCAACGTGCGGTCGAGTCTCTACGCGAGGAGCCGGTGCGTCCGTTGTCGCCATATGCGCGGGTCACCACCCCTCCAAGAAGCTGGGTCTCTCCCCCTCCGCCGACTACACCGCGCCTGCCGACTTTTGCGGAGAGGAGGAGAGCTATGACGGAAACACCCTCTGGAGATGGACAGGCTCAGAGGAGTGGTCGCATGGGGGAGGAGAGGAGGGATCAAACAGCACGGGGTTGGGGAAGCAATAGGCCAGGCCCGTCGAGGCTATCCTCACACAGGGGGGGTTACGGACAAGGAGGAGAAAGGGGGGGATACTCGAGGGATCATAGCCACAACTGGTAGAATGGGTGGTACCTTTAGATGTCGCTTATCTGACTGGTATGTCAATGATAGGACTGCTTTGTCAATCTGCGCATGGAACATACACGGGGCCATGGCACAGAAGATTATTGACGTTGAGGTGGTGCAAATGATTAAGAGATTTGATGTGGTAGTGCTGGGTGAGACGTGGATGAGGCCGGGGGAGGATATGATCTTGCGTGTGCCGGAGGGTTATCGAATGATATCAAGACCACGACCCGACCGTCCGGCCTTCCGGGAAGCCTGGGGGAGTGTAGCTATGTTGATAAAGTCAGGAATGCGGTACGAAGTGAAGAACGTCCTGTGTGGACCCGACCTCGTGGTTATAGAAACACCAGATGTGTTCATCATTGGCACATACCTGATGCCTAGTGGGTCCAGATGGAGGGACAAAGCCGCGGTTGACCCGGAAACCAGGCTTGCAGAGTCCCTCATGGCGTGCACAATCGCGGGGGACAAACCAGTCATACTGGTGGGGGACCTGAATGGGAGGACACGCAGCCGGACCCCAAGGGGACAGCTGCTGACAAGGTCAAGCCACGATGAGAAGCCTGTTGATGGGCGGGGAAACTGGATTCTACGCCTGTGAGAAACCTATGACCTATCGATCTTGAATGGAACCAACATGGAGGTCAACTCACCGGGGCTTACACTTCCTTCCAAGCAGCGGGCTTCTCTGTCATTGACTATGTAATAATCAGTACGACAGCTGTACCCCGGCTGGTCCCCGGCTGCCTGTCCGTGGAGGATGGGGGGCGTCAATCGGACCACGACAGGGTTTGCCTGACGGTCACCTGGGATAGGGCGGAGGATGACCATGATACAGGGGGCTGGCGGCCGTTCAAGAGGAGGAAACATGTTGAGGGGGCGGCGGGTGACCAGCGCGCAACTAGTCTTGATAGACTGCTGAACACAGCCCTCCTGACTACCCGCTCGGATGAGGAATCAGTGGCCTACCTGTACGGACCACGGCGGTGTGATGGTCAACCGCCGGTCACAGTCTATGTATCTACCAGTGCGACAAGGGAGGCGGCATCGTTTGGTGCATACTGGGGCCCAAACAGCAGGAACAATGGAGGACGCAGAATCGGGGATCCCCCCTCAGACAGCCGCGCTGCTCTCATGGCGCTCGTATGGGTTCTACGGGAAGCTCGACCCGTGTCCACACTCATTGTGTACACCTCGTCTGAGTACCTGATTGGATCGATGGCAAAATGGGCCGGAAAGAACGCAGCAAAGGGCTGGGACTGCGCCCACGGGGACGTACTGCAGGTGTTGGTGAGCATGTTGCGAAATAGGCCTGCAAGCGTCGACCTACGTTTTTGGGGGGGAGGGAAAACGAATGAGAGCCTGGCGGCGGCAAAAGAGTTGGCACAGGAAGCGGGGTTGAGGCTTCAGGAGCCTGTACTGGAGGTGCCGGCCATTGAGCCGCTGGTGGACGAAGCGGGAGTTGGCGAGATGGTCCTGACCGCCCAATCGAAGGTGACAACCACTTACCAATGGACAACAACCCCTGCCCCGGCTGTGCCCAATTCAGTTAGTGACGGGGAGTCGGGGTCGGGTGAAGAAGGGAACACAGACCGTGCGCATAGGGGGAGGGAGAGATTGAGACGGGCCCAGCAACAGAACCTTCAGACTCTGGTGGAGCTGAAGTCTACCTATGACTGGTGGAAGTTAGTGAGGGAATGGACGGATGTGAAGAAGCAACCCCCCCAGGTGACGGCGGACGCGCTTTTGGAGGTCTTTGAGAAGAGATTGAACCCTCCATTGATAATGCCGCCTCAATTTGACTCCGTCTGGAAGGGGTGGAACGAGGACCTGGTGGACACGATGAGCACGGCAACAGTGGATGCCACGCCGCAGGGGTTCTTCTCTTGCCCGTTCACGGAAGGAGAGGTCGCATGGGGCAAGGCAAAGATCTCTGCCAATCTCAACACCTCCATGGGGGTTGACAGGGTCTCATATAGCGACATCATCAATGTTCCAAATGATGTGGTGGCTGGATTGATGAATGAATGTATCAGAAGACAGGACGCACCGACAGAGTGGCTGCTCACCAGACTGGTAGGAATCCCAAAGCCGGGCAAGGACCCAAAGGACCCGGAGAATTACAGAGTGGTGGGGCTTCAGTCCTGCTTCTTGAAAGCTTTGACGCTCCTGATAGACAAACGGCTACGGGGTTGGGCAGCAGTCAATAAAATCATACCCCACTCGCAGAACGGGTTTTGGGAGCATTACCGAACGAATAACAATTCGTTCACCCTGAGAACGGCCATTGATCGAGCGAAAGCGGAGGGACGCACCCTATACATCGTCTTTGTGGATCTGACAAATGCATTCCCATCGACGGACCTGGCAACACTATGGGCAAAGCTGTATCGACTGGGCGTCTCAGGTCCCCTGTTTGACTGGATTAGGATGCTATATCGCCGTATGGAATACGTCTTGGCTCACGGCTCGGAGGAAGCGAAAAGACGTATCAGAGCCCGCCTGGGCCTGATGACGGGTGACACCCTGTCCCCAGGCCTGTGGCTGATCTATATAGCAGACCTCCTGATCCCAGAGGGCTCGGACGACGTGAGATTGGCGCAGCTGCTGATTTCGCATGTGGAACAGGCCGATGATGTGGCGCTGTGGTCGTATGTGCTGGCAAGCTCGCAGAATAAGCTTGATGATCTCTTAGTATGGTGCAGCCGCAACTCGATGATACTAAGCGCCACAAAATTGGTATCGATGGTGATTGGAAGATGTGAGACAGATGAGGGGGACATTTACGTGGAGGGCAAGGCGTTGGAGAGAGTGACGATGTACAGATATGTGGGGATGACATTGACATCGGAAGGGTCGGCAGTGTTTGAGGAGCACTATCGTGTGAGCGCCCAGAAGGCGAGGGGGGCTGGTAACGCAATCTTCATGGTGGAATCTAGGACCGGCCCTATTCCGGCAAGGGAAGGCATCCGCTTGTATATGGCGCGTGTGGACCCTCATCTGATCGCGGGTTGCGAGGTCGTCCTGGATACAAAACCATCCTCTGTGAAGGCCCTGGAGGATGTTCAGGTGCAGTTCCTGCGGCGACTCCTGGCCGTCAACAGGCGCAGTCTGATATGTGTGTTATACACCGAGACAGGGGTTCAGCCCATACAGTATTGGAGGGTGAAGCTAGCCCTGCGTTACCTGATATATGTGTTAGGCTCGGATGCGGGGGAATATATCCGTGCGGCATACAAGGACTCCCTTGCGTTGGCACAGGGACCGTCTCCATCGTGGCTCTCCGACTTGCGCATTGTTCTGGCAAATCTACCGGTGCCGGTGGCACTGCAGACACACCAACTATCCGTTGAGGGGATTGGGGAGGTGGTGAGGGAGGTGGATAGGTCATGTAATGAGTGGCTGTATGGCCAGTTGGAGGGGTCAGACAAGACATACCTGTTACAGGGACGCGGCGGTTCCGGAACGGCTCTCCAACTACGGGGCTACCTCAAAAAGGTTCCAATCACAAGGCACAGGCACGCCGTGACTCGTCTTCTGGTCTCGTCGCATAGGCTTGGAATAGAGGTCCTGCGATATGCAAGGCCCCCTGTCGCGAGAGAGCGGCGAGTATGTCGGCTGTGCAAAACGGAGGTGGAGGATGAGGTGCACGCAGTGATGGACTGTGAGCGAGGAGACCTGCGCGAGGGGAGGGAGGATATGTGGGCGGCGGTCATTGAGCTTGATGGCCGCCTGCATGCAGGGAAGGACAGAGGAGACGGCCTTGCAATGTTCAAGACGTTGACGCGCCACACGGATGAAGGAGTGTTGCGCGAATTTGCGCGCTTCTGCTACACGGTGCTGGAGACTTTTGACAAGTACCAACCATATGTGGCCCCGCCTTGAAAGGCAGGGATGGACGGGGCCAGGGAAGGACTCATGAGCGTATTTGTGACTGGCGAGGTGGCTAACTCAGACTGTGGAGAGAGGTTGACAGGCGGAAACCGGACCGCTGTGGGTGGATATGGAAATCGGCCGTACAAAGATAACTGTTACCTTGATAGCCATGCGCATGACTAGTCATCCTGGCCGTGTTCGTGCATGACCGGTGAACCCGTGAGACGGTACTCTAAGGACTTGGAGCTCTTGGACACGAGGGAGTGGCGTGTTGAGGAGGAATGGCTGCTTGCGGCTGTTCCGGCAGAGGGAACTCCCTCAAGACACCTGACGGCCAAATAAAAATGTTAAAGATGCTGCAGGTTTTCCCTCGATGATCCCGCTGGCATGAGTGGGTACTGGATACCTGACGGTCGGCCAGAGAGCTTGAGAACCGAGGAGGCTGGTCACAGCGGTAAGGTGGTCATGTGCCCGTAGCATACATGGTATCTATAACCTGTATGTAGTACGAACCCCTGTCGTTCCGCTTTCGGGACCACAATACAGGATCTCTCTCTCTCTCTCTCCAGCTCCGTGAACACGTCGCTGAGTTTCGTACCTTTCATGAACTCCATGAAAATATACTCCGTCTTCGCAGCGTTGTCCGACGAAGGAGAGTAACCGTAAAGCTCGGGAACAGGCAACCCATAGGAACGGAGGAGACGCAAGGTGGCCACTTCACTAGCAATAGCGTAGAACTTGGGGACCGTGATGGGGTATGGGATGCGGGCTACCATCTCAAAGCCGTCATGCATGGTGATAAGGAAAGTCCGGTTGAAGCCACCTGGCCAGCTTCATAAATGTGTTGATATCTTGAGAACTCCGACCAACAGACTGCGCAGCAAGTTGACAAAGCTCGTCGACGTCGAACTCGCGTCTGCGCTCTGCAATTCGGAGATCATTGTTGACGAGCCAGCGTCCCGATGTATAGTCGAAGAGATCATTAGGAGAGCCTAGCGTACTAAATAAAGACTGCACGTCGTGGTAGCTGGCAACAGTTCCGACTGAAGTTAGGGATTGGGGCAAGGGGTACGCGCCGGCAAACTCCGAGATACCGGGGTAGGGAGGGAGGGTCACCCACGCAATCTTATTTTTTTTTCTTATGTACACTTATATTAGGTGCTTAAACGGCTATTTTTGGTGCATAGCACCTCGACGACTGTCTACATTTACTTTCCATGCTTCAAGTAGCCAGAAGAAAGTGTTATATTGTGGATATGGGGGTTTTGTGGGGGTTTTGGACTGCCTGAGAGCCATCAATTCACCGGCGCGGCCAAGTGGCTGTGATTATGATGTCATTGACGTGCCTTGGTTGTAGCCCACCTCGCTGGTATTGGAAAAAGCTTTAAATAGATAGGCACACATATCTTGCCTTTTTAGGAAGAGCCGCAATTATTTGCCAGAGGACGAGCGGATGGCTGCCCAGACGCTGAAGAAATGGAAAATTTTCACTTGCATATTGCCCACTATTACTATTGTTATCCAGCGAATTCTGCTTTGTAGCGCCATTGGACTACACTGCGCGAGGGATGGACAACACGTCTCAAGTACGTACATCATCCAAAGAGAGCTTCCAAAAACTCACGCTCCAAAAATAGCACACACTTTCGTCCAACGCGCCGAGTACTCGATTTTGCGATTCCTGCCAGATTGAGGTCAAACTTGGGTTTGGAGGCGAGGGAAATTGGATTCAGCATGTCAATAGCAAGTCTCATATCAGTAAGGGAACTCAGAGCAAACCCAAGGTGCCCAAGAAGACACTTGTGTCTTACTTTTCTAAGTCCACTGGAGTCCGCGGACCTGTTCCCACACCTGTCAAAGCACCTGCACTTCTTTCCCGCAAGACAACAGATATACCGCCCACTGTCATTCCTTCCTCATCAACGTCTCTCCCATTGCCCACTGCTGCTCATTATGATGCCCCCTCGCTTCATCCGCTCCTCCTGTCTCTTCGGCAAGTCATCGACACACTTCCAGGCGACATTCCGGAAGCAACAACATCTGACACCCTTGCCATCTATGCTGCACCTCCAACTGTTGACCCAGACAATGACGAGGGTCCGTGGAGAGCTATCGATGGCATGCTGAACCGCGTTATTGGATTTGGCGCAACTCCGGAATCACTGAAGGCGCTTATCCGCCGCGGGCACTTTGGAATAGACGGCCTTTATTTGTACTTCAAATCATGCATTGAAGATATCAAGATCGAGCCGGCATTACTTGAAGGAAAAATTGAGCGGGTTGTAGAAGCTATGATTCTTTGGTACATTCTTTTATATTCCACAAAATGACTTTACTAACAAGCAGAACATTTGATAGCGGTTCGACGAGGTCGGCAGGGTCTGACAAAAATGAATCGCTCACGGCGGTAACAAGGTATGGCAATTTCGGTGCTTTGACGACTGAAAATCAACATCTGAGTGGAATATTTCACAGCAGCCAGGGTCTCTCTGTGAAGCCAAATGACGAGCGATCCCGTTCGCCTTCTCTCGAGATCATAGCTGAAGCCCACGAAATGTCCACCACCTCCGCACATGCACCGCCTGTTGATGCTGTTCCCCCGGCTGTTCCGTGTCCTGGGTACAAGATGAAACTCCCCCCCACTGCATCACCATACTCGTCGTATCCCTCCACCATTCATTCGGTCCTCACCTTACCCTGGGACATCTTCATCCATAAAAACGGCATCCAACTCTTCTCCACCATGTGTTCCAAAGCCGCTTGTTCAACTAAAAAGGGCAAGGAAACCGAGGCCTTGCCGTGTATGGCTTGTGCTCAGCTGAGGACCAATACAGCACTTCAAGGCATAGAGGATCGTCTCGAGAATGGAAACCACGAGAACACATCATACGCATATCTTACGCCAGTGGAGACCTCTGATCTTCTTAGGCGGAAAACAGGTCAAGTCAAGCGCCTGAAGCTCAATGCCCTGAACAAAGCATCTGCGCTTTCCGTCCGTAATCGCCGTCTGGATGCCTGGAAGAGATTGGCAGTTGCTGTTGGACGCGAAGACATCCCGCGAATTCGTAGCCTTATGGCCCGGGAAGTGCGTGCCGGCTCAAGTGTCTTTGCCATACTGGAGAGGATTGACGCCGCTGCAAAGCGAAAATTCATTCCGCGTGGGTACGAGCAGGCCGACTACGAGCGAGGCTACCTAATATACATGTACGGTGGTCGGCCTGCTGCCCAAATTGCGCGCAGTCTTGGGATTCCTTCAATCGATACAATAAAACGTCGAGTCGCAGCCAAGCCTCTGCAATCATCGCCAGGCTATCCCACCACGGCTGAACTTCACACAAACCTTGCTCACTGCTACCCAGATGCAACCCCAGCCGCATCGTTCAATCCATCAGCTCCCGTACTTGGAATGACAATGCAAATCGATGAAATCAAGATCCAGGAACGCCTTCGTTGGGACCCTCGCTCTAACCAGATACTTGGGGTCTGTCGTGAACATGGGAAAGCCGTCGGTCTGGAATTTCGCTCGATTCATCAGGCCGACGCGCTGCTAGCATCTCTTCAGCAAGAGAAAGTTCATCTGGCCACAGAGGTTCGTATTTTATTCTCTCTATATCCTATAAGTTCACTCACTTCTTTCAATAGGCAAGTGTTATAGGTACCAGCATCTTGACGGGAAATCCGGCCGACTATAGCACTCGTGTATTCGTCATTTCAGGCAGCTGCAAGCTCGAAAATTATCAAGAGCACAAGCGACTCCTCTCTGACAGTGCAAAAGCCGTACGCCACACTCAAGAGCCTTGTAATCGACGATTGTACTGCATTTGCACGGATGGTGAAGCACGCCGCCGCCGCAGCCTCATTGATTTATGCCTCAACGTTACACTTGATCCCCTCGACCCAATCTATCCTTTGCTCGCTCCGCTTCCTCTGTTCAACCTTCGTTGTGGACCCAACAACGTAACGCCGGATTTTGACTGGAAGCACGTTTTTAAGCGCTTCCGAAACACACTGCTTCGCATCATGGGCTTCACTCTTGACGGCATTCGCATCACAAGTTCTGTACTCCAAGGCCACTTACTCGCAGCAGGCATGGCTACTCATGAAGTTGACGCGCTTCTCAGTCCAAATGACAAGCAGGATGTTACGTTGATGCTACGTCTGCTTGTTGCTATGTCAAACATTCCTCCTCCAAAACCCAGTGATCAACCAACCATACAGGCCACTCGTCGGGTCTTGCGCCTTCTTGGGCGCTTATATTTTTACTTGCTCAATGCCTATCTGGATATCAATTTATCGCTTCACACGCAGCTTGTTTACTTGAGCGCTGCTGCCCACATTATCCTTGCCCTCTACTCCCGTGATAAAGGCGACTTCATCCCAGTCCAGACTTACTTCGATGTCATGTCCATGATCAAAAACATCTACTTCTGTGTTGCAAAGACGCAGTGTGACAATCCTAATGGTTTTTTTTACATTATTCTCTTGGGAACGGATGGGCTCGAGAAGATCTTTGGGAAAGTACGGAGTATGGTCGGGAATGACACAAACGTGGATGCGCTACAGCTGACGAACCGTGTGGATGGGGCGACGCAGTGCGTTGTCATCCTTGAAAGGCACCCTGAATGGGGTGGCCAAGCTCGGCGCCTCGATCTCAAGCCTCTCGATTCCAACGTTGGCGAAATAACGAGCAAGTACGACCATCTCAGCCCACGCTCTCTCAAAGGCAATTACCGCGTTAGTCAGGTTGTTCTTTTGACGTCTTGGAATGAGGGACGCACTCTCGCCACACAGGAGCTTGAGTCTGCAAGAATTGCCGCTCCGTTTGCATCTATGGAGGCTGAAGGAGGATACGACATGTTTTGTCCATTTGGTCAGGGGAAAATGGTTCTGGTTGAAACTGAGCTTCACGAAGGCGAGCGGCACGAAAGCGAGGAGGAGGAGGATATCTCTACTGATGCCCACACCCCGGCGGAATCAGATCCAGTCGGCGACGAAGGTCTGGAACCTGATATAGACGACCTGGCTGGAACCGCAGAGCTTGAAATCATTGACGATGATGGCACCGGTGCTGGTTCAAATGCCGATGCAACAAGTCCTTGGGTCCTGCTTCCAAACGCTTCGAAACCCACGCACAAAGCCAGTGTTCTTCGACTCTACTCCAATCCTTTATCCATCACATCTAACTCCCACGACCGCTTGAAGCGCGTTCGAGGTTATTCGCGCTATGAGGAACCAACCAAACCTGATCCGACCTCTGTTGATGGCGAAGAGGATGCATTGTGCATCCAAGATCCTGTGGTCACTCTTGTCCGTGCGGACGATCGTGTTTTCTTGGCTGTGTGTCAAGTACTTGCCATTCGACGCGACGGACTTATACTGCCTTCACTATTGCCGCAGTTCCTTGTTGAGCCAAATGTTCGTCTTCAAGTGCAGCTCATGAGGATTGAGCAAGTTCTGCATGCCAGCAACGAGATTGATGCCTTGCGTGCTGACTGGGAATGGACGGGTGCCTCGGAACACCGAGGTAATCTGAAGGATATCTTGGGGCGTAATTTCTTGCAGATAAACCCCGTCTTCGAGCCAGCTACACGTGGGAGAACACCAGGCGAAGACACATATGTTTTCCAGACAGCTGAACTGCGGTCAATGTCCGCTATTTTGTATGAACGTCTTCGCGATGACCTCCTCCTCCTGCCAACAATCAGTGTCACTCCTTCTTTCCCTTACCGAAACACTGCTGGTATGTCTGTCTGGTCTATATTGCTTGGATGCTCATACTAAATAATCTGTATTCTTAGGACAAGCCTGCTTTATCTGCGAAGATGATACACGCGAGGGTGATTTCCGACACTCTCAACAATTACCCTGCTGCCAGTTCTGTCCGGGCGTGCTGATCTCAACATTCAACGGGCAAAACCTGCTCAAACACATGGCTAGCCACATCCTTCATGACACTCGCGTCGACAAGGCCTCTGAGCCGTGCGGTTTTTGCCTCAATACCACCTCGCCCTGCAAGATTTTCCTGAAACGGAATGGGGCAATCGATATGCAAAAATCGCGCTGTCCATACTTGCGCAATATTCGTATCAACCAAGCGCGCACGTTCAGCAAGTTGCAGCCATGCACAAATCACCCACTTCGCTGTAAGCTGTGTTCTCCGGATGGCACTGCACCTGATAAACCTGCCGTCTGGAAATACAACTTCCTGGTTCATCTGTCAAAGGTCCATCCCAGCGCGTTGCCCGAAAATCATACGTCAGCATGGCAGTCCGACCCTCAGGAGAAAACACTCATGCGAAGGGTGTTTGAAGATCGAAAGCGGCAGCGTAAATCAGCTCTGAGCTCAAAGAAGCCCCAACTGCTTGTCTCAGATGCACATAGCTCGCGTCTAGCGCTTCGGTATGCATTGTTTGATACAAGTTTGATATTATACTTCCCTTTCTGACCTATTGTTCCCAGTGATTCATCGGATGAAGGGGATGATGATGTCGATGATGAAGACAGCAACGAAGACGGCGATGAAGACGGCAATGATGACGACTCAGGTGTCAATAATTACGATGCCCAATTTGAGGCCTTTCACGACATGGATGATGATTGGATTCCGCCTGCAGCCATTGCTCACGAAGATATACCCTCAAGTCCACCACGTCCTTTTCCACCTGCGACCACCATTGCTCATGAACACATACACTCAAGTTCACCACATCCTTCCGAAGCTCGTTCGTTGGACCCGGCTCACCCTACAGTGGGTGCACTTTCCAACGTGCCACCGCCGCTTCTTGTTTTGCCACCTGAGAACGAGTTACCTCCCGATGCACCGGCAACAGCATCGTCATCTCAGGCGCTACCTGCAACTAACGTGTCCATTCCCGATGTCCAACCACTATCTATCGCACCACTGCTTGTTCCGCCGAGCTCGTCACCTAGCTCTGGTAAACGAAAGCGTGTTGTGAGTCTACGGTTCCTGGAAACATATGGCAACTCAGATAGCCAGACCTGTGCATCATGTGAGCGTGCATTTGATGGTGAACAAGTTGTTCATTGCTCGTCAGCGGGATGCAATCTTGTGGTAAGTAGGGATTTATTTCGAAGGATATTGTCAAGATATTGTGCTAATTATTGCTCTCATTTTGTAGTATCATTTGGAGTGTCAAGGACTCATTGATCTACCTCAATCAGAATGGTACTGCGACGACGAATGCAAGCTCACGGCACGCGGGAGGAGCGCAAATCGCAAGAAGAGTCGGCGGGGGGGCAAGTAGGTACCAAGTTGATACTATATATAGCATGCCGAAGATCATTTCGGCCATCAAAATTCCATATTAGGCAATATAGGGAGGGAGGGGTGGACCAAATTGTCTTATTTCTGTAAACCGACATGATATATATTATTTTTTTCTTGCGTACCCCTTGGATTGGGGAGGAAAGATGAGCTGAACGCAGCGATGAGAAAGGACGACGGAGGGGCGGAGAGATTGAGACTGGCAACAATATGAAGACGGGTTTCGCGCACCTAAGGGAGTAGAGCATGTGAATGTGTGCGGCGGGGTTGGAAGGCGGGAGTGGGCAAAATAACACTCCCAAGCCTTTTGTGCCGCTACTGTGACTTGGCGGGCGCTTCCGAAAAGGTAGATGACAGAACACGGGTTGGCTTTGAGCAAACATCTTTTCATATGAGTCTCAGCCTCGAGCGTCAAATTCCGCTCGTATATACAAGAGGTAAGCTGTTGATCCAAAACATACTTCCAGAGTGCACGTTGACTTGCATTGGATTCATTTCTTCCCCCATGCAGCAAGCTGGTTGGAATCAGGTTAAAACGGGGCTTGATACTCGAGCTGGGCTATCGACTAAGGCAGTCTACTATTACTACGACGCAGGTCACTTTTTCAAACCAAAACTAGAGCCTGATTTTGCCGTCATTCCAGTGGCCGTAACATTGGAACCCCTCATGACACTTTTCATCACGACACGTTTAGCCTAATCGAACATCAGCAGATTTGACGATGGATATGGGAAAAAACCTACTGAAGAGTAACCAGCGGCTTTATATTCTAGGTCAACTTTGGGAGCCTTCGATCTGGAAGAATACTCTTCCTGCATTCGTGGCTCGTTGATCTGTTTTTGGAGGTTTGATATGACTCGTCAAGGAAAATTGCATGGCAAACATCAAGGAAGTCACTCACTTGCTCAACTCTGGCACGCGCGTCGACTATTTTGGATGACGTCTGCCAGGTTTGCACGTTGCGGACCGCCTTTTGAGATGCGTTGTAAACATTCTCGACTGCAAGGGTATTCATCTGGACTCCTCTCCTCGTCAACCTGCCGTGGATGTCGTCCATCACCTCCTCAATGGGTTTTGATTGAGCGTAAACATTGTGCAATATCTCCTCCTCGTATTCTTTGATCAGATTTTCAGTCTCAACAGTTTCAACTGCAGTGCCAGCAATGTAATCCCCAAGTCGGTTGGCCATGGTGAGAGGAAACATCTTGCCGCTGTGAGCAAGTCAATCTCCTTCCCTGGCAAGTCGAGGAACTCGTGCTCACCTCGTAATCTCTGTCAACGCCGTGTAGAAGTCGACAGCATTCTATCATACAAGTTGGGTCAGAGTCTGCTGTCCCAAAAACGCTTGTTCCTCCTTACCCTATAATCACTAAGCTCTGGCTCGCAGGCAACAACAAACTGAAATATAATCAAAAAATAATTCGTGGGATGAAAGTCTATGGGGCGTACCAAGGCAATTCCTCGCTCTGCCATCTGTCGAGCAATGTCAAGTGGATCGTTTTCTAGACGAGAAAGATCAGGTCTTGAGCCTCCCAGAACACAATCTCACTTACGATCTGGAGACGAATCGAAACCGTCACCAACTTCACCAATACCATGAGGTGGAGCGTCCGTGATGAGTATAACCATTTTGGTGGCCGCCTCCTTCCACTCCATATTCAACGCTAACGCCAAGGCCGCTGTCACTGCCTCGGGACCATCACCGCCTCCGGCCGCAACCAAACCACTCAAGTTCTTTTCCATAACTGAGAGGTCAGACGAAAATCCGAAATCTTTGGTCACATATGTCATGTCTTGAGGAGGGTGGTCGCGAAAAGCTATCAGGCCGAATCGGATGCATTCGGGTGATATCTTCGTCGCAACCGAGATCTTCTTGCAAATGCCACGAATTGCCGTTCTTGCAGACGCGATGTAAGGCTGTTGGCTGCCAGTCGTGTCTTGAACGAAGAGGACATCACTAGATTGAGGAAACTCAGTAGAATTTTTGGACTGTGCTCTCGGAATGTGACATACATCATGCTGCTATCTTTCAACGCTCCAGCAGGGGCATTTCCCTGCGGTTTGCTACTGGCTTTAGCAGCACCGTCTTGTTGCTTGGCGCTCGCGGAAGTGGAGGCAGCACCATCTTGTGGTTTGATACTTGGCTTTGAGGATGAGGCTGCTTTGCCACGGCTAAGAAATTTCCAGGATACCATGTTGAGGTGGGTGCAGCTTTAGAGGTGTTGTATATTGGTGTATCCTTCATAAACGTTATGGAGCTGTCAGTTATATACCTCGCAGCTGCGGTTCCGTTTGACAGGATCTTGTGACTAGAAACAACGATCGAAGAAGGGTATTGTCAAGATCGAAGGGTCGACTTGTTGAAAGCTGTGCGCACTGGAATGTCGATCCTGCAGTCAAAGCGCGTACAGGTAGGACGCTGCATTTACGTGGTGTTAACTTTGAGTCCTTATTGGTTGTGAAATGACCATCGCATCATGTACGATGACCCATGGCCTCAAAGCACGTCGTAAATTCCAGAAATGGTATTGCCCAAAGCCCAGAAGATACGTGTTATCTGAACGTGGACTGCTAGCATAGTATACACGCTCTCAAACTGAGGCACTGGTCAAACCCAAAAGGGCAGGATAGACGGAAAGGGCTGTGCTCACCGCGGGACAGACCATGTGTAGACGCATAACCTTCAATTTGGTAGGTTGCGGGTGCTATATACCAAGTCATGACCGCAGGTTCCAGAACATCATCCAAATAGACACCAAGTATACGGATTGGTCTCCGGCCGCTGTGTCCTACCGCAATTAACTTCCCAGAATTCAAGTCGTCTTCAAGTGCATTGCCATAGTTGTTAACAATATGAGTACTAATAGACAGAAAGATGGATGGCCATTAACTTTATATACATGGCATACAAAAAATGCGTTGTGCCGCGGTTTCCGAAGAGCAGAAGGTCCACCAGACATGGTAGATTCGGCATCAGGCATTGGCCTATACAAATGCTCGGCTAATCTGAGCGTTGTTAAAGACTCGTATAAATTAAGGCTATGTGCCATTATTGGGTCTTCTTCTTTAGCTTCCTAGTCGTGGTGGCCGGAACCAACTTAGGCGGGCTATCACTCAATGTGACAGGCTTTAGCCAATGTGTTCTGATAACTCGAGCTCCAAAAAAGGCCATCAGCACAGCCGCTGCAAGTGATTTGGCGCCTAGAGTGCTGAGGGGTGGGAAATCGGAATCCGCGTGTGGTTTACGAGGAATAGGAAGGAGGGGGGATGAGAGGATCATGGCGATATATGTGGAAAACGAAGCATATGCCGGATGGCCGGTAGAAGCGCTGTATATAAAAGCTGAAACGAGAAACGGGGTTTTCAGCAAATGTGGTATTGGTAGGGCAATGGACGTGCGCTTACCGACCAAGGCACCACCCCACAGATCCATAGTCCCCACCCAGCCGGCACCTGCACGAAGGACTGGAGGAGTGCTAAAACTCCAGTTAGAGTGCCAAGCACCAAGGGTGCTTACGGTGAAGCCTCCTCCAGCTGACACGACGGCTCCTAGCACCATATGGGCTAAAGGTGAAGCTGTATATTCAGGGTGGACATTTGGATTATAAAGCAGGCCGAGAATCGAGGTTACTGCATTAGTACGGAGGATAGCATCCATAGGAAATAGAATGGTATCGAGGGTTGGAAGATGAAGGAGCTAGATCAGGAGGGTTTAATAGTTGAGAATGGACAGATGGTCTGCTGCGAGATAGACCTACATCGGGGAATATCTTGAAGAAGACAGTCATTACCAGATGGACAGTAATGTAATTAATGGATGGACTGAATGAGTAAAGCATGGGTGGGGGAAGCCCCAAAAGGAAATGCGAAAGGAGACCACCTCCCCAACACTATAATCAGTATAAGGCTTTGAGCATTTTGATGAGTGATGCGTATGGGAAGAGAACTTAGCGCACCATAATAAGATACCCCGTGAGATAAGTGCCCCAAGAAAGAGGTGTTGGAGAACGACGCGCGTTGGCCTGGTAGACCATGGAAATACGCGCTGCATGAAGTGTTGAGGCTAGGGGATATGGAAACCATACTGGATGAACTTTCGTGGTATTGATATACACAAGCACATCTGCGATAGGTTGCAGATAATTCGCAGCTGCCAGTGCGAATTCCATGGTCGGTGACAGATGTAAGGAAGAAAGAAACGCGCTGTGGGTAAAACTGGTCAGCAGGACAAGTTAGCACCAAAACGAACTATGCATAGCACGTGTCCGGCAATCACTGACTTCATGAACCGACTTTCTCTCACTGAACAACATACGAAATGTTGAATCTGTACTTAATCCAACTATCTTCCACACCACATCTACACCAATGTCTGCTCCAGAATTTCCCCTCGGGCCATCGCGCGTTGTAGCAGGGCGCTATCCTCCCCCAGGAACAGACAGTTACGCTGATGCTATCCGTGAGCGTCGTGGCGCACGAGGGATCACCCCGCTCGATGCAAATCTTCTTCATGTACCGCCGGTTGCTGGCGGGTACAATACTCTAATGGGCGCCATTAGAGTCAAAGGAAAACTGCCAGGCGATATTCGCGAGGCAATGGTGCATGATGATCTGAACTTGCGATGCATTGCATTTTTCCTGATAATCGCTCCAGATTCTACGCGTAGCTGCCATTAACCATGCCGCGTTTGAGTGGATACACCACGAACACATTGGTCGTACCGAAGGTCTTTCGACTGGGCAACTCTACATCATCCGCGATGAGATGACCCCCCTCCCGCCACTGAAGACTATATTAACACCGCTACAAAGCGCCGCTCTTGCTTTCACGGACCATAGTACACGAAACGCTCGGGTACCCATGGATGTGATTCAAGAGTACAAGCATCAGCTAAAGACATGGGCCATAGCTGCTAACCCATCGATGAATGCGGATGATATCGACGCAAAGGTAGACGATCTCTATGTTGAGGCCACGATGGTTGTGGCGTCATACAATATGGTATCGCGATTCTTGTTGGCAACTGATGTCGGTGGCATATCAGACATGGAGGTACCGTGGCCAGTGGACAAGAAAGAGGTCAGTCTTGATCACTTGTAATTTTTCGAGCCCGCTTTTTGGGTATCGATCATCTAACCTCGGGTCCTAGAAATAGATACTCTGAGTAGAGAAAATGTCATTCTTTCGTGGCAATGGCACTCTGCATCTCATATTTCCAGACTCCGTCTTTCTTGCCTCATATTGTCCGATTTTGCTCTTACTGATTATGCAAACAATGCACTAGCATTTTGTTTCCCTTCCATCATTCCCACCTGCAGTGAACCCCACCCACGAGATCCATGCTATAACTTTGGTCACCTCAATTGATGCGCCTTGGCTTGTATTTTCCAATTCTCTACTTACCGACTGGACTATGTGGAGCTATGTCGTACCTTATTTTCTGGATCTTCCGTCTTCCACCACATCGGCAACCAGAACAAGTCCTGCGGCTGATGCAACCTCTGTCCAAACGACCTACAACATTCTCCTTCACTCCCAGCGAGGACACGGCCTATCTACGCTTCCCATTGCCGCCAGTAATCAGGCACGGCTCGTCACGATACCCCTTCTTGCGGTTGATATTTGGAACCTCCTTGTCGCTCTATCAATCCCTATACCGGTGCAAGCTGTTATCGGGGTGTCACAAGGCGGTGCTGCTGCGCTTGCGTTTGGTGCTTTACACGGTGGTAGAAAAGGCGTACCTGCAAAGACGAAAACCATCATAGCTTGCGACACGGCGCCACGCACGCCAGCCGGTAATAAAGAAGCCTGGGAAGAGAGGATTAAACTCGTTCTGGGTCCGTTTTCAGAGGGTCCGGACGAGGATGTCGAAAGGTATGCTCAGTGCATTGGGATGCGTAAGCTTGCGAAAGCAACCGTGCCACGATGGTTCCCACCAGGATCGTCATGCAATACAAAAGTTAACGGCGAAGAAAACAAACGCGCAAGCTGGGTCGAAAAGATGGTAGAGCGCACGAACGTGGCAGGGTTCATTCAGGGCGCACGAGCGCTTGGAGACTACGATGTTCTTAATCTTCAGTCATCACTGTCATCAGACATGGTTGCTTCTGAGGACGAAGGCGGTTTATTTGCAACTTCTGTTGAGCGTGTCCTATTGGTGGCTGGAAGCCTCGATGGAGGTGGAAAAGTAGGTGACGGTCTCCAAGACCTTCACTCGAAATGGAACAACACAGTCAGACGGCGAAGAATTACAACCCAAACCAAACAGTCAAACAGCATTTCTATACAGTTTCTGCGGATAGAGGGTGGCGGTCACCTTCCAATGATAGATTCTCCTGAAACGTTCACTGATTTGATTGGACAGTATCTCGGTGGATTGTAAAATTAATCATGGCTGTGTTCTTCCACACTTATTCCATCGCCATTCAATACCCTGGCTCAAGAAATGTACAAAAGAAGCGTGACACTTCTTCAGGTCATGCCTGAGCTTTCTTCCCATGAGCTTTCTTCCCATGATGCCCTAGAATATTCCCATTTATCAGCCATTTTCTGATAATTTGTCCGTCGTCGATAATTTTGCAGTGAAGTGCACTCGATTCGAATGGAGTCCCTCCAACTCAATATTAACTGGTATTTTCCATGCATTTTCTCGTTATTTCTCCCTTCCCCTCTCTCCCAAGTGCCCACTCACTAAGCGCCTCCAATGGATCGGATAAAATCACTGCTTCTACTACTTTCCATTCAACTCCTCTCTCTTTTCACTGTCTACGACTGTGTATGTGATGCGTTAGAACGTCCATCGATCGGAATGGAACCTTTGATTAACAAACTCCTCAATCTTCGACGAAAGGCGACAGAAACAGTGAGTATTGCTTTCTCTCATGTGTCAAAGGAATTTTACTCAACCACCGTGCCCTTCAGTTTTGGAGTTTCTGCCTGGTCTTGGCTTCAAGACAAATAAGTGATGGTCTCAATGAAGTTACGCTCTTGGTAAGCTATGTCTTTGCTGCGAGGAGATAATCTAAGTAGTACATATCAGGAACGGATCCGCGCCGTCGGACCTGTTATGTTTTCAATCGCTATCTCTATCCCAGAGACAGCCATGCGCATCTTTTACTGCCGAGAGATCATGCTCGCTACTCGCTCACCTACTACGGGACTTGTTCAGATCATGCTTATGCTTTCGCCTGATATACTTTCGTTTCTCTGCAGAGTGAAGCGCGCATATGGCAGCTTAATGCGGATGGTGAGGTCGACACAGTGGGTCCCACGATACATTTCAATCTCCCCTTACTGATTTAGCTGCAGACTAACGGTTGTTTCAAGACCAGAAGTTTAGACTAAGATAAAGAAGCGTTGCATGTTTGTCTCTCTTGGCTCTTAGAAACCATAACTGTAGTGACAGGTCCTGTGCATTTGTCCCATTCTTTTGGGAGACGTTATTCAGGGAATTCAATGATGATGACTGAGCTCACGTAGTTGCAATGCCAACATATTCGTGAACCTTCTTTGGAATAATCTCACTGCCATTGAAGTAGTCCATGCTCGGAGCTATAACGTTCTTGAAGGCTCAGAATAATTCATTCGATGGAAAAGCGTGTTTGAGCTGGTACTATATGGGAAAAATCGATGAGCGGCAATAATAGGGAATCAGGAGTGATATCTTGGCTCATAAAAAGGCCTTGGGACCAGGCGCGGCTGTGTGATTGCAGTCGAGGCGTCTTGTCAGCTTGTGCTGGATTGCCATTGGTTCAATATTTCTGCGTGAAGACCGTCAACTTTGGAATCCTCCATCCGCGCGGATCAGATGATAGATCTGATGGTGAGGGCAGTTCCTACAGCTGCCCAGATGTGATTGGCACACTGTCAGCGACGCTAGGGTAGAGGAGTAAACGGTAGTATTGACCAGCGAAAGTCTAAGGAATAGACTTGTAAGGAATACTAGATATACTACGAGAATGTCTAAGGGGTACTTGATATGACGAAATAGATAGTAAGATAAGATAAGATAAGATAGACCCAGCTATAGGCGAGTCAGGGGATCAGCGATTCCCTGACATTACCCCCCCCCTTTTTCGAGGATGGCGGTTAAGGCGTGGTCGACGTTTGAAAGCCTCCAAGAGCTGCTGGGCGTGCGCAAGGTCCTTCTCCGGCTTCCACTCATTGTCTTCCATCGGGAAACCACGCCACTTGACGAGGTATTGCGTCTTCCCTCGGCGTACGCGTTCGTCTAGGATGTCCTCGATTTCTTGTTCTGGTTCCCCTTCAATGATGTCCGGTGGTGGTGGAGCCTCAAATTGTGTCTCGTTTCGACAATAGGGTAGTAGTTTGGACACGTGAAACACGGGGTGTACTTTCCAGGTGGCTGGCAGTTTGAGACGATACGCTCGCTCCCCAATTTTCTTTTCCACCTTAAAAGGACCGAATCGCCGATGGTTGAGCTTCTTTGCGGGGCAATTTGTGCGCAAATTCTCTCCTTCTAACAAGACCTCATCTCCTGGTAGGAACGTCGTGCCTCTTGATGACGGCGATCGTAGTACGTCTTCATGTCTCTCGCAGCTCGTTCTAAAGCCGCCTCCGCTTCCTTCCGGATCCCCTCCATTCTTGTTGCGAATTCTGTTGCCGCTTCCACTCGTGTCTCTCGCTTCGGTTCAAACCCTTTCCTTGGATGACGTCCCCAGTTCAGGTAAAACGGAGAGTAGTGAGTACTTGCATTAACTTTGTCATTATGGCTAAACTCAGCCAACGACAGCCAGTCCGCCCAATCGTCCTGGTGGTAGTTTACGAAAACCCGAAGATATTGCTCGACTTCCTGATTCACCCTCTCGGTCTGTCCGTCGGTTTGGGGATGGTACGCTGTGGATGGATTGGCTTGAATTCCCAGTAAGTGATTTAGTGCTGTCATGAATTTGGACACGAAGACACTTCCTCTATCGTAGATAATGGTCTCCGGGATGCCGAAGTCCTTCCAAACATGATCCCGGAATAGGCGAGCCACTCCTTCGGAGGATAGGGTAGTGTAGGTCGGTATGAGTCGAATCATTTTCGAAAACCGGTCCACAATGACTAAAATGAAGTCATAACCTCGACTGGTGGGTAACTCCGTAATCAGGTCGACGGAGATACATTGCCAGGGATGGCCGGGAATTCGGTTAGGTGCTAGTAGTCCACGCGGTTTGGATCTGATGGTTTTCGTACGCTGACACATATCACAGCTGTTGACATACTGCTTGACGTCTACGTGGATTCTAGGCCACCAATATGACCGTAGGATCAATTCGGCTGTCTTGTATCGACCAGGGTGCCCGCTTTCTTTGGTGTCGTGATGCAAACGAATGATTTCTCTCCTCAGATCTCGATTGGGTGGGACGTAAACTCGGTCTTGCCACATAATTAATCCCTCCTCTTCCTTCCAGTCTCTCTCCTTCGCTAACAACTTCTGTTTCACAACTTGTTCCACCTCTTTTTCCGCCCAAATCTTCTGCGTCATCCTTACCCCCTCATCATCAATCTCAATGTTTGTTCGCTGTATATGGTGCGGTTCAATCAAAACAACATTCTCATTGTCGTTCTCCCCCCTCTCAAAGTCTGGCCTCCGTGAAAGGGCGTCGGCTTTCCCCATAGAGCGACCCGGTTTGTGAACGAGGTTAAACTCGAAGTTGGCGAGTTCGAGCGACCAGCGGGCTTGGCGTCGGTTGAGTCTTTTCGCTGTCATGAAATATTCGAGGTTTTTATGATCGGTGTGAATTTCGACCGGGTGGTAGGCACCTTGAAGGTGATGTCGCCATTCCTGCAGGGCTCGCATGATCGCTAACATTTCTCGATCGTGGATTTCATAGTTTCGTTCGACCTCGTTTAGCGATTTTGACAAGAACACAACCGGTCGCCATACGCCGTTCTGGCACTGAGTCAGGGTGGCTCCCGTCGCATATCCCGAACTGTCGGCTTCTATGCGATATGGATCATGGTCCGTTGGAAACGCTAGCGTTGGGGCCGTGGTTATCGCATGTTTCAGGTTGGTGAACGCGGATTCTTCTCGATGTGTCCATGACCAGGTAACGTTTCCGGTGAGTCGGTGTAAGGGTGATGCCAGGTTTGCGAAACATCTAATAAACCTTCGGTAGTAATTGGCGAAGCCTAGGAATTGTTGAAGCTCATGCTTGTCTTTAGGTTTTGGCCAGTCTCTGACCGCGTCCACTTTGTTCTTGTCCATCTCCACACCATCCTCCGAAATCACCACTCCCAAGTACTCCACTTTTGTCTTCTCCCACTCACACTTCTCTGGCTTCATGGATAGGTTATTCTGCCGTAGAATGTCTAGTACCTCTCGGGTAACCGCTCGATGCTCTTCAATGGTCTTTGTAAATATGAGGATGTCGTCCATATAGACAATGACGACTCCTCTCGTAATTTGATCCCGAAATAGATCATTCATCATTGATTGAAACGTCGCCGGTGAATTGGTGAGGCCGAAGAACATCACACATGGTTCGAATAGTCCCCGGTTTGTAATAAACGCCGCCTTCCATTCATCCCCCTCCTTGATTCGGACATTGTTATAACCCCAACGCACGTCAAATTTGGTAAAATATCGGGCGCCGCTCAATTTGTCGATAACTTCTGATATCAGTGGTAGGGGATACCGGTTTTTGATTGTCATCGCATTTAACCGTCGATAATCCTGGACCGGACGTAATTTCCCATCCTTCTTTTTGACAAAGAAGAACAGTGACGCCATGGGACTTTTTGATGGCCGAATCCTACCCGAGCAAAGATGTTCCTCAATAAAGGCATCAAGTTCCCGTTGCTCGTCTTTGCTGAGTGGATAGATTTTGCTTGTAAATGGTGTGCTATCGTCTCTGAGTTCTATCGCGTGATCCCATGTCCTCTTTGGGGGTAATTCATCAAACTCTTCCTTCTCAAAAATGGGACCGAAGTCCTTTACATATCGATCTGGAATCGATGTGACTTCCCTCTTCCGCGCTTCCACCCTCCTCGCTTCCTTCTCGGCAATCTGTTGCGAAAACGTGGTTTTTGCGCAGATAACATGCTCCACGCTCTCCGGTAACATCATCAACCTCTCCCCCTCCTCAAGGATCTCTCGTTTCGAATCATCTACCACCTCGTCTTCCATGTCGTAGTCCTCTCTATCATCACATTCGGATTCGACGGCCCGGATTAACTCTTCTCCACTCTCCCACTCTTGAGGCGTGCCACATTGGCTTGGACATTGGTTAAACAGGAGTTTTCCGGCCTTCCAATCCGCACTGGGGTTGTGGCGGCGTAGCCACGAGTAACCAAGTATAACGTGATCCCGTCCAGTATTTGTAATCGCAAATGTTGCGGTTTCGACATGATCATTTATCTTCATACGTAAAGTTACAACTTGTCGGATGGGACCATTTTGGTTTGGAGATTTGTCGGCGTTATAGACCGGGATTGGATGGGAAAGATTTTGCAAATTAAGATTCAGTTGTAAAGCGTATTCGCGGTCCATGTACAAACCAGTTGCTCCGCAGTCGAGGAGACCTTCTGTACAGAAGGCCGCATTTGTGTCTGTGGTTTGAAAGGCAATCGGGAGATGAAGGGAGTACTGATTCCCGACTCTTGATATGCAATGTTGCCGCTGTTTGAGATCCGTGAGAGTCTTGATGGCGTCGTGTAGTGGTGCCGTAAGCAACGACTGTAGCAAAAATACTGTCACTTCTTCTTTCCTGTCGTTTGAAGTCCATTGTCATAGTAAATTCATCGCATTCCCTTTCCCTTTCCTAATTCGTCGCAGAAATCTCTCCGTCTTCCCCGCCGGAAGCTTTTCAGGTTTATGATCGTTATTGACATCCCTGATCGGGCCGGACGGTGGCTGTACACCGGAATCACTTTTGTGTATGGTGTCGGCAACGTTTTCCAGAATGCCAGCTCCCATCATTTTCTCTCTTTTTCTCCCTCTCTCCTCATCTTCGTCCTCCACCTCCTCCATTGTTGTTTTGCGGGATTTAGGTGCGTCTGAATGAGTATCGGATTCATTCACAGGGCTTGAATTTGTACTAATACAGGTTTGTAATCTGGGCGGGGAGCGCGCGCCTTCCTTCACTCGCCGCCATTCGCAAAACCCTGCAGCTCCTCCATTGTTGCCACCCTTTCTTCGTCACTCATCCCCGCAAACACACCTCGAATGACACTACGACGTTGCCCAGCAGGACGGCGGGGACAATTTCGTGCAAAATGGCCATTTTCGTGGCAAACAAAACATTCGCCAACTCCAATTCGTCCTCCCCGCTGCCTGTCAATGTCCATTGGGGCGCCTGCTCCTGGCGTAACTCCTGGAGCCAGGCCTCCTCCACCTCTATTGCCGGACGTTCCATCTTGCCGACTACCAACATTGGCATTGGTGCCTCCGTGGGTAGCAACGGTAGTGTTCGCCCGAAATCCCCCTCCCGCACCTGTTAGATTTCCACGATATCCCCCTCCTCCTTGTCCACCACCTCGGTTTCCCCACCCGCCATAACGGGGCGTAGTAACTGTGGTTCCGACCCCGGAACGCCTGTGGATGCCTTGGGCCTCCCGGTATTGCCGGTCCTTACGAATGGCGAGCTCCTTCCAATTGTGATAGGTGGATGGTACGTCGTTTTGGGTGTAAATGGAGTCAACTAGGCGTCGATCCAAATTATTGCGGAGGAATAGGACACAGGCTTCGTCGTTCAAGCCTGAATGAGGCCGATAGGTCTCGAACGTATCGAAGAACTCCTCCACTGGCCGGCCCCCCTGCCGTAACTCACTCAACACGTTCTGCGCCTCCACCTTCCTATCCCCCATCTCGAATCTTTTCCTCATTACCCCCTCAAACTCCTCCCATGTTGGCCACAAATCCTTCTTCTCCTTCAATACATTTGTAGCCCACGGATGTGCCGATCCCCCTTTCATATACGATAGCGCATAGATGATCTTTGTATGAGGGAGTCGGAATTTGTCCGGGTCCGCCATAAAGCACAACGTGAGGTCGCTGAGGAACTCCTCAAGTTTTCCGGTAGTTCCATCAAATGGCTGTGGATCCGCAGCTAGTTTCTTATGACCGGACGAGTGGGTTTCCGTGCCCGAGTGAGCCGTGGTTTGAGCCGATGTAGCCTGGAATTGGCCCAACATCATCTCCATTAGTTGAGTCTGGAGACGACGGGATTCGACGAGCTCCTGAAAAACGGCAGCTTCGAAATTGCTATGGGCTTCAGTGGACGACGTCACATTGGCATGCTGTCCATTAGTAGGGTTGTACATCGGTGTGTCTTCGTCCACAGCACCCGTAGGCAGGGTCGAGTTTTCACCTGGCATATGAGACATGAGGTACCGCGCTCCGAATAGCTACAAAAGTATTCGGCCAAGCAGTAAAAGGTAATTCGGTAAGCAGTGGTCAGACTTTCGCTAATGTCAGCGACGCTAGGGTAGAGGAGTAAACGGTAGTATTGACCAGCGAAAGTCTAAGGAATAGACTTGTAAGGAATACTAGATATACTACGAGAATGTCTAAGGGGTACTTGATATGACGAAATAGATAGTAAGATAAGATAAGATAAGATAGACCCAGCTATAGGCGAGTCAGGGGATCAGCGATTCCCTGACACACACTCTCTAGAATTGATCGACATACAGCCACGCACTTTGCGCGCACTCCTACGCCAGACAAGCGTCCAACAAGCGTCACTTTCTCTGCGATAAAGGCCGCATGCAGTCTCCCGTAGTCAAGCTATAATTGATTGTCTCTTTTGAAAGTAATGTTATGGGTTGAAACTTCGTTAGTAGGCCGCCTTTTCTATTTTTAGTTTGCTACCACAACTAACCGTGCTGTGGCGTTCTCTCTTTCTCTCAGCTACTTATCTTTCTAAGTATTTAGGCTCTGTAAATTTTCAGAAGTTGATGTATTTCATGCCAGCCAGGTATCAGGGCACAACTGCCTCCACGAATCCATTAATCTCGCGAAAACGACGTATCACGGTCAGTTTAACGAAAGGTTTATTCATGCACTGCGGGTCGAGCGAGCTCGCCTTTTGATAGGCAGGTTATGTATCTGTCCTGTTTCGACTGTAAAAAAAATCACCAAGGTAATACGCATTGGTTCTGTCGCGTTCTCGATATTAGGATAAGGAGTTGTGATTTTTTTCAATGGGCTATTCCAGGATATTGAGGACCACTCGCATCACTTAGCTGACCCGTACGTACCTACGACCGGTGGCTACATCAGTCTTTTGAGAGTAGATGACCTGTGAAAAGCAGGCGAGCACATACAAGTACCTAGCGCAAGCTTGAACCTGTTAACATATATACGAATAACATCAAATCATCATTGGTGAATTCACAGAGTCTACAAGAAAACGAAGCTGGTCCGGTTAGGGATATCCTCGTTCCTCGCAACTTCAACAAGATTTCGGCCCCCATCAGTCCTCTTGAAAACAACAACACCACCATCAACGTTAGCACCAGCCACCAAAAACTCTTCACCACCATCTGCAACACGACCAATGGCCATGCTGCGTATCTGCTTGAGCCCGGTGAAGACTTGTGCTTGGAGCGTTAAGCTACCACTTGTCTGATTGACGGGAATGACATCTGGATTCTCCGCCTCGTGCCTCCGCCATTCTCTCGAATGCTGGCGGCGATTGTAATAACCACCGTAACCGGAGGATGGTGGAGAGGGAGCAGGAGTGGATGAAGGAGAGGGCGAAGGAGTGGGAGGGGAAGATGGTGTGGCATCGCCGGTGGGAGGAGGCGCCGTCAGCGTATTGTTCTTGAACTCAAAGATAGCGATCGTGTCTCCACGCGGGTCAAACTCTGGCCCCAAATTGCGATTGCTGACGTAGATGAGCGGGTTTGGGAAGAGTGCTGATGGTTCCGAGATGAGGATTTCAGCAGCGAAGAATGTGCCGTTGAAGTTGACTTCAGGGGGGACGATGGAGACGTTGGCGATGAGAGGGAGAGCGGTGCCGTTGGGGCCTGCGGGGATTTGTTGAGCAGTGAGCGTCGAGGTCAACTCGTTGATGGTGAACAAGATGCCATCTGCAAAGAAATGAATGGGTCTCCAGTTACGACAATGGCTTAGGTTTTACTCACCTCGGATGGCGATGTGACGGGGACCATTACCGGGGGCTACATCGATTTGACCTTGCACCTTGAACTTTCCAGGCGCTCCGTCATTTACCAGTCTCCAGATTTTGTCGGCACCCTAAAGGAAATGGTGAGTCCTCAAATCAGGGGGGCACCAGGTAATATTGAACTCACGAGATCCGGTACGAACACTTCCCCGTTGAACTCCAGCGACATGTGAGGGTTTGATTTCCCCCCATTGACAGGGAACTCGACGATCGGAGAATCCTTCTGGAAGCGAAGCGGATCACCTGGGATCGTCGCGACGAGAGAACAATTGGGAGAGCCGAACTATTTTAAGCGCAGGATTGAGCTTCTGTTGCTCGATCACAAGGGGAAGAAGACTCACGTTCATAGCGCTTACTTCTCCGGTTGACAGTGGATTGGTAAATGTGGGTCCATTACCGCCGCTTGAGACGGTGTCCACCAGCGTCATGCCTCCATCCGCATCTACGAGGAACGATTGCAGGTTTCCTACAGGTGAAATCTCGTTGACAGCGCTATAAACAACAAAGCCACATAAGCGATCCAGAATCTTGCGACTCGGGTGCTGTTTCTTACTAAAGGATGCTAGAGTTCGTTGGGTGGGAAGCAATCCACGAAGGATTCTCGCCTGTCGGGTTTTGCTTCGTGAGGAGCAGAGATGACGCGGTCGAGTCAAAGACGTATGTGGCGACAAATGTCGAGAAACCTCCAGCGAGAATGGTGAAGTTGACCATGACTGAGATCGATGCAAGCAACGATGATTATTGATAAAAGAAGGGATAAACGGGCGCTAGGCCTGTCGAGGAAGATGAAGGAAGGAGGGAAGGAAGGAAGGAGGAAGGGAGAAGAATGAGGAACCGAAGAAAAGCAGGCAAGCCGTGAAACAATGGCAAGGCGGTGGCACGCATTCCTTTATACCCGTACGATCATGAATTGTCCTCATTCGTCATTTGTTGGTTTCCGCATCTTGCAGACTCGATCCATGTGTGGCAAGGGCGTTGCATTGTCAACGCTCATGTGGAGAAGAAAAGGGCGAACAAGGCAGGAAAGTGGGCATCTGTGCCGCGGCAGACGATGCCGGAGAGTCAGCGGCGCCTCGATCAATCGCGGGGGCGTTGATGCTGGAGATCAAGGGCTTGGTGAGCGACGGTGTTCTTGGCGTTATCGAGAACATCGACCTCCGGCGATAAAATAGACATGACAAGCAAAAAACTTCGATTTATGAGCTATCCCAATCATTACACTGCAATCCGGTGTCTGCGGTTCAGTCGGACATAACACGAAAATATTAGGTGCATCATGCATCAAAACAAAGATCATGAAGCTCATTACTCTCGTTCACAACCCCAATCAGGATTATACATACAACCTACCAATGCCAGCTGCGTCTTATACATCTCGCGCGGCGGTACATCACAAAACTACTCTGAGATGATCGTCGACGAATTTCGGCCCAACCACCATCAATGTCGCCGGCTATAGTAGAGGGAAGAAAACGCATGTCCGTTTGGCACGATCATGATGCAGCTCTGGGTGTCTCCGGGCTAGGCGGACTGTTGATTGTCAAGCGACATCGTCATCGAGAATGACCGTCGTAGGAGACTTGCATGATGAGTACCGCTTTTGAAGCTGAGTTGGGAAGTTCAAGGGTATCAAAAGTCAGAGCTCGAGATCGGTTGTTGACGCTACCAAACCCCTGATGTAAAAAGGCCCAAGCTTGCTGGAGAGTATCCTCGAGCGCCATATTAATCTGGGTGCGACAACAATGTTCCAGAGTGAGTCCCCACAGTGAAATTTACGAAAGCGACCGTGGAGGCAGTAGACCAAGGGGGTTCATCCAGAACCAAAGCTCGCTTCTCGCACCTATATCGGATAGCAGTAGGCAAGTAAGTTTTGCTTCTCGGATTGTGAGTCGTCAGCAGCCTAGAAGTTCTTGCGAAGGTTGCCACAGATGCCTTTCGAGTCTCAGTAAGTAGACGTGGAAGTCCGTGAACTTCGGCTATCGGGCTCTCCGCGACGAACGAATCAAAGGGTGATGGGAACAGAGTCTAACGCCAACACGACCGTAGCGTTGCGTAAGTAGTCCATCATGATCGTGATTGAGATGATCATCAAGGACGCGGACGGTACTTAGCAAGTAGGCTAGCAAGCGGGTGGGCCGTTTGAGTGGGCGCTAGTGGTCACGGATATGAAGGGGCGCTGATGGCTTGTTGAGGTGGTATTTGACGGTTTGCGGCGGTAAATACGTCTGTTGACGGTGAGGGCAGATGCTGACTTTCGGATAGGTTCTGGAAGGGAGACCCTGCGTAGTACGGCTTTGGAGTTTAGGTGACTCGAGCTTGGTGACAATCTTGTTAGTCAAAATGTTGTCGAGTTGCTTCCACATAAGAACTCGAGTTACTGGCCGTGTCTATGAATATGAATTACATGAGCGTGTAAAGGAAGGAAGTACCGCAGCGTTGAGCAATGTGTATACCCTCGTTCAAGAACGTTCATCGGCGATGTCGCCACATCTGCTCGCACATTTACCTTCGCATCAAGGAAGACTGAGGATGACTCTATCAAACCCAATCAGAATAACGCTTACCGAGTCTGATGAACGCGCTTGGAACGCGCTTCCGAATTTTCTGAGGAAGCATCAGCGATGCGCAACATGCTGCAGGAAGTAACGGCTATGGCTTCGAGGTGGTAAAAGGAGTAAAGTGCAAAGTGAATTTGATGTTCTTGTTCTGAATATGGAACGGACCGGTTGTGCACATGTCGTGTCTTCCAGCCGAGTGCATACGTCGAGCATTTCCTGGTCGTTACACAGCTTGGCCACGAAGAAGCGCTTGTCTTGAATGGACGGGAATATAGTTCGCCCTCTCACTCACCATTCAGCGGAAAGCACAATCTGTGGCCGAAACCATGGATGGAGTAAAGTTGTAAAGCACCCATAAACACAAAGAAAAAAACGACATCCAAAAGTATAAGAGGAGTCATAGCTGTGCTCTTGACAACAACGCACCTCGACCTCGAGAGACTGCCATAACGGCATTCAAGTTTAGGCTTTGTTAAAACCGACAAAAGCATGTTGCTGTGTGAACGCACAATCTTCGCCGAGTTAATGGGGAAAGCACAGCAAAAATACGCAGATTTTCTCACTGTCTTCGACACTTTCCCGACACCTCAAACAACAGTTGACGACGCCTATTATGACCCACACTACGTAGATTCCCCGAACAGCGTTGAAACGTGGATCTGTTTTACAAAGAAACAGCCATAGTTGTAGAATGAATCAGTACCCTGCAAAAGGCACTCACCGAACATATCTATTGCCTCCTTGACACATTTTCAATCGACCCACCACAAGCCTTTCCTTTTGCAACAAACGACTTTCCAGGGAGAGCCAAGCTCGTGGACCGAAATATCTAATCTTGGCTGTCGGAGATTGCAGAGTGGGAACGTGGAGAGAAGGTTCTGATTCTTAGCGGAGAAGCCAAGAAGACGCTTTCGTAGTCCCCCTACCAACATCCACTGCTTAGCGCACATAAAGCCTGGTCAGGGTTTCTATTCCATCCTAGGCCCCATTCATTTCAGTTCCCAGGATTCACTCATAGCCAGCGATTGGACGAGTTTCAGCCATCAAACCGCTCACTTTCCACCTTCATATAACACTCAGTTACGACCGCGCTGGGACTTTCTTGTTATCCTTTGGAGCCTAAACCTTGTACAACCGATACTTTGTACTCCCTCTTCAGGTCTCTACGCCAATCCAAGTTTAAAGGAACTCGGCTCGATAAAAGGCTTTAAACGTCTCATCCGCCACCAGCCCCCTTAATACATAAGAGCGACCTCATCGCTTTACCTCGTCCTTCATACAAACATGCCGTCCTGGACTCGTCGCACCCAACAACCTACTCTTAAACTCACCACATTCCCCGAGGAGCTCCTGGAGCGGATCCTTGAGGAGTGTGTCGTCGCATCCACCACCCAAGCTTCCCGCCCGTCATGGCACCAAGCAAACAATTCTACAACGCTCATCCGAGGCCGATTAGCACCTCTCCTCGTCTGCAGACTCTTCTTCAGGATCTGCACACCCCTATTTTACCACACCGTACACATCACCTCCCCCGGCCAGCTGCATAGTCTGCTCTCTGGCACTCTGCGTCCAAACCCCTATCTCGCCGCACATATCCGCCGCCTCATCTTCGCCGGAGCATGGGCTCAAGGCGGGGAGCTGCTACGGCTGTGCAGACATGGCCTTAAGACGCTTGACCTCACGCTCGATGCTCCACAGCTTGCGCCGAGCGTGCATGGTAATGTGCGAGATCTCGATGCGGAGGAATTCTGCGAGGGGTTGAAGGCGATATCACGATCGGTGACGCACATTGTGCTTCGGAAATCGAACAACGTCTACCTTACCCAAGCAAAACCTCGGTTTGTCCTCATGGAAGTAGCTAAAGCCATCCAATACTGGGATCAACTCGTATGTGTCATCTCTGTCCCCATTCTCCTCCCCTCTCATTCTCTATATTTACAGGAAATAGCCGACATAGCCTTCCGTCTCTCCGACGACTCCGGCTCTCTCAGCATCCACCCCGGCCTCCCCCTCCCCGCGCGCGCCTCACCCGCAAGACCAGGGCCCATCACAGCCCTCACCCACTCCCTGAGCACCCGCCCCAAGCTACACACCTTCACCACCGTCCTCCCCAGCCTCTGGAACGAGACGATCCTGCGGATCAGCGCCAACCCCGCCCTCGAGCGCATCATCATGGTAGACGGCTCCGGCGCCAATGCTCATCGGGAGGCGATGCCCAACCTGATGTATGGGCATGGGCAGAGCCATCAGGGCCACGGGCACGGGCATTCCAGGGGCACGTCGTTGGGTGGGAAGGATTTGTACCCTTCGTATGGAGGCGGGGTGTCACCGATGGCGCCTTTGGAAGGTGGGCATGGGATTATGGGCACTGGCATCTTTTTCATGCAGGCGAAGAAACATGCGAGGTTGAGTGAGTTGATTCGGGCTGGAACGTACGTTTTCTCTTCCTCCATTTATTTTTGTACATGTGCTAATATTTATTTTTTCTCTTTGATTAGCTCGATCATGCGTAGTCGTGCACATACCATGGGCGTCCCACCACCGTCCTCTCCCTATTCCTACCACAACCAGGCAATGCACGGCGCCCCTCCTCCCCAGGCATCGTCGGCGCCAGCACAGCGTGCCATATACCCGCGTTCGCAAAGCATGATACCCACCTCCGGCATGTCTTCCGTTTACGACTCCTCCCCTGCCTCTCCAACCTCGCCGACCTCCAGCCGACATGGTCACCACAATCAGAAGCACGCCGCTGGTCAATCGCCGTCGAGGCGATATCCTAAGTTTGGATTCGACTCGAGCTCCGCTTCGGGGTCTGGATCTGGATGTGCGAACTCGAGTCGCCCAATCCTCTGATTATCTCCTCGAAAGGATGCCCCCCTCCTTGCGTCTGTCGGTGTACCAAAAAGAAATGTTGCAAAAGATATCCCTCTCTCTCTTCTTCCTCCTCCTCCTTGACCGCCTGCCACCATCATGTACCAAAGCAACTCAAAATCAAATTCTCGCATCACGATTCACGACCCAAATTTCATTTCACGTCCCGGACTATCTAAGTATCTATAGATGTTTATGTACTCTAATTTCTCTCCCCTAAGTATCGGGCTTGTATGTATGTCGATGTACATGGCATGGTAGTTGCCTTGTAATTAATTGGATACCTTTGCGTTGTATACCCTCGTAATCTCGCATCGACTTCCGATCGTGTGGCAGACTTCTGTTTGTAGTGCCGGTAATCTGGACATAGTCTAGAATCTGAGAAGGTTATCGTACCACTTTGTTCGCACCGTGTCGTGTGCCTCATGCGGAGAGCTGTCGAGAATAGGAAATTCCTTCAATGGTCCAACAATAGGTAAGATGACAGCGCTCGCAATGACTCGCAGTGCATTCCCATACGGCGCCCACATCGCTGGTATTACTCAGCAGACGCCCACAATAAACACACAAACGCTGATAGTACAATAGCCCACAAGTGTCGCCGGGTTGTGGGATTTGGGAATCTCCCCAACTAATCAAACGTCAGCGGTCAGCGGTCGCAATGACTCCTTCGAATCGCATCAATGCATGCCCACATCGCTGGAATTAGCTGACGCGCACAAGGAGGACAATAAAGAATGGTCAAGGGCGAATTACTTTTGGGTATATTCCTTGATCAGGTTGGGTACCTCTCCTGCTCGCCTTCCTCAAGTTGACATGATCACATCCCCGGTCGTACCTTCCCGGAGATTATCATCAGAAACATGCCAGTGTCAATAATCCTCGAGATTCGGACCTCGGAGGCGGGCAAGCGAAGTACAGGGCACATGCGTTGTGTCCGGATTTGCATATCATGAACAAGAAAACTGGCACAACACGTCAAAAATGCTTTTAATTGTGATATGTTGTTTGCATTCCAGACCATGCTTGGCCGGCCCGTAACATGATGTGCAGAGTGTGGACGTAAGTGGAGAGACTCAAGCAAGCACAAGCTCAAACATCAACCCCACGATACGTTCTCAGCTGGGCCTTGATCCTCTTCGCCTGTCCCTTGGAGAACCCAGTCATGCACGAGTCGTCCGTGTAGTCCATGAAGTTGTCTACAGGGCGTGAAAGAAAGATTGGCATGTCGGTTAGGAGATGAGGGACGATTTTTATCACGAAAGGTTGAATTAACGACTTACGGATCGGGTCCGCGCCTCCTCCAGAACATGTATCACGCTTGAGGGGACATCCATATGCAGCCGATTCCTCTGGTGTGGTGTCGTCGACTTCGTCTCCAGCGCCAGTGCAGCCACCCTACATTATCAAGTCCAAGTCAATACCCGGTTTCATCTAACGATGTGCGGTATGCAACCACGCGATAGTCTAACCCACCTGGAAAGTATGGTACAGCCCTGCCCAGTGACCAGCCTCGTGCGTCAACGTCCTGCCCATGTTATAGGACTTGGAGGCGCTGCCTGGAAGCGTGGAGTAGAGGAGCACGACGCCGTCGTCAAGGGGCTTGGCCTCGAAGTCCATGGGGAACGTAGCGTAGCCGAGGAGGCCTTTACCCTCGCCTTCCATTAGACTGGAGCACGAGGAGAAAAAATCGTTAGCAAGGATGAGAGATGGAAGGCGTGTATACGAACCCGACGGTGTAGACGTTGAGAGCACTTGCGTCACCTTGTCGGAATGTTTTCTTCATTCCAACTTCTTGGGGTCTGCGAAACGGAACACAATGCGCTCGTGAGCCTTGTTGATCTACGTGCACGAGATGTGTTCTGCACGTACGTTTCAGGTCCGAGCCTCATGAACCAGTCCTCGCTTTTGATTCGGGTAGTGTTGACGAGTCTCCAGCTGATGCCCGTGGCGTTATAGTCATCGTTGAGGACCTTGATCTGTGCTTCAATCTGAGAATCTCTATTTAATACAACATTCGACCATACGTCAGATTCGTTCGACAATCAAAAATAGAAGAGAAAGAAAAGGACGTACGGAACATAACCACCCTCAATGGTTTCATTGGCAAAGACGACATTGAAGTACACATCCAGCGTAGCAGTCGCGTTCTCCGACTCTGGCGGCAGTCGGTGGGCTTGGAACTTGCGCTCAGCAGACGCGACGCGGGCATCGGCAATGTGGGTTCCGCATCCTCTGACCGTCATCAACCACCATCATCAGTAATGAGCGCTTGAAGCCATAGCTTAGCCAACACTCACCTACGACGACCAGCATTGACATCCGCCGGCGCATCTCTGATCTGCGGGCGCGGATGCGCAGCGACGAGGCTTGTGACAGCAAGCAGGATAGCAAGACATGTTTTTGAAAGCATCTTTCTTCTTTTGTCTGTTTATATTTCCTTGAATGCTACCAGATCCAGCCGGTAGAGTCTTTATTTAATATTTCGCGGTCGGGAGAGCCAGCTCCCTGAACCTTGTCGTTGGTGGATGAGTGGGTTGAGTAAACCTACGTGGACTTGGCGATGTGCTTGGGGTCTTTTTATATCATCGCCTCAAATTTGCTTGGCAGGCCGCCGTTGTAGGTTAAACGGAGTTAAACAGTTGATCGTAGAAGATGAGCGCTGTCAAGGGAGATGACATTGCGGGGGCATGGCAGTATCTGATCATTCCCTCAAGGTGCTGAATGGCTATGTAGACGACCGACCATTGGAGAAAATAAAGGAGATTTGTTCGAGGACAAATGAACGGGTTTCTGTCTTGACTTGCCATGGGAAATCTAAGTTGTCTTCCGACTGTTATGTTCTGCTCAATAGAACCAACTTCGACGCATTATCGACTCACCAAGCCACCTTAACCATTGTTTGAATGTCAAACATATGGGTAAGTGCGTTCATTTCTCAGATCGTGCTACTGTATATAGTGAAGCAATACGGCAACCATCCTCTGTATTCCGGCGAGTTGCGAGTCACCCTTCTCTGTCCGAATAGAGAGAGTAAAAAAATATTGGCCTTTCAACTGCCCTACGCAAAAAGAGCCTCGGCTTGTTCACAACTCATTTATCACTCATAGTCGACCCAGGCTCGTGCAGTCACGCGAACTCATCAACCAAAGAGACCACAAAATTCATCGCCGATGATTTTCCATGATCTCTCGTTCTTCATGTGTCCGACATCAGTCTAATGCTCTAACATCGGTTTCATGTCTTGAATAAGTCTTGATAAGTGTCGATATGATAGTCTGCATGTTCTGGATGTCGTTCTTGATAAGCTGGATGTTGGTCTGGATGTCGGTCTTGATAATCTGGATGTCGTTCCTGATAGGAAGCAATTCGCGGGCCATCGCCGCTGCGTACCATGGTGGCTCTCCACCTGATGTCGGGGAGTCAGGTGTCACAGTCTGGGAACTGGTTATATCCTTCGAGGTGGGAGGACCGGAGGAAACTAGTGGTAATTCCACATATTGTTCTGAGGCGGGAGTAATAGCGGGCAAAATGATGGCTTCTTCCATGACGGATGGAGAAGAAACGAACCGAGAGAGGGCAGCACAGTAAACAAAACGAAGACTTCACGTCGCAACTTTGACGCCCTACCAGATTCAATCTCCGCGTAAGTTACGCACTCACGATACTTAGGCTCTCAAGGTTATCTGTTACTCTTGATTCAACGGCAAATACTTTGCGCAAAGTCCGGAGATCAGCAACAAATTCAGTGAAAGCGATGGATGAGGGAAGAGGTTTTTTGATGCGCTGCTTTTTATTTGTAACTGATGGAGGAATCAAAACTAGAAGGAGGAAGTGTCTAGCTTGCGCTGAGAGAGAGAGAGAGGACCAGTATTGTGGTCCCAGCGGAACAACTGGGGTTCGTACTACATACACTGAGACCCGAGAGAATCTTAAGGATCTGTGGCAGCGTTTTCAATGCGTGAGCAAAAAACTATGAGACTGCGAGCAGGTCCCAGTTATGCGCGGCGATGCAACGAATTAATACCCTGATCGAACCCAGTGAGGGTCAGTGACGAAAGAAGGTGCTTATTCCTCGATATATAGTAGTTCGCAAGACACGCTGTCGACAGTCACGATAAGCTTCTTCCAGAATGAGCACCCCTAGAGATTACCAGGTGGGTCGCATTAGTTCCTGGCAGAGGTCCACTTCATATGACTTGCAGGCAAAGGTTGAGGATTGGAATTGGACTAATCATTATAGCCTTGTTAGAGGGATGCGCCATATCAAGGAGATATTTTTCCTGATATCACGTCAAAGACCGTCTAGCTTGCTTGAATTGTGGCCCTAATCATTCCACAACGCAACTGAGCTCGACGGTATCATAGCAGTGGGGAGACCTCAGGAGTTACAGCGCTTCCGCAGCGGATATATACAGTACTGTAAGGGTACAGTCGTTTGAACAGGCAGGCCAATGAAACGAGGAAGACGCACCATTATTCCCTCTAATAAAAGCATCCCCGTACCGATTGGTCACTTTCCCATTCACATGCTCTTCCGTCTGCTCCAGCGCGATGTTCATGAAACCATCAAGGCATGAGAGTATTCCTTCACATATTCCATAGACGATCAGCAAGCATAGACGAGGACTCCTCTAATCGATTCGACTGACCTTGGTAATCCACCCCAGAAGTCAGCCTCACGATTACGCGTTTTCCGACGACTCCTTTGAGAAATTCAGTGGGCGAGCCTGTGTGGAGCTGAGCAGGAGGTGGTGGTGGCGGAGGAGATTGATCTGACGGTGGCCGAGGGCTAGTGTCCATGATTATCGTTGAACAAGTTGCGAGCTGCCGCCGCCTGCAGCCCAACCCATTGAACCCAAACCGTGACGAAAATCGGACAGTTGTTTGGCCGGGCCGGCGACAATTGTGACCTAGTCACGGAGACACCCCTAACGGAGGCAAGAATCATCCAAGAATCATCACGAGCGAATGCCGAAACATGCCTCGTGGGCGCTGTACACTCTGATCGTACAAATGTTGCTGAATCTATTTCGTATATTTCATTCATCGGTTATACCCTTTCTATTGCTCTCTGTATCACAACATTGAAGAGGTCCCCTTGAAACTAGTCCCACTGGTGGATCCTCTTGTGGTCCTCTTGATTCCTTTGAAACTATCCCACATCACCCAGCGGCTTGCCTGCCAGGGTCGTCAGGTTCTTTGTGTCTCTGCACGCAAAAATACTTTCAGCACGTACTGAACAACATAGGCAGAGATCTTGTGCAAACCACACGGCTATAAATACTCGATTTCTTTGAGTCAACACGGCTTCGAGTACTGTCATACTTTTGACATTTAAAGTCACTACAGGTATTATTCAAAAGCAATACATTCCGACTTGAAGCGCAAATGATTTGTGTGATATGCATAGTCACAAAGAGCATCAGATGCCGAACACCCCAGGGTAATTCAGAGAATTAGGGAGTGTGAGTGTTATTGAGACCTCCAGGTCGATTCCTATCGGCGAAAAAAGCATCAGTTGTTCAATTACAATCGTGATCAACCTGGGATCGAACCAATGCCACCACACTGCGATGAAGGGAATCGCAAATCCTGTACCCATGTACGCCAGGAACTTCACGGCGAGCGCTTTCTTGTTCTTCGTTGAGAACGGAAAGGCTCGGTCATGCTACAGAAGCAATCTAAGTCTCGCGGTTGTCGCGTTTATTCGAGATACGCACACGATCTTCGGCCTGGTTGTGTACTTGGCGCTTTATTATCGAATGTAGGAGCCCAGATGGCGCCCTTGAGAAGGCAGTTGGTTTTATGGTGCGAATGGCGAGTCGAGCCGAGAGAGAAGCCATTGTGGTGTATGATTGGAGATGTTCAGTTGCGAAAACGGGGGCAGATAAACGGCTTATATACCTCCTATATGTGATCTCTGAGTCGCCTACTTGAAGAGGCTGGACAAAAGCTAGAATGATACAACGCAAGGCCGAGCATAGATTGCCAGTGTGCTTTCCTGACAACAAGCTAACAACACACCGCCACGGCCGGCACTCGAACATTGCTCGAACAGATAAAAGTTCTCGACTTGAGCGGCACTGGAACTCTTACTTGCGACATCAAATTTGACCTAGATGAACTGCGGGTCGTCCATTTGGATTCCAGGCTCGGCCAGACGGGCCAAGGCCCACAGCCCACAACGCGCACAAACATGGCCATAAATTCCGGCCCGGGTCGTTTTCTAGGGCTAAACGTGGTTTGCATTTCTTGTGACTTGATCATCTTGATGAGCCGCACAGTCGACACGTTGGCCATTTCTGTGCGGCATATAATGAAACCCTCGCTGCCTCTGGAGTTTAGATGGCCCATTCTCTCCTCACTTGAAGCTCTAAGGTCAGGTGGAGGGTATGTCAACACGGAAAGCACTTCCTGAACCGATTGATAAATCCTGCGGTGGTCGTACAATCAGTCACTGTAGCTCCCTTTGTTGACGAGAGCCTAGGTCAATCCTAGCCGGTACGTATATTCCACATCCTAAAAGTTGGTCCCAATTTCATCCACTTAGAGAGACTCTGAGTGAAGTAACCTGCACATCGCGAAGGTGGCAAGACATACTGAAAGGCCACACTAAGGGGTGTGCTCTGCTCGTCAACCCAATATATGAACAGATTGATTTGTATCCTTTGACTCATTAACCGCCCGTAATTATCACGGATTATCGAAAGCATTGGATGGTCAGAACGTCTACAGGAAACACGATCGTATGCAAACACGTTGATTGGTGAAAATATGGACCCAATAAATCGCTCTCTTCATGGGCAGATTACAACGTCTAGCCTGGGTAAAATGACAAAGTTGCCGCTGGCGAGCTTGAGGATGCTTTGCGTGGTGGAACATTGATTCGTGACGGTGACTAAGGGAGCGTTAGAAAACATTGATAACGTTTTGCATGAGCGCAGCCTCCATAGATAGATACGTAAATTCCCCAGGCTGTAGATGTATTATTGGAACAACAATGGGACGTGGTCAGGTCGTGGCGCCAAAAATAGGGGTCTGATTCCTCGACTGCACGTGACTGAATTGTTCCAATTGCCATATCTGGAACTGCACCGAACCTTGAGGCAGTCGGCCTTCCACTTCATTTTCAATATTATTCTCCTTTCGTTCTTGAACCTTCGTTCCACTGCCAGCAACGACAAAGAGTTACTTTAAGGCCATAATAGTCAAGTTTTCTCGCAAACTCAGCGCGAAAGGGACTTTGGAGTCATCAATTCACCTGGACCTGTGGTCGATTCTGTGGCATGCGGTTTAGCGCTCCAAGATCAGTTTCTCCTTCACCAGTTCGAGGATACCGGTATGTCACTCTCATAAAGGGTAAGGTGATGAGAGTAATTGACTTGTAAATCAGCAAACCCAGACATGCTTCGACGTTTGGGCTCCAGTCGGATTCTGACTCGGAAGACTACGATTCAGAGCTCGACTCGAGCTTCGACTCAACCGGCGATGACGACACGGCCTCCATAGCGAGCTCTTCATCGTCAAGTAGCTCGTCATTCTCTTTGATAGCGGACATAAATAAGATGTCATTGTATGTTGTCGTTCGAATCTTGCTATAACATATGTTCATTATTACCTCACAGGCGACCACGACATATCACGCGAACACCGTTAGAAGAACGTCACATCGAAGACACCATTGCCGCGATACGACTTCGTACACGATATCATGACCCTTATGAAGAATGGGAGAAACAGACACGGATAGATGCTTTCGTACGTTACTCCCTAACCCCGCCACAGAACCTCAGTGCTCATAATTTCGTTAGAAAACTGCGCGGAAGGAGTATTCAGCTACAGAAGCACGTCTTCAAGAAGTACAAGAGCGATCGCGTGCAGAAGAAGAGAAACGACTGGCAGCTTTACACCTTAGTCAAGCCGAATCCCTGCAGAGAACCTTGAAAGCTGCTAGCCTACAGCAGCAGAATGACGACAACAGGCTATTGGAATCATGGAAACAACGTGATCAACAGCTATGGCAACGGATAGAGAATGCTATCAAGATGGAGCAAGACAAGCTCGCGAAGCGATTGGAGGAGGAGAGGAAAATCAAAGAGGAGGAAGAACGGACGCGTAGAGAGGCAGAACTCAAGAGGAGGCTGCAGGAGGAAAAGCTTCTTCAGGCGGAGACGGCAAAGAGACAAGCGGAAGAGGAGAAAAAGAAACAAGAAGAAGAAGAGTTGAGAAAGGAAAAGGAAGGAGAGGAGAATTTGAAGTTGATGGCTGAAATGCGGGAACGTCGGGCAGGAGAGGAGGTGGAGCTGCGGAAACTCCTAGGATTCAATCATGCAGACGACGACTGGAGGGTTGCTCGTGAAAATCTACACGTACGTGCTATATCTTCAACTCGCCGCTTTGATGCTAATTCCACTTCTCTAGAACCTCAAAGCTGGACCTATTCGACACGTCAAAGCCAACAAGGATCTAAAAGCGGAATGGGGGAAACTCCGTCGTCAGATTGTGCCAAAGATTGGACAACTAACAAATGACCCTCAAGCCATTTCACGCATAGTAGGTCTCGTTCGTTATGAAGATGTTATTTTATGACTCATCTGTTCCTTTAGTCCAGTGAAATCATTGAAATCATCCGGCCCTCGAATGGTCCTGCTCATCAGTCAACCATCTACGTCGCCGCCTGCTACTCCCTTGCCAAATCCATCCTCCTCCAAGCCGAAACTGAAGTAACTGTTGAGAAACGCAGTGCCATTCCCCTTGCACAAGTGACATTTGACTTTTTGGAAACACTTGAACATTTCCCCTCCATCTTTTTTGCTAAGCTAGTACAACGCTGCGGAGGGTGGCCTATTCCCATCGTCGTTCCTCTGCACGACCATGCCCACGTGCCTTGGCCGGACAAGCTCCATCGCATCAAAGCTATGGGTCATAGAAAGAGCAACAACGGTGAGGGCCTAGAGACTCCAGAAGAGTACTCCAACCGCATTTCCGGGATCATGCGGCTGTACTTCCACATATTGAAGATACGCCCCGTGCGGCAGCCACTAAACCCGATGTTCCAGCTACCGCGGTACTGGACTTGGTTTGCCAGATTGACAGCCGATAAGATGATGCTTGAGCACTCCGTCGCACCTCAACTGATTTATAGTCAGTCAAACTTTCGTTCTTCATTATTTCTTGATTCTGATTACCTTTTTTCTTCCTTCCAGCTGCATTGGACGTCCTTGGCTTGGAGGCGAAAGATATCTGGGGTCAACAATGGATCAAATTGCTTGCGCTCATCTATGATGGAATTACCACCGGCTACGAGGATGGCAAGCTCATTGGTGGGATTGGTGCTTCAGGAAGTGCCGCCCGCACTCGCGTGATGCTGGCATTGGAAAGGATAATGAGTGGTGTGCAGTCATGATAATTCTGTATCTTGCCTCTTTCGTTCTCTTTCGCTCTCTCTATGGTTGATTTTCGATCATAGACTGATTGCTTTTACATTGTATCATCAGATTTATCCTATACATATCAATTCACAGAACGTGCAGAAGCCCCGCTGCTTTGGCTCTCGTACTTCGATTTGTATCATGCTGGATTCGAACTTTCGGGATTATGGTTTTCCGTGGTTCTGGTATGCATTTAGCATGGGTCGTCTGCACCGCTCCGTATCACCCGGCGTTCCAATTCAATCGCTATACGACGACAATTTCGCGTTTTACACAAGCAGCGGTCAATTTACATGTCTGTGCCGTGTGACTCCGGCCACACATATGGCCGTGTTCAAGTCTAGGCAGGTCGCCTTTTTTTCTAGACGTGTCGACCCATGGTCTCAATGCCATCCTTTGTTGCCTTATCTTCCCAGATCTCTGGAAAGGATGGGCGCTTTTTGGTCAAGCGTGACATTGAAGAAGTCGCTGCCCATGTGGTGCAAAAGTCAATCGGTGAAAGTCCCCGTAAGTCTCGGTCGGCGGGAAAGTGATTCGTTGGCAACTGGAGGTGAAGGATCCTTTGACCTCTAGAAACACAGAGTACTCGCATCCTTGCATCCATTCATTCAATCGACAGTTGTCCTTCATTTCATCTATGACTTCTCCAAACATCTTGGAGTCTCATGAAAAGGGAGTATGGGAAAGGCTTAACAGAAACCTGCCAGAAGGGAGACGGTCGGATATTTTCATTATCTATACATTAAAACTTTCTCACTCCTGTTTCCCAAGGCGTTCAAACTGCGGAATTGCTGGTAATCCCTGGAACCTGAATTTCGCTCCAAGGGTCGCAAGGAGAAATTGCTGCCCACCCCTGCGCATCCACGGTACCGATATCGAAGAACGACATAATGTTTGTTATCGCCCGGTTTTGCAAGGTTCGCGGGGTCACTTCAAGTTCTGAATGACAAGCTTCTTTGCAGTTGAAACCCTGTGGGAGTCTGGGTGTCTGTCTCTATTTATGGGTACTCGCCCTCGGTGCATGCGATGATCAAGAAGAACATCTGGTCAAGTTATGCTCAAGCAGCAGATCGTGACAAGGGAAGACCTCTGGTTGCTAATGTCAAACGACAAGAGATACAAATGCGGTATGCCATTCGTTTTGCCCTCTGAAAACGAATGTCAAGGGCTTGTCGAGTGCGACTGTGTGGGGCCTTTGGCCCTTTCAGGTTCATAGAAAGCATGCCGGCGGTGAATGTAGAACCGTCAAGGAGCGCCATGCTCGGCCCACGGCTCCGACACTCCTTGTTCGACTTTCACATGCAGTAAACGCATCCAGAACGCAGCGTAAGTGAGTTTAAATTGACTTATACCTTGGAACATCTAACAGTCATTTCTCGAAGAAATCCATCTGCCTGATAATGCAACGGCACTTGACTTGGCCGGTCCTAAGTTTTTCGACATGACAAAGAAGTCTTCAATTAGCCGACCTTATCTGTGCCCGATCCCTCTTTTCCACCGCAAAGCGGAAGAATTAAGGGCATACCTAAGGTTTACAGCCACGCGCTGCTCAATTGTCGTAAACATGGGTGGTCAACTGACCAAGAAGGTTTTTCTCTCCACAAGCTTCAAAAGTTCAAACGAGCTTATTCCCCGAGTTACAGACCAGATGGAAGAACGCTGCACGCACAAGGAATCTCGAGCGTTGCTATTCCTAGATGGTAGTTCCTATTCTCGACGCTTGTCACTTCAAGCTTGCGTTTCCTATGGAGAATTACTGTGCGGGAGCCATGCCGAAAATTCCGCAGGGTGTTTTTCACAGGCCCGTGACACCGTGTCCTGTCGACAAGGATTACTTAAGAATCTCTGCGCCGCACTGTATTGACAAGTCTTCCATGAATCGGGGAAGCGTTGTGCATTCGCTCTCGTTCTCTTGTATCCTCGGAATTACTGTGATTGGCCAGTGGTTGGAAGGATAAAGACAATCGAAATTCTTGGAAGATCTCCTCGAACTTCAATCTCGAGTACCTGTTATGGTACTCATGGATATCTTGAGGGTATATCCCTATCATGCCTTCACCGGGATGGTCTTCATCGGTTTACTGATTGCCAAGTTCACCAGAGATCGGAAATTGAATCCAAACAATCTCCCGTTTCCCCCAGGTCCCAAAGGCTTCCCACTCATAGGAAATCTCTTCGATATGCCGATCGACAAGCCGTGGCTAGTTTATGACAAATGGCAGAAAATCTATGGTTTGAACATTCAATACCCCTTTTCATGATGCATACTGACTGAAGTTGGTATCTAGGTGACATGGTATATTTCGAAGTTCTCGGACAACCTTTCCTAGTCTTGGGCACGCTTGAAAGGACCAACGACCTGTTTGAGAAAAGATCGTCAAATTACTCTGACAGGATGCGGATGCCTATGATTATCGAACTGTATGTACTCCCTAGTGGAACATGCATCATATGTACTCACGGTCTATGCGAAGCATGCAGTGGGATTACAATATGGCCTTCCTTCCTTACGGTTCGTGGTGGAGACGCCACCGACGCGCTTTCCATGAACATTTCCACCCGAACGTGGTGGCTCAATACCAACCCGTTCAAACTCGCGAGGTCCGGGCGTTCCTTCATCGTTTACTGTCGACACCGGACAATTTCATGCACCATATTCGCCAGTATGTTCTACTTTTTCTAATTTCTACTATATGGTGTCAATTGATCTCTCTTCAATTAGCACCTTCGCGGCTACTATCATGAACATCGCGTACGGAATAAATGTGAAGGAATCTGAGGATCCATATATTTCAAATGCAGAGAAAGCTCTGCACGGACTTTCCGTAGCCGGAATTCCAGGCACGTTCTTGGTGGACTTGATACCGATCTTAAAGCATGTCCCAAACTGGATACCGGGGGCGAGCTTCAAACGCAAAGCATTGCAATGGAGATCAATAAATGCAGATGTCGCGGAAAAACCATTTCGTCATGTGAAGGAACAAATGGTTCGCACCTTCAGTAGAATCCGATTCAAATTCACCGACTCTCGATGCAGAAACGAGGGACCGCGGTGCCCTCACTGGCAGCAACCCTCATTGACCGCTTGCCCCTCCAGGACGACCCTAAACGAGCGGAGGAAGAAAGACTTGCTCAAGACGTTGCCGCTGTAGCTTATGTCGGTAAGTTCTTGATTGCCTAAAGTTACCAGCATCGTGTTGACGTTTTCGAAAGGCGGTGCCGATACCGTAAGGAATGGTTTCATTAGTTCTCTCATTCCAATGTGCTAATATCATCGACCTAGACTGTCTCTGCAGTGCAATCGTTCTTCCTTGCAATGGCATTATATCCCGGTGCTCAAAAGAAGGCGCAAGCTGAGATTGACGCAGTTGTTGGTAAAAATCGTCTCCCAGACTTCGACGACAGAAGTTCTTTGCCGTATATAAACGCTCTCATCAAAGAAACGATGCGTTGGCAATTAGTCACACCCCTTGGTACGCTTCGCTAAAGAGTACTGCCAGGAAGCTGACGAATGCATGAAGCCGTCGGACACATGTGCACCAACGGAGACGAATACAATGGATATTATATTCCGAAAGGGACAGTTGTGATGGGAAATGCCTGGTGGGTGCTCATAAAATTATCAACATTGGAACCACATATAATGCTTACCTTTCTAGGTCCATCTTACATGATCCCGATGTTTTCTCGGAGCCCCTTGAGTATCAGCCAGAGCGCTATCTGAAAAACGGCGAACTTGATCCAGACGCCAGGTATCCGGAAGTAGCTGCATTTGGCTTTGGACGCCGGTACGTTGCATTGGCCGAGCAATGATGAACTAAAATAGTAAGATTGTGATTAGTATTTGTCCTGGGAGATACATGAGCGACAACTCCTTATACGCCATCGTCTCATCCACCCTTGCCGTTTATGACATAAACCGACCTGTCGACGAACATGGCCATCCACTCCCGCTGAAGGCCGAGGTCACGAGTGGACTGCTGTCGTAAGATCATTGCATCCATGCAACAAATATTTGTTTCTCATTTCCATTATATGGGATAGGTACCCTGAGCCATTCAAGTGCATTATCAAGCCAAGGTCGCCTATCGCCGAGGCGCTGATCCGCGACTCCCTTGAAACGGATCAGTGAGCGTCGACTTATCATCTGGCTGAAGGAAATCCAGGTTCTTTGCCATACAACGGACAAACGATATCCTCAGTATCAGCTGCGAAACCCCATGACTTTCACCTTTTTTACTTGATTGCTGCATTTCGAACATTCATGTAAAATCTATGTAATGTCGACGGCGGTTTTAACCTCCAATGTGGCGCAAACTACTTTCTTATTTGGCAAAAGAATTGATTCCAAGCAGTTGATTTCGTTGATGGCCGAGGTGTGGTACGTAATGGACCCATCAAAGTGTTTTGGAAGTCAAACTTTGACTTCTGCAAATGACTCTACACTCTACACTCAATCACCACCTCCCAAGTGTACTGGCCAACGGATCTTTTGAGTAATAGCGACTGTGTTTCTCAGCCATTATACTAGTGTGCCCTCAGGCTTCAGTCTCCAAGTATTCGTCTCTATAAATACCTCGGACTCGGCCATTGGAACCGGTTTCCCTAAGATCACGGTCGGCTCCACGTCAGACGTCGCGCTTGATTGTTGAGTGATTTCCATGTCAAGTGTAGAAGAATCGGGCTTCATTCGGGCAGCAACGTCCCAAGACATCGCTCACAAATCCAGAAATTTGCCGTCTGCTCAATGGCGAAATCTATCTTCGCACATAGTCATGTTTAGGATTCCACACAGGGTTCATCATGGATTCCAGTATGCGGGTCTAGTTCCAGCGTACCGACAAGATTCAAAACGTTAAGTTAAGCGATCAAGGAACATCATTTGACGGCTGTCCTATAAAACTGCAGCGGTTTCAATGTGGGTCGTTGAATTTGGCTCGCAGGGATGTATTCCCCTAGACTTTTTACGTTTGTGCTCGCATCAATTCTTGTGGTCCCTACGTTATGCGCGACATTCACCTCGGTTTCGCAACTGCCGACATTGAAGTACGATTATGTTATAGTTGGAGGTATGTCAGATTCTACCAAAATACAATCCTTCTCTGATGTCATCTTGAAGCTGGGACTGCTGGGCTCGTCCTTGCTAATCGTTTGACTGAAAATTCCAACATTCAGGTGCTTGTACTTGAGGCTGGTGTGAGGTATGCGTTTAAGACATTCTTGCAGCGTTTTGTTCCCTAATCGCCGCATAGTGACGCAGGAGTAATTCCAGCCATTGCCCCCTTTCTAGGGCCCACTTTGACGCCAAGTATGCAGTCATGTTGAACTGTCTTTCAGACTGACTTACGAGAATTGATCAGGCACACCTTTCGATTGGAACTATACCGTGGTCGCACAGACTGGCCTTAATGGTCGTACATTCCCCTACCCACGTGGAAGGCTACTTGGAGGATCCAGTAGTGCAAGTAAGGCCTGCATAATTTGCGGTGTAATGATGTTGTCCTCATTCCAACTCACTCAGATTATATGTTTCATCAATACGGCGCTAGCGGTGATTATGATAGGCTTTCCACCGTTACAGGCGACACAGGATTCAAATGGACCAACATGAGACAATACATTCAAAAGGTATATAAAATACCTTAGATCTACTCGAATACTAACATGTTGGTAGCATGAGAAAATCGTTCCTCCGACTGATGGCCACGACACCACAGGTCAATTCATACCCTCTCTGCATGGATTCAGTGGCGAAGTGTCCGTCAGTCTTCCGGGCAATTCTCAAGGCATCGATGCCCGCGTTATAGCCACAACATCACAACTTAAAAGCGAATTCCCTCTCAATCACGACATGAGCGGAGGAGATCAACCTCTTCTTGGAGTTGGCTGGGTACAATCTTCCGTCGGCGGTGGTGTAAGAAGTAGCTCCTCTACGAGCTATCTGGCGAATGGGAACAGTAGACCGAACCTCCATGTGTTAATCAACGCCACAGTCATGAAACTTATCCAGAGTGGAACCAAAGGTGGACTTCCCTCCTTCCGGAGCGTCCAGTTTACAAGTTCCCCTGGAACTGCATCTACACCAGCCGGTAAGGATGATCTCCTCGCTCGTTGTTCGTGAACACAGAGCTTAGGACCTTGACTCATGTACAGGCAATGCACCGACTACCGTTACGGCTACTAACGAGGTCATACTCTCAGCCGGTTCCCTTGGGACAGCTCAAATATTGTTATTATCGGGCATAGGACCTAAAGCTGACCTTCAGGCGCTGAACATTAAATCCCTGGTCGACAATCCCTCCGTTGGAAGCAACTTGTCAGACCACACCTTCCTCCCAAATATCTTTAACGTTAAGGCTGGCGAGAGTTTCGACCCCATGTTGCGAGACTCGAGTTTGATCGGGGCGGCTATCAACCAATGGGCTACGAACCATACGGGGGTCATCTCCAATAACGTGGCTAACAACTTTGGCTTCCAGAGGCTTGCCTCGAACTCCACCATTTTTAAGACTGTCAAGGATCCCGCTAGTGCACCCACCTCTCCCCATTGGGAGATCATCTTCTCGGTAGGGCGCGAATTCCTGGAGTGAAAAGCTCATTTGTAACCCTTATCTTTCAGAACTTCTGGATCAACCCGGGAATCGCCCTGCCAGCGACTGGAAACTTCATGACTGTCGTTACTACGCTCATCTCTCCCACATCCCGTGAGTGAACTACCATTACTACAACCTCCATATGGATCACTAAATTTCCGCAGGTGGCACCGTCAAACTGAGATCAACGAACGCTTTCGACAAACCCATTATTGATCCTAAGTTTTTGACGAGCGCTTTCGACATTTTCACCATGCGGGAGTCTGTGAAGGCTGTCAAGAGGTTTGTTGCCGCATCGGCGTGGTCGAGTTACGTTGTTTCTCCATTTGGCGCCCTTGCCTCGACCACGACAGATGATGCGATCGATGCATACGTGAGAGGACTGTCTACCACCATCTTCCACCCTGTCGGCACCGCCGCTATGACAAGCACGTCCGCGAAGTATGGTGTGGTCAACCCAGATTTCACAGTCAAGGGAACCGACGGACTCCGCATCGTTGATGCTTCGATTTTCGTGAGTCATTTGCTTCACCGAGGTGGCTAACAAAATTCTTAAGACACATTTTGTCTCCAGCCGTTCATCCCAAGTGGACACACGCAAGGTCCTACGTACCTCATCGCTGAAAGGGCAGCTGACATCATAAAGGCATGTAAAGGGCACTGATTCATGAACTTTCGATTTCTTACGGTCATTTTCTCTAATTTGGACACTTTGCCATCTGCTTTAACTTGGCTTTAACCATAAAATAAATACTTACATAAATAGGCTTCATAACGTTTTCCTTTGGGTTTGAGCTCTGTATTTGAGTGGGCTCTGATGTACTATATACCCCATACCATTCATGTAATCGCTTTGAATATTGCTGTTCTTCATACATTCAAGCACTCTCAGCAAGTTCTGGGGCCGTTAGGCTGCTAGTATAGTTGGCTCGCAAACCTCTCAGTTGTTCTCAGATATACTGACTTTGGGCGTTGTGTGGACGCTCTCTGTCTTTCTTGCTTGCACACTTTAGTTCAACAGGAGTCCTTCGGAGATTCTGAGACTGACTGCGTGTACGTGATGTTCGGATAATTTTTGGTCCTGGAAACCTGACCTGTGAGTTGCCTCCATGCGACCCTCATCTAGATGACTGACATTTATTAACGGACACCTTTCCTCGGGGAGGAAGCAGGTTTCGCTCGTACAGCCGGCGGCTACAAGCGAGCCTGATGAATATCTGTATTTTCCCTCGTCCCAGCATTGAGGAATCGTGAAGAAGAGCGATTAGGCGGAACGAGTAGCTCCGGCATGCCGTCCCATGAACTAGCGTGATCACGAGGCCCTACATATGTCAGTCCATCTGTCTACCACCGCTGAGCTCAGAGCTCAGGCCGACCGAGAAGTGATGATGGGATGCAATGGTACGATGGGTATGGATATTTCACCGGCAAAAGGCCAAAGATTTAATCTATTTTCCGCACGCCGAAACTTTGGGCTTCATGCATTTTCGACTCTTTTGCCTAGAAATAATTAAGACGTTGTAGGCCAGCCTGAAGGCATACAGGAGGCATCTCATAATTATCTACCGTACTCTTTCAATCCTGACCTCAGCTACACGGGAATAAGCTGTCAAAACATATGACCTATTTATAGACTAGTGATCACCCGAAGGCATTCTCACTGTGAAACTTTGATCTGATATATCGTCCTCCATTGACGGCGCATCGCCCACAGATCACTGAGTAACATATGCACGTAGTGAACATAAAAGATTCCATTCTGATCCTAGGATTTAGTCGTGGTGAGGATTTCATTTCCCGTGCTATCCCTTTTAAACCCATGAGTTGCTCTTAGCTGCCGACGTCGATATGTATTCCCAGGCACGGATAACATGCTCCCACAGCCTCGCTGACCTACGCCATTATCTTAAGCGATGGGAGAGGATGTATTTTGGAAGTGGCGTCTTTTTGCCTATTCATCAAGCGTCATGATCTGCAATGGCGGTGGTCCACTGGTACAGAGGTGAGTACAACAAAAAAGCATTAAATAAATTCATCTTCGTGCTGGCATAAGACACTAAAACGTTTTGCTCATGAGATGGACATGAAAACCTCACTGCATTGAGCAGCATCTGTCATTCAATTCCCATGTTCTTTTTGTAGCATGCGCATGCTGCACACGTTTGTCTTAGTCCTCTAGTGTGGACTCAGCTAGCGGAGCACCGCAATGGGTTAATAATACCCTGCTGACAAGCAGACGCTTCAGATATGCTAAATTTATATGATATTGCATCTAGCGAGCGCGCAAGAATATACACGATGCCTGGACATACAAAAGCTGTCATCTGCCTGTTACCTTCCCAGCATAATGCAATAGAAATATCTTCCTTCCTCGATGACATTAATTGAGGAGTGGTACTCAGCAGACCTGCTTTCCGTCTCCTCCGCAGCAGACTCATTATCTGCTTAATTAAGCACAGGATCCGCAATTCCCTCTTGATTCCGTATTGGTCGCGTTCTTCACTTGAACGAAATAGCTTTCCACTGATGGTCCAGGAGTAGGGGCGCACAAAGACCGCGGCTTCAATGTGGGTGCTGCCAACAATAGGAATCATGGTTCGCGATGACAGCACATCAAGACACCGTACAGCAGTGAACATCAAATAGCCCAGGACAGTGAAACAATCAACAGAACGTACGTACGGGAGAAGACCTGCGGTATGTTGGGCGATAAGAGCGAGCTACACTTCATCAATGACCTTTCTTTGGTTTGATGACAGATAAAGGCTATGAGACGGGGTCAATATAAGGAGGAGATAGGCCTACGCGTGCTCGCGAAACATCCGCGCCTGATAAGAGTATGCAAGAAAGGAAGAATTCGATTTTTGAACGTAGGATCTCAACTCACAAGTGACCCAGGGTCAAAACATCAGCGGTTGATAAGCCCCAGTAGGCAAGAAAGGAAGAACTCGATTTTCGAATGTAGGATCTCGACTCACAAGACCCAGGGTCAAAACATCAGCGCTTGATAAGCCCCAGTAGGCAAAAAAGGAAGAACTCGATTTTCGAATGAAGGATTTCGACTCACAAGCGACCCAGGGTCGAAATGGCTGATAAGCCAGAAGCACCCACAAAGGCCTGCAAGCAGAATCAGGCAGAATCAGGCTCAGGAACCTTAACCGTGGGTTAAGATAGCCATCCAGAGCAAGTCACTATCAGCTCCTTCGAATTCCGAAAGCGCAAGTCTGGCCCCACAATTCCCTCCGTAATGACACTCCCGTCAGGGCATCAAAACCTACACCTCACCGTGAACGCGGTTGAGACGCTGTGGCGCTCTCGGGACGAGGACGGAAGTCAGTATCTCCTTTTCGCACAGCCATCGAGCATTGTCGGACTGCGGCCGAGAAAGAGCGACCTCAAAGCAGCGATTTTCGGAAGTTCGGTCCCTCTTCGTTCGCGGGAGACCTAGAAGAGGTAGTACCCATGCGCTGAGAAAGCGATACGCATGGCTGGCATGGGCATGCGGTATACACGCGCCTAGCTTTGAATGGAGCGCTCGCGGAAAACGGAAAGGCAGATTATACCAAATGCAGATGTGGAATGGAGGTCAAGCGGCGGATAGGGGAAGGGTCTCGTCAAAGAAGCTAAATCCACAAACAAGTAACGTTATACTGTTTCCAGTCGTATACCGAATATCTATAGCGCAAGATGACTGAGCATAGCAAGCGAGACTCGTATCCTTATGTGGACTCGGGACGCTGGCTTCGGGAGAACAAGCAAGAACGGGAGAATGTGGTGAGAGAAACAAATATGCCGCCTCATGCCCAACGCGTGTAACAGTTTAGAGCCCGATAGCATGGATCCTTTTCGAGGCATTAGCAGCCTGCAACATTCGGGTAGTCAACGCAAAGCCTGATAGCGGACGTAGGGATGCCGAAAACCCTGCAACGGGAAGCGGGAGCCATTCCATTCGGCGCCATCGATGATGGGAGGGGAGGTGGGGGGAAGAGAAGGGGACCCAAAAGGCGACGTTGTCAAAGGGTTACCGTATAAGTACATAACCCAGTGCCCACTCGGATCCACAGGAAGGACCAATGGGTGCCGATGCCGATGCCCAGAGAAAAATGGAATAAACGTGTTGATTTTCGATTGTTTTTTCGGCGCCTCGAGGTAGGCGCCTCGAGGCCGCTTAGGAAAAAGAAGGGAAATTCGGGTGTGGGTGCCCGATGAACCGTGATTGTTGTGAACAGGTGGATGGAGCGGCTCCGAGCAATACAGTTTTGGTTACTGGGCGCGAGAATTGATGGTAAGCGGACTCGCGTAGGTGAGTATGACGTTCCGAAGTTTCGTTGCCATCTCGAGACCGAGACCCATGGGCATTTCGTTATCTTTTCCTGTAACTGTACCCTTCGTTCGTTATCGCGAGTAAATCAATGGGCACTGGAAAATTTTCGTGCTCACCTCCTCCTCGTTGTTTGATAGCAATATTATCGCAATAATTACGCTCGCTTCTGCCATTTCCAGAAGTTGACGTTGACGTTGGGTGTGAGCAAGAGTCAAAAGAAGACATTAGTTCATTGAGTCTGAAGAGAAGCAAGTAAGATTAGATCAAGACAGGAAGATAACGACACGGACGGCAGAAGGGAAATCGTGGTCAGTTACGTGGGGTGTAGAGTTGAGCCAGGCATGCGTCTGCGGTGCACCACTTGAAACGATGCAACAGCATCATGCCCTCGTTCGGCGATAACGAGCTGAATGAAATAGACAATTTCGCGCTGAAGATCCCCGAAATGGCACACGGAGACGCAGGTACAGGGAGCACCCAGTGGGTCTTGCCTGGTCTGACCTGTGCCAAACCCACACGTGTAGTCGGGTATCGAGACTAATCTTGATCGCAACATATTGCAGATATAAAGAGATGTAATCGCCCGGAAGACTTCCAAGGGCAGATATGCGTCAGTGATCTATCCAAATGTGTCTCGATCGTCGGATCTGTGGTTTGGTAACATCGGGCACGGAGGACGGAAGGTTTGCTTGTGTGCATTCCAAGTATCTAATTGTGACATTATTCGGGAAGGGGCGGGCGTCTGGGCTGAGATCGCGCTTTTCTTGGCCCGACGTTCGAATCATCATCGTCGACCGCACTGACACACAGAGACTCCATGCCCGCAGCGGCTGGCACAAATGAAATGACGCTGCATGAGCATTACTCGGGTAGAATACAGATCAGCATCCTGATTTTATCAGCTCCAATCTGTTTTCGTCTTTCTCTGTACACGATTTCACAGGATAGCATCTGACACAGGCGAGTGATTATCGATGACGATCGCTCACCACCAATTTCCTTTCTATAATCGAGATGGATGAGTGTATTCTGTTGATATAGGATGTAAAGGAAACCGTGCATGGAGTAGAAGACTGTGAAATTCCTGTAGAAAAACGCCTCTTCGAGCCGTCCACGTAGTCCAGGGATTTGTTTCTAGTTCACAGCTGGCCGTTTCTGTGTAAATGCAGTTCCGCCCGAAATGAATTGACATTGAGCTCTTTTGGGTCGGCTTTCCCATGGATGAAAGCGCCTCAAAGTCAGCAAGCCGCGGGGCCGTCTTGACAATAGGATCTATGGCACTCGGGCGTAGCGCCGCCGCGACATGCTGACTGACCACAATATGCTGCGTATAGAAAAGACTAGAACAGAGTACAAAGCCCGCAACATCGAGTCATTGCTTTGTGGTGTTAGTCAGTGTGCGGCCTGTTGTGGACGGCTTTTTGTTGCTGCTTGCGGCGTTTGTGTGAGAGCTAGTGGCGAGGAACGGAGACTATTGTTAGCGGGAACTCTAAAAATGATCCGAGAATGAATGCGTCGGTGAAAGAAAGTGGCAACGGGGGTAGAAGACGGAGGTAGCCGGTGGTTGTTGGAAGGGGCGTGTTTCGTCCAGGAGACACATTACTGGATGGAGAGCGAAAGATTGAGTGGTGATGGTTTCGTGTGAGCCGCGCTCAACGTGGCACGAGGTTCGTTGTTGCCGAGAACCCTGACTCGGGGTTTGTTTGGTTGACAAAGAGCCCTAACCCTACCGCATGTTTCTCGTCTTTGGGACTCGACTTTCTTCCGTTTGCCCTAGGCAATTGGACACTGGAATCGGACGGAATCTCGACAAGAGATCGATCTTTCATAAAGGGTCGATGCAGATTAAAAGGGCATGTTGTCGCGAGAGAGGAGGTGGAAGTGTTTTGTTGTTGTTTGTGTTGTGCAGTACCTTCCCGATTAAGCCTTGTCCATTGTGTATATATCCATGATGGCATTTGAAGCAAGCGAGAATTTCCCCTTCGCCCTATTTCACCATTTTTCTTTCCTCCACCCTAGAGGTGCTTTCAACTGGCTGGCCTGATGCTCACTCTTGCCCCCGGGTGCTCCTGCGACGTCTGCGCGGAGGAATATGGCCCACACCGTCTTCCACACTCCATTCCTTGTGGTAATTCTTTCCGGCGAAATCCAATTTTTTCGAATTTTTTCTGATTTTTTTTCTTTCGTCTAGGACATGTACTGTGTGCCAGTTGCTGCACGACCATAGTTGAAAAAACCTCTCCCCGTCTCGCCCCCGTCTGCCCTTTCTGTCGCGAACAATTTACTAGCGACTCGCCTCGGCTCATTCGTATGGACTTCACAACAAGTGGCTGGAGTACTCCCCGTCGCTTTCCGGCTATGGAGTCTTTCAATGATACCTTCAATTCAGAGGCATTACAAAGGAAGACCGAACGCCTTCTCAGTTCTGAAGGTGGTTCGAAAACCCGACTCGAAGTACGCCGCTTAGAAGACAAGGTATCGAGAGTCGCCGCCAAAAAATGTTCGGTAGAAGAGGTCTCCGCCCTCTACAAAGAACTCGAGGGTTGGCTTTTGTCTGAGAAGGATGACCAAGTGCGCCCGTCTCTTTTTCCTTTCCCCTTTCGTCTGGATGAGTCACTTACAAAAATTTCTTTGATGGTAGACTTCATCACTTTACCTCAGTGCAGCTCTGCTGCGGGCCATCCTCATGAATCACTTAGCCCATTCCGAGGCCAGTAAATCCGCAAAGACCTCAGAAGCAAACTTGAAGAATAAAATCGATGACCTTGAAACACAAAAATCACAACTCGAAAACGAAATTCGAAGGTGCGTTTATTTTCGGACTTTAGCGCTCGAAAAATTTTCTGACTGCTTCTCGGCTACCGAATAACTCTCCATCAGACAAGTAAGTCTAGCTCCCATACAAGCCATCACATCATGCAACAGTTGTTGACTGTCGTCCTTTTTTTAGCGAACCCAATATACACAAAAATCAAACGAATGTTCGCAACTTCGTGTCGAGGTCAATCAATTAAAGGCGCTAGCGACAACGCTGGGTATTACCCCTCCCGAGTCACCTTCCCGGTCCATGTCGCCGACGCCCCAGTCGACGTCGCCAACACCTTACTCCTCGGCACAATCCCCCCTTTCACGATTCAATTCCATGCATACGAGGTCTGCCTCCATGTCATCACGACCGTCTACGCCTGCTACGCCTGTATCACCCACAAGATCCCACACTCCCGCTCCTGTGTCGCAAATGCCCCAGCGATCTCACACCCCAGCGCCAATGCCTCCTCGATCCCATACACCTGCCCCAGTGCCGCCGCGATCCCACACCCCGTCGCTCCGCTCTGCTACTCCCTCAATTAGATCCTACACCCCTGCACCTCCGGTACCCTCCCTGCCACAGAGGTACGCCACCCCGGCGCCTACCATGTCGCATCGCTCGCAAACACCGGCGCCCATGGTTCCGCCTAAACCAAGAAGGCTCTCAACACCTTCGCCCCCTAAAATGATGAACCGCACTACTTCGGAAGAGAAGGCGGAGGCCCACGAACGCTGGTTGCCGCCTTCGAGTCCTGAAGCTCAGTACGACTATCACAACCAGTCGAGCAAATTGAAGAGCTCGAGGCCTCCTTCGAGGACTGCGTCGTATAGCATCACCTCCCGGCTCAGGGATTTCGCCTCGTGAAGGGACCGACAAACGAATCCACTATATGTTTCGCTCGGCCTTGAACACTTGCTTTCTACCCTCTGTCGCATTGCATTGGACTGACTTTCTGTCTCCTTTTTTCTGGATATCGATTTCTCTTTTCACATCATTTCATCCATTGTGCATGTATCTTATTAGCATCTACTTTACCCGGCGCCCATCTAAAGGCTTCTTGGATACCTACTTTCTTCATCTACTACTACCTGTCTCGTCGTCTCGCAACTCTTTTTCTTTTCTCGTCTCTGGATCCACCGCACATACCTCTCTCCCATATATCCCGCTGGGCTGGGATCCATCCATTTTTCTCTCTTCACACATCACTTTCGATCTTCACACTGTCACTCCCGCTGGCCACCTACGGACCTGGGACCTTATAGTGACCCTTTCTTACAACTCTTCACATTAATATCGTCGCTCCTTTCCCGTGTACCCTCACCCCTACACCCATTGCCGTGTTTGTTTGGCACTCTCTTTATTGAGCGGCTGCTCTTCTTGCATTCTTTCAATTCTTGTGTATACTTTCGATTTTGATTTTTTCCTTCCCCTTTGATGTTTGATATCCTTTCGCGATGCTCTCGTCGCTTTGCTGTTTCCGTTGTGTTGTGTGATCCGTCTCCCCTTTCCTCGTCTAAATCCTCATCATTCCCCAATCCTCCCCGTCCCATATCCTTTCAATTATCGGCTCTCTTATCTGACCGTCGTACTCGTAATTACTCAGTGTTACTGGTTATTAGTACTCTTTCTCCGCTAGCTATCGTATATCCATCCACCCATAGATCTTTTCCCTTATCTCCATCTCCGTCAGCGGTCCCGGTTTGGGGTCAAATTATTCGAGCCCCCTACCTCCGCAAAGTCTTCTCTCTGTAGCATTCCATTTCCCCTTTGCCCCGTTTTTATTATGCTTTCCATTCCCCCCGATTCCGGCTTCCCCGATTCGCCATGTTCCCCGTTCCCCCTCTCGGCCACCCGTAGTACTAGTTACCTTTCCGATCCCCCCGTTCCCCCGTCCTTACATGCGTATGGTACATATATAGGACTTATGTTTTCAAGTAGCTTACTTATTCAATCATTAATAGTTGACACCCATTTTTTTGCATTGATTGCGCTTATTGGGAGTTATGTGAGAAGGAAGTGACTCGCGTGCGAGCCTCGTTGTATGCTGTCAGATGAATGAACGGGAAATGAAAAGTCGACTTGGACAGTTAGTGCTTGCTTGCCCGTGTGATTGCGGGGTATTATATCATGCCTCTTGGTAAGGTACATACATACATACATACATGCACGTTAGAACCTAGAAGGTTCCTCGGAATAGCCTGGACGAGAGTTCAAACTTAGTTTGATAATAGAGTCTGACTGCATTGAACAAACCTTCTGAATTGAACTCACGCGGCATGCAGCATGTTTTGTTCATGCACCTTACAGCATACAGCGACATACTTACAGCCTCCAGAACGTTTCTCATACTTCAAGCTTTAGGTTGCCTATCTCTGTAGCGTGTCCATTGAATGAAAGCTGCATGTTCGAAGTCATATGTTCCGAGACCAGATGTCCAGCGAATGTATTACTCTCTAAAAGCGGAGGAGTACGCCCATAATAAGGTTCGGGTACAACGGTGAGCCTAGTTGTAGGCCCGCGTTTACTTAGATAAGCTCTGCGATAGGTTGATTGACTCGATGTTGGATAGTTGAATTCTGTCAATGCAATCGATTGCTCTCATTGGTGATGATCGATTATAGATGGCAGAGATGGACAACATAGCTGAGTCTGGGGTACAAAGTACTTCCTCTACCTGAGGGATCCGATAAATCCACCCTGTCCGTGGAAATTGGGCGGAGAAGCCCTGGACTATGTGCTTTTGAAGCATTGTTTGTAGGACCTTGAGGTTTGAGTTAATGTGAAACTGGATATTGGAGGGCATATTGGCCGCCACCATATCAACACGTATTAATTCTCGAGCAAGGATCGTACACGCGAGGCTGCGGAGAACCCACCCTCTTGGATTAACCCACGTCACCACAGGTTTGCTGAACAGCCATCAGGAAGAAGACGCCACTGACAAGGTGATTGAGAGTGCAAAGAACGATGATAATCCCTGTAATCAAGCGATAGCGATGGGACCAAGGCGTGTAGAACAAGGGTGAGGACCTAACCTTGAGCATAGCTTTGGATCAGTGGGGAGACCAAAGCCTGTATTGCTTCGTCATGAGATAGATGGAGCCATCGAGGCGGATTATGAGCATTTTTAGAGAACGCTTCTGGCTTCGCGATAATGGCTCTTACCCATCCCAGTGCAGTCTCAGTTCGACTACAAGAAAAAAGGACCCAGGTTCTTGTTCGATATCAGGAAGTTAGCACGAAATCCGCCATTGACATCACCAGGCGTTCATAGGCAGGAGTAGCGCCTTGTGACTTGTATCACATACATCAACCAATCTGTTGCAGGTTCAGAATGGGAAGAAACGCAGCGCTGTTGCGAATTGCATCGTTCGCACGATACGTATGACGAAAGCACTGACGAGGAAGCTCGATCGCGTTTGGAAACCAGAGCCAAAACAATAGAAGAGGAGGGGAGGGGAAAACGTGGCATAAGGCAGCACAGTGAAGGCATGTGAAGTCCCTAGATGAACGAACGACACGTTGTCGAGGTTGTGTGTTCGACGGCGAGGACAGTGCGAAGGTGGGAGCACCCCATGGGACCATGTTAACACGCTGTTCTCGACGACATGCAGAACCTGTCTATCCCTGCGCCTCTTGCAGATGTGTACTCTAGATTGCCTTCTAAGATATAACCGATGGCGGTCGTGGTCGATCTTACCGCCTTTGATGATCCAAGGGAGACGGGAAGAAACCCTAGATAGCCGATGGCATCCCAATTGCTTGCTAAGGTGAAACTTAATCACCGTTCGCAACAAAATCGACAGGGTACATGGGAGGGTAGCCAAGTGATGGGACGAGATTCGACTTAACCAGACAGCAACGATAGGATACTTATAGAAAAGTTGCTCAGAGAAGCATCCCGGAGGCCGATTGCAGTGCTTGTTCCTCGATCATATATTGCCAGGATGATGGGTCGATGCAAACCATACCCCAAGGTAAGTCTTGGGGTCAACGGATCATCGCTTCCCTGAGCACAGAAATAGAAACTAGAATCTCTACCGAGGCCAAGCAAGACATAGGGCGTTCCCCAGGCACGTTGTTGCAATGAGTCTCGAGTCCCAGATGGCATGCAGGTTGGGGCAGGGCAGACCGGACGTCACCGTGTCCACGGAAACGAAGGACATTCCCTAGACAACTCCAAACTACAACATAGGAAGCGACAAGGATGTGTGGTGCCTGATGGTAAAGGAAACTTGAAGCAACTCGTCGATGCGAAAGAGCAGGGCCGCGGGTTGCAAACAATGAAAGAAGTAACAATGATGTTCCGATAACACACACCAGTCATTCCAGGTTGGCTGTCGAAGATAGACGTGCATATTGAGCCGGTCAAGGAGCGCAAGACGTGGATGATGCGTCGATATGGGACCAGGTCTGGCGAAAGGCGGCTGTGCCATAGACGGCGAAATTCCAGTTCCGAGTATCTGATCTTGCTCTGTTGAATGTAGAAATTCTCAAAATTGACCTTTCATCCTCCTGAGCGTAGAGAAAAGGGACTCGGAAAGCATTTGTCAGAAATGCCGTTGCCGCCGAATGTCGGATCCGTAATTCCATCCACGAGTAGAGAGAACCACGAGCACTACACAGCGTTACGGGTCGTTTTTAATGTAAAGTACCACAGACTTGGTTGAATTTCTTGATCCTAGGAGAACGTGAGCCCGAGAGCGAGAAACGATCAGCCCGAGCGAACCGAGCCAGGACTTGAAAACTGCTTGGTTTACGTCGATGTCATACGAGGTCCGTGGAAGCAAAGTCTTCTGGACTTTCGAGGCTTGTGCCCTTCAGAAAAGACTAGGCTCGAGGTACTAGAGACGTCAGAAGGGCTAGGGAGCACTGAGGGACTTACACATGGAAGAGATGGCCTCGTGGCATGGTCTTTGACATCCATGAGAGCCGCTGAGAAGAGGAAGACTATGCTCGTGCGTTATCAAGCTGGAAAAAGGCGGTGGTGGGGAGTCTCTGCAATTCCGGGTGGATGTTGCTGGCATTTACACTGCGATGTGGGGAAAGATGAAGCGATCATGAGTCTGGGAGTGGATGAAAAGAGGAGCTAGACCATAAGGGAAAATGGGATATTTATCAGATTAGATTGCGATTAAGGCTTTGTCAACGTTTTTGATCGCGATGGGCCGATATTGGTTCGATAAGGCTCTTCATCCTTTCATTGCAAGTTTTGTAGAAGAGTTCATCGTATACATCAACGGCGATAAAAATACAATAATTTCTCGATCATCCCATTCCACCTCCTTCAGAAAGAGACAACATATGCCCGGCAGTCATTCCGACCATCCTCTTAGGCAGTAGTGGCGTGGACGCCAGTGTTTTCGACCTGAAATGAATTATGAGTTTGACTAAACGAAAGACGGAGCATGAATTTGCTTGAGACGAGAGCACTCACGGTGTCTGGGATTTCGAGAACCTTGGCCATTAGCCTGAATTCGGCGTTGGTGGCTCTGAACTTGCCCGCGCAAACTATATTCCGAGATGAGTCCCTTAGTGGTGTGTCATTGCGTTATATAGTGGTCAATCCTGACTGTCTTTGACACGCGTCTCCGACACATTAATGGCAGCCGCGAGCTGACTGTAATCCATTCCTGGATGAAATATCAATGGTATGTTTTGGCAGAAGTTTTAGAATGAAGTGTCACAGACCCTTCCTGGCCATAGCAGCATTGAGAGCAGCGCATCGTGTTCCTCCTTCCATTTTAAGGTAAGATGAGTGTTGGTAATAAAGACTAGAGCGGGGGAGAAATAGATTGAAAGTACGTGCTAGTCAAGAAGGAAGTGACGAAAAGTCTTATATACTGATAGGTGATAACCGGTATCATGGCTGGCTGTGTCATCCGAGGACAAGATGGTTTGATGAGATTGTAATGATACAAATAAGACGTCGTGGATTGGCTGAAAGAAGGCCAAGCAAGAACGCCGAAGTGGCTTGGTGTCATCTGATCCATCCCCCGTAGTCTGCCGTCTGGTGACAAAACTGAATTGAAATAGGTTGATGGAAGGAGGAGGGTGCGATTTTTTTTGCCTTGCACGGATTATAGTGATGTGATGTGAATTATGTATTATACACGGCACTGTCCATTCCCTCACCGTGTTCCAAAGAGTATCCCGATACAGGCAAGTATATACATATGAGTATACGTATCATCGTCTCCGGGCCTCCCACATACGTCGATCAACGGGTGAGTCGTTAAGTAGACATGGAATGCATCCGGTCGATTACTCTTGAAAATGCTGATCTCAGTCTTGCATAGCGGTGAACTTCAATCTTTTGTTCCACTGCTGACTGAAGTTCTCTTTCAATGAGACGCTGGAAGTTTATTTGTGACAACTATTGAACCTTTATCTAGAGCGACTTTTCGTCTGCGCCACACCCCGTTGATCCCCAACCATTCAACCAAATAAAGGTGTTCAGACTCAAGCCATCACCGGTATTCGATTGTGCAGCCATCGTTCAGTTTCAACCAAAGTGTCTTTGAAGTTTTGGGACTGAGCTGCCCGAAGGGAACTTACCATGGCAGCGGCCCGTGTCGTTCGAGAAGCCGGAAGACGTTCGCGAAGCAGACTGGAAGGGTACAGCGATATGGTGCCCTTGGGTTGCCAAATGACTCCTGGTAAGAAACTGGAGAATACCTTAGCCTCGATGCGCTGCGGACAATGAATTATGTTTTTCAATTATAACTCGAAAGTAGATGGAGGTTCTTTTCTCACTGTGCAGTCCAGCGTAGATATGAAGGCTGCGACCACATCTTCGTTTAAACTCGACTCCATAACTTGGGTCATAACAGTTCGAAACCTAGTGTCAAGCATCATCCGTCATGGCCACCCGACAACCAGTCACCGTACGTTGTAATTCCTTATTTAACCTTCAAATCACTCAGTTTCAGAATATAGGTGGAAAGCCTCACCAATGAAGTCAATCTTCTTCAGTTCTCAGAATTTACCGCCACCACCGCCTGGACGCTGGGCGTGCACATCCGTCGCATAGCTCTCGCATACCCCACCTCCAACCCCATCGCCATCCGCATCACACACGCGAACGGCCAAATCCTGTTCGCTACCTACACCCGCCCCGGTGCAGCCGCCGATGTCGAGTCGTGGATCTCGCGCAAAACAGCGACCGTTTTTCGTTGGGGAACGAGTACGCTGGCGTTTCAGGAAAGAATCAAAGCGCAAGGTGGGAGCGGGAGGAAAGTAAGTGAGATTGCGCAGGTGGATGATGCAGTATATACATGTGTAGGTGGAGGGTTTCCAGTTAGGGTCAAGGGAGTGGAAGGGGTGGTTGCCGTTGTGGCGGTTAGTGGGTTGCCGCCTAGAGAGGATCACGAAGTTTTGATTGAGGGAGTAAGAGCTTGCATCGACGAGTTTAGATTGGAGACTAAAGATTGAATCTTGCGTATAAAGAGAGAAGCGGCTAGTATGAGACTCTAATATTCAATGAAAGAAAGGTTATCTAGTCGTACTTATAGTACCGTAAGTGAGCGGCTCTCTGGAATGCTGTATTGTTTCCAGAGTCCGATAGTGATCCATCGTCCTTGGTATCCCTTGAGGACGATCATGCGTGATACACACTTCACACAGAAAGATCATATATCATTTCGCCAGACGAACATTCTCCACAGCTGTACGAACCAACACAAGTCGAACTCGTTCTAGAAATTGACGTTTGACGCTCGCCAGATCCAACGTCCATACCCTTATCGTCCGCAAAGTTCTGTCCCAAGTCACGACAGTCTCCTTCAGAGTTGGGTGCATAACGCCGGGGTTTCTGCACCGGAGACGATGAACGTTCCGCGCAGGGCTCTTCAACAACTCTAACAAGCCTTGTCCAAGGTTCCGCTACATCAGCCACTCGTCGATTCCTCAACTCCAATTCCTCCCTGAGCTCAATCGGCATCAAAGAGAACCAGTTCCTGCCCATATGCTTCAGCATAATCACGCTATCCCAATATGGCGCCCCTGGCCGCTCCCATAGACACTGCACCAACGACGTAAAGCTCTCCAACAAATCCGGATAGTCCACGAACTTCGTCCTAGGCCACGATTCGTAGGTATTGAGCTTCCCGATTGTCTTGGTCACGTAGAGGGTGATGAGCTGGTAGAGAAGGTCGGCTTGGAGCTGGTGGCGCGGGATTGTCATTCGATCAAGGAGCAAGTGGTTGAGGGAGACAATTTCTCGTTCCACTTCGGTGTTTTGTGCTGGTCTGGTGTTTGACATCAGGATGCGTATGACTTGCACAAATTGAAAGAACATCTGTGATAGGTCTTTCAAGTCAAATGTATCAAGTTGGGTGATCAAGACCTCGAAGGACGCCCTGAAAGTCAAGATTAGCTGGTACTGCACTGCGCCTATTTTGCTCAGATAGAAATGAACTCTCTTTATCGAAATAAAACGGAAACGTACTAGGAATGTGGGCAAAATCGTGCGGCAACATAGGCGGGAAGAATGCGTTTTGTCCATATGGCATAACATCAAAAGCCCGTCTCCCCTCAACGACAGCGTAGTTATTCATCCTGATGAACAACTCCAATTGATGAGCCCAGATATTAGATACAGACTTCACATCCCTCGTCTTCCTCACCAAATCTACCAAAAAGAGATACGCACGCACATCCCTTCGAAACGGCTGACTCCCCTCCGGTATCCGCCACTCTAACACGGCCTGCATTGTCGCGCCTTTCATATCCGAGCTCGCATGATACAGCGCCTGTATAACCGCCTTGTCGCGCGAATGTCGTTCCAGGACATCAATGATCCCGCATGCGGCGTCGTAGTCGAACCCTGGGTTTGCGTAGCGCAGCATTGAGATGAACTGCGATGCATTTGCGCGGTTAAAATATTGGTCACGACCTGCTAGCCAATGCAAGTCGAAGGAGATCCAGTTCGTTCCTTGGAACAGCGGCACTTTGCGAAAGCGGAGACTTCGGAATACTCGCTTGAAAGGCGGAGAGTTGACAAGCTTTAGGAGACCGTTCTTAATTAACCGCGTCAGCTCTAAGAACGCCCAGGCTTGAGGTGATTTATAAGGGCACCGCGAGCCGAGAGAGTCATAAGGGGACCATAGACTCTGCAACCCCGACAGCGTCGTGGTCGACAACAGGAACACAAATACGCAACCTATAACCGCTGAAACAGGGATAGCAACGCGGTGGTCCAACGCCCACAGAAACTCAATAACGCCGATGAAGAACAAGACAAGCGCGGTTTGCAGGACGAGAGGCAGCCCAGTAAGTATCATGGGAACGTGCCATTTCTTCAGGCCCTCAAAGCGCATGTTGCGTTGTGCGAAGCGCTTCTTGGGCTCGAGGTCGCTGGAGTAGCGTTGGTATTCGCGAAGCCATTGCATGCACACGATGCCGATCAGCACGGTCGCAAGACTGAGAACGAGGCTGAAGAACCACAGTATGTTGATGCGGATTGAGGACGGGGGAACGGAGAAGGCGGACGTTGGCATAGGTAGATAGATAGACTCGGCGGTGGATGCGTTTGCGACGGCGTTGTCGAGACGAGCCGCGATGCGGGTGAGGAGGAGCACTGTCGCCTCGCCAGAATCTGGTTGAAGGGATTTGTAGGACTCGAGTGTGAATGCGGTCACGACAGCAGAAAAGAGACCTGCCTGAATCTGAATGAATTTCTGCTGTAGGGGAAAGAATTCAAGAGCTTGGGACATACGAAGATGAGCAGGTTCTGAATCTCGTCCCTCCACGCATCGCACCTGATACTATCTTCCTGCAAAAGAGGTTCCAGACAGACGTTCCATGGGTCATCGGTCGGTTTGGGGATAGGAAACCTGTAATTGTCATCACAGCTCCATAGTCTACGCCGGGGTTCCTGGAGGATCCGGCAAGAATCAGGGTATGTTGACGGTCGTAAAGAATTGAATATACTGACTCCTATATGTGTGCTCCTATGAGCCATGTCTCCGTAGTATATAGTCTACCTTGAAGCATGGATGATCTTATATCATGTGTCTTGTCAATGCCAACAACGGTCGCCAAAGTCTCATGACATTGACATGGGAAAATCTGCAAGCTAAAAAAGATAAGTCCAAGAATCGCCACTCGCCTGGCGACGCACTGCATTTTCAAGTATCCTTCCCATCAACTTTTTACATGGTTGAGAAACGTTGGGATGGTGGTATGAACAAGAAATGATCACGGGATCCTCTGATCCGCGCCATCAAAGGAGGCTGCGGAGCTACTTATCTCTCAGTGAGCACGAAGCGTAGACAAACGCATCTCAAAAACAGCCGTTAGCACAGCGTCAGCTGAAATAATGAGGGTCCGATTCCCGCACTTCCTATCAACGACAAGACTCTATTCCTCTTTGCAATTCCGTGGTGCCCTCAAACGATCCGAAATACTCACTAGCACTAATCAACAATTCAAGAAAAATCCATAGGGAGGTCCATTTCATGTACCGACAGCTGAGTTACATAAATCTTGAATAGTCGATGAATAATTGTCTCATATGGAAGTGCAGCAATTCAAGATTACAGAATGTGGGAGCAAAGTTTGGGCGACGTAAAAGTAGGATCCGGGAGCAAAGGTATTGTGTTGACAGAAGTACGAGTATGATGACGACAGGTTCAAGGGAGGCTATGATGGATTTGGATACAAATCATTCAACAACCAAATGTTGGCCATTGTGATCCTCGATCGTCACACCCAAGGTCGCCATAAACGCAACAACCTCCCTCAAGGTTTGGGGATGTTTTCGCAAAGCGTGAACGTTCCCTCCCTCTAAGAATTGAATTTTCTCCACCGACCTGTGGCGCGTAACGAAGGCCTTGAACATGACTCTGAACAATTTTTGAATTATCTTTGTCGAAATAAACGATGAGGTGACTCGTATCCCAAATACGTTGACGTTGGGAAAGAGTTCAAACTTGGGAATAATCCAGCCATAGATGGTGAGGTCTAGCCGTTCCAGATTTTTGCAACAATATGTCAACTGTTGCATCGTAGTTTTGAAAAGATCGTTCATGTCGCGCTCCGTGTTAAATTTCTCCAAGAAATTCAACTGTATGGAGGTGAGCTGAGGCCCAATTTTCCGAAAAAATAGGATGTTGACTTCGTCCAACATGATGCCCAACCGATGTGTCGTGAGATCGTAGACTGCATGCCGGACCTTTGGCATATCGATATTCCATATTTCACAAGTGGAAGAGGGTGGGCCGAAGAGGCTATAGGCGTAGATAGTCTTCAAGCAGTCGAAACTAACGCGAGAGTCTTCTTGAATCGCACACGGCACATTGATTGACTCCAGTCGGGGGTGATTTTCCAAGAATGATGTCCAGTCGCTGATATGTGGCGTGCAGATAGTATTGGACCAGTTTACGTACGTGAGTGTGTCACGACATGAATTGGCTGCTCTCAAGACGTTTCCCGGAAGATGTAGATGTCCAATGAAGACAGACCACGGGGAATAATGTCCAATCAACTCAGACTGCGGGTAATGATATCCGCGACCTGTGATTCCAAACAACAAAACGCGGAGGTTGGGCAATCGGGAAATGATTTCCGCAAGCGTGTCCATGAGTCCTTCTAGGTCTTTGATATCGTCTCGCATGACGACATCGAGACGCTTGGTCCACCACCCAACAGGGTAGTATGTTTCCTTCTCTCCCGAAGCCCTTTTTGTTATGCCATCGCATAATGGAGCGAGCACCGTCCCTCTTCCGAGGAGGATATATTCGTACAAGAACCGAGATGCGAGACCGTACCAGGATCGCGATACCCTCACGATGTATCGTTTTGTGATCTAGGCAGTGTGAGATTTGTTCGGATACAGAAAGTCACCAGAAAACAGACCAGGGATTCTCTGAATGCACTGGATGTTTCTCGATACGACATGGTGGCTCCGTCGAGGACCATCAATTCTGGATCAAAGATGCCCGGAACCCAGGTAGCGTAGCGCAGTATGGAACTCCATATCTCTGGGGGTATGTAAGGTGTTCGGAGGCCTGCTTCACGGAGGTCTGCTTTGCGGTAGTGCTCTTTCGTCGACATCTTCGTTAGTCAAAGAAAGGTAGGTGATCTTGTACCCCCACAACTACTTGCGTATGTCCCCGGATATTGCCGTAATGACATTTGAGTTGTTGGGTAGACCCTGAGGCTGCCTCTCTTGCACCTCTCATCAACTTCTCTCATGTGATTTCAGAAGATCTCTTCACAAGGTATATCAGTCGTCAGTCTTGAAACCCCTGTAAAAGACTCTACTCCAAGATTCTTCCATCCATGTTTCAAAATACATACAAATGTGTGCACACCCCACATTCCCTCCTACAATACCCACCTCCCACCCCTTAACACCCGCCCTCGACCCGTCTCATACATACACGTTCGCCCCTCTCTCCCTCAAATAATCGCTCATTTCCCGCATCTCATCCCGCGCTAGATACGTGCACAGCAACGCGCACGCTTGGGCTCTGACTTCTATTAGGCTTTTTATGAGGTGTCTTTGTACGGCCGCGCTCGGCGGGGGAGGGGGCTGGTAGATTGGTGTGGAGAAGCGTGGTGGGGGGCTGGGTAGCGGGCTTGGGTCTGCGCTCAGACTGTCGCTGCCGCTGAGTGTCATTGAGGAGGTTAACGAGATTGATGATATCGAAGACTCCAATGAAGAAGCCGCAAGCAATGGAGGAGAAGCAGAAGCGGAGGAAGACACCCGACTCTTGATGAACGGATTCTTCGGAGGCGCCAGCGGCCTCTTATACACCTCCAGCTCTGCCTGACTCAGCGGGGGACCGCGCGTGCCCGGGTATATGTATGCTCTGATGAGCTTGTGATACGTTATGACGCGCTGTAGTCTGCATTCTTGATCAGCTTTCCGTTAGGGTAAGGAGTTTTGGAGATGGGGACGTACTCTCGGTAATTAGCTTCAATACGCGTAAGTCAGTCCCAGAACGAAAAGGTAGTGATAAGACGACGCACCTCCGATGAATTTGCCATGCCATTTCACCAACACCCAAGTAACCGCCCAAACCATCCCCGCAAGGCCCACCCACCTCCCCGCCCTCTCCATTGTACCTACCCCATTTCCCCTTCCCCACCCCTTCCGCCAAAGCCACTCCGCATCCAACAACCCAGTGCGCCACCCCCAGCCCAAGACCCCCCAACCGCACCTGCAAGTCCAACGCCCCCACCCACAGCCTTGAACTGCGCCCTACCCTCCTCTTCGCCTGGCGTGGCCAGGAGGCGGGCTGCGAGTGAGCCAGTTAGGTATGCTGGGATGTGCATGATGAGGGGTGGGGTTGAGAGGGTGACGGTGAGGAGGGTGCGCGGGAGGTGGAGGAGGAGGGGGAGGGTTAATGAAGGCAGGGTGGGTGTGACTCTGGGTGTGGGTACGAGGGCGAGGGGTGTTGGTGGCGAAAGGGGTACGAGGGAGGTGAGGATGGAGTGCTTGGTGTTGGTGTGCTGGAGTAGGGCGTGGTATTGCGTGAGAGCGAGTTTGAGTTCACGCGTTTGTTGAGTTTGCGGTAGTTCATCTACTGTCTGTTTTGGTGGTAGGTAGAATATTTGTACGAGTCTGCGATGTTGTACTGAGTGCTAATAAGGAGAAGAACAGGAAGACGGAAGGACTGACCTCTGAGAAACGTCCACCCAATCCTTCAACGCCAACCTTCTCTCATCCCCCCATAAGATACTCCTAGCCACCGAAACAGCACATATCGTATCCCTTCAAAAGTGCACGCGTCCCATAAGCTCTCAACCATATACGAAAGATACGAAACGAACGAGGACGTACCAGTCTGGTGCATTGATAGTCATGGCCTTCATCTGGCCTTCGACGCGCACCATGATTTTCTTCACGGCGGCTTTGGAGACCGCATCCGTGTCTTTCTCGGCCTCGGAGGTGGAGGTTGGGTTTGGGTATAGTTCGGGGATGTAGTCATCGATGTGTATCGGTGTTCCGTATCTTCGAGGTCCGTCTTTTAATAGCTTTAGACACATGAGGTGAAGGCACGAACCTAACACAAATCTACGCATGGGTTTCCCAATGTTAAGAAGGACGAGAAAGCGAGGGAGGAAGAAGGACGAACCCGACTCCGATACCTAGATTTATCAGTATACACAATCGCAACCGGCACGATCGTCAACCCAGTCTCCCCCCTCCCTTCGGCCCTTCCCTTCCCTTTACCATCCCTACCGTTCCCTCCCTCCCTTGCGTACCGCACATACTCAACAGCAGCCCACGCCGCTCCCGGCATAACCTGCACAATCCCCGGCTGCGTATAACTCGTTCCTTCGGGAAACACACCCACCACCTGGTTCCTTGACAGAGCACGGGACGTCTCCGCGAAGAGGGTGGCGCGGGTGAGGTCTGCGCCGTTCTTCTGTCTCTTGTGGGTAGATGTAGTGGGGGAGTCGGAGGAGGAAGGAAGTGCGGAAGGTGAAGAGGACCCGTTGGGGTTCCGACGGACGGGTATGGCACCGCTGGAAGATAGGATTGCGCCCATGATTGGGTTGGCGAACATGGTTGATTTGGCCCAGAAGGAGAGGTGCCGTCTGTGAGGTATCGTCGCAGCTGTGACAGAAGATAATGTCAGTAAGTGTGCACATGGAGGATGGTTGAAGGCAGACCGAGCGTCGCGATATCAATAATTTCATTGTGATGTGTCGATGCTCTATAGGATACAGAGAGACGGGGTCAGCTTGCTTGAACGATGGAGAGATTGCATCGACTATGCCAAGGGCCACCGTCATCTTTCCGCGGCCAAGTGCCAAGCAACCACCATTACACTTACATGATGAGCGGACCATCCTCCGGTACATTCTCTTCTCCCTCCACCCAACACTCCTCATAGAAACCACCAACCGTCCAATCCGACACCTTCCGTAGCGCCCTGTAAACCAATTTCAATTCCATTCCAGAGCTCAGCTCAAGTTCCAATCCCAATGTCAATATCAATCTCTAGGTTCTAGTGCAGTAAAATCCAATGCAGGTATCGCAGGCGCATAGGCAACCCAGGAGCCGAGAACAGGAAGCAGCAGGCCAAAGCAAGCACGGAGGAAGAGCGGAATGCAAGCGGATGGGAATCGAAATGCATAGTTGGCTTTTATAGGCATGTACATACTCCGGGTCGTCAGGATACTCAGGCAGAATCAGGTCCCGATTTGCGAAGCCGCAGAGGGGCGTGCGAGGGGTTGTATCGAGCTTGGACTGATCCCGAGGACTCGATGCGGTTCGAGGCAAGTTCGAGGCATGGCTTGGTATGTCCAAGCCGATCGAGTTAGGGAAAGAGTCATGTTAAGTAGGTCAGGTTGGGTCACATTCATACATGACCTTAGCGTAGCTTTTCGCTCGTTGTAAGAGTCTATCATGTATCATGCGTTGCATCATGGTTGACATGACACTTCCGAAACCGTTGATCTCAGAGAATCATCACAGCAACTCTTACCAAAACTCAACTCTCCCGATCAAATCACTCGAAAAAAGACAGAACAAACGCCAACACAGCAGAAATTTGGAGTGGACGACCACGGGTCGAGCTCATAAATTAATTATGAACCCGATGCGCGTCGAGCGGCGACATATTTTGTATTGGGAGTAACATCAAACACATTCAGAACGTCGTTTTTGTATGTAGTAGGTAGAAAAGAACAAAGCGATTGACGAAACGTGCCCAATACATGGTTGATAGCGCGGAAACTCGTCAGAGACGACGACCACGACGACCACCCTAAAATGCAAACCCATCAGTCCCTTTCCCCCCCAGAAAAACAAAAAAAGATTACAAACCTTTCTCCTCGTGGAATCGGTAGGAACAGGGGTGACATCCTCAATCCTTCCAATCCTCATCCCAGCCCTAGCCAGCGCCCTCAAAGCACTCTGCGCACCTGGCCCGGGGGTCTTGGTGCCAGTTCCACCGGTCGCGCGCAGCTTGATGTGCAGGGCGGTGACACCGACCTCACGGCACCGGGTAGCGACGTCTTGTGCGGCCAACATGGCAGCGTAAGGGGAGGACTCATCACGATCGGCTTTGACCTTCATTCCGCCTTGAGTGGGGCGTTAATTTTGCATACTATGAAGGGGGTTGGAAGAGGGACAAGGGTACGTACCGGTAACGCGGGAGATGGTCTCTTTGCCCGACAGATCGGTGATGTGCACGAAAGTATCATTGAACGACGCGAAGATGTGCGCGACACCGAATACGAGCTCGCCCTCTGCGACCTGGGGGCCGAGGGAGACGGTGTTCTCCTCCTTGGGTGCTTTTACTTTTTTGGGGGGCTACATTCATTCAGTTATCAGCACACCTTTTCTAAACGCGAACCGAAACACAAGTAGAATCGCATTCCGCATCGTGTAGGGCATGGACGGCATGGATCCATCATCATCCAACCTCATCCCGCCCAATCCACCCAATCCAGCCCCATCCACCCCACCAACACCTCCTCAAAAGCCAGCCAGACCCCGTAACGACAAGATATGAAGAGATTAGACGCACCATCTTGGAGTCTTGAGTGTGTAGAGGGCTTGAAGAACGGACGGGACAGTGAGCTCGGGGTCAAAACTTCAGTTGCGGTGGGAGCTTTGGGATGACGCAGGAACAAACAGCGGAAGGCGGGCCGGTGGTGCTGTTTTCCGTCGAAACGACTAAGCGCTCGCGTGAATTGTTGTCATCCAATTCTCTCTCTTTGCACCGTGTCTGCAGAATACAGAACAATTTTCTTATTCTTTTCCTTCCTGCATGTGAAGCTGTGCAGAGAATTGTATCAAAACGGCGCCGCCTTTGTTTAGCCTGGCCCATCTTCTGCTGAATACTTTCTTACCAATGGCCAGCTTACCGGGCTTCACTCAAACCTGATGATCCTGTACCACTAGTTAACTAATTGACGTGAGCGGCTGTGCGACTGATGTTGCTTTTGACATCGCTTAGTGTACTTGGAACACAGCCCCTGGATGTGCCACCACAACTTGTCCAAAACTCCTAACAACTGCTTGGCGATGCTCGATGTTTCATTGGAACATTTGGTGGTCCTGCACTACAGCAAAGCATGATGCGTCTTGCAAAAGGTCAATGAACAAAGGCGGTGTCTAAGTGAGTTTGCTCTTATTAGTCATTGTGGATAGATAACAATCATCCCAACTTGGGATGATTGTAAGCCTAAAGCGCTAATGGAAGCACTGTCAATATATGGCCTTACCTGCGGAGATCATCAACAACACTGCTTTCTCCATCTCATTTCATCATGTCTTGTTGTATTTCTCTTGTACTCCCTGAGATCAACAAATGATGCACCGCAGACAAGGCCAGAAGAAGAAGAAGACAAGAACAAGGGAAAGCAAGGGCAAGCAAGCTGGCGTATAAAAATGCCCCATTCCTCATCACATTCCTCTCTTCCTCCATTCTTACCCAACATCCTAATTAACAGTACCTACCGCTGGTACAACTGCTGCCCTCACAAACAATACAAGCAAAGGGTAAGAACAAGACCAAAGAAGGGGATGCTGTTCAGCGACCCCTCAAGCACATGTGATGTGTGTTTTGAAACATATACATGGACAACAGAGGCGGTTAGGCCGTATGTGCTTAAATGTGGGCATATTTTCTGTTTAGCGTGAGTCCAATCTGCTCATCCTTCTCCAATCCTTTACCTCTTTCTCCTCTTCTTCTATCCTCCTGCTCTCCTTTGTCCCTCTCATCACATTAACCCAAGAGCAGCAAAATCAGAGCTAACACGCCCTCCATAGCTGTTTACACAAAATCCAGGACCACTGCTGCCCCACATGCCGAAGATCAATTTCCAACAATGAACACATACGACTCTTTGCTGACCCTGATGCCAATCACCAACGCGAGATGGAGCATCTGCATCAGCTTATGCAGGCATGGCCGTTGGGCGCGCCGCCCGAGCAGTTAGAGGAGGTGTTGAGAGAGGTGGATGAATGGTTGAGAGACCGCTCTGACGATTCAGTGAGTGCTTCTTTTAGTGGTGGCAGGGAAGGGAAGGCTGATTGGGTGGGTACTGCGTAGTGCATGTTGTTGAGGCAGATGAGGGCGGCAATGGAAGAGTATATAAGGTTGAGAGACGCAAATGGGGAGCTGAAAAGGGAGGTGGGGGAATTAATGGGGGAGATGTGGGAATTGAGGGGAGAGGTGGGGAGGGAGAGGGAGAGGGTGTTGGAAGTTGAACGGTCGGTTTAGACTTGTGTTCTCTTTTTTACATTTACTTACTCGCTCGCTTGTTTTTGCAGAGAGGTACCCACCAACTGATATATCCCTTGACCGAGTAACTAACAAACAAACACAGAACACATCCCTCAAAGCAACCCTTGCATCCGCGCAACACACCGCCTCAAACCTCCACTCAACCCTCCACTCAACCACATCCACACTGCAACACTCCCTCCCCCCCTCTCACCAACCCCGCTCCCACCTTACCTTTGACCACTCTCCCTCCCACCAACACCAGAATCAAAACCACCGGTACCTGCCCATCGCACCGCCTCAGCCTATATTGACGGACCAGATACCTACATTTGGGCAAGCCGTTGCTGCTGCTGGAGGGGCGGGGGCAGGAGACTTGGAAAGAGTGGAGGTGTTTGGATATACGGATAACGAGGATGATTTTGAGTTAAGCAGGCACACACAAGATCGTGAGCGGGAGAGGGGAGAGAGACACAGGAATGGCAATTCGAGAGCCATTGAAGAGCGCCAGCAAACCCCATATTATCCCGAGGCCCTCCTGCAGTTACCACACCTTCCCTTATTCGAGGTTGAGGGTGTTGCATCTACGAGCAGCAACACACGAGATCGCGAGCGAGACAGGGGAGTGAGGGGGGAGAGACACAGCAATGGCAATTCAAGAGCCATCCAAGAGCGCCAGCAAACCCCATTCCACCCGGAGGCCCTCCAGCACTTACCACATACGCAACCCAGCGTGCTCCTTGCCCCGTCTTACCCAGTGGTCCCTGCAACGCACTCCAGCGCACTCGTTGCCCCCGTGTACCCCGTAACAACACAAGGACAAGGACAAGCGGGTCGGCAGCTCCACTTTGACGCAATAAACCAGCCGGTGGGCGCGCACAGCCCAACGGATGCATACCATCGGATTTACTTGGTGGAGGTTGTGGATGGGCAGGAGCTTTTGACTGCGGTGAGGGACGGGCGCGGAGAAATAAGGGGAGAGGGGGGGAGGAGGGGGGAGAGGCGGAGGTCGGAAAGTGGTGTTTCGTCCTCTCACATCCCTTCCTCTCATCCCCCACCCTCCTCCTCCTCCTACCACTCCCAACAATTTCACTCCTCCCAATACTTCCCCCCACCCGAAATTCAACGTCGACCCCTCATGCCCCCACCGCGCCCACGCACCCACACTCCCGAACACCAAACACGCACCACCCAACTCTCCTCCACATGGGACCCGCGGTACCCCAATGTGCGGTCGCTTGTCCCGGGGGCTTCGATGCAGATGCCGACAAGACAGATGGAGCGCGAGGAGGAGTCGGAGAGGAGACATGCGCACCCGAGGGATTTCGATAGACAGGCTTCCAATGCCCATGATTTGCATTGGCGGGTTTGATGAAGGAGCTTAGTGCGGATGGGAAGGAGTAGACGTGGGGTGTATATTTGGCGCGAAGAGTAAGTTTGGTACAAGTTCAGGTGAAGTTACAAAGTTTTGGTTGGAGGAAGGTTCATTCCTTTGTGCTTTATTTTCGCTTTTGTTTTGGGTTGATCATTGGTTGGACTTACATACTTTCTTCCTGCTTTTCCTTTTCGCTTGCCTTTTCTTTCGTTCTTAAAACGGAGGGCTCATGTGCCCCCGCTGACGATGGCGGTGTCGAGTGCGACTCCTTCATGTATTCACAAGTACAATACTGTAATTTTACGGGGGAAAACCCATCTAGTCTAACTACTACCGGAGACTTCCACAATACAAGCACCAATTTGTTTTGGTATCGAGACACTGACCACCGCCTCCATAGCCTCGACTCGAACTTGTTCCGTCGCTCGTCACGCCAATTGCCCAGGGCTCTTCTGCTCGTCTTTGTTGCCCGTGCCTGCGTTAAGAACATTGAGTATGATCTGATGAAGCGTGAAACACAGATTACTTGCCAATTCTTGACCAGCAAATCCAGTCGGCGCCTCAGCGATCGCCGAACTGGTCCTATCAAGGTCGAGGTGCTCTCTGAGCAGCTCCGCAGACGGTGTCTCCCATCCCAGTGCAAGGCGGCGTTTGCGAGGTGTTTGAGAGGGTCAATGATGGCGCGTCCGCTTCTCGTTTGATTGCTTGGGTGCTCAAATGCCGGGGGCGTGTGTTGGAAGGACGGTGTGAGCTGCATGCCGAGCGAGACGAGGAGAAGGTTGGCTGTCAGTTGTCAGGGCGCTTTTAAACGGCGAATGTGAGGTGAGAAAGTGTCTATAAGTGTCTGAGGGAGGGGTGTCAAAGCAGCTGTACATAGATAGTGAGTGAAAAGACGAATAACGAATCACTCACCGATGAATGAGAGCCGGAAAGCGGATCGAGTTACTGGGGAGGGCTTTCCCAGAGTTTCAGGTGGTCTTTGTCGCCATAGGCAGCAATAAAAGCAGAGGCGGCGGCGACGGCGACGAGTCAGTGAAACAAGGGACAGGTCTCGACGAAAATGGGATGGGTCTTTTATTGTGAAGTGTTGTGATGTATTTGTAACAATGGACCCAAGTTGATCTAAAGGGCTAACAAAAGCGCCGTCCATATCCAGTGTTACCTGCAGCACCGCTCGTCATGTGTATTTTCTTCTTGTATTCCCCAAGAACAATGAACGAAACGACGAACAAGGCCAGAAGAAGAAGAGGAGGAAGAAGAAGAAACGACAAGAACAAGAGAGAGCAAGAACAAGCAAGGACGGGAACACTGTTGGAGGTGTATTTAAAATGTCTTTCTCCTCTGACAATCCTCATTGCATCTCTCTCTTCCATACTCTTTACCCGAAGTTCCAGTTAACTATATACCTACGACTGGTACAACCACCGCCTTCACAAACAATACAAGCAAAGGACAAGAAACAAGACCAGGGGATGCTGATCATCCACCCCTCAAGCAAATGCGAAGCGTGTCATTGCACGTATACGTGCGCGACTCCGGAGCAGACGCCGCACTTGATTCCATGTGGGCATATTTTCTGTCGATCGTGAGTGCCATCTGCCCATTCCTGCTTTTCCCTCTTCTGTTCTTCTCCTGCTCTCCTCCCTCCTTCGCACCACACAAGCCCAAGAACGACGAAACCAGAGCTAATGCGCCCCTCCATAGATGTTTATCCGTACACAACCTCTGCCCCTCCTGCGGCAAATCATTCAATTACTTTCAAGCCCCCAAACTCCCCGTCGGACCCTACGACGCCACAGAGCACCGCGAGGTGGGGCTTCTGAAGCAGCTTGCGCTGGCGGGAGCGTTGGATGCGCCGCAAAGGCAGTTGAACAAGGTGTTGCGGGAGGTGGATGGGTGGTTGAGGGACCACTCCGACGATTCGGTGAGTGCTTTTTCTTTGTGGGAAGAAGAGGGGAAGGCTGATTGGGTGAGGACTGCGTAGTGTATGCCGTTGAGGAGTGCGAGGGCGGCGATGGGGAGGTACGCAGGGTTCAGGGACGAGAATGAGGCGTTGAAGGAGGAGGTGAGGGAGTTGAGGCAGAGGGGGGTTGAGAGGGAGCGCGAGCTTGAACGGTAAGTCTTCTCTCGTACAGGGAGTCACTCACTTACTCACTTATCTGTTTAATGCAGGGAGGTACGACAAACACCCCTCAATTCGAAAGTAACTGACAAACTAACAAATCGAACGCAGAACTCAGATCTCCGAGCGAACGTCACAACACTTCACCACATGATCACAAATCTCAAACACTCCCTGTCTCTCTCCCACGGGAGTGGGGGGAATGGTGCTGGTGCTTCTGGGGTCGACGGCGTTGTGCCTACGAGCAGAAACACACAAGATTGCGAGCGAGACAGGGGAGAAGGCGGAGAAAGGAAGAGGAAAGGCAAATCGAAAGCCCTGGAAGAGCACCAGCCAACCCCACCCGGGCGCTTGGGCCCCTCCCATTCGCACTCCCTAGTTCCGGTAGACAGCACGCTTTTCGCCCCTTCCTACCCCATCCACATCCAACCGCCCATCAGCCCACCCCCCTCCTCACACCCTCAAACAACACAACCCCAAGGCCAACAGGGGCTGCAGCTCCATTTCGAAGCGATGAACCAGCCGCTGGACGTGTACGCCCTGACGTATGCGTACCTTCGGGAGTACTCGGCGGGGTTTGTGGCTGGTCAGGAGAAAGCGTACAGGCGGATGGCGGATGACGGGCAGGGGGGACGGGATGGGAGGAGGCAGGAAGAAAGAGAAAGGAGGGGAAAGGGAGAGGGAAGGAGGCCGGAGAGCGGCGTGAGCGCCACTGGGAGTCAGAGTCAGAGTGGGAGTGGGAGTGGGATGGAGTACGAGCAGGCGGTTGTGCCCAGTGCGAGTACGGGCGACCACGGACACAGACGGGCGGTCCCTTCTTCGTCGGGCGAGTCGAGGTCGAATGCGCCTCGTCAGTCTTCCGAAGCGCCCACTGTGAGAAGGGAGAAGGATGCGAGTACGGGGCAACCAGTGTTTACAAACTCGAGGTTGGCGTCCATCTTGGACGTCGACGGTGCTATCCCCAATGCCGCCAGACCAACCACTCAAGAAAGAGAAAGCAGGGGAGAGCGAGATGGGAGGGGAAAGCGAGATAGGAGGGGAGAGAGGCGGAGGCCGGAGAGTGGTGTTTCGTCCTCTCACGACTCCGATGCACACTCTGACAAGACAGCTTGAGCGCAATGAGTTAGGGGAGTGGGAGTGGGAGGGGCATCCCAATTCCCCGGAATTGGATAGACGGATTTGGGAGATGGGGGAGTAGGCGCGCGGCGTACGTTTGGCGCGAAGAGCACGTTTGGTACGAGTCAAGGTGAAGTTACGAGTTTCAGGGTGGTGCTATCTTTTCACTTCTGTTTTGTTGTGATCGTGGGTTGGACGGACTTACATACTTTCCTCCTGCTTGTCTTTCTCTTATAGTCTTGCTTTCCTTTTCCTTTGTGTTGGATAGATATCGGAAGGCTCATGTGCCCCCGCCAACAACGGCGGTGTTGAATGCGACTCCTTCATGTAATTTTGCACTCTTCCAGTACGATATTGTATCTTTGCGGTCAAAAAACATAACTGTCATGTCGGAAAAACCACAAAAAACCAATGCTGGCTGACAGGAGCAAATACCTGGGCATAAGCTGGTCAACTGAAGAGGTCCTTTACCAGTCGCGAAGATGTTTAATAAGTGTGATCAGTTAAGCGTCAGCAGGATTACTGACTGCCGACCTGACTGGTCTTGATCAGCCATATTGGTGTTGATCGGGCACACCATTTCTCATGCTTGATATCATTATAATCTCATCTCTAATTTTCCGATACAGCAAATAAAGCAACAAACAAATATATATTTGGATGCAAGGTCAAGCAAGTACAGAAGTAAGTACAGTCGATCTTGAGGTAATAAAAATGCATGGCCTTAGTACATAAGTACTGTCAAACATATGTACCACCTCTTCTAATGTTGAGTATCCAGCCTACATGAGAATGAAATTAGCATTCTCTTAGTCAGAATTAGTGTCAAGGTTGTGTCGGGGGTTCCCCAAGGCAAGAGTAAATAGAAGTTGAGGCAAAGATGCTTTCGTTGTGTGGCAGCTCCTGCTGCCCTTAAGTACTTCAACCTGTGGGGCCGCCCCACCAACACTCCACCAGTTGCTCCATGGCTTTTTCTGAGGTAAACGGTCATAGACAAGGACATACAAGTCTATGTTAAGTTTGTGTTAAGTTCATGTGGACTGAGGTGCAGCTGAGGTGAACTGTGCTCTCCTTGAGCAAGCATGAGGATGAGAAAGTTGGAGAATAACAATGACTTACATGAGCGGACTTGGTGTCAAGGAAAGTGGATACAAGCTGACTGCACAATATCAGCTTGTGCCATGTAGCTGATAGATGCCACCCGGCTATCACGGTTTGTGGTGTGTTGATATAATGTCAAATGCCCCACTCCAAGCAAACCAATGATCATGCATCAGTTGAGTTAGCGGTCTCAAGACCAATCACCAAACCACCGTTTTTCCGACACAAAAAGTTAGTTGACGTTTCAAAATCCAGCCAGTTCGAAACCCTCTCTATCATCTTGCTGATACAAGGTTCGAAGATATTCCCCAGCAAAACCCTATTGCGCCCCAAAGGAGAGAATGAGAGAGTAATTGATGCAGGCATTCAGGAATATTGTATTACTGTTACAGGTATCGGTATCCATACATTTTAGAACCTATATCCAATCCAATCCATCCAAAGTACGAGCACGAGCAGAAGCAAGAGAATGCAAAACAGAAGAGAGCGGGACCGATAGAAAAGAAAAGGAAGCAAGAAGAACAAGACAAGACAAAAGCGACAATATGATGTACGTACGCAAGTTCAACCATAACAGAAAAGCAAAAATAGCACAAGAAACTGAGGACATTGTCTCCTCCGACCTAAGATTCCGTTCTCATCCGGCAGGTGGCATTCCCAAAGCGCCAACAAACGGGGAAACACACCAGCACACCAGCAAACTATTCCTGCCCATCCCCACTAAACTCCCTCAAAAACCCGCGATGCGAAACCACCGGCGTCGGAATCACAATCTCCTGCGGCCCCGTCGTGAGCTCAAGTCCTAGCGCATTACCGAAGGTCTGTAGCGTCCGTATCTGCATCTGCGGAACTGGTCTCCCGCCCGTACCGGTCGAATTGGGGTTGATCCTGCGAGGATTGAGGGCGGTGGGACTACCAACGTACGAGGAATGGGAGGCGGAGGCGGAGGGGTGAGAGTAGTGCGGGGAGGAGAGGGATGGATCGTCTTCTACTGTTATACGGAAAGGCGACTCGATGGGCAGAGGGCGGTGCGTGGTGCGGGGGCGGACTGAGCGGCGGTCCCTGTCTCTGTCTCGGTCTCGGTCGCGTTGGGGATCGCGTTCGCGTTCGCGGTCTCTGGGTCGGTCGGTGGGTCTTTCGCGGTGGGTTTCGCGGTCGCGGTCGCGTTCTCGCGGAGCCGGAGCTGGGGCAGGGACGTCGCGTTCCCTATCCCGTTCCCGTTCCCGTTGGCGGTCTCGTCTCTCTTGCCTAACCCTCGGATTCTCCCTCATCTCCCACTCCCGCTCCTCGTCGTGCGGCGTCTGCGGCGGCGCCTGGGTTGGGAACAGGAACGGCGCCATCTGCTGCGTAGCATTAGCGTCAGCGCCCACCGCAGACGAGGAGTTCCGTGCGCCTCTCGGGGCGGCGGATGATGTGGTTGAGGAAGGTGGTGGTAAGGCACGCGTGGTGCGGGTGTCGATGGCTGTAGGGGACCGGTAGCTGTCTCTCTGTGTTTGTCCTTGAGGACGCTCTTGCGGCTGGGGCTGGGATTGGTGGGTGTAAGACGGGGAGTATGGGTGGGATCCCATCGACGTTCTGTTCTCTCGTTCTCTTTCCCTCTCCATCTCCCTATGTCGCTCACCGGACCTCCCGTTCCTCTCGTCATACACCGCATCACCCCCCGGAAGCACACCCACCATCGACCCCACAGGCCTCGCCGGACTTCCCATCCCCGAAAGCCCAAGCCCCATCCCCTGCCCCGCACCCTCGCCGCCCCCGCTCGCCCAACTCCCCCTCCAACCCACACTCCCCATCTCACTCACACTCATCCGTGTGCTCGCCCTCCTACTCTCCCCTCCCTCTCCTCCCCTCCCTTCTCCTTCCCCATCAAACCTTTCCTCAAGACCATCTAACCCAGGCAAAACCCCCTCCGTCGCGCCCTCCATTACGGCATTCGTCCCCTCGCGATGCACGCGCAGACCTGGGATGAGTGAGCCGACGGTTTGGTAGGACGGGTAGGAGAGGGCGGTGCCCCATGTAGAGGAGGATTGGGTGGTGTAGTGCGTTCGGTGTGATGGGGTGGGGGAGTGCGGAGGAGGTGGGGCGGAAGGTTGGGGTTGAGGTTGGGGTTGGGAAGAGTGGTGGGAGGAGTGGTGGGATGAGGAAGAGGGTGGGGGATGCGAGGAAGACTGGGAGGAGGAAGGTGGTATATGCGCGATGAACGACGAAGACTCGGAGGACGGCGACGACAAGAACGAAGCCCGCTGAGGCGAAGGCGATGGCAAACGAGCCGGAGCAGCCAGGGGTGGAGGAGCGGGAGGGAGGTGCAGGAACGAACGGGGCCGTGGCCGTGCGCGTGCGGGCTGTGGAGAGGGAGATGCGATGGCAAGGAAAGAGTCGAGGTGTTGGGTGTTGGGTCTGGCATTGCCAGAGCCAATAGCACCGACGCTGTTCAAGATGGACGCCAACGTCGAGTTTGTAATCACTTGCTGCCCCGTATTCGCATTCCTCTCCCTCCTCGTAGGCTCTTCGTGATACTGACGAGGCGCATTCGACCCCGACTCACCTGACGAAGGCAACACCGGCCCCACCACAGCCTGCTCGTATGTCCTACCACCACCCCTTGCGCTCTCCCTCCCCGTAACAGTCACACCACTCTCCGTCCTCCTTCTCTCTCCCCTCCTCTCTCCCTCTCCCCTCCTTTCTCTTTCTCTTTCTCTTTCTTCCTGCCTCCTCCCATCCCGCCCCCCCTGCCCACCATCCCTCCGCGCATTCGCAGCCTCCTGCCCATTCATGAACCCCGCCGAGTACTCCCGGAGATACGCATACGTCAGGGCATACGCGTCCAGCGGCTGGTTCATCGCCTCAAAATGGAGCTGCAGGCCCGGTTGGCCTTGGGGTTGAGTTGTTTGAGGGTGTGAGGAGGGGAGTGGGCTGATGGGCGGTTGGATGTGGATGGGGTAGGAAGGGGCGAAGAGGGCGCTAGGTTGGGAAGGCGTGTGCGGGTGAAGGGCTTCAGGGAGCTCGAAGGGGGTCGGTTGGCGCCGTTCGATGGACTTGCCTTTTCTATTTCTATCTCCCCTTTCTCTACCTCGTGTATTTCTACTCGTAGATGCAGCAGACTCATCCTCGAACCCAGAAAACACATACCCCGCAGACGGAATCCCACTCGCACTCGCACCGTGACTACCGTTGAAGCGCACGTCGTATGTATACTCCGTCACGGCCACTCGTTCGGAGAACCTCACCCCCGACTCTGCTCCTCCAGCAGCAGAGACGGCTTGCGCGAACGTAGGTACTTGATCCGTCGATATAGGCACAGGCGGCGCGGGGAGGGGGTTATGTGTGTGCGTGGTGAGGTACGGGTGGGGGCGTTGGTCTCGGTTTTGGTGTTGGCTTTGATGTGGGAGGGAGAGGGGTTGGTGGTGTTGGAGGGTGGCGTTACTTGAGTGGAGGTTTGAGACGGTTTGTTGAAGTGATGCGAGGGTTGTGCTGAGGTCTGTAATCTTTTAGTTCGTTAGTTAGTGAGATCCTTTTGGTCGAGGGAGGGCTTGTGTACTTCTCTACATCATCAACCAGAACAAGCGAGTGAGTGAGTAAGTGGGGAAGAAACACGGAGACGAGCGAACGCACCGTTCATAATTCCTCTCCCTCTCAACCCCCCTCCGTACCTCCACCCTCAACTCCCCTACCTCCCTCTTCAACTCCCCGTTCGCATCTCGCAACACTGCGTACCTTCCCACCGCTGCCCTCGCCCGCCTCAACGGCATGCACTACGCAGTTATCAAATCAACCTCTTCCCTCTTTCGACTCGAAAAAGCACTCACCGAGTCATCGGACCGCTCGTGCAACCAACCATCCACCTCCGGCAGCAGCTCCTCCAACTGCTCGTGCGGCGAATCCCACGCCCCCGCCAGCGCCAGCCGTTGGAGAAGATTCACCTCGCGGTGTTCGTCGACGGCGTCGGGGCGGTCGACGTGGAGTTTTTTGGCGAGGTTAGGGGTGAACTGCTTGCGGCAGAGAGGGCAGAGGAGGTTCGTGGTTGAATATAGACATCTGTGTGTGGGTTAGCATGGGTTAGCAGGAGGGAAGAGCAGGAGGGAGATGGAGGGAAAGAGGGCGAGAGAGGACTCACGGTAGGCAGAAGATATGACCACACGGAATCGCATGGGGCGTCTGCGCCGGCGTCGCCCATGTATACGCGTCGAGACACACATCGCATCGGCTCGAGGGGTGGAGGATCAACATGCCCTCGCTGTGGGGCCTGGGTTGTTAGTGTGCTGATCGATTGCGAGGGCGGGGGGTAGGGGAGAGGGAGCGGTGCGGAGAGGGCGTGAGTCAATGAAGAGACATAAGCGCTCTCGTGCTTGCTCTCTATTGTTCTTGTGTTGTTCGTGATTTTTGTCGTTCGTCTGTGTTCTCGGGGGACGTTCTTGGGGGGTACGGAAGGATAGTACAAGAGAAGGAAGGAGGAGGATACTCGGATGAGATGGGGAGAGCAGTGCTGGTGTGATGCCTGCAAGCAGATGAAGGGCAAGGCCCAATATGGAAGGTGATCTCACCTTTTCGTTCATGGAAAGCTGTGGGAAATGAGCTGCATCCAGCTTTGAACGTTCCTAATGTCGGAAGCTTCAGAAAACACTTTCAGCTGCCATGTCGGCGACGCGTTTCGGATCCTTAGTTAGAGATTGAGTGCGACAAATTTTGAAAATCAGTCGTCGAATGCGGGGATAGATTCAAAAATATGTTCACGTTCCGCTACCTTCAAGCGGTCAGAGAGAGAGAGTCGAGCATGTTATGTTGGAGAGCAACGTGCTGCGCAGTTGATCTACGGACAAACGGAACTCGGAGCCGTCCAATAAAATCGTTTCCTGCTATAACGTGAATAGCAAATGTCAAAAAAGATTCCGAAGAACATTGACGGCTTAAGTTACATTCTCCCAGGGAGCGTTAAGGAATTGCTTCCGGAGTTCGGCCATGAATGATGAGAATGTGAATTCGGACTCGCGGAAGCGCTCTTATTCAATTCTGTCCAATCGTCCACGGCGGGGTCGCGAAACGAAGTCAGCAAAGATGAAACTTTATCGGCTTCGGCTTCGGGAGTGAATATATGCGCGGTTATTATTCCATTTTCACGATTCCCTTCGCGTCTGAAACAGTTTGCGTCAATATCTTGTTCGGAAACGATTGATCATTGCGGTCACGACAAGAATATAAACGGTGAACGATGGCGGACGCAAAATATATGCGGTGTGAATGAGAGAATCGCCAAGACAGGCACGATGACGGAAGTAAAATATAAAATATATGCGGTGTTATGCCAAGACACACTCGGTATCAAAGATCCACGCCGTTCGCACTCACAACTTATTGTAAATACCCTGTGGAGATCACTCGATATCACGATACGAGTGGTAATATGGTAGAGAGGAAGAAAGAATCTAATCTTTGCTTGACCGTCTTAAATAAAAAGACGTGCAAATAAGACCAAATACGTATGTGAGACTTGTTCCTTGTCATTCATTGCTATGCTACCTATGGCGACGACAACCACTTGCGACTCTGTTTATTTTCCTTTGGTTTCCTTTGGTCTCCTTCTAAATCTCTTCTTCTGTTTTGTATTCTCTTATTGTCTCCTCGTGCTCGTGCTTGTGCTGTGGATGGGTTGGATATAGGTCCTAAAATGAGCTAAATTGTATGGATGCCTGTAACAGTAACGGTAATACAAGATTCCTCAATGTCTGCATCAATTACTCTCCCTCCTTTGTGGCGCAATACTGGTCTGCCGGGGAATTTTTGAACCTTTTATCAAAAAAGATGACAGAGAGGGTTTTGAACAGGCTGGAATTTGAAACTTTAACTAACTCTTTAGCAGTTGCTAGTATGATTTTTCACCGTGAAATTACAATTTTGTACCGGAAGAATGCAAGATTACATGAAGCAGTCGCATTCGACACCGCCGTTGCTGGCGGGGGCACATGAGCCTTCCGATATCTATCCAACACAAAGGAAAAGGAAAGCCAGACTAAAAGAAATAGACAAGCAGGAAGAATATATGTAAGTCCGTCCAACCCATGATCACAACAAACCAGAAGTGAAAAAATAGCACCACCCTGAAACCGTCATTTCACCTTGGCTCGTACCAGACGTGCTCTTTACGCCAAACGTACGCCCCACGCCTACTCCCCCCATCTCCCAAATCCGTTTATCCATATCCTAGGGATTTGGATACCTCTCCCACTCCCCCTCCCACTCCCCCTGCCCATCGCGCTCAAGCTGTCTTGTCAAAGTTTGCGTTGGAGTCGGGAAAGGACGAAACACCACTCTTCATCCTCCGCCCCTCTCCTCTCCTCTCTCCCAATCCCCTTCTTTCTCTTTCTTGCGTGGTTGGTCTGACACTGGAATTGGGAATAGCACCGACCCTGTCCAACATGGACGCCAACCGCGAGTGTTCAGCTACTAGCTGCCCTGTATTAGCATCCATCTCCCTCCTTACATGGGGCCCCTCGTGATACTGACGAGGAGTGTTCGACCCCGACTTGACCGATGAAGACGGTCCCCCCTCGCCGGCAGTTGCACTCGGCAATACATCCTGCTCGTACGCCCTCCCACCACCCCTACCTGTCTCTGTTGTCCTCTCTCCCCCACTCTCTCCCTCTTCCCTTTCTTCTCCCCGCCCATCCATCCTCCCATCACATTGCCCGAAATACTCCATCCACCAATAGGTGCTGCTCACCTGCCCATCCGCAAACCCTCTACGGTACTCCTCGAGATACGCTTGAGTCAGGGCGTCCCCGTCCAGCGGCTGGTTCTTAGCCTCGAAGCTGGTTCAAACAAGTGAGTGAATGAGTGACTCCCTTTACAAGAAAAGACACGAGTTCAAACTTACCGTTCAAACACCCGGTCCCTCTCATGCCCCTTTGCCCTCAACTCCCTCACCTCCTTCTTCAACTTGTTCTTCGCGTCCCTCAACCCTGCATAACTCCCTATTGCCGCCCTCGCACTTCTCAACGGCATAAACTACGCAGTCCCCACCCAATCAGCCTTCCCCTCTCTCTCCCCACAAAAAGCACTCACCGAATCGTCGGGGCGGTCCCTCAACCACCCATCCACCTCCCGCAACACATGCCGCAACTGCTGTTGCGGCACATCATCCGCCCCCGCCAGCGCAAGCTGCTGCAAAAAGTCCGCCTCGCGGTGCTCGTCGGTCGCCTCGAGGCGTTTGACGAGGAGCTTTCTGACTTGGTCGCGTGCGAACAATTGTTTGCAGGCAGGTACAGGGCAGAGGCAGTCGGCGATTGCGTGTAAGCATCTATGAAGGGGCGCGTTAGCTCTGGTTTTGTGGTTCATGGGTTAGCATGATGAGAGGGATGGAGGAGAGCAGGAGGAGAGCAGAAAAGGGGGAAAAGGGAATGGAGAAGGATGCGCAGCTGAAACTCACGGTAGACAGAAGATATGCCCACACGGAATCGCATGCGGGGCGTTCGCCGGCGTAAACCAATTATACGTGTGCCCGTGCCCACACGCTTCGCATGTGCTTGAGGGGTCAATGATCAGCATCCCCGAATGTCTGTTGCGATCTTGTTCTTATCCTTTACTTGATTGTTTGTGAAAGCGGCGGTTGTACCAGTCGTAGCTATCCTTGTTAATCGGAACGTCGGGTAATAAGGGAGGGAAGAGAGAAAAATGATAAGGAATGTCAGTGGAGAGAGGCGTTTTATATACTCCTCCAACAGCGTTCCCGTCCTTGCTTGTCCTTGCTCTCTCTTGTTCTTGTCTGTTCTTCTTCTTCTTCCTCTTCTTCTTCTGGCCTTGTTCATTGTTTCGTCCATTGTTCTTGGAGAGAAATACAACAGAAGGACGGAAGGGTATACTTGACAAGACAGATGTGACGAGATGGAGAAAGCGGTGCTGCAAATGATGCCTGCAGGTAAGACTCGATTATGGACGGTGCTTCTTTAAATCAACTTGGGCCCATTGTTACAAATACATCACATCACATCACAAGAGAACATCCATCCACATCTACTAATAAGAGCAAACCTACTCAGAAACCGTATTTGTTCATTGACCTTCGGGATTTAAAGACGCACCGTGCATCGTTGCTGTATGGGGTTTTCAATCTCATTTGACTCGTCGCGTTTGGTATGATCATCACTGATGTTCCTGACGATGATGACCAACGCGACTCGAATGGAATCTAAGAGGGGGTGCTATCTTGCTATATCCGTCCATCATGGTTGGCCCTGCCAAGTAATTGCGTCGACATGGACTGACTCGACTCGGAGTCAGAATCACTCACTCACAGGTTGTCTGGAAGCTACAGGTCAAGCATCAAGCTTTTATGAGGCCCGAATTGCTGTGAGGACGACTTTCTTCTGGCCTCCGGCCTTCATTTTCGTCGGTGCGTGATTTGTCATTTGTTTATCCACTTTCTACCCAATTGCTACCTATGTACAGATTATTATGAAGGGAGGCATGGTCCATCGGAAACAGCCTGATGTAGGGGTATACTTGACGAGACGAGATGTGATGAGTTGGAGAGGGCAGTGCTGCGGGCGATGCCTGGCAGGTAAGGCTATGCTTGAAATGGACTGGCGCTTTTGTTAGCCCTTTATTAGATCAACTTGGTTTCATTGTTACAAACACATCACATTACAAGAAAACATCCATCCACATCCACTAATGAGGGCAAATCTACTCAGTTCGTTGACCTTCGGATTGAAAGACGCCACATGCATCGTTGCTGCATGGTGTGTTCAATCTCTTTCAACTCGTGTGACTATCATTAATGGCCCTGACGACGATGACCAACGCGACTCGAATGGAATCTTAGGGGTGTATCCGTGCATCGTGGTTGGCCCTGCCACGGCGTCTATCAATCGTATCGACATCGACTCGACTCGGAGTCGGAATGACTCGCTCACAGGTTCTTTGAAGCTATACCTCAAGCCTCAGGCACTTATTAGTCCCGGGTTGCTGTGAGGACGACTTTCTTCTCGCCTCATGAAATTACTCAATGTAGCACCTGTAGGACAACGATCACCTTGCGATCACCCCACCGGCAACATGTAATTTGAGCCGCGTACCCACCTGCTACTGTCGTCCGCCTTCCGGCCCTCCTTCTCGTCGGTATGTGATTCGCCATTTGGTTATTCACGCTCTGTCTATTTACAGGTGATTACGAAGGGAGGCATGATCATAATCCATCGGAGCACCCGTTACAATAACACACGCAACTCAAATGCTAAAAATGACAAATGTGGCTGAACACATAGATGCCCTCATCTACAGCGCTTTGTTCCTTTCGACTCAGCCTGATCATCGCGCAGCACCAGTCGATAGACACACTTCGCTCTGCTTTCGCCTCTTCTCACTTCGATACTATCTGACACTACTTAATGCGTTGTCTTGCGCTGGATCCGGAAGCATAGGTTCGCATTTCGTAGTTTGAAAGAGGCTTGATAGGATGAGTCAAAAACATTGAAATTCCACCTGTTTTGTCTCGTTGCCTCATAACTACCTTTTCCACGCAAGGGCAGGAAGGAGCTTGCGAGCACCTGCACAACCTGAGCAGCAATGCAAGGTACACTATCTCGTGCCGCAATTGGCCGCAGAGAATGCATGTCGTTTCAATCAGATCCTTTCCTATGTCTGGGCGTTTGTTTGATACACGCACAAGTTCCACGAGGTGCGAATCATGATCTAAAGGGAGCTGTTGCTGACATTGTAGTTTGATCGGGGCCCAAGGTTGGACCTCAGGCGACAGGTTATAGCAGCGAAGACGACATCGCATGTACTGTTTGTATCGAAATCATGCAATGTCTTCAAATATCTGTGCCGGTCAACCATGGGCTCCATTATCGCCCCTTGCGAGACAAGCGGAAAGGCTTCACGATCCCTCGACGGAATCACAAATTTCACGTTTCAAAAGACGGAGAACACTTCTATTCCATCACTCAGCTTTCGTTGTCTGGCCAGACTGACGCGAGAATCGTATCATTGATTCCGTGGCGCAAATTACTGAACGTTTCTTCCCTTCTCTTGTCTGCATTGCTTGACGTTTCCGGCTCTGAAGGTGCATGGATGTAAGGTGATATATTTATGGAGAGTAATAGAATGTGCTTGAAGATCTATGCTGTCCCTTGCACACCAAGCACAAAGGCTTTTTCCAGGCGTACGAATCTTCGCTGAACCTTGCTTGCAATGGCTACTGCGGTCTTACATTGGCTTGGGCTCGATTACGAGTTCACGTTGAATTTGGTCCAAACGCAGGCTTATCTGCCACGTCCGCTCTCATGTTGTGATCCTCTGGCCAAGAACGCTACATCATGACATTCCTCTCACTTTGTATTTCCTTTCCTTCCTTTCTTCTCGTTCTCCGTTCTCTGGATATGTATACGCGTGAAGTACTTGAAAGTCTATGCTGTTAATCGTGCTCTCAGATATGGACTCCTGTGCGACAAGCGAAAAAGCATAGTCTGGAGTACGCATCCATAATGAATCCTCAATCGAATCATGACTCTGGGTGTGAAGGAAGCCTTCTTTGTCCTTTTCGGTATCATACATCTAGCCTTATGTGCTATATCCTGTTCGCTTTCATGTTTGGTTCAATCTCCTGGCTCCGATGTGGGCAGCATCCATATCACTGCTTTCGTGATGCATTGCTTCTTATATTTTCCTTTGCTTTCTAGTCGATGGATATACAGCTTGTACATGATGAATATGCATAAAATTATGGAATTTGTTCTAAGGTCTAGACCAAATGATGTTACTTAGCCTTGGGCCTGAATGACCTCCTGTGGGAGACTTGATTCGAAAATGTGGGGGGTCGCATTTATGTTCGGCCATTGCGTATTGCCACCTACACACTACGCAAAGCGATTGTTGACACGATACGTCGATAGATCCAACTCTCCTGACTGGATCTGACTTTCCAGACTTCGAGAATCGGGATCGATGGACAAAGGAACGCTGATGGCTAGCCGATAACTGATATACCTAGAAGAAAGAAGGAAAGAAAGACAGGACGAAAGACGGAGAAAAAAAGAGGGTGGGTCCGACTACCTCGTGATTGCAGTGGAAATGAAATCGGGAAATCCTGAGGCTGACAGCACACGGATGTAAGCACACTATCGGGTGATGCGAGGACGAAATAAAACGAAATGAAATGTCTATTCTACTTATCTGTCAAGTGAAAAGATGTCCAACACAAAGCGCTAGAATGTTCTCTTTTCTTTGTATGTTATCGATGAAATTTGAACCCACGGTGATGACCGGATAGATGGTGATCAAGAGCGCTTCAGTGAATGCTGGCATTTTCGTCCACGGTTCAGATGTGTTACGGCTCCTTTGCATCAACGGCAGGAGAAGCGCTTCGTCAGTGATATATGATGGACGAGGACATTTGACGTTGGACATGACTTCTGCCAGGTCTCGTCATGCGAAGCAAAGACAGATCGCTGGCATCAATAATACGAACGTGGGCCGGTAGTTCGCTGCAACTTTTCCCTCGTGCTCTTATAATTACATCCCCAGTGAATCTGATAGCTCACAAAACCATCGCGAATTGCACGCGTTGGTCGATCGAACATGGAAAGGACTTGTCCTGATTCCACTCTGTGTTAGCCATCTTGCCATCACCGAGACTTCTGGGAGGGTCGTGGGCAATCATGGACCGACATCCAAAACGGGCAGATCGTTGAGAAACAGGGACAGGTCGCTCCATATGGCGAGAGTTGATTGCAGCTCAAAGTTGGCATTATTAATCCGGTGTTTGCGAGAAGTCCGGGTGACCTTTATTGAGCAGTATCGGAGGCCGATAAATCTGTAAGCGTGCGTTCCACTACTAGTGCCCAGCAGAGCCTGATGACGACCCGTCCTGTGATCTTGGCACGGTTCGTCTGAAGATCGACTCCATTTATAGTGTGAGCGCCGCCTTCATAAATAACGGACTGCCCAGCAGCGATAAAGCCTTTCAATGGAGTCGCACCCGTAATGCGGTGCAGGAATGGCCCCTAGAATGTGGCTTGATGTGGAACGTGCGATATGCATAAAAGTCGACATGGAGTTACTCCGATCGGCGGTGGATTGTAATAGATCGGCAGGAGTGAGTCAATTCCAGTAGACTGTGGATATACCAAGCAAGCAGGCGAGGGGGCCTTCGGTTTGGGCGCTTGAGGTTTCCCACTGTTGTTACGACGTGTGCCTTTGTTTACGGGCACTGACTTGTGGGCGCTCAGCTCAAAGAAGATCGTTATAGGGTGGAAAAGTGCGAGATGTTGATAGCATGATTGTTGCTTCTTCCCAAACACCGCAGACCCCGGATCTTAGCAATACTTGTGATGTTGTCAAGATGTTGTCGGTGGTTCGTCTATAGAAAAAACTGGAATTTCGAGTTCTTGAGAAAGCTCAGTAATCCTGACCCACGATACGAGCGTCAAGACTCGAGGTGGGAATCAGAAGAGTTGCACAGCATACCTGTATAAGTAATCTTGAGAACTTCGCCTTGCTGAAAGTTTCAGGTTGAACGTTTGAGTTAGAGGCCAGGAACAACGACAACGAGTGTAAGCTAAGTGAACGTTTTAGGCCGCAGCTAAGCTGACCGTGGGAACAACGAGGTCGAGTTGTTGCGCAACCCTGGAGCTCGTTGTCGACTATCTCCAACACCATTCTTAACCTATTCTCCAAGTTCGCCATCTTGCGTCCAAGATATGTCACTCGTATGTCAACTGAAACTCCCGCAAAGGCGATGGTATAACTGAAGATAGAACAGATCCACGCTCTGGTAGCCCAAGGCTCCACCATTCTCGCTGAGCATCAAGCAGGAAAGAGGGATTTCTCGCAAGGTATGCTCGTCGACATCTTCTCCTGATAGGTGATCTCATGCGCCCATCTGCCATGAAGCCACGCAGACTATCCTTTCAAAGATTCCTCCGAACAATAGGTATGTACTCTTGCCTGCAATTGTCGCGCCAAAGCTTGACCTAGCTTGGACAGCAAATTGACTTATGTTTGGGAGCAATATCTATTCCATTATGTATCAGAAGGAGGTTTTACCTATCTAGTAATGGCGGATGACGCCGCTGGACGGTCCGTGCCACACCTCTGCCTCGTTTCTACTTCTCATTTATAAAGCAGGAGGCTGCCATTCGCGTTCCTGGCAGACCTGCAACGGAAGGTATCTCCGGCTTTCAAATCCAGAGTCAGCTGAGACTAACTCTATCAAACAGTTTACAGCTGCACCCTCATCGTCATCTGCTGAGGAGATCCCCGCTTATGGCCTGCAAGGCAGCTTCGGCCCCACCATCGCAGCTTTGGTCCACACATATAACACTGCTCCACCTACGGATGAGCTGACGCGGGCGCAAACAGAGTTAAATCAAGTTAAGGACATCATGGTGCAGAACGTGGAGCAGATCTTGAGCAGAGGGGAGAGGATAGAATTGTTGGTTGACAAGACCGACGTCATGGCTGGACAGGCGACAGCATTCAGGCGAGGCGCGCGGAGTGTTAGACGAGAAATGTGGTGGAAGAATACAAAGGTTTTGGCGCTTTGCGTGCTTGTCGCACTGGTGAGTGCCAGTGTAGCCCCCTTCCTTGCTGTCTTGACATTGATCGTGCCTCGTCCTGTCTACTCTGCAGTTGTTCTTATGGATCATTGTGGCACAATTCTGCGGCGCGGGACTAAATCATTGTAGTGCCTCGAAATCTTGAACGATGGATCTTTTACACTGGTTTCCTTTCTTGGCCTCCCCCTCCCGCCTCGGTTCTCTCTTCTTCCATTCCACGTTTTGTATACAGTACACGCCACTCCAGCATACACACGGACACATGTAATCGCCCCACTTACCTTGAACACTTGCGAATGTAATAAACCCTTGGATACACTTGGACATCGACGACGTCATGAATGAAGCATCCGGGTTAACGTCGTCAGAGAGCTGGAACCTCTGCTTGTCCGAGGACCCAATGGTGGCCATGTCCATGTCCGTGTTTATGATCTTCCTGTTGCGATGGACGGCCCATCCACTTCGGGACTCGATGATATCCGTTTGAGCTGCGCCGGGAACATCAACCTGCCATGCTCAGTTTGCATCGTCATTTATGCCTCGTACAAAGTCCATGATTCAGTTTGAAGACACAGAGACACAGATTGTGCTTCTACGATGCAATCGGATATTTTAGCCGTCAATTCATATTGTTTGACGAAGGCAGTCCTCTCGCAGAGATGTTTTTTTCTAACTCCACTAATAACCATTGGCAGAGACGCACCTGCTGACCAGGTCAGATGGAATGACCTTGCTGTCGATGATGATCGACCTGGGGTTGAGCACCGCATAATGTCCCCATCTTTGTAGGCGCTGTGCTGAGTTGATAGAAGTCTCGGATCTTGCTAGCTACTTGGACTAGACGTTTGCTGCCGCTTACTCGTTCATTGGTCTGATAAGAGACGGAAAGTCTATTTTGATAAGTGCCTCCCTGTCTCCTGAGAACGAGGGAGCAGTGTGATGAATCTCTCTGTTCAACGGCACGCAGGATTGGTGAAAGAAGGCTTCAATTGAGATCAAGCCGATTGAGTTACAATCTAATACAATCTTTACTTCTTGGGCGCTTTGGGTGTTTTACTGCTGGCCGTCGTGGCAACCTTGGCCACTTCTGGGACAGCTTTCGTGGGGATGGCTGTGCCTGTTGCCACTTTCTTAGCGGGTGGGGCCGTCTTGGGCTGTAACAATAGCAATGACCATCAGAGGTCGCCCCGCAAGGTGAAGAATGTGAACATGCCTGAGCGCCAGCGACTTTTGATGCGGCAGAGGTTGGGGTCTTTCCAGCCATGATAAACTGAAGGACAACGCTATGGTCAATTCAGTCTGTAGCAAGAGCTAGCGTGTAGGTTGCCCACCTTTGAAGGGAATTTGGTCGAGCTGTGGAAGTGCTGAAGTGTGATGAAGGATGGGGATTCCCTACCGTTGCCTGCTCGGATTTTATACGCAGAGTCGGATCTCTGAATGCGACCAAAGGAAAAACAGCAAAAAATCTGCGGTGATTTCGCCATAAGCTATGGCGACATGTGCAGAGAGCGATAACAGCAATTGGGAGGAATCCCGGAAATGAACCCAAGATTAACGTGCATTGAGGATGAGCGCAAAGTTGCGATTGGGTGACTTCCGCTATCAATATATAGAACAATGGTCTGTTATTGGAGTCTGCCGAATGTTCAAAGCCCGTGGGCAATCACTTGGCTTTGGGCTCTGCAACTCCATCGGTCAATCATAGACAAACCCATGAAGGATAATTCGCGGATTTCGGATTGCCTGGAAGACATGCACAGTTTACACGGTAGTACAGAAATGTACATGTAACATGCGAGATACATATATAAAATACACTGACAGTAGGACAGGAATGGCAGCGCTATCGGCGAATGTGAACAGTTCTTCGAAAGACATAAAATTACGCAAACGTTGGAAGGAAAGAAAAAGAGACGGGTCAAAAAGACGGCTCATGACCAGCCATCCTACTGAAAATGCATTAATGCGAAAGTGTTCAGTCGAAAGAGCAGTATGAAGGCAACAAACTTATCCACTGGGAGAAAGGTGAAAAGAGGACACCATCATGTGTAAACACCTGCTGTAGTGGGGGCTGCCTGAGGAAACGCTGCAGTCCGAGACTGAGGTTTGTTGTTGTGCGCTGCACTAGGATACCGTGCCTGATGCGGCGGTCCCTGATCCTCCTGTGCGGAAGGCAATCCCGAACCTGATCTTCCATGCGTGCCATGAGATTGCTCTCGTCGAGAGGAGGAAGACCCAGAGCCCGGGTTGCAAATCGAAGGGTTGGTGTACACGCTGCTTGACGCCTGGTCCCGACGAGAAGAAGCTTGGCTAGAATTATGACTGGGAACAGCGGTCGAGGAGGAGACTTTCGAACGGTAATCAGCTACCACTGCATTACTGGTATCGTATTGCTGTTGCCTCTCCTCCTTGAGTTTTCGCTTACGCTCTTCCTCCAGTTTCTTAGCCTCAGAACTCGCACTGGAGAAGCCTGTGCGCGGCAATGCATGGGGGTTTGGCGATGTTGACGCAGCAGGTTTGATCCCTGCCTGTGTTGGATGGGACGCTAACAAATGTGAAACGCTGTCGGAGGTCGATGTTTGGGGCGGAACAGGCGTCCTGTGATTAACCGATGTATCAGAACGTACTGGAGGCGGAGAAACGCGTTCTTCGCGTGAATTTCCGGCGTCGCGCTGGGTCAGAGATGGAGGGAAATGGCTAGACGACATGTTCGGCATTGAAGACGACGCCGGGGAATCACGCAAAAGGTCATGTAAGCGTGTTCGAAGAACCTCACCCTGCTGGCTTTGAGGCATGCTCGAACGGGTTGAAGGATTTGGAGAAGATATGTCGCGAGAAGCTGATGCATGACGTATCGGTTGTTGCTGTAAAGTGACTGCCGCTGAAGGCGAAGCAGACAAAGGGGGTGTGATTGACATGCCGGTTTCAAACGGGCTGTGACTACGGCTCGTGGGTCGGCTGGGATTGGAACGCGAGCGTGCTCGGCGGTGTTCGAGATAAGGCGCGGTACGGGAGAGACCCGAGGATTCATACTCGAATTTCCCTTCTAGTCGGCGGGATGACGCTGGAGATGGTTGGCCATGAATGTATGGCGACGGCTCCCGCACGAGCCCTTTCGCCTCCTGTATATGTCCATGTTGCTGAACACTATCGGGTGTGCCCAACCCCTCGTCCGAATCCTCCTCTTCTTCGCTTTCTTCTGATTCGTTATCTTCAGTCAACTCCGGCAGTGGTGTGAAAGAATCGAGTGAGGAGGGCAGTGGTCCAGTGAATTGAGGCAATGGGGAAATCAAGAAAGGGGTGTTGGGGTCTTGAATAGCAGCACCTTTGAGCATTTTCTTGGTAATTGGCGCGTAATTTGGCAAAGATGGAGGGGAACTGTTGGACGAGCTGCCTGCAGAGAGCTCTTCTGCGCGAGAGGCGTATGCCGCCCCAAGCTGTTTGCGTAAATGCTCGTTCTCTAGAGCCTTGAGATTAAACTGTTGGCACGTCAGTACACGAACGCAGATACAATTTATGAGGGTCCACTGACTAGGCTATGGACGATAATGAGTAGATTTTCACGCTGAACAAATGGGACACTTACTCGACCATTCTGGTGTAATGATCTCGAAGACTAGCCTCCACTGCAAGCGCCATCTCAATGTCATATTTCTGCGTTTCCATCACCTTCATGATTTGTTTTTGTAGCTCTTCCTTTTCCGTAGTGAGTTGTTTCTTTTCCGTAGTGAGTTGTATGACCTCTTCCTTTTGAGCATCAAGCAATTGGTTGTTACTTCTGAGGCTGGTTCTGCAATCGCATAGGTATGCAATCATTCTATGGGCGACTCTGAGTTCTTTGTACTGCAAACTTTCTTAGTGTAGGTTCTGTGCGTATGATGTGTAAATCGAACCTGACTGCGCGGTTGGCCATGAAGAAATGTCTTGCATTCTTGGATCAGCTGCCGCAACCGCGGTTCTGTGGTACCTTCGTCTGCGACGCTTGCGATAGCTTGTTGAAGCCTTTGAGCCTCTTGGGTGTCAGCATTGACGGTGCCCAGTCTCTCAGGGGGGATTCCATCAACGTCTAGGTGAAGTTTGATACAAAAGTGCTTCTCAAACGGAGTTCGACACAAGGGGCACAGGCGGGTGATGTTATTGATGCAGCTAATTAACCAAAGACGTCAGTCGACGGGAGTATGATTAACATTGAAATCCACTCACCCAGCGCAGAAAACATGTCCACACGTTATGGAACAAGGTGCCTTCAGATCCTGTCCGAACTTTTCGAAGCAGATGTCACAGCTGGAGCCTGCGCCCAGAGTAAGCATAGTATTCGATCAACGAGGTGAAAGGGTGTAGAACAGGGGTATGTTGGAGGAAGGATGTTGCTCGGAGACGGAGTCGGCCAGATTATAAGAAATCCGACGGAGTGGCACGCGGGGAGTGCAGTAGGAGGTGGGGAAGGACAATTGTCCTGACATCCGGGAAACATCAAAGGCTAGCGATACTATATAGTACGGGGAGGCACGAGGCTTGCCGCTAAGCGAACGCGAGATTACTTACTCGGAGAGCAGGGAGATTCGTGTACTCCGAATCGAAATATGTCACCGGCCGGGGGTCCCTGGCTTCCTCGTCACAGAACATCCTTCCAGCATTAGATCTCCGAAATTCAAAAAGCATTCCCAATTGACTTGGATTAGGAACAGGCCAAGCCGCCCTGTTGGTGTGTGTATGTCGTGTCGATGCGATTTGGATGCGATGCATTCCCTTGAAATCGGCATCTATGGAGAGCAATTCCGGAAGATAAGGTTAATGCACCCTGTAACGAGGTGGTCTCCCTTGGATCACTAAATGGTTCGTGGACCATGTCATTGTTCGTCTCGACCTACAATGAACAAGGAAGGCGAAAGAGGCAAGCTGGATCAAACCATGTCGTGATCGTGAACTGGAGGATGAAAGACCGCGTGATCATTTCGGAGCAGCGGGACGAGATTGCCCTCGCGTGTTAAGAAATGAGATATATTAATTGACCAGATCCTGAGAGGCAGTGCGAGCGATAGGAGAGTGCGATACATCCCATCAGTGAGTTTGTCATAACGCCTGAGTTCCTCTCATAGAAGAGACTGCGTTGGACCTTGTGCTGACCTGCCAGGTCGCATCATACTCTGAAGTCTGAGTGCACAAACATTTTAGCTTTTCAGTGTGCATCAAGAGTACTTAGAGTAGTGCCGCTTTGCCTTCGAGGTCCAATCTTAAACTCGACCCTTCAAAATTGTGCGAGATAAGAAAAGCTCACGCTGCTGAATGTTTTCTGAGTGGACAAATACCTTTCCGAGGAAGCAACCCGCTAATCGTTATCAACGTAAATATGTCGAGCATGTGAGCCCTTCATATTAACTTAAATGTGATTGGCGATTGAGAGCAGTGGGTTTCTGATCGCCTTGATACTGGCACTCGGGGTTGGTTGCGTTCTGCAATCGGGGTGAGGGGTGTCTTCTTTGACAATCTCTGGTATCTAAGTTATCCTAAGGTTTGACAATCTTGTTTAATGATATGACCCCGCTTTTCTCCAAACCTGCGGTTGTCGTTGAATTAAAGGGTTTAATTCAAGTTCAAGTGGGACATTTCAATCATCGCGGACTTGAACAAGGTTCACTAATGGAAGTGTCCATTTACAAGAGGTTCACAAAAGTCGGTGTCCATTTAGAACATGCGTGCTGTTTAGTGGCAATATCTGCTTGACCAACCTTGCAGTAATAGAAATGTTCGTAACTCACAAGTCGACTGCAGCCCAAGGCATTACCGCCATTGTCTTCGACAGATGGATTTGTACATTGGTTTGAACTCGGAGATCCCAAGAAGGTGAAGACTTTCAATGCGAAATCATCGCACCGACAGTCATGCCCCCTCACAGTACCATAGGAACTGTCCTCACTACTGTTTCTAGAATATTGATCAGATTGTCTATCCAATTGGTTCGTGAAATATCAGTATATCCTTTTCAAGGTCGTCGCCATAGGCCTCCTCAGACCGTAGACTTATCTATTTAGGTGTTGTCGGCAGCTCTCCACCAGAGGCATTGGTCCAATATGGAGACCTACGATCCTCATGGCCGATAAATTCGCTTCATGTAGCTTGCTCTGTTGTCAACCGCAGTAGCTATTGATTGTGCGCCGCACCATTCCGATCTACTTCGCTGGGACCCCATCAATGGTTTTCTCTCTCTCTCAGTGGTCCATGACTTTCTGATGCAAAGGCTTCCGGATGGGTACTGGGCTGCAAAGGTCATCCCGTGACTACCCATGTGAACCGTTCCTCGACCGTGTCCAGAGACCTATTTGGACCTTACATCATGGTTCCGTCCTTATCTCCTTCAATCGCTATCGATGAGGCTTTCATAAACTATTCGCGTGTTGATTGATAGTTCTTCCGTCTAACATATTCAGTCTCGAGAAGCCTCACGCAACTCATATGTGGCGCTTCGCCAGCCACAATCAAGGGCATGTTCACGTCGATTGTCGACCTTTCTTTCATGGCCGCTATTCCCATTTACTTTCTGGCATAAAATGAGCAGACGTAGTGATACACATTTAATACACACCTCGAAGATTCGTGTGGTATAGTATTGACTTAATTCATCGCTCGACCAACGGCCGCAAAATGGTACGTCCTATAACTCCCACATGAAAGACGTCTTGCGTCTAGGTTGTCAAGAATCAATGGTTCCTATGACACGTTTCTGACATACATAACGTATAGAGAATATATATCACAAGATTCGGGAAAGAAGTTCCAAGGTCCTTCCCATCACTGGCGCGCTAGCTCTCTCGGGCTGACTACCCCTTATAATGGCCCCAAGTCGACTTTAACCAAGAAATAGTGCTAGGCAAAGATCTGCATAGCTGTTGAATTTGACCATGAGAGAGGACTTAATCAGATCGAGCCAAATCAATTTCCGCAATATAGAGATTTTGCTGGATGTCCATTGTGGTTCGGCCGTCCTAATCATGAGATACTGTAGGGAAGCGTCTCGATAAGTTTCAGAAGGGCCGTCCTCGAAACGTCTATGCATGAGATACTGTAGGGAGGCGTCTGGATAGGTTTATGTATGTATGTCTTGTCTGTCTGACTTTCCATATACACCGCCATTTACTGTATCGGGAATTTAAAGCTCCTAGGGTGACTGCCAGCTTTATCATAGTCAATGAACACAGCTCTTAAACTCCATCTCTTCTATGTTGAACCTTATAAAGGAGGGGCACCATGCACTTATAAAGGTGAAATAGGCAACTAAATCATACAGTGAGAAAGCAAGTATATTTGGCGTCCACAAAGCGTGAAGTTCCAAGATGAGGGACAGATCCTAGACTTCACTTAGAAATGAAACCTGGCTTGTGCGAGGCTGAGATGGTTTCGGCTCGGTTTCGGGAATGAACAGTGCTGCTTTCGGGCCCGACATGAGCTCCATGTGATACCATGGACCTGTCGGACTAAGTTATGGCCGATTGGGGTAGACTGATGCGTACTCAAACGCAGCTGCTGGAATGAAGGCGCATCGAAAAGAACAAGAATCAACGAGTTACAAGTTGAACGCGTGGGCCGTACCAAGTTGTGACATGTTTGTTCGACAGGGTCCAACGTGTCAGTCACGTCTCTAAACTGAAATCCCACGGTCATTCATCTCCTACGTTGCACTTGCGAGATTGCCAGCACACTCTTAAACTTATACCTCACCTCCTACCTTCATTCACACCGCAATGGTCAGTATGTTTTCAAAAGAGATACATAAACTTCACTAAAGACTTGCTGCAGTCTGATTCCGACTCTTCCCGCGCTGCCGGTCGTGGTTCTTCGGCTGTTGCAAAGCCTCCTGGTGCTCAAATCCGGTATGTACATATTTCACGGCGTTCATGTTAGAAACGGTGCTGAATGATGTCGGTAATCAGGCGACGAGCGGCGGGATCACAAGTGTCACGACCAAACTCATCTCGTGCAGCTGGCGCGGGCGGTTCATCAAACACCATGCTGAAACTTTACACAGACGATTCTCCCGGTCTTCGAGTGTACGTTTCAAATGCCACAGACTGCAGCTGTTGAACTCATTTCTCACTCCTCTTTCAGAGACCCTTTCATTGTACTAGTCCTGTCGCTGTCTTTCATTGGGTCTATCTTCTTCCTCCACATCTCTGCGAAAGTTATCCGGGCATTCACCAAATAGTCCACCCCAAAAAAGCTTTAATTGGCTCGACGATCAGGACAGTGTACTGGCGGTATGGAATAGGGAGGAGCTCAGGGGATGGCATTTGCTGACTTCTCTGCTGTGGGGCATGAGCCAATGTGTTTCGGTATTTGGATTCACTTCTCCTCCATGTTTGTACCAGAGAATCCCTGTGAAGGACGCACTCCGTTATTATCTTATACCACTCTTTTGCACCCAGCGATTGAGCTAAAGGACACCAGCATCTTTTCTTGACTCAGAAAATGATAGTTCGCCAGCAATTCATCATACCACTATCAACATTTCGTTCGAAACTCTATGAGCGATTATACTAAGCAGTCCATCAATATCTAACCGATTCAGGTCCTCTCCGACTGCCAGCCCGGACGTACCTGTGGACGGCAATAGAAATGGGAAGTATCTGGTCCCTGCGGAAAGCTCTTGTTCCTTCCCAATACAAACCGGTTTGATTCGTTTGACTTCGCACACTGTCGGGATTACTGGGGTTTCGGGAAGAGGCCGCTGGCCTGCCAACTTCCACGACATGCCGCACGTAAAACACGTTGCCGTTGAAACTTGTACTTCCTTAAAAAGATAAAGCACCAACAGCATCCCACTTCTCGATACAGGTCGACATAACATAACTCTCTCACCGCTGATCAAAGAACAAGCACCCTTTGTCTAATCTTGACCTTCCAACGGAAAACGAAGAACATCTTTGGCATAACAATACAACAGTTTAAGCGCGCCTGAGAAGATGTAAGTAACCACTATTCGTTTCCATTTAGCCGCGCCCTGGTATGGAGGAGCAATGCCGCAACCATGTGCCTTTCGTCTCGCTTGAGCGTAGGCTCGCATGTAACACTTATTCCCCGTCTCCGTCAGTATTTTCGCTTTCTTTGCTCCATGGAAAGCTCTCACCAGAGTTGTCCTTGAGAACGAAGTTCCTCATCTCCATCCAGCGGCCTAGTGGTGGTGGTAGGAAGGCTTTACGGCAATTTGGATCAAGAAGCAGAATTAGCAGTAACGCTCACTCAAAGTCCATCATATTCGCTGTGAGCTTGCATGAAGTATGTTCCTTGTCAGAACGTGTATTGTCGATGCATGGCATTCATTCATTTGGTGTGAGTTCTTGTCATCATTTGAACCATCGAGAACTGGAAATAGGCAAACCCACACTTCGAACACGCAGCATCCACGTTTTCCGTCAAATCTTATCTTGGCAGACGAGCGCTCCCAATGATTCGGCTTGACATGGAAGCAAACAATACCTCTGAATTCCGGAACTTGAATCGTTTTTCCGTCGCTAGTCCATACTTATACCTTACCCTTTTGTGGACCCACAAATTGAAAGCGGCGAATGACTCATAGTGCCGGCAACACGGACGAACACTGAAAATACCGACTCGTAATGATCTTTGGACATCTACGTTCGGATGCTGTAACTGTAGAGCTTCATACATGATACATGATCGCAAACATACTCAGTGCCTACTGTTCGTTCACGTAAATTTGAACGTGGTTGAGGCGTGTGGTCGCATTGCACCCCACATGTACCCTCTTTTGCGGGTGAGTCCAATCAAGCTAAGTTAATTTGTCTTTTGTTCTCCTCTTCTTTCTCTCTTCTTCCGGACATTAGATGGATCACTGCAGAGAGCATCTGGGGGGATATCTCTCAAGTCTTGACTGGAACCGTTTCGAGGCACTTTCACCTGTGTATATTTCTCTCTCCAATCGTTCTCGTACCGACCTGACGTTCTCCATCCTCAATTCTGGTAGCGAAAGGCATTCCGTGCCACATTAGTACCACGAAGCACCACAAATCCAAGCTTCGAAGGTCAACAGTCCCTAAGAATTGATTGGGGATTTGGGTAAGTATTTTACTAACAACAATGTATCATTGGAACTTCCAGAGTCAAAAATCGAGCTCATAAGCTACGTAGTGTTATCTGAGGTGAGGTGGGTATAATGTAAGTAAGTGACTATTAAGGTATTACTAATAATTTAGTCATTGTGGTCATGAGTAGAGGTTGTTCCGGTTCTATGAGGTGGGGTGTCTACATAACTTAAAGAAGATCCTAACTACTACCCCCAGGTTCACCGCGCAGCTTTACTATGTCAACTCGTTGCAAGTTGGCTTCGTCACAAAGGGAGCGGAATATTGAGTCGCGCCTGTCAAACAAGGTCATCACGCTGTCAAATTCCGCAACCTTTCCGCCGTCCATAACGATGACTCGGTCACAATGGGCTGAAAATATCTCAGCCAAGCCGAAGGGGATCAAAGAATGAATCATACCGATGGTGTTAAGACGATGGGCGATACAAAGCAGGGTTGACGAGGCAAATTCAGTTTGGATCGTACGTTGAACCTTGGAGTCAGTTTCAACATCTACATTGCTTGTTGCCTCATCCTAATGCCGTATTGGTGAGCCATTCGTGCGCCGTGGAAAATACTACTCACCAGTATAATGATACGACTGTTTTTGACTAAAGCACGGCATAGAGCCAGCAGCTGTTTCTCCCCTGCGCTGTAATTGACCCCTAAAACAGTGTTTAACGTTGGGTGAGGCCGAATTGGTACCGCTATACGAAACAGACCTTCATCGCCAATCATTGAATCCAGACTGAATTTTGCCTCCACTGCGGGATCCACTGGACCCGACTTCGGGAGTAGCCATGCACGTTGAAGAACGGATATCAGCTCAGCATCAGTGCGCAAGCGTTGTGGGTCCCTGGATAGCTATGAATCTAGGGCATGACCGTTGAGACACGGGCAAACTTACAAGTTGTCGCGCATCGTCCCAAGGAACAATGTGGTGTCCTGCGGCACAAGAGCTAGCCGAGTTCGCAATACATTCAAACCCATGGTGGCAATGTCCAAGCCATCGATTTCAATTTTCCCATCCTGGAGTTCGACCATTCTGGAAAACATTAACCAGGTAAGATGAATTGTAACTTTGACATCTAAGATGGAAGTACCGGAGTAGGGCTTGAATGAGGGAGCTTTTCCCCGCACCAGTGCGACCAACAATTCCGATCTGATTGCGAGCGTTAGTCCGATTTACCCAAACCACGAAAGAGACCCACCTTTTCCCCTGGGTTGACAAGGAAATCGATGCCTTTCAACACTGATGGAAGTCCCTCGCGGTACGCTAGTTTTACGTTGCTGAATTTAATCATGCCATTGGCAGGCCACGAAGCGGGCGGTTCTGTGGACGAGGACCCGTTTCCTCCTTCAGGAGGTAGTTCGGAGTAGTGCAACACTCTCTCGACTGCATTCATGTTCTGCTCGCATGTTGCGAACATTGATATCATTTCAGCTGGACGATCCATATTCAGCCTTACATGACAATGTAGTCAATGGGCAAGGATCACTCACAAAATACCTGCGTTACTGTGGGGGAGGTTAGCAAACGAGAATATGTCATATATGACTCTTACCTCCAAGCGTATAGGTCAGAACAACACCAATCTTGGAAGGACTTATTGTCGATCGAAATCCAGCAGCAAACAACGCTATTCCAAGAACTAGGACATTGCTGAAGAAATCCAATCGTACAGCTAACCAGCGCTGCATCGCGATGGTCATATAATAAGCACGATTTTGCATGTCCAGTCCCTGTTCCGCATCTTTGACGCAGCGCCTCTGCGTAGACAAATATTTAGGAAGGGAGGAAATAAAAATGGAAAAGGATACTCGCCTGTTCGCGATACGCACGTATAGTGGCAAGTCCGGTCAAGGTCTCTGCAGGCCCTCGAGTAAGTATCGGTCGTGCAATCAAGAAGGAGGGACAGTACCAGAGTAAGACCCATAGAGAATTGATCGTAGTAGAGAATCCAAACGTTTCGTCTCGACGGAGGAGCGACGATAGTAGATCGAAACAATGTAATACAGGATGGACATGGGGAGAAATATAATCCCGAGATAGGGAAAAGTGTAGAACACCAACGCAATTGTCCCGAGCACGGAGGTGAAGGTTGACAAGAACTGCATGAGTGTCAGAGGTAACTCTCCATCGATGGTGTCTTGATCCTTTGATAACCTCGACAGAATTCGACCTATGTGGCATGGTGATCAACGAACAGCCGATCCAGAATATATAGATGATATACCCATCGGTGTTGTATCAAAAAAGGAGGTGGGAGAGCTCAATACTCCTGACAGGGCCGCCTTGTACAGGTTCAAACTTGCGATCAAGCCGATAACACTATTTGCTTTCATTGAGCATATGTTGCGTTCACATCGAAAAAAAGGGCTCACACGAAGGCGTAGGTGAGCGCGAAAGTAGACACCGCTAGGGCGACACCTGTCGAGGAGTTAAGTTTCATCTTTGGGAATGACTCGAGATAACATACCGAGTCCCGCGTACACAGCCATGTAGTTACCCTGCGTAAAACCGTTGATTGTACTACCAGTCCAAAATCCAAGGACCAATGTTGTGGCAACTTTGAGTAATACGTCAGAATTGCTCAATTCCTCGGTCTTTCGAAAAGAGACTGACCGTTACTTCCTTCCGTTAGCATGAGCAGCAGCAATACCAAAGGAACCCAAGTCAGGCCTCCCGCGAAGCGCAAGTACTTTTTGTAGATGTCCCATGAGACGGCACCTACATTTCGCTCTTCCAGCTGCATGAGTACATCCTTGACGTCGTCCAGACTCTTTTTGATTTGACCTTCTTGCTTGTCGGGTTCGCATTCGCCTGAATGCTGAGAAGATTGCCCGGCGCTGTCAGCGCTTCCGTACTCTTCAATCAAGCGAGAAAACATGATGCTGTCTGAGAGGAGTTCCTGAAAAGTCTTCAATACGTTGTTGTGCATTATTCGATTCAGATAAACGCTCACCGAATATGTACCCTGTTCGAGAATTGCCCCATTGTCCATGACGTAGATGTAGTCCGTTTTGTCCAGGACATGCAAAGCATGGGTAACAAGAATTCGAGTGCGGCTGGCCAGGGGTCCGGCGAGAATGCAATCCTCCAAAATAGACTTTCCTACGTATGCGTCGACCGCAGATAAGGGGTCATCAAGTAGGACAATGTCGGATTGAGAATATGCTGCGCGGGCCAGGGAGACGCGCGCCTAGAAAACAAGTTCGCCACAAATCACAAGCAATCTGCATTAAAGCTGACCTTCTGACCACCTGCGAGAAAATAGGGAGGTTAATGATCGAACGTGCTACGGAAGGTGACAGGAGACAAACCACTCAAATTGATTCCCTTCTCACCGATTGCAGTGTTTTCTCCTTGTGGTAAAACGGTCAAATCGTGCTGCAGACTGCAGGCCTGAATAACATTGTGGAACCTGCAGAGATTCAGTAAAGCTACAGTATGAAGGGCGGAAAGCCCCTACTTCTCGTCATCGTCTTTTTGCCCGAAAAGTATATTCTCGCGAAGGGTAGCGTTCCGTATCCATGGAACTTGAGGAACATAAGCGACAGAACCACCAAATACGACCTATCTTAAGATCAATTTTCCCGATTCGTAGGCTTTGAAGGCCAGTCCATACCTCGCCTTTGGTGCGACGCATCTCTCCAATCAATGCTTGGAGGATGGAGCTCTGGAAATAACGGTTCATAGCTGTGATTATACCAGAAGGATATCTGGGCGCACCTTGCCACAACCCACACGGCCCACGATGGCAACAAATGATCCCTTCACTATGTCAAGCTGTAGATTTTTCAGACCAAAAGGGGGCTCCTCCGGTTTTATACTTGGCTGTTTGTTCCCGCCATTATCAGTGTCCGTCGTGTCGTCGGTCGTCAAAGGAAGTGCATCTTTGTCTGCCTGCTGCTTCGGGGATGATTTCCACCATTTAGATTGTTGTTTGTCGACCGTCTTCTTCTCGCTTGTATTCTCCAATTCCTTCTTGGAAGGGCTGGCTTCGCCCTTGGTTGAGTCATTGGTTTTCTTGATTTCCCCCTTTTCATTGAAAGTCGTTTCCCATTCAAAATCACCATCAACATGGACAGCAAGAGATGAAGCTTGTTCTATACGGTATGGCTCCGGAAGTTCATCCGCTGTCAAGAATTTGGTGATGCGTTCAAAGGAGACCAATGCATCTGCGAGGCTCTTAAGGACAAACGGGAAGATGATGAGGGGTATGCGGATGATCTGAATCAAGTTTGAGCAACTGAGCTCAAAACATGCTTGAAATTGTGGACTCACAGTGAACAGTTGCAGCGAGGAAAATATGATAGCAACGTTGAGATCGTGTCCGGTCAAAGCATAAGTAATCTGAAACAGGGAGTCAGCGAGGATCAATGTTCATGACTTAAAGCCTTACGAAGGAGAGAACACCTGCTAGGATGGGAACAAATGTAAACATCGCGATGAGCAACGATGCAGCGAATCTGATTTTGTTCATGAACGATGAATAAAAATCGACGAAAGTAGCCAACTTTGACGTACGCAGATTTCCGAATCGTTTTGATTTCTCCTTCTCGTAGGTGGCTGATTTGTCGTGTGTAAAAGCCTTCCCAGCCATAGAGCTTTATCAACCGGATACCATGCAGGACTTCAGTTGTCAACCGAACACGTCGATCCGTGATCTTGACGCCCTTTTTCCTTTGGTTGAACATGATCACAATGAGAAGAAATTGTATGGGCAGGCCGATAATCAAAACCTGTGGGCGTCGTTCAAGGGCATCATCCGCGAGGATTGGCGAAAAATACATACCCCCAGGCCAACAAGAGCTGAATATCCGAGCTGAATCACCAAAAGTCAGACTCATAGAAGAGAAAAATGGAGTCTCTCTCACATTCCCTATGAGCAGTCCGACGCCAATCACTATCTGGAGGTTGGGATATTGAAATTGATTATTCAATCATTCATAGAAAAAGCATCATCAACATACTTGAATAGGAGATGCCCAAAGACTGATCATTTGCGTGCATCAGTGTTGAATATAGACAGACATCGCACATTTATAACGTACTGATGAGCAAATGCCGAGAACATATCCAATTGCGTCGCGTCAGTCGAAATCATAGTTGTAATCTGACCAACGGTATGCTCAGCGCGAGCTCTACCCGACAGCCTTAATGATTTGCGAAAGATGTTGCCAACAATCTTCCAGGTTTGGATCAGGTCATACTCGAATCATAGAAGGAGTCAAATTCACCCCGGTACGAATGTATAAGCCTGTCGTCATGCTCGCTAGACAAAGCAACTCGTATCAATAAGAAGACGCGCGGTGATATAAGATACGCACCTAACATGAAATGGTTGGCCATCTTGGAGTAGTTGCAGTTGGGTTAGTCTCATTTCATTCATTAACATCCAAAACTGACCAGACTGGCGGATTCTGTCATAAGGATGCATTTGCGATGAACTTAAGTCGTTGTCAATGTAGAACTGTGACTGACCTTGCATGACAAAAAGAGCGAACGCAAGTCCGATTCCATATCCGATACCCCTAGGTTTTGTGAAGCCAGCCACAGATGCGAGAGCACGGTCAGAGTCAGAAAGACGAAAGTATACATAGGATTCCACAAGCCAGGTCAGGAGGACCTTGTTTAGTAGGGGAGTTGTCGTTCTGAGAGTGTCTTTGTGTGAAGAATGAGAAGTCTAGACTCGAGCGCTCTCTGCGAAGGTTCAGCGTACCAGATATTAGCAACAAGCTGCCTGCTGTCCAGATGCGCCGGAAAAAAGTGCGATGGAGAGCCTTGAATAAAGATTCGTCGTACTTGGGGATGGAATCCGTCGCAACTTGTTTCTTATCATTTCTTGTTTCCCGTTCAGAGTTGGACAAGCGTCCTTCACGTCCTTTCTCGCCTTCAACCTCAATTTTTTCTGGAGAGGCGGATGGTTCCATGATAGGATCTGTCTTGTTTTCTCCTTCACTAGCAATATTCGTTGGGCCTTTTTCGTCAGCTTCGTAGGTCGGGCCATCCGATTTCGTATCCCGCATGAAATATGGGCGCTTCTCAGGCGGGCATCGCGAATAGTAAAGGGCCTCGACGCTGTCCGTAATATTCTCTGTGTGCCGATTAGTTGGTAATGCCCAAAAATCTGCGCGTAATTAGCATTGGCGATAGTTTGCTAAAACAACATAAGAAACGCACCTTCCTTCTCCAGAGGTCGCGTAAACCCGACATCAAGAAGTCCCCCGATCCAGTGGAAGACCAGGCGTGAAATATATCTAGATCCAGGAAAGACGCGGATCAAAGAGGAGAATTATCAATGAAACGGGGAACCTACGATGAGGATGCTTCAGGGAGTACCTTTCCTGCTCCGAATGCAGGCGGAGCAGGAGACGGCCTGAAAGGGTTATGCCATGCAAAAACCATCCAACATGCAACACCGTAATCTGCTACAGAGCTGGGAAGTAAACAGTCGAAGGGTGAAGTCTTTTTACTTAAAGGAGTGTTGTTAGGTACTGCAGAAACTGTTCGCCTTGCTTTTCTTAAGCTTTCTCCACAAGTGAATACATATACTCAGCCAAGCGAAAGCCACGTGCGTATCGGACCTGATGGTGACGGCAAAGGGACCGGAGAAATGAGTCAAAAGAGCCAATGCGACAATCTCGCATTTTGAAGGGTCATCGGGTCACCGGCATGTTGCATACGTGTCTGGTAAGTTCAGATGAGTTGCTGGTAAGTATCAATGGATGCCGTCGTGGTCGGTGCATTCAATTCAGTGGTGTCCGAAGTTGTGCGTCGATTTTGGAGAGGGGCACATAACCCAACAACACCAATAACTAAAAAGACGTCAAATTGGCAATGATCCAAGCCTGCGCTGGACCTATGACTGCGCAACGTAACCTCCAGGGACACCTGTTAGAAGATACACGCTAGAGACATTATTCCCATCGGCCAAGGCTGACAAGGATCACCCTGGGGCCCGTATGTGACTCGGAAATGCACCATTCGGAGCCGTACAGCGTTACCATCGTTCAGAGGTTCATTGCTGTCACGACTGGCTTCCAGGCTGGATTCATTAGTAGACATAAGGCTTTGCTTTACACAAGCATCCGGACTACGTGGATCATTGACATCGTCCACGTTGATTGGCTTCTCGTGCTCTCACATATTTATAACTTATGTGTGATCGTCTTCTTGGAAACCCGCAAAGCTTGGCCGAAAAAGATGTACACGACACCATTCAAGCGATGCCTACGTGTCTGTGGCGACTGGGTTCAAATGTTGAGCAAACTAAATTCTACAGATTCTGATAAGCGACTATGCTCCAGGAGTATTTATTGGAAAAACATACCATCACGGTGAAGTACTGAGAGGTCCTACGGTTGACACTGCCTGCTGTTCTCGAGAACATTTCGCACATTGACAGATGAAGAAGAAATCTCGATGTAACTGCTCATTTCTCTCATGAGCAGGAGCGATTTCGTCAACATACGCAATACACAATTCCTCCCCGGGGTTGATGTCCCTGATGGTATAAAACTCGATGCCCCGCTTGACTCGCCGTTTCATGATGTTTGGGTTGCAGTCTGAAAGTAATTCAAGTTTTCAATCGAAAGTTATGATCGGCAAACACTCTACCGTGGTTGAAGTAGGACCCGAACACGTAGGCTCCCCATCCCAGCATCTCGCTGCCCTGGTCATCAGTTGCGGTGTCCCATATACCAAAGACGTTACCGTGGTCGCGTCCTAAGATCGCGCGAACAAGTGTGGGTGTGGAGACGTAGGCGCGAAGTCGGTCCAATGGGTGCGTATCTGCGGGGAGGTCTTGGCCTCCATCCATTAAAGACTCTTTCGACGGATGAGTGTGGCGAGATTGGGAATGGGATGTGAGGGTTGTGATAAAATGCCTGATAAAACGATAGTTGCGGATATGGGACACAAGCAAATATGGCTTGGACCTGGCAAGAAGCAAGTCATTATCCTGAAGTCCTAGGAAGTCGGCCCAGCGCCCAGCGCCTTTGTGGGAGGCCGCCAGAGTTGGGTCAATGCATGACAATTTCGAGTCCTCAACGACTTTGCGAATCAGGCCATCCAGTACAAATCGTACCGTGTCCAGTTCGATCTCGTTGAGTTCATCTGCCCATTCCGTCCTTGCGCCTGGTTTGGTCTCCTCGGACGAAACCCCTTGTGCAATGGACCAGGCTTGATCGACTACTTCCTGCGTGACTTCACCCACCAACAACTTCTCCAAGAAGTCTAATCGCCTTCCGGGGCTGTTCTCAGGGCTCGCTTTCCTCCGTCTCCCAAACTGAGTAACATGTCGCTCCAATGCGGCGTGGATGTCCATCCACCATCCAACATCATCCCCAGCTGTCTTGTAATCTCCAATCCACGAAAGTCGACATTCTTGGCTGCAAAACCAAGCACCAGCGCCGTTGCGATCGTCTTCTTCTACCTTTATATTCCATTTTCTCTTCCCGCTCTCAAAGGCATATGCGAAGCACCACGCACAAACCTCACGTCTGAATTTCCGAAATATAACGTTTGCGTAAGGACCAGCGCAGGAAAGAACGAGATTGTCTTTGGAAATATGGGAATGTGCGAAAGCGCCTCGTCCGTATGATGTTGGCAAGATATCGTATAGCAAATCGGAGGCAGGGCTTGAGTTGCCTGTTATATCCTTCCGCTGGAACGTCGGAGTCAATGCAGACGGAGAAGACATCCAAAGAGTGGACCTCTATGTGCCTGGTTGGATTTCATGAGTTGAAAAGAAAAAAGTTAATTGATCGATTGTGAAGTATGGGCCTCCCGAAACGCACAGAGGTAAGATGAAATGACCAGTATAATGGCCTTCTAAGTTGTATGACTGCTCATATTTGGATTTCAGATATCAATGAAACCTTGGATCTGAAAGATGAAGCGCGTAAACTTGTTGTGAAAGGCAAGTCAAAGGTGGGGATGGCAGCGAGTGATCGGAAATTTGCAACCGGGAATATGGAAAGGCTTGCCTAATCTTGATCCGTTGATTTCTCAAGCCGACAGTCAGAACATGTTCCGCCCAACCTGGATAGATTTCAGTGGTCATCAACGCCTCTGTTAGCTCTCTCCGCTGCGTCGCTGTCGTAGCTTGCACCTCTTTCGCATCTCTGGGGTCGGAGATAACAAGGCATCTGCAGGGATTGAGTTCTCGTATGCATATTCAAAATAACCAAGTGTTTGCATATTTTGGGAACCTCACGAGAGAGCATAAGGAACTGCAATAGTCCTCTTTACCTGCTTGCTTTAAGCAGAACATGCTGTGAAATCATGCGCGACAATTTACAGAGGTGTAGATTACTAGTGACCATGAATATTCTCCACAATGTGCGTCCCCCCCACATCGAAGGGTCGCAGAACTGGCATAGAAGCGCCCTGACGTTTAGATCATAACTATCAGTGCCTCTAGTCGAGGTGAAGGCGTCTACCACATGTGGACGAGCATGTCTGTGGCTGGGGCCCGCTGGAGAAGAAAGGGAGGAAAGCAAGAATGAGGACGAGAACGTGAGATGCAGAAGAAAGAGATGTGATGCGCGATGAGGCAGGATTCAATGTCAAAATCGAAATGGGATTAGTAGTTGCGTATTGTTCATGAAGGTGTCTGGCTTCTCCCACCACGACGAACGCTGGTAACATCACTCCGCGAAACACTTTCCAAAGACGACTCGTCCATCATCTCGTTGTCATTGGCGGTATTCACAAAGGTTGCTCCGCGAATGCCCGGCCCGGAGTGCGGTATAGGCGGAAGAGAAGAGAGCGTAGGCACGTCGGCAACAAGATGCACGAACACTCTCGCCACGACTTCCATTAGGCACGATCGAATATCATCCATGAGGCGCTGCGGCAACATATTGGGGTCGAATCTAATTCTCGTTACCTCTCTGATCTCGCTTCGCATGACATCGACTGAACTGGATTTGACAGGCCCTGGCGGATCCAAACACGGCATGATGAGAGGTGATGGCAGAGCCAGGGAGTCTTCGCTTGAGGCAGACGGGGGAGGAGAGGAATCATGGAGGATGTCGATACCGATACATGTCGGTGTTCTCAACAGCGATAAGCAGGATATGGACGCGGACATTGTTTCGTCAGGTGAGCACGAGCGAGTGGATGAGTCGGATAGGGCGGTGTCGTACCATGACGCCTGGGAGCCGCTGGTTTCATCATCCTGCGACGAAGAAGAAACATAGCCTGTTCTTCGGAGGGCAGAGACGCTCTCAAACTGCGTTATGTCATTGTTGTTGGACCCTTTATCTACGTCACTGTTCGCTGAGACAGCTCGGAATTTGAAGTCGTTGGAAGAGCTGTCCATGTCAATAAGGTCTTCCATTACCGAAGAGTAAGGCTCAGAGTTGTCCAAAGTTGCCGAGGAAGGGCTTTCCGGACCTGAATCGACTGACACGAGGGTAGAGATGCTCGGTCGAGTTTCGTTCCTCTCCCGAGCTTCGTTTCTCAGAACGTCGACTTTGAATCGAGTCTCGTTGATTTCTCGACGGAACTGGATGACTTCGTCAGCAACAAGAGCATACTGTCAAGGGTTCGTTCAATGCAGTGGGGCTATGTGAGAGAAGAAAACGATTACTTCGCTGCATAGGGAGTGTACAGCATCAGCGGCAAAAGAGTAGGCAATCAAGCATAACTTACGGAATCCTGGACAGAAGCTCCGGAACACTCGCAACCATTTGATACTGTTGCTCCTGGAATTCGAGCGAATCCTTCCGCATCCTGTCAGTCAGCGAATCAACAAACTGGTTTTGAATAAGCAGTGTTTCTTTAGCATCGATCAGGCAGCCAAGGAGATTGATGTTGGTTTCGAGATCTTGGAATTGATTGCGAGGCTGCATTGCGAGGAATGCTTTGCCGTTATCATGAAGTTGACGTATACGAAATACTGGGGTGCGTTCGTCCACTATGGAAATAGACTGTCGGAGTCTATGGCCCTCAGAATTGCCACCAACTTCTACCGAACTTTCGTAATGATCCTGAGGTAGGCCGTATGTTGACTGCTGCGACTGCTGTGGTACAGCTTCCGTTGCACTTCTTTGAGTAGCAAGAAGTCGGACACAAGGATCCCTGTCGAAGGATGTGCCACATAGAGGACAACAACTGGAGGAGGTATGACTCAGGCATCTGTGGCGTGCATAATAAAAATGTCAACAGTGAGTGACTGATAGAACGTGCTTCCAACATGAAAGACTTACCCAACACAAAAGATGTGGCCGCAACTGATCACGTAGGGCGCTTGCTCACCATCCAGCTGCAAACGTTCGAAACAAGCATGACATCGAGCTCGGGAGCCTAGATCTGATTGCATGACTGCCGTAAACACAACCTGACACGTCTGTAGGCTAATGAACCTTCTGCGAGGATCACAAGGATTTAGATATGATGGAGCTGATTGCTTTGACCTGCGGACAGAAATGTAAGAGAAAGGAGGAAGGGCTGGCTGCTTTAAGTTTCACAGCAATGCACAGCAGTAAGTCCCAAGCCCTAATGGATCAATCACGAAAGTAGCTGTCAGATGATGCACCCATTGACAGGCCACGTAAATACCACGACGTGCAGCTCGTTCGAGAAGGTTCTCCTCTCATCCCGAGGAAACAAGATATGCCGCAGCTGAAAAGTCAGCTTCAAAAGGTGGCCTTGGCTATAACTCTCGTTTACCTCAGCGTAGACAAAGCTAGAGAAAGTGCTTCTGAAAGGGGTTGAGTATAATGCGATACACACAGCCGCCAGCGCTTACCTGCGAGTTGTAATTAACACTAGGAAGTACTCTAGGAAGTACTTAGATCCTGACGTAGAGAAAACCTGTGCTGCAGCAACAAAGAAATCCAAAGAACAAATCCGTTTGCTGGCATCCAATTCAAACATCAAAGCGATGCGAATGAGAAAACACAGCAAAGAGAAAAGTCTCGAAAAGGAGGATCCCCCGACGACACAGGCCAGTAGTGCAGCGGCAAGGTCATCGCGTCCAAGGGGTGCAAGCAGAGCCCAAGGAACTAGGGCGGCAAAAATTAGATAACCAAGAATGGAGGCGGTGCCTCCATAATAGTGGTTAAACTATTAAGAACAGATACTACACTTGATCTAAGCCAAAAGGCCAGAGTGGTGAGGATTCACGATGGAGGAAGGCAGTGTTATATAGGACGCAAAATCTGCGCACGGACCAGGTTGACGTACTTTCCACCGGTCCGAGTTTCCTAGTGGTGTAACTTTGAACTTGCCTTGGAACGCTCAAGGTTGCAGGTCAGATCAGCATTTTGCATGGGCCGCAATGAGAGAAAAGTGAGTTGTATTTCTTGAAAATTTAGATTGCGACATGTATCTCTTCCTTCGTTGAATTATAACCCCTCACTACACCTTTACATGCATTGCAAACGCGAAGAGCGCAGACGAGGCGACCTCGCAGAATTGATGCAGCTCAGTTTCGTCCAGTTGACGCCTACCGCTTGGGCGAGGCAATATAGTGGGACTTTACTTGGACCAATGTATGAAGTTGTGGCGCATCTGGGGACAAAGGTCCCAATCGATGTGTCTGAGTGTGTCTGGCAACCGCTTGGATTGCGGGGAATGGGTGACTCTGTCCTTACATGCTCAAATGAGATCCCGTTCTATGGTGGAATTCCCAGGTGCTGCAAATATTATCGCTGGTGAATCCGTAGTACGTACATCAATTATCCACGGACGAGCATCTTTTGGTCATTCAGCTCCTTGAAGATTTGTACGAATCACTGATGTAGAATGGAAGACGGTCAGCTGGAGGCTTCCAGGCGCTTGGCCTAGAGCTATACAGCACCAAAACCTCGATGCCGATATCGTGAAGTATGGTGAGCTGCAAGAGTGAGGTTTGTGTCAATGCCAAGAAGTCGTAGTTTGGGCACTTCGATCATCGATCAGCCATATTTGGAAAACGTCGTATACACAATCTAATCAGGCCTCCATCCCTTCATCAAGTCCTTCTATGTAGACAGTGGACTGGAAAGGGAGCGACGAGATTAGATAGCTAAATGAATGTAGACCTCAGTAGTGCTGATGGCAATGACTGTATTGTGTAGATATACCTAAATGAATGTAGACCTCAGTAGTGCTGATGGCAATGACTGTATTGTGTAGATATACCTAAATGAATGTAGCTACGAGATAATCGGTAAGAAGTATAAGGATCGTATGTAAAGGAAGACTTACACCTCAGTAGTGCTGATGGCAATGACTGAGGTGTCTCGGAGCGATGAAGCGAAAATTGTATGTAACGGTAAGTAATTAGAATACCGGTGACGTGATTGATCTCGAACAACTACAACACTCCCCCTCGAGATGAGCACGGGTCACTGGACACTGAGTAAAGTACGGAATTTTTCGAACTTGAAGCGAGGAAGTGACTTGGTAAAGATATCCGCGATCATGTCGTTGGTAGAGCAGTACTGAATAAGTATGTGGTTATTGGAAACGGTTTGGCGAATGAAATGAAAGTGAATGTCGATATGTTTTGTGCGTCCGTGGAAGGTGGAGTCCTTCGAGAGTCGGATGGCACCTTGATTGTCGCAGTAGAGAGTGGTTGGAGCAGTAGGATTGGGAAAGATGGGGCGAAGTTCAGTGAGCAGCTTCCGGATCCAGATTATGTCCTTTGAGGCATGGGTGAGGGCGACATACTCGGCCTCAGTGCTGGAGAGGGTGATGATGGGCTGCTTCTTGGAACTCCAAGAGATAACCCCGAGCCCGAGGAAGAAGGCGAACCCGGAGATTGAGTGGCGATGCATATGCGAACCCCAATCGGCATCCGAGTAGCCGGCGAGGACTGCATGTGGACCACCTAGCACGAGTCGTAAGGCCTTCGTGCCTTTGAGGTAGCGGATGACGCGAAGTGCGGCCGCCAGGTGGGTGGTACTTGGTTGCTCCAGATACTGTGACAGTGTCGAGACGGCGAAAGCGATGTCCGGCCGCGTCATGACTGCGAGGTACATGAGCGAGCCGATTACCTCGCGGTATTTCGACTTTTCGGGATGGGTGAGCATGGATGGGGAGACGGAAGGGGATCCCGGTGTTAGATCGATACCAGGTTCCATGGGTGTAGTGGCCGTGCGAGCCTCTTCGAGGTCAAAGCGAAATACGACCTGGTCTACATACGCCTCCTGGCCGAGAGAGATTGTCCAGGCTGAGCGGTTGCGAGTGACGCTCATGCCTAAGAGCCAGTTGATGTTCCCGAGGTTGTCAAGCTCGAAGAACTTTTCCATCTGCTCAATGACGAGGTCGACGGCCTCGTCAGAGTCTGCTACAATGGTGAAATCATCAGTGGCAGCTGCAATGATGGTGTACTTGTCACCGTCGAATTTATAGAAGACGGCTTCGTCAGCCAGGCTGAGCGTGAAGCCGAGTTCAAGGAGAATGCGAAGTAGTTCGTTGTACCACTTATTTGCACCCTGTTTTGTGCCGTAGAGCGGCCGAAGGAGCTGGAGGACGAGGTTGAGATGCCGGAGTTTAAGTGGAATCCGTTTTTGGTATTGCCGCGGGATCTCGAGGAGAATGATTTCGTCCTTGTCGAGATAAGCATTGAGGTATGCGTTTTTGGCGTCGGCCTGCCGAACAACGGAATTCTTGGAGGCTGCGATGGCAAGGATAGCACGTAGGGATGCTGGCCTGACGGTTGGCGCGTAAGTTTCGGTGTAGTCGACGCCAAACTGTTGTTTGAAACCACGTGCGACGAATCTGGCCTTGTAACGAATGATGTTGCCCTTTTCGTCGCGCTTCCTCCGAAGTGTTAGCCGGCCATCGATTACATTGGCGTTGGCAGGGCGTTCGACGAGTTTCCAGGTGCCGAGTTTCTCAATCTGATCAAACTCGGCCTCAATCGCTGTGACCCAGTCGTCACGATCGGCACTTTTCAGTGCTTCCTCCACACTCGGTTGGTCCTCACTGGCTACCGCTGCCTCCAACACCTCTCGAAACCACTCTGATCCCTGGTAGCTGAACTCCACTCCCCCTGGCTCCAAGATCCCGTCGCTTTCAACAACGTGGGCGTCGCGATCGGCGCTCGCTGTGGCTGGCTCTGCAACTTGGCCTGTGTGCAGGCGCTTGTAATGGCCTGCGGGTTTTCGAGTTCCAGCGCGATGACTACGGCCTAGGCGAGGTTCCTCGACGTCGGCGTCGATAGGGTGAACGATTCGCTCGTGTGGGGCTGCAGCAGGAAGTGGGGAAGAGGTCTGAGGAGGTGTGGACGAGTTTTTGGGTGTTTTGGATGTTTTGGGTGAGTTCTCAACCAATTCTTCGTCTTTTTGAGAGCTTGTGGGCTCGTTTGGTTCGTCTTTGACGTCGGCGTCGTCTTCGTCGTGTTTGACGACCGATTTCGATGGTGGTGCGGTCCGGGGGGCCTTGGGAACACTTGGAGTGACAATATTGTCATACTCCCCCTCAATCTGAGTGTTCTCAGGTTCTAGAATGGCTTTCTTATCGAAATAAACGTCCCTTTCGACGCTAACGGTTCGTTTTTCTGTCCAGTATATCCTATAGGCCTTCGATTCCTCGTCAAAACCCACAAAGCGGCCTTCGGCGGCCCGTGGTTCGAGTTTTCCAGCATCAAGAACCTTCACCCAGGCTTTCGCACCCCACTCCTGCAAGTTTGAGAGGTCGGGCTTCTCGCCTGTGGCCATCTCATGGGGTGTCTTTGAGACAGGTAGGGCTCGTGTAGGCGCACGATTGCGTAGCCAGAATGCGTGACTCACAGCTTCTGCCCACAGAAACTTCGGGAGCCCCGCCTGGATCAACATCGCCCGCGCCAGCTCGACATGGGTGCGGTTACTTCGCTCCGCGGCGCCGTTCGACTGCGGGGAGTCGTGCACCGTGAGGTGGCGAACGGTGCCTGCGTTCTTGAGGTGCCTGTTGAACTCCTCACCTCGGTACTCGCCGCCGCGGTCGCCACCGAGGACTTTGATGACCGCAACGTTACGTTGAGCCTTGACCCATGCCTCGTAGTGCCGATAGGCCTCGAAGGTGTCTGACTTCTTCTTCATGAAGTACGGCCTGGCCTCGTGTGACCACAGGTCCTGGTAAGCTGAAAAGTATTTCGCTTTTCCGAGAGACTCAACCTTTGCAGGTCCCCAAACGTCGGAGACAACCTTGTCGCCGTACGCGTGTACCCGGTCGCTCAAGCTCTGCTTCGGGAACGGCTTGCGCGTTGCCTTGGCCTTGATGCATGCCTCGCAGAAGTCGGGTTCCGAGTCGAAATCGAGTTCAACACCGGTCACCATCCCCTCGCGGACCATCTTCCGAAGGTCCTCGTGGTTGATGTGGCCGGACTTCCTGTGGAGTTCGGAGATTGACATGGGCTTCGAGGCGGCATTGGCTGTGAGTGGAGGGGATGAGGGAAAAGGTGATCTGGGGGGATCTGTCACGCGGTACAGGCCTCGGATGAGGGGAACACGGCCGATAACGGTGCCGCTGGGCGCGTTGATGATGCACGCCCCATCCTTAATGTTGAGGCTGCATCCGGCGCGGTCGAGGATGGCTACTGAGACAAGGGTGTACGCCAGATGAGGCGAGTAGTATACGTTCTGAAGTGTGATTGGTGTAGGCTTCTGACCGTTGCCCATAGGTAAGAACGTTTTGATGTTGCCGACACCCAATGCACTGAACGTGCGGCCGTCGGCTGCCCGAATGGGCTCTGGTTTTATCTCCCGGAAGTCAGAGAACTTCGAACGATCCGGGGAGAAGTGACTGCTGGCGCCGCAGTCGATAATGACGCCGTTGTCAGGTTTTGTCGACGCGGCTAGGGCTTCCTTCTGGAAGTCGGAGGTAATGGTGTGGGTCGCGCTCTCAACGGCGCATGGAGGTAATTCGGCAATGAATGCATAGTTCTCGTCGTCGGACTGAGCGACGTTTGCCGTCTTTTCGGCTTTTCCATGCTTGCCTTTCCACCAATCAGGTGCCTCACCCGCTTTTCCACCTCCTTCCGCAAAACACTGATCCTTGACATGCCCGTCCTTTCCACAGTTGGTGCAATGTCGTTTGTTGTTAGACTTCGGCTGACTGCTGCGGCTCTTGCCTTTGCCCTTCACGCCTCTCGCCTGCGACATCATCGCGGCGTTCTCATTCGCCTTGTCGATATTCTTCTCGACTTCTTTGTTGTCAGCCTCCTCATAGAGGTGCTTGATGAGCAGGTCCGACGAAATCTTCGTCCTTGCGGCTGACGCGGCGACATCGAGAGCAGTGATAAGGGGTCTGTAGGGAGGTGTGAGGGAGACACGGATGTAAGACGTGAATGACTCGTCGGTGATGGGTGCGCCCATCTCGTCGAGTTTCTCCTTCAACTCCTTCATTCCGGAGATGTGTGCTCGCATGCTCTCACCATCGGTGTAGCGCATGGTTTGCAAACGGGTGAGTACATCGGTCTGGACCATACCGCCCTTCTCCTCATGGATAGAGACGAGGGTCTTCCACACCGTAGCTGCGGATGGCTGACTCTTGATCTGCAGGAACGTGGATTTGCTGACGGTCTCGTAGATGACCTCGCGCACCTGCGCCTGCTTCTGATCGTAGATATCGACCTCCTTCTCGTGCTCCTCGAGCTGATCGTCGGAGAGAGGGGACAGGGAATTGGGTTTGAAGTAGTCCCCGCTTCGCTCGATGAGCTCCGTCGGTTTCCGCGCTGTGCCGGTAACATGTCGCTTGAGACCCTTGGACGTGAGGGTGTTCAAGATCCTCTCCTTGTAGGTAATCCAGTTGGAACCATCCTCCTTGAGCTTTGGGAGGTTGGATACCTTGACGGTAGAAGACGACGATGTGGATTCGGTACCGGGGCCCATAACCTGTAGACAGTGGACTGGAAAGGGAGCGACGAGATTAGATAGCTAAATGAATGTAGACCTCAGTAGTGCTGATGGCAATGACTGTATTGTGTAGATATACCTAAATGAATGTAGACCTCAGTAGTGCTGATGGCAATGACTGTATTGTGTAGATATACCTAAATGAATGTAGCTACGAGATAATCGGTAAGAAGTATAAGGATCGTATGTAAAGGAAGACTTACACCTCAGTAGTGCTGATGGCAATGACTGAGGTGTCTCGGAGCGATGAAGCGAAAATTGTATGTAACGGTAAGTAATTAGAATACCGGTGACGTGATTGATCTCGAACAACTACAACATTCTACTCATCCGACCATTCCCGAATCTCGCTAAGGGCTTCCTACCTTCTTGTAAGTTCACCATCACATTGCTCGCTAATTATGAGTAGAGTATATGCTCATTTCGAAACAGATTCAAAACCGCAAAGCACCTTCAATCTCTCGAAATGACGCGCCAATTTTTTGTCGGAGGAAACTTCAAATTGAACCCCATATCTCTGGAGGCCAAATCGTCTCTTATTGGAGGATTGAACAAGGCTGATTTGGATCCCGAGACTGGTGAGTATTGCAAAACTACGGATGTCGTTTGATTATTGACAATCACACACTAGAGGTGGTGATCGCGCCCCCAGCCATCTACCTGCTCCAGGTCAAAGATACCGTGCGCAAGGAGATCAAAGTCGCCGCACAGAACTGCTACTTCAAAGAGTCTGGTGCATTCACAGGAGAAATCAGGTATGTAGCCGTCATATTCGCTGTAAATTGACGACTTCATTCCCTCTTCTGCAGCCCGAAACAGCTCGTCGATGCTGGTATCCCATACGTGCTTTTGGGTCAGTAAAGCCACTAAATGCTTCCGTCGACCTGTTATAACTTTATATTCAGGTCACTCTGAGCGTCGCACCCTATTCCACGAAACCTCTGCATTGGTCGCCACCAAAACACGCGCCGCGCTCGATGCCGGCGTCGACGTTATTCTCTGCATAGGAGAGACCCTCGAGCAACGTGAGTCCGGAAAGACCGCCGAAGTATGCCAGGAACAACTTCAGGCAGTCGTGGATGTTACCAAGGAGGCGGATTGGAGGTGTGTCTGGATGTTCCCCGCCATTCAATATTTCTCCCATTATTCATCTAGTATGCTGACTCGCACTTGTTCCCTAGTAAAATCGTGGTCGCATACGAGCCTGTCTGGGCTATCGGGACCGGAAAAGTTGCCTCCTCCGCCCAAGCGCAGGAAGCGCACGCCGACGTGCGTTCGTTCCTCGCCAAGGCAGTCTCGCCCTCGGTCGCCAACAACATCAGGATCATCTACGGTGGCAGTGTCACCGCCGCGAACTGCAAGGAACTGGGTAAACCCTATCTGCCTTGTTATAAGAATGACCAGCAGCTAATCTTGCCCTTTGACCAGCACGACAACAGGATGTTGACGGCTTTTTGGTCGGAGGTGCTTCCCTCAAGCCTGAATTTGCCGATATCATCAACGCGAGGAAGGTTTGATCGGTGTGTTCTGGACCGCGGTCTCTTGGTGAACAAGTAAAGTGATATCAAAAGATCGAGATGATAACTACCTTGTCATTATTCGAATGTTTGAATTTCAACAGTCATTGTGATATTCGAGAAGCTTCGTGCCGGAGAAACATTAACCTAGATCTCGTAGAGTAGCTCACGGTAAGTATATGTGGTTTGTTTCTTATGGCTATTTGGATGTATGCGGACTGTACATATACATGCGATCATTGTTCTTGAGGCAGGGCCAGGTAGCTTTGTTACACGGTACTTTGCAACATGAATCCCTGGACACTAACAGTCCAGGTTCGTCTCACTTAGGCTGGATGAAGGTAGGATGCTGCGATGAACGAGAATTTGGGTTAAGTCAGCAAAGCTGACGCGGAACGCGGGCAAATTGAGCCGCTTACCCAACGAGACGGCACGGTGGCTTGAGTCGCCCAAACGCAACTACGGCGAGGTAACAGCTTTACCCGGTTGGCCAGGCGTGTTGAGGCAATCTGCCAATCAATAGATGTTAACTACCTTGTCAATATCGACTCTTTGAATCTTCACAGTCATTGGAATACTTGAGAAGCTTGGTGCCGCAGCTCTGGGTGGTGTAGACATTGCTTAGACATTGACCCAGATCTCGTAAGTAGCTCACGGTATGTATATATGGTTTGTTTCTTATGGCTTTCAGATGTAGCTGACTCTTGAGGCAGGGCTGTCCCTGACCATCTATCAAAAAGCGCCTTAGCCCTTGTCCGTCCCAGATCCCAAGTATTACGGGTAAGTGCAGGGAGTGACGGCTGAGTTGGTGGCCTTGAGTGTTAGCGGTCGCGGGCGCCTTGCCATTTGGAAGATCGAGCGACCGTGGAATTTCCTGATCAAGAACCCGTTAAACGCTCAGCGCTTAGACTCTGGCCATAGGAATCTGTAGCCATAACTCTCCTGGACATTGTCCGTTTGACTTAAGACCTTCCTGGGCTACCTATGTAGGTGACAGGGCAGACAGGGCCTGTACACGCATCATAAGGCACCCTCTTGTGGAAATACATCCGGTGATCAACAATCGAAGGAACGTCATTGGCTGACCATGATAAAAGCCAAACGGCCCGAAACGATGACTCCCGATCATATGCCGCAGCGACGCGTCTGTGTGCTTTATAAAAGTGACCTGACATTGGCAACATGTGTACAATGAATGGGCTAGGAATAGATCTCCACAAGTCCGCTTGCTTACGCGTATACCGGCACCGTATACCTTTCGTGTGAATGCTTGCCTATGACTCTGAACTGCGTCAGAACGAAATAACTTAGGTAAGAGCTGTTTGCTTTTAACCAAAACCTGCCCATCGCATTTATTTGGCCAACACTGTTTTCTAGAGCGATAGGTTTGGACCATGAGACTCCCATCGTGGAACCCATTCAAGCCATCCCCAGCTCCACCAGGTTTTGGCTCGGGGAAACTTCTTCCCGAAAGCTCTGCACCGTATGTCCACATCAATTGGTCTGTCTCATGGAAAAAGTAACCGATACTCAAATGTCGCAGGTTGCTTTCGAAGCTCGTCTTTCAATGGCTTGCACCTTTTCTCGAGGTTGGATTCTCAAGGCCACTAGAAAAAGAAGGTGCGTCGCGTCGTTGTGACCAAACCCGAGTGATCTGACTTTGGAATGCATGATAGATTTTTGGGAGTTACCACAACCCCGATTAACGTCCACAATCACCAACAACATCGAAAGCAATTTCTATCTGCGATGCCCGCCTGAGAAACGACCACGTTTCATGAAGGATGGTTCACGCCATGACACGAATTCCTCGACTACAATATCACCCGCATCCTCGCTCTCACCAAAAACAGGTGGCGGCACTTCCGACGAGAAGAAGTCTTTCGACGAAATAACCAGCCCGCATGCACCAAATGTCATTTTTGACGAGAAGAGACCCGAGAAAACTGTTGGCCTCAAACCTCCCGCCGATATCATCACAACCGCGGCGACACAGAATGTTACTGTGCCTCCTGAACTGGAACTAGAGGCGGAATTACCAACAGCTACGATAAACAAACATAGACTTTGGTCCTGGCTGCCTTTCAGGAAAAGCAAACAGCAGCGGAAAAATGCGAAAGCAACATACGATGAATCATTCTTCAAAGCCATCCATCGTACCTTCTTCGTTCGAATATGGGTAGCGGGTGTGCTAAAGCTATTTTCGGGTAAGTTTTGTCGACATATGGAGTTACAACATTCACACAATGAATTTAGACACGTTAAGGACGACTACGCCACTCCTCAATAAAGTCATACTGACCTGGTTGACGAACTCATATGTGTATTTCCGGCTGACGGATGCTCAGCGTCAGGGGTTTGAGAAACCTCAAGGGATTGGGTATGGGATTGGATTGGCGTTTGCGCTTTTCGTGATGCAAGGTGGGTGCTGTTGGCCATTTGAAGTGTCATCTCATAAATGAATTCTCGCAGAGGCTGCAAGCTTGGTAAGTAATACCTCGATCTAACATATAAGACGTGTATCGACGGTCGGTTTCTGAAGATGGCGAATCACTACATGCAAAGTTAGCGCCCACGTCTTATTTTCCCATCAGATGTGTCGTTGCTGATTGAGACCAACCTAGCGAGTCTGACAACCGGCCTATCTATTCGCACAGCTGTAAGTTCTGTGTCACATCTAAGCAGGGGTTATGTTTCATGAAAACTACTGTACTAGGTTATCGGCAGTGTCTTCCGAAAGTCATTGCGGCTTTCAGGACGTGCAAGGATCAATCATAGTGTCGGACAGATCACGACCATGATCTCAACTGATGCAACTAGATTGGATCGTTTTGCTAGTTTTGCTCACAAGTGCGTGAATTGCCCTTTTCAAAAGATCACATCCTTATCATAAACGCAGTTTATGGACTTCACCCATACAGGTACGTTGTGCGTGTCGTCTTTCACATGAAACTCGGCTCACGAAGAATAAGTGAAGCTGGCAATTGGTATTGGTTTGCTCATTGGAAACGTCAGTCGTATATGCATGCATCTTACGACCTAGTCTTACTGGATACATAGTTGGGCTACTCCGCCCTCGTGGGTCTCGGAGTAAGCACCCTCTGTCCCATACCCTCAGACGGTCACTCATTCGCAAAATTAGGTACTCATCTTAGGTTTTCCGCTCCAAATCATTCTTGTCAAGATTATGTTTACACAACGCAAGAAGGGCGTCAAGATTACTGACAAACGTGTACGGCTCACCACCGAGGTTCTACAAGGCATCCGACTGATCAAGTTCTACGGCTGGGAGGCATTTTATTCCCATCAAATCGGAGAACTGAGGGGGAGGGAGATCAAGACGATTCGCAAGGTCGCGTGTGTATTCCCATCTACTCCCTCTCGAAACATTCATCGTTTGCTCACAACTGTGGCCGTATTCATTAGCATCGCGAGGTCTTTCCTCATTGCAATGATGTATTTCATGCCCATATTGGCCTCAGTCCTTTCATTTGTATGTCGCTTTATCGCTTTGAACCATATTCCCTAATCACGGTTGCCGTAGATCACGTATGCCCTTAGTGGGCACGACTTGAATGTCGCCATCATCTTCACCTCTCTCCAATTATTCAACGTAAGTCATTAGGCTGCAACCTTTACTGTGGACTCACCACTCACTTTTCTGATGCAAAGATCATTCGCATGCCACTCATCTTGTTCCCTTTCGTCCTTTCGAGTCTCTCCGATGCGCTTGTCGCTCTTAATCGCATAGGCACATTTCTCACATCGGAAGATCTGCCGGAGCCCTACGGCATTGATAAAACTTCACCTCTGGCAGTGCAGGTGGATGGAGATTTTGCCTGGGAGACAGTGTTGGGTAGTGGTGACGACAAAGGTGGGAAGTTCAAAAAGGGCACCGCGGGTCGTCCGGCTCCTGGAACGAAGGGAACTGGAGAGGATCGGGCACTCGGGGCTACAAAGGCGAAGAAACATGATAAGCGCTCAAAGTGGTGGAGGCGTTCCGGCAAGAATGAGAAGAGCGCACAAGGGGCAGTGTTGCCTTCCACAACAATCGATCTGAAGTCGGAAATGAATGCCCAGAAAAACCCTGAGAAGGAAAAGGAGGCTGAGAAGGAGACTCCATTTGAGTTGAACAATCTTAAGTTTCTGGTTCCGAAGGGCGCTTTTGTGGCTATTGTAGGCCGGATTGGGTGCGGAAAGGTCCGTATCTCAATCCACATTATCGGTCGGGGACTGAGCTCCCGTATGTGATATGCTAACCAACTCATTATCCATTTTAGAGCTCCGTTCTCCAGGCATTGATTGGCGAGATGCGTCGAACGAGAGGAGAAGTAAGTGTCCTTCCGTGCTTGACACGGGTGTTGTTGACGTTTTTTCTCTCGTAGATTGCTTTTGGCGGGACCGTCTCATATGCACCTCAAACTCCTTGGATTCGCAACGCCACGTTACGCGAGAATGTGCTTTTTGGGCAAGAAGACAACGAGGAGAGGTACGTGATTGATGAAATCTGTGTTAGCATCGACTTTGACCTTGAGTTTCTGCGTTGTGCATCGTTCACCTTCAGGTTCAGAGAAGTAATACAAGCTTGCAGTCTAGAGCATGACTTGGAGGTATTGCCCAACGGTGAGGACACTGAGATTGGCGAGAAAGGCATCAACTTGAGTGGTCCGTCTTTTGTTCATCAGTCACCTGCGAAGCCTATTTGACCTTATTACGCGCTATCAGGCGGGCAGAAGGTAGCTCAATATACTACCAATTCAAATTCCTAGCTTACCAACGGTTTTTCAAAGGCTAGAGTCTCCCTTGCACGCGCGGCCTACTCAGATGCCGATATAGTTCTTCTCGACGATCCACTTTCAGCTGTCGACGCTTATGTTGGCAAATCCATCCTGGACAACTGTCTGCTCCGAGGCCCATTGGCAAACCGCACACGTATTCTCGTAACCCATGCTTTACATGTCCTCGACAAAACAGATTATATTTATGTCATGGACAACGGCGTCATCATCGAGCAAGGCACATACGAGGTACATTGTTTCTCCAGATCACACAATCTTTGTTATTCACATCGTCTCAGGATCTCATGGCCGACAGCGTCGTTTTTGCTCATTTGATGGATGAGTATGGCAGCCAGGACGTGGAGTCAGAGGAAACCTCTGCAGGTCGTCCTCGCCGCAAAGAGAAGAATAACTCGGACGATAGCACAGAGGAAGGCGGAAACAGAAAAGCGGACGCTGTATTAATGCAAACGGAAGAACGCAACACAGGCGCTGTGACTTGGTCGGTGTATGGGAAGTACTTGCATTTTGCTGGAGGAGTAGCTTGGGCTCCAGTCATTCTCTTGCTATTGACTTTGAGTCAAAGTGCTCAAGGTAAGTTTCATTGCGTTTCAGGGAATGCGTATTACTCACTTGGGTTTAATTAGTTGCAAATAATTTATTCCTGGGTTTCTGGACGGCAAAAAGTATTCCTGGCTTCAAGCAGGGTGAATATATGATAGTGTATGCTGCTCTCGGTAAGACAACCATTTCTCTTGTTTTTGATAGTTTGATCTGATTAGAAATGATTTTAGGTATTGGTCAGGCAGTATTCGCCTTCATTCTCAGCCTTGCCTTCGCGTGAGCTTGTTTCCGCAAACATCGAGGGTATCTTACTTAACATAATATTAGTATCGCAAGCTTGATTGCCAGTTTGAATCTGTTCAAGTCTGCATTGAACAGCGTGCTCCGCTCTCCAACTTCGTTTTTTGACACAACGCCGATGGGTTTGTACCCCCGATATGATGTAGGATGCATTCTAACAACAATACAGGCCGGATACTGTCTAGGTTGTCAAAGGATCAGGATACCCTTGATACCGAGCTATCCATGACTCTATTCCAGGTAGTTGATCACAACCTGCATTGCATCATAATTACTCATTCTCCTCGTCAGTTCCTTTCGAGCTTTAGCTCCGTTCTTGGGACAGTCGGTCTGGTATTCTATACTTTCCCATATCTAGGCATAATCTTCGCACCAATGTCGGTGCTCTATTATCTGGTTTCTATGTATTATCGTCGTTCGTCCGTTGAGACGAAAAGAGTCGACTCTCTCATGCGATCAACGCTTTACGGGTCGTTCTCAGGTAAAAAAATTGAATTCATGATATCGCAAGTTGGATGTTGACATGTAACGCTTTAGAAACCTTGACAGGGCTTGCAACCATCCGAGCGTATCGTGAGCAGGTGTGAAAATAGTTATGCGGCATCAAGAGTTGTGATCTAATCTTCTCTTCTAGGATCGCTCGGTGAAAGATGCGGAATATGGCCTTGACCTAGAAAATCGTGCGTACTACATGACGATATCGATTCAACGCTGGCTGGCTGTACGCTTGGATCTATTCGGAAACATCCTTATTCTTGGAATTGGTTTGTTTGCTGCTGGTTTCCGACACTCAGTAAACCCGTCGAAGATTGGTGTCGTCCTGTCGTTCACGTTGAGCAGTAAGTAATGCACATGCTACCAAGGCATCTTCAGCTGACATGTCGTCAGTCACGCAGGTCTTCTGTAGGCCTTATCCCTAATTCCCGTTGACAATTCCTTAATCTTTCTTAGCGGACATGGTGTCCCAATTCGCACAGAACGAGCAAAATATGAATGCCGTTGAGCGCGTGCTTCACTATTCAGAACTACCTCCGGAAGGGGAAGCCATGACCCTAAATGACCCCCCTTTGACCTGGCCAACGAAAGGAAAGGTCTCCTTCAGCAACGTAGAGTTGGCTTATCGCGAGGGACTCCCTCTTGTCTTGAAGGGCATAAGTTTCGAAATCAATGCAGGAGAGAAGGTAAGGTGAAATCTGCAACTTCCAAGGATTTGAATTCAAGCCTCTTTTTCAGATTGGTATAGTTGGACGCACGGGAGCAGGGAAAAGCTCCTTGTTGCAAGCCCTTTTCCGGTGTGTATGAATCTCTGGTCAGATATTCTTGGTTCTGGTTGACTTTCGTCGCTTGCCTACAGGACGGTCGAGCTTCACAGCGGAAAAATTGAAATTGATGGATATGACATTCGTTCAGTGGGATTAGATGTTTTACGTGGCAGGTTAGCACTTGTTCCACAAGACAGCACCTTGTTCCTTGGAACTCTGCGAGAAAATCTGTAAATCTGTCCCTTTTCTTTGGCACTGGAGACTATCTGAAAATTGTACCGCAGGGACCCACAAGGACTACGTACCGACGCTGAATTGATATCAGCTTTGCAAAGAGCGTGGCTCCTTCCTAAGGATGGACCTTTGGATCCTGTTCTTGAGACGAAATTTAGTCTTGATTCCACCGTTGGAGATGAAGGGGCGAACTTCAGCTCCGGAGAGAAACAGCTCCTTGCTTTGTGTCGTGCTCTTGTCAAAAATAGCAGGATAATCGTTTTGGTACGTGGAGTAACAGCAGACTTTGTGACATAAAGTGTTGACCTCTTTTTCTAGGATGAAGCGACAAGTAATGTCGATGTCGAAACTGATGCGAAACTCCAACGAACCATTCAAACGGAGTTCGCATCTTCAACACTGCTATGTATTGCTCATAGGTTGAACACCATAGGTATGTGCATCCCTAACGATCTACTATGGGAAAGACTAATATTTGGTTAAGCGTATTATGATCGTGTTATAGTCATGGATGGAGGCAAGATCGCAGAATTTGACACGGTTCTAAACTTGTTCGACAGACAAGACTCCATATTCCGATCTTTGTGCGACGAAGCCAACTTACAAAGGGTAGACATCGTAAGGATACGTGCGGAACACGAGGTATGAAGCACAGATCCCTTGCTTGTGGACAGGTTTCCTATTCGAACTAGCTATATACAATACATGCATTGATATTTGTATCAGTACATACTTTGTAGAGAAAGTTTTGGGTTGTTTGTCTGTACCGACAGTTTCTGCTCACAGGCTGTAATGGCTGCCCGCAAGAGGCTGGTCCCTGCCTATATGCTCATCATCTGTCGCACATGATGATATTGTGATGATATGTTAATGTCGATTTTTCCAACATACCGATTTGGGACTACAGTATGTAGGATTGCAAGACAAGCCATTGAATGGCGAACAAGGTCCACTCCGGTAAAAGGTAATTCTTTGGCTTTTATGATGTAAGATACCATCCTACCTCCAAAAGCTGTTCACCTTCTGGTTTCATGTGCTGCTGGCACGGCACCTTTGGAGTTACATGTGTCGCAGCTCCAAGTCCAGCGGGGCTACTTTATCATAGAACTTCTTAAAAATGCCCATCGTCATCATCTTCAATTTGGGTGATCCCTCTTTCGTATCCAACTTTGTGAACAATTCTTCCAATCGTGCATATGCATCGGCAGGGGGAAGAGGGCGACCTTCCCTCGCCAGCTCTTGGAAAAACGATCGTAGGTCAAAAATCTCGTACAATTTGTCTGCATATTCTGCCCTGATCGATTCGAGTTTGGCGCGCTTCTGGGCTTCCGTCATCCCAGGAGGGCGTGCAGTCTTAGTGTCGCCAAACACTTCCCTCATCTTCTCCTTGTACTCCTTCTCAAATCCGCGTTTACCTCTCACAAACGCATATGATTGGTCACCCTCAAATTCATCTGTCCAGTAAGCGAGGACCCAACCCTCCCTATTACTCAAAGCCCTAGCCCTATGAGTGTTTTGCGGAACAAAAGGAACACTGCGCTCCGCCCACAACTTTCCATCTCTCCGGTGATCACTTGCATATATGGCTAGCATTGGGTTTAGAGAGCACATTGCCGTGCGGACCGCATCTTCGTCGTCTTGCATGAGGGCTGAGAAGTTGTCCGTGATGCTTTGTACAATCATGGCAGGTGTGAAGTATGGAATAGATGCAGCGACGGTTCCGGAGGACGTATATGTGATTTGTGAAAATGCATTGGGAGCTACACCTCGACGAATGTCTTTGAGGAAGACGGGATGGATGAACGCTTCGATGTTATTACATAGCTTGGGATTCTCAGAGTATAGGGCAAGAACGTCATCATCGGTTATAGTGGTGCCCATCAGAACAAGGCGTTTCAGACATGGTAGTATGGGGAGAAGTTGTCGTATCCCACCAATGGTGATTTTTGAATGTGAGAGCTTCAAAACTTCCACACCTTCTTGGGCGGATAGTATAGCTATTATTTGATCATCCATCAAGCAGAAGTTGGCCAAGTCGACAGTTTTTGTTTCTCCGAGCTCGTGGTTGACGATCTTGGTGAGAAGGGATATAGCATCTCCGGAAAGCATGTCGTAGGTGCGAAGATTTTGCTTCATTTGCGTAACCTTATTGGGTTGCCAGAAAAACGGTTCAAGCTGGGCTATTTCACCAGTCTGAAGCGCATGATGAAGAGCAGGTCCAATGACCATATCAGCCAACGATGGTACTCCGACAGTAGCTCTGGGTGTCAATAGGTCAGAGCTGGTGGCTGCTAGATTAGTAGAAATCTTTGCTTTGTATTCTCCGGGCCAAGCTTCTGCCAACATATGGCTGCTGATGAGTGAGGAGGACTCAAAAGGCTGTAAGGTCGCAAGCACGCTTGCCTCTTCGGCCTTGTCGTCCTCGTCCATGGAAATATTCTCAGGTTTTGGATAATACGAACGAACATACTGGGATGCTGACAGCGGAGACATTCTGGGAAGAACATCAGAACTTCTGATGATAACAAAGCAATATGAAGGTTTCTCGGGATCTGTGATCTCAATGATTGTGATGCCGTCGTTGTTATCTGTTCAGAGTGTGTTAGCGTCGAAAATCTTACGATTGACTATCAGAGACGGCTGACCTACTTGGGCACTACTACCACCGGCTTCGAGAGCACAGGTGTCGGATCCATCAAAACCGCCGTCTAGGTAGCTAGCAGACCATGACGAAGACACCAAGAAATGCGCAAATGGACATGGAATGTCAGGCAGATCCGGTTCCTGCCTGAATACACCATACAAGCCATGGAGTGCATTGATCTCTTCTTGTATGATCTCAGCGTTTTCCTTTTGCTTGATCAGTTTCATGAAGCGAGTGGTAGCTTGGAGTGGCGATCGTCCATAGCACCACTGATGGTGCAAGGCGCCTATACAACGATATCTGGCCTCCCTTGGTGTTTTATCGTGCGGAACCACTTTTGCGATGAGATATACTTGATGTCTCTGACCCATATTGGACTTGATGTTATGTGATGTAACCAGTGGACACTACTCAACGTTGGAGAGCGAGAGAGAGAGAGGAGATGATGAGATTGGTTGGTTCATATTGATCAATGAATGAAACCAATTGGGAACATGGCACGACTACGTCCGCATTTGGATATCGTTGAAGGTTGATCAGTTTCTGTGATTACCAACTTGTAATCATTAAACCTTCGATAACAATGTTGGAGTACAAAGAATAGATGCGACTTTACTAGTAGAGAAAGGTTAAACAAATTTGCTTTCAATGTGCGCTGTGATTTCAATTTCATGCAGCCATTCCCGAGCCGATGGCATCGAGCGTGTCGAGTCATGCGGACACTGCGAATAATCAGGTCTTAGCTCCCGCGCACGGGTTGCGAGCTGAACCACAGCAGTGAGTGCCATTCGCTCGTCGCGACCCTTCCACGAGTCGCGATGAATTTGTGTTTTGATACGCAGATTAGTTACATTGTATGGCTACTTTTGGATCTTGTTTTCCGATAAATACAGATTATAAAGATACGGCATACCACAGCCCTCCTTCTCTCACCAACGCCAGCCTGCCTTCGCTCAGCCTTGTCTCTCCTTGCATTCATCAATATGACTGAGTCAAGGAGCCACGGATAAGTCTGCCTCTAGAGCTGAGAATCGGTCGGTTGCTCCAAGTCGAGTCCCAAGATGTCGACAGTATTATTTGCCCTGAATGCTCCGCATATTCAGCATGCGGTCCCAAGTGGACTGTTATCAGACTTGTGTTCCGATTCTCGAATTTGCGATGGTGGTTCTCGTATGGTCGGTATGTCTCAATTCATGTCCAATATCCATGACGTCCGGAAACTCGGAACTCGTTCGCGTCTCCTGACGTGCGTCGTCCCCGCAGATAATTCGATACCCTTGAAAACGAGCCTGGACACTCCAGGCACGGCACTGGGGCCTGTGTCGTATCTCGAGTTTACCTTGAGACCGCGCAGGTTGATCATCAGGCGTGAGACCATTGTGGATGACAAGCTATTTCAGAGATGAACATGGCAGCGAGGTGGTGGCAAGGGCAGGATACTCACATGTTTGTCAAGGCTTGCATTGCCAAGCAGCGCTTCCACATAATTTCGTCTGTCGTCAATGTCCGGTCAGCCGATCCCGTAGGGGGGTGGTAATAAGGGATTGCAATGTGGATTGTACACCAAAGACGAGGTGTGGAATGAGCAATGTGCCTCCAACCACTGCAAATGTGCGTAAGCAGCATGGGCGATACTTGATTGCTCATCACAGCGTTGTGGCTTGTCGGGAGACAGCTAACAAACACCTCTCGAAGGATATCAACTGGCAGGCGGCGTATTGGAGAGATAAGCACGAGATGGTCGTTGATGGAACTTAACAGCTCTTCCTGTTGGTTTTCAAAATTGATCGGATCTGGCAAGCCACAGCGTCTAGCCTCTTTACTTGCTCAATTGGTCCAGCCACCAGCTTCTTGATTTCGACGATCTCATCAATCGTCGGGCATGATTTGATCCAAATCGAGAGGCAAAAGGTGATAGTGAGCAAAGGACAAGCAAGTTTGTTCAAGGAGATGATAGTTCGACACAGGTTCAGTTAAAAGCGAGTCTGTTTGTACCTATTCTCCCACGGCTCACATCTAACACCGGGCGGCTGGCGGCAATAGCTATGAAGAAATTATTGATTGTTGTCTTCGACACCTTTATTACCCTGGCATTTACAAGGTGCGATAATAGTCTTAGCGACTGTGCTTGGAGGCAGAGCCATAACTACGCAAGCTCCTACGGCGGAGGAAGTACATTCTCGAGCTACCAAGGAATAGATGTGCCGTCCCAATTCCAGTACGATGCCGTCTTGTCCAGGGTGAGCCCTTCTGCGACTTTCACGACGCCCGCGCCCGAAACCTCGGGTTCCAGGTGGGGTACATGAGATGCGTATGTCGTCATCCAATCTGTAATTGTATCACCAATCTCAGTTCTTACCCAGCCTAGCTGCCCAGTCAACGACCGAAAGACTTATCACATAGTGTGATCCTTACCAGGATGAATGGTCGCCGTAATGACACCTTCGTTCTTCAGAGAAGCTCCCCACTTTCGCGCAATCCTAAAATTCATCGAATACAGAGTTAAGTCGAATTTAGCAAGGCGAAGACAAATTATCGCACATGTTGAGAGCTGCCTTTGAGACTGAGTAAGCATTACATTGATTTACCATCATGTATGATATTTGCGACGATGCAAGAACGGACGTGATGAAGATGATTTTTTTCTCAGTTGATTGCTTGATGAGAGGAAGAAAGGCACGCGTAACGCGTAAAACAACCACAGTGCTGAAGGTTAACTCCTCTGCGAAGACATCAAGGTCTCTGGATGAGACCAGCGAGGAAATGTCAGTATATAACTTATATTACAGGAGAGAAATATAAGACGCACAGGTCCTCAAATCTAGCCTGCGGTTGAGGGTGGATACCCGCATTATTGACAATATAATCAAGACCAGAAGCAAGGTGTGGGGACACCTCTGCTACTGCACTGCTAATACTAGCAGGGTCCTTGACGTCTAAGCAGACAGCCAAGAAGCGATGCTTAGGGTAATCAGAGGAAAGTGACTGAAATGCAGGGATATCTGGGTTTCTCGCGGTGGCTATGACAAAATTGGACTCGTTTTTCAGCTGGATGTTTGAATGAGCCACCAAGCAGCAAAGATAAAGGTCAAGTCGTACCAGGGCTCGTACGATGCCCAAACCAATCCCTCTACTGGCGCCTGTGACTAACCAGGAGGGCATGCTAGTCTATGTCCACAGCTAGCGAGGATATCAGTGGAAGAACCCAGAGTTGTCCAGTTGGGGTTGGAGCTTTCTTTAAGTACCATGAGAAGGGCTAGCAGCGGCTGCATAAACCTCCTAACCGAAAGCGGCAAAGGACCAGAGATTTGGCTGCCAAATTGAGTAGGATGTAGCTTTGACTCACATGGGGCCCACAGTGTGCATCAGTTCAACTCGGGATAGGTTAAAGATAGGACTGAAGTCGAAAATAAGTGCAAATGTTCCCGAGTTTCTTCGCCAGAAGCATGTACATTTACCTAGGGCCAAGGTCATCAAAGATTCCGCCCCCACTTTGCGCTTCGCTAGTCCCAAGTTCGTCAGATCAAATATGCCATGGCGGGTCACCATCAGTTCTATGAAGTCATTGGCAAAGGCAAAAGGGAGGAAAGGAATTTCTTTCTTCCGACAAGCCCAAGAAATCAAGTTGATGCTGATGGCGAGGCGGAAACCACTTATGGTCAAGGCAGAAGATAGTTATCTGGATGGCCAAGGTCGCTCGATGGATGCTTTAGAACGCTTCAGATCAGGCAGCAAGTGTATCACGAAGTGGGAACTAGTGGGAAGGAGGACGCTGGAGGACGCGACCTGGACTTGATTGTAGAACTGTTCCTGTGCCCCGTGTATTCATTTTCTTCCATTGTCATTCAAAGGGTTGGGACATCACTTTCCAGCACCAAAAGGCTTCAGGAAGAAAGAAATAACTGCGGTAAGCGGTCCGCCGGTTCCTTTCCTGAGATCCTTGCGGACAATATACGCAAACAACATCTGAAAAAAGTGCAATGCGAGGCGCAGAATTATTGTCTGCAGACTTGGAAATCAAATTTACTCTCTACACCTAGATCCTCTGGGTGTAATAAGAATGGCTGCGAGTCTTGGAAAGCGAAAGGAAAGGGAGGAAGATCAAGTAGGGGATGTAGCGCATGGGTAATGTGAACATTTATCTTCCTTGACACCCTCCTGACTCTAATCGAACTTTTTCATTGGGTAGCTCAACATTGTTTGTTTCGAATTTGCCGTACACAGCGACATCGGTCGATCTACAGACTTTGTTTTCTGATATCGCTCCGGTGAGGTCCGCTTTCGTGGTAACAGAACAAGGAACAGGAATGTCCAAAGGTGTAGGATATGTTTCCTTTGCCTTGAAGGAAGACGCCGAAAGTGCATTCGAAAACATCTCGAAAGATGGAATTACTCTCGTTGGCAGGAAGCTACGTTTGCAGTGGGCAGACACTAAAGTGTGTTATCGTCAATTTCACCTTCTCTATCTTTTTCTCAAATCTACGTTAGCCGAAAGAGAAAGGTGATAAGACCGAAATTGTGAAGAAAGAGTCTAAACCACGACCACCTCCCCGACCTCAACAACCAAGGCTCCCTCATGATCCCCTGGCCATACGTACCATCGTCATCTCTGGGCTTCCCTCCTCGTTAGACTCTAAAGTGTTGTGGAAGAAAATTCGTAAATACGAAGGTGCAGAAAAAGTTGACTGGCCCATCAAAAGCGAGGATGGAAAAGAAGATCCACAGACAGGTACGTTGAACCGAAGTCCCGACTTCCTGTGTCGTTGACCAATCTCGCAATCGCAACATAGCTCATGTTCTATTCACAACGCCTTCATCGGCTTACGACGCCGTGAATAAACTCCATGCCCATGTTTACAAGGGCTGTCTACTTTCCGTCACCCTCAAAAAACGCATCGATACTTTGGCGAAACCTGCTGTCGCGAAGAACAAGATAACTACGGATGGCGCGGCCTCCGAAGGCAAGGGAAAGGCATCTGCCGCTGCACCCAATCATGCTAGCCGCCTCATCGTGCGCAACATGCCTTTCAATGCCACGGAACAGGATTTACGGGCTGTCTTCTTGCCCTACGGGCCCATACACTCGATCCACATACCCACTGACGAAAAGAAATCTGAGGACAAGACCAAAGCTGAAGATGTTGAGCATGCAGAGAGCAGTACCGCTGCAAAGAAAGTTCGCACGAAGGGATTCGCTTTTGTTTGGATGTTAAGCAAAAAGGACGCAGAGCGGGCCATTCAGGGATGTAATGGGATGGTAATTCGTGCAGGGACAGCGGAGACGTTGGTCTCAGATAAACAGAAAAGGAAGAAGGTGAAGAGGATAGAGAAGAAAATGAAGGAAGATATGGCCGCTGGTTCGAAAGTCGCTGGAAATGGGAATGGTGATGAAGACGAAGATGAGGACATGGAGAAAGAGGAGCCTGTGGACGACAAGAGAGCTACGGAGAGGGTGATAGCGGTGGATTGGGCATTGAGTAAGGAGAAATGGAAGGAAGAGAAGGCCAAAATAGACGAGGACGTATCCATGGGAGAAGCCTCTGGTTCAGGAGACGAGACTGACGATGATGGCAGCGACAGCGACGGGAGTGACGGGAGCGATGTCGGCGAGGACGGTTTAGGTGTCCACAACGGAGAAGACGACACCGATGACAGCAGTTCCGAGGAAGACGAGGAAGAGAACGGAGAGGAGCCGGTCAAACCACAACTACCTCCGCCTGAAACCGGTACAACGCTATTCATCCGCAACGTTTCCTTCAATGCTACTGAGGACGAGCTCAGGACATTGTGCGTTGATGTCGTTCATTGTGCTCTCTCTCGTTAACTGACCTGACCGATGTATTCCAGGTTCCGTGCATATGGTCCTTTGCGCTACGCCCGAATCACGTTGGATCCCGCAACTGGCCGTTCAAGAGGTACTGGTTTCGCCTGCTTCTGGAACCTGGAAGACGCAGACCGGGTCGTCCAACAGAGCGAAATGCTTCGCGCTGAAACAACGGGACATTCTACCCTGGTATGGTGCTTTCACGTCTGCCTCTGTACCCACCTAAACATAATCCATTTTTGCCATCTTCTAGCCCAAGAAAAACCCCTTTTCGCTGCCTTCGATTTTGACGCCGGATCCGTCCTCAAGTTTGGCCCAAAGTTTAGTGTTGCACGGACGTACGCTGGACGTTGTAAGAGCCGTTACGCGAGATGTTGCAGGCAAACTTCGAGAAGACAACGAGAGGATGCGAGAGAAAGCGGACAAGCGCAACATGTATCTGCTCCGAGAAGGAGGTGATTACTTTCCATCTTGTACTTATTCTCAATTATCTAATCCTCTCCCTCCGCAAAGTTGTCATGCCGAATACACCCGCGTCAGAACACCTAACTCCCGCTGAGGTAGAACGGCGAACAAGCTCTTTCAACGCTCGCCGCGCTCTACTCAAGTCAAACCCTTCTCTTTTCATCTCAAAAACACGTCTCAGTGTCCGCCAAATACCTATTTTTGTCACTGAGAGGATGCTCAAACGCCTCGCACTACACGCTACGAAAGCGTTCCAAACCGAAGTCAAAGAAGGCTCCAGGCAACCTCTTACAGCCGATGAGTTGGTATATGTCCCACCACCCAAGGAAGAGACGAAGCAGCCGGAACCAGTCGATGCGGACGCAGACAAAAAGAAGGATAAGAAGAAAAAGTTCACTGGGAGGGACACAGGCGTGAAACAAACAAAGATTGTTCGCCAGATGGAGCGGGTGGACACGGTTACTGGTAAAGGCAGGAGCAAGGGATATGGCTTCATTGAGATGCACAGACACCCCGATGCTTTGCGTCTACTTCGATGGGCGAACAACAATCCTGATGTGGGGCCTCTGTTTGAAAGCTGGTGGAAGGACGAACTCGAGAATCTTCTAAAACTGGAGAAGGCGAAGCCTGAGGCAGAGAAAGACGATGCGAGGATCAAGAGGTTGAAAGAAGAAATCGAGCGGGGAGGAGGGGAGAGTAAGAAGAGCAAGGGGTCGTTGATCGTGGAATTCTCCATTGAAAACATTCAAGTTGTGCAGCGCAGGAATGCCACACAGAAAGATTACGTAGCTGTGAGTACTTTCCTTTTTCAGTTGTGCGATCAACGTTCTGATTTTTGTCGCTACTCAAAAGCCCAAAGATTCTCGAACGGAAGATAAGAGTCAACGGATAGACGCCAAAACTGGTACGAAAAGTAGCAAGAAATCAGAGGAACGCCCTTCGAAGAAACGCCGTACCGCTGAGGAGAAGGAAAAGCCAAAACCTGAACCTACGGTGGAGGCAGAGCCTAAAGGGGCCAACCCGTTGGGTGCTATCATTGGCAGAAAGCGCAAGGAGCGTAAGACTGGGAAGAAGGGCGGGAAATGATTTCAAAGCCAGGAATAGCATCTTGAGTTACCATATTCATTTCGTTGTGTGTATCATACTATCTCATAGCTGGCCGCTCAGGTCTCTTCTCTGAGCTCTGCCAATGAAAGTATAAGACCGTCGTCGCTAATGGGTGAGGCACCTATAGCTACACATGAGTCGCAATCGTGATGGCTGTCTCTCACTCGCGCTTCATACTTTTTATCTGGCTTCTTGCTTGCCGAAGAATCGATGCTTGTGCACGCCATCCCAGATCCATTTCACAACGCCCTCGGCCCACTCTTCACCACTACCAGTGCTAAGAGCCAAAATTGGACTTAAGTGATCGTGACCTGCAAGGACATACTCCTCTATGCTCCCCCCCTTATTCCTGAACTCTTCCATGAATGCGCGCATGGCAGTTGATATAAAGCGTGGTTCACTTCCAGCGATGAGATTTCGGATGGCCGGAAGTAGTGCAATGTATTCCTTGCTCGCCCGTTGTAATAAGCTGGAAGGTTGACACCTAAGAATAGCCTTTGGGTCTCCGTAGTATTGCAGTGCGGCAGCATACAACTCTTGTCTCTCGGGTGGTATCTTAATAGGAACACCCATCAAAGCGACCCCACGCATGGAGTGTTCAAGAGATTGGAAGAGTTCCGGTGTGAATAAGAGCCCTGCAACATGCACACCACCTGCAGAGTGTCCAAGAAGGTATACTTCATTATGGTCACCTTCACTGAGGTTCCGGGTGACCCAGTTAATGGCATCACGGACATCTTCTGAACCCTGTGGAAATGTGATGGAGGGAACGAGACGGTAGTCGGGTATGACAGTGAGCACACCTCTCGAGGCAAAGAAAGCGCCTAGGTTATTGTGAACTAGGTTGGAAGGCGCCGATGTCCTTGCACCGCGAACAAGGCTGCCTCCGTAGAAGAAGACCAGGATAGGGTATCGAGAATCAGGACAACTCCCTGTGGGGTAATAAACATCAAGCTGCAAGAGATCAAATAATTAATATCGTGGCAGCAGTTATACCCCACACACCTTGTGCACATCAGATTGTCCGTATTCAAACGTTTCACGTTTGACTGATTCGATGATTGTGCGGTTGGCCTCGAGCAACGGGTAAGCTGGTCAGTTATTATCAATGTTAGTTTACAAATAATCGGATGTGTTTGAATTTACCTGGATCAATTATCTCCTTCGTGCGTGGTCGCGAAGTGGCCATGAACGATACTTGCGAAGTGAAAGTCACCAGATATGTTTGGTTCTGGGTCGAAGAGCCTCAGCTTACTTCTGACTCATGCCGGCTCAAAATTCAAACCATGAGTGACCAGACTAGTCACTGGGACTGTCTCGGTACTCAATGAGGCTCCTCGAAGAAGATAGTATTGATTTCAGCCCTCCAAGCTACGATTTCGAAGTACATACAACAAGTGACAACGCTGCAAATTCATTTACGGTTTCCATACATTGTCCAATTGATCAGCAATTTACAAAATATTGATTCCGAGGTAGGAGCAGAGCGCAAGTCCAGCTGCTCCCGCTAGCATGACGACTGCGGTTCTGCGCACAAGCGTTTGCGCGGTGAATCTTTTAGCGCCCTCCGCGCCTGCATCGTCGATAGCTTTGATTTCGTCTTCAGCGAGGGCTGTGAACAGAGGGTTAGAGAACGAAATCCTGTGGTATTTGAGACTGACTGAGGTCGCCTGCTGCCAAGTAACCTTGGAGTCTGGACTTTTTCGAGCTCGTTCTGGGCGGAAAGATTAGGAACTAGGGGCGACGATAGAGTCCCGTTGATAGAATAGACTTACGTCAAGATGACCGCGCCTTTTGCCTTGGTCCATGCAAGGAGAACTTGGTCGTCAGTTACTCCGAGTCGCTTCGCAATTTTCTTGACAGGTTTGTCAACTTGACCACCAGGACGGGAGGTCACAGGGCTGACAAAAGGAAGGCCATGTTTTTCAGCGCATAATGGGCCGTGATAGGGTAAATTACTTACGCGAGAGCACTGTATGCTTCGATGACTATCCCATTCGCAGCTGCGTAATCCATAATGGGCACCTGCTGGGCGTAGACGTAGGGATGAAGAAGAATCTATGATTTGACATAGTCAGCGAAGAAGAATGTCGGGAGATCCGGAAGTTCAGCAACCTGGTTGACGGCTGGTACGATTTTAGCAGACGCTACCAGGATCTCCATGTCTTTGACGCTGAAATTACTGATCCCTATGCTTCTGCAAAAAGTATGGTGGTTTGATATAAGAAACGCGGACAGTGACAAGAGGAAGAGACGGACTTGACAAGCCCTGCATCTTTGAGGCCCTCCATTTGTTTCCAAGCAGTCGGAATATCCGGAACTGCCAGTCGAGGGGAATGAATGAGGTAGAGGTCAATATATTTGAGCCCCAACTGGAATAAAATCATCATAATTTTGCGATCAGAATGAACAATCAAGTCTTTTATGCAAACTTACATTTTTCAAACTATTCTTGATGGAGGTCTCGATATCCAGGCCATCCAAACCACTATATTTGGTGGTGACAAATAGGTCTTCTCTTGAAAGACCACTTTCTCGAATAGCTACGCCCGCTTCTGCTTCATTCCTGTATGCCTGCGCAGTGTCTGATGAACATTCATTGGGTAAGTCGTTAAGCGAAAGATTCGCGTGTACTCAGATTTACCGACATGACTGAACCCGACTGAGATGGCTTGGTCGACTTGATCGGTTGTGGTGTGTCCTCCAGGAATCTTCCAGGTCCCAAAACTTGGAAAATCAATGTGAATGAGTCTGCATTGGTCATGCTTCAAAGCATTGGACACTCACCCAATTCCGGGTATGGCACTACCTGAAATAGAGTCAGGGCTTTTTTCCTAGTTCAACACGATGACCATAGTCTCACCGTCGTTGAGCTTGACTAGATCCCAAGGCATTTCGACTTTCGAGTTGGTGGAAGATGTTTAATAAGCAAACTGGCAGCAGCGTTGAGGGAAGAACGCTAGGTGTGAAGGAGATAAGGTCAGTATATGTGTTGGTGTGGGTAAAACCAAGACAGAATAAGAATCATATTGTGCACGGTAAATGAGAGAAGCATGGTGATGGACAAAATGACAGCATGGATGGAGATTGGGATAAAAATGTGTTGCGGCAAGAGGCCGTGACGTTATCGCATTCTGTCAGCCTGGTCGTGTTCTTAACATGGGTTTTGGGGTTTTTCATGATCCTTTAAATTCTTCACACTCTGACAGCACAAAAGCAGGGACATGACTTGTGGTGGGGGCCAATGGCGATGATAATGTATCTTAGATGGCGAGTGAAGGATAACGGGATATGAAAGAACGATCCCTACAACTAACTATGTATTGTGTTCTTTACCCATTCTTTACCAATATTTGAGATACCGAGTCCTGGCGGAATCTCGAGTTGTTTAGAGATAGATGCTCACTTTTGAAGAAAGTCACAGCTTTTGATTCCCCCCTGAATAACAATGTCGAGATCTCCAGCTCAAGGCCAGCCTTTAGTCAGGCATCCTTCCTTTTCCCGGCTTTCATCGGTCTTGACCCTGTTGGAACCAGTCCGAAGAACTGCAGCAGTTGAACAATTGATACAACTGTCAGCATCACGCATAGAACTTGTCCGTATGTCCACGTATTCTCTCCAATACCGACATCATTCGCTCTGATGGTGTACTCGATATTGCGCACTAAGACGGCTGCAACAATGCATGCAACCATGGAACGCCATACTTTGGGGTACCGTAAGGCATTTTTCACGTTAAGCCACGATACACGGAGAATGAACATGAGACGGGTCGGCGAAGGTTGTGAAATCGGGTAACTAGAAGCAGTGGCGGGACGAGGTAGTGAATAGTTGTCAAGATAACGTCCATGATCCTGTGGTGAGTTGTGAGCTTTGATGAATTGCGGGGTAGAGTTGTCGAAGAAACTGGCAATCAACGAGAAGGCGATGATATTTATCCATGATCTGGGTCGTGCCCACGTGTACCCTTGAGGTAGATTATGCCACTTCCGTCGCGCGTCTTCAGAAAACAGAGCCTGCACTCCCAAAGTAAAATTCAGGGGAAAGAACATCGCCTGGAAGATATTGAACAAAAGGACGAGATATGCAATGAGTAGGGAAAAGGATCGTGTCCTATATCCTATTGCAGCTTCAAAAACAAACCAACCGCGGGTCAAAACATGGGCGTTACACTCGGGCTGACTGCCAAAACAAGGTGCCATGAGAGTGTACCATAGAAGAACGGCAGTGCTGACCAGAAGGCGAATACGGATAAGAAGAAACATGTAGGGCCCGCGTATCCGGGGTGGAAATACTTCAACGATAGTAAGCACCACAAGTGGTAGCCCTTGCATTTTGGCAACAATTGTAACGTGATATAAAGTGAGTTGATGCGTTGCAGTCGACACGAGAGCGGTAAGGGTGAAGGCGGTGGAGGTAACGAGAAGTGCCCACGATGCCGGGATCGCACCTTTACGGGAAAAGGTAAGGAGGACACTGGCGATAAAAGTCTGCAAATATAACGCCGCTCGACCCTTGAGGAATCACGTCAGTACTTTTGACAAGATTCAAGGAGATATGACATACACCAACACCCGCAACATCAGGATTTGGAGATATTTCGCAGGGATATTTGCTCTGGACGACTATGCACAAGCGTCGTTCCACGGAACCGAATGGAAAGAAGAAGAGATGGAATCCTGCATATAGCAGCGCGAACCCAGAAATGGCAGCGATAAAAAACAAGGGGATTTGAGAAAATATCGCTTTCCACCTCGGTGGTCTATGGAAAGTAAATTGTACATTTTTCCAGCTCTCGTTATCCATGTATGCCTTTTCGCGTTGACCGCCTGCTAGGTCTAGACCCTCAAAGGAGCGGAAGGCGTTGAATTCACCATATATCTTGTTCATGATACGTGCAATCGGTGGAGGGGGTTTGGGAATGATAGGGAGCACACGGCGTCTGATGAGAGACCCGTCATATCGGATAAGGATTGATTGCGACTGGGAGTCAGGACGGATGAATCGAAGAAGAGTTCGAGCCTCGAAAGACTTTAGGAAAGTCAACGACCCAGGATAAGGGAGCCTATAACTTTCCATGAGGTGTACCAAAGGAGTGGGAGGGGTGTCGTGAATCTTCGTACGCGTGCAACGGATTTGTGCTTGCTGTATACCGTAAGGCGTAGTGGAAAGGTCGAGAGCGGAGATCAGCCGCGAAAATTTACGGATGGATGAACCACCATGAAGAATATCTGACCAACGGGAATCATATTCCGTGTCAGGGCTCTTCAAGTCTTCATCTGTTCCAAGCGTCACCGTAGATGGGTAATGAGTGCCCGACGAGCTTGGTGGATACATGTTTGACAGGCTTGGAGGATCGAGATTGCCTTCTTTCAGGGCATAGTAACGGGATGTTTGCATAGTTAGGATGTGAGTCAAACTTTGCTGCCAGAAACAGGCGCTGGTTTGCAGCGACGCCAGCGATTTCCAGGTGAGAAACCTGGAACGTCGACGTAGTCCAGTTCAAAGTTATACCTGAAAGGATCGCATACACATGGGCCGAAAAAGGCTGCAGGCAGGCAGCAGTCGATCCAGGCAGGCTTGACAGCAGGCGCAAAGCAAGGCCGTTGTCAGCTTAGTGCCAGTATCCTTGTGTTGGCTATGTAACATGGTTAGGCCTGGTTAGGGTTGAGAGTATGGATCGGGACGACCTCGATTACTTAGAGGCATGGGTTCTTGACCTCCAAGCCGTCCTTGAATATAATAATGAGATCGACGGATTCTCGTTCTTCACACCACTTTGCACGTCCACTTGACTATCATCGTTACATCCTGACACAAAATGCCGACTTTCCTGCCTCTGTCCACTGTCAAGGAAATACAAGATACGTGCGTACCATCCGAAGTCAAGGAATATGATCTAGCTATCATGGAATGACAGCTAGCAAGTCAATCGAGCCAAATCGCGTGGCTTGCTCCTCGTATACTTTCACTCTCCGTCTTTGCATTGTCAACGGAAGAGGCACCCTGTTGAGGCCACTCAGCAACCACTTGTACACTTCCTTTCTTCCATCCATTCCACTCCAATACACGCACAGCTCCGCTCCCGGTGGGAGAGGCTGTGGCATCGTCATCATCGGTGAGAAGTATCCACAGACCATCCTCGTCTCCTCCATAGAGGGACTTCGGGAGGATGTCGATGGCGTTGGCTTTACCGCCTGATGTCGGTGTCTGGAAGCGCTCTGCTTCATCAAAGCCTTGACTCGAGTTTGGCAAGTTTATGAAATATCCATTTGTATCAAGAGGGAATATACTTAGCCATCCACGTGAATCGGTGGTTGAGCCACGGGTGGTCGTAATAAGCACTCGAGGGACAGGATTGGAAGGTGTGGATGGTGAAAGTAGAAGGGTATCTCCACGAAAATGATGTTCTGAGCTAGAGGGCGAGGATGTCGATTTTGAGTCTGCCACGCTTTGAGGCAAGAGAGAACGCGACGCGATAAGCACTAGGGACGTGGGTAGGATGCGATATGCATCTACAAGGTTGGCTGCAATGCAATAAACTGAGCCCAATACGAGGACAGTGACTGGATAACATACAATGTTCTGTAACACAATACAGGACTTTCCCGTTCGGATGAATCTTGACATGTCGAGGGCCGTCGTTAGCATCTGCGCCTCGTGGAGATGGCACAGACGTAATGTGCGTTAGAATACCAGTCGCCCGGTCATGGCTAAACATCTCGATAGTGCTTGATCCAAGCACGGGCGCGAAAGCGAGTTGAAGTGAAGGAGTAAATTCAATGCCATGCGATCCATATCGCTGTCAACTCCAGTGGGTAATATATCCAGTGATCAGCGCGACGACATACCAACGCCACTCTAGTTTTGTCGGCCGTCGCAAGTTCACTTTCAGGGACAAAGAGTATTTGCTGGATTTTCTTATCGAATCCGCCTGTGCTAGGGTCAACAAGATGCACCTCCCCCGTGGGTCCACCAGCAGAGTAAATTCGTGAGAAGGGAGGAGGCACGGTGATGTATGACGATGTAGCGGCTGCCTTCGCCTCAGTTTGGAGTTTCTAGAGTTGCGGGATTTTGTTTGAATACACACTTATTGGCACAGTATTGATATGGGTAACCCTCCATTGTTCCGTGCGCTCCACATGCCAGCTGGAAAGGGAAGGCGGGAGCGCCCAGCTTGTCGTGTAAATGCGATCCCTACGCCCATTGGCAGCTAAGTATTGGTGGGGGCCATAAGCTGGTATAGTTTGGATGTGAGATAATGAGCGTTTCGAAGGCGAAAAGGCAAGCAAGAAGAGGGAAAGAGAGCGGAATGAACCCGATAAGATGTGGTGGCTAGCTGTACTTTCCGCAACAAACGTATTGTTTGAAGCAAAGTTCAGGGTATTCTGTACATCCATTACATCCATAGATAGTTGCCAACAGTGAGAAGTTAACTTTCAGGATACAGACTGAGAGAAACCAGGAGGATGTAAGTAGGGGAAGTTGAAGCTCAATAAAGAGCATATCGTTCATGGGGCGGGAAACCTAACCCTGAAACAGGGTCCCATGTGCGTTCCCTTCGGGCGGGTCTTCTCAGAACATCTTCTCAGGGAAAACCATGAGACCCCAACTGGCCGCTCCCACATATAAACAACCATAGGCTGTCGGTCTCCAATATCATTCTATCAGCCATGCTCACTATTCACGGTGTTCTATTATCCGCTTTCTTGGGCATAGGCCTTACCCTCGCACATCACCACCCCAAGACGGACCATGAGATAGAAGTTCAACGGGCTCTTCAAGCTGCAGCATATCATGTGGGCCTTTGCCTATTCGTAATTACTACAGCTGATTCTTAAAATCAATTCGATCTCCTAGTGTGCGCCAGCTGTAGAATCGTTCACGGCGTCTCGGAAGAGAGCTTGGGCACAACAAGTTCTTGCAGGAACACCAGGACTTCCAGGACACCAGCAGCTATTCTCAACGGAAACATACGGAGATCTTGCGGATTCGCCCCACCAGCACTCAGAACACAGTTCTGGCGATGCGACTGACGACGAAACCTTCATGAAGTGCACTCCGATATCCGATACCCACATCCAGAATAACACTTGTGTACTCGCGCCTGAAGTGACCGAGGGGCCGTATTACCATACAGAGGATCATCCGATACGACAGAACATCGCAGGCTATCAGAACGGCTTGCTTCTGGTACGTCGGATCTCAATTTTGCTCTATGTTCAAGAACTAACTGGGCGATTAGCTTTTGGATATTGGTGTGATCGATGTGGAAACATGCAAACCTCTGCCGAATGTTCTGGTTGATATCTGGCAAGCTAACGCGACAGGGTCATATGCAGGTGCGCGTTTCATGTTTCTGAACATATCTGTGTGACTTGACCCTGAACGACGACGTTGATTAGGACATCCCGTGCCACACCCTCATCTTGTCGGTGAGAAGCCAGCGTCAGAAGGCAAGCGGAGAGGCCTTCTTTCGTCCTTTCCTCGTACAGTCCACGAAGAGACGTGGCTTCGAGGTGCATGGCCAACAGATAAAAACGGTGTCGTCCAGTTTACCAGTGCGTGGTATGTTATCTACAGTGATTCATTCTGACGAGTTTGTTTTCCATACATCTAGCTATCTACCCTGGTTACTACACCGGAAGAGCAACCCACATCCACACCAAGGTTTTTCCAGAGTGGTCGGTAATCCAAGAGAACAACACATTCAAGGCTGGTCGACTATCTCATGTTGGGCAGTGGTTCTTCGACGAAGACTTGAACACAGTCATTGACAATGTGCGTCACTTTTCGTTGCACATGTTTCATGCTCATTCTCATATTGCAGATGTACCCGTATGTAACGAATCCCATTCGAGATACTTTGGGACGCACACGGAACATTCAAGACTCCTTGAATATATTCGCGGACAGTCACGGCGCTGAAGGCAAATATAACCCTGTCTTCAAGGTTCACCTACTAGGTGGTGTTGTCTCGCAAGGGCTCGTTGGGTATATCACCATGGTAGGCTAGAATCGTGAACGTCATCTTCAAAGCCAACCACTAAATTGCTCACAATGCAGGGTGTCAACGCCAGCGCATCCTATGACAATTTCTGGAAACCATAGTAGGTCGACGGAACTCGATTGCTCGTTCATCGCCATGCTGTTGTAATAGAAATGTTTTCATTTTTGCTCCCGCCTTCGGATCGCCCTCCGTGAATTATTGATGAACAAAAGAGTGAACGATCAAGAGCACTATAGTCCTAGATGTGTGAGGGATACAATACTACGAAATCGAAATTAGTGAGGTACATAATCGGAGCCCTGTTTGCTTGAAGGAAGAAAAATATGACCGAGACAGGGGTCGAACCTGCAATCTCCTGATGCCAATCATTACAGATCGTAGTCAGACGCGATGCCATTTCGCCACACGGCCAGATGACAATGATCCACCATAGACAGTGTCAGTCCGATTCGTATTGGTGGGATGCAAACAAGTTGAATTTGGAATCTGGCTTTCAAATCATGGCCTTCCTTTTGACCACATAGACGCAGTAGACGCAAGAGCGTCTCGACAGTGGAACATAACGATAGCCATGCAGCATCACTCAAGATATGTTATAGCAACCTCGGGACTTTGTCGTGGATGTCAAAAATGCCGAACAAACGACAAAACAATATTCAGGAATATGTGTCATCTCAGCAACTACTATTCAATGAAATCTATTTTTATCTTCAAAAGACGGCTGCAGTTAGTCGAAACACTTGGAGACGATCCGTTGGGAGAGACGGACATATAAATATGGCGCATCCCGTGCATCTCGCCCTTCATAAACCTGGTCAAATTTCTGGTACTTGAGTATGGTATGACGCCGAGTTCCGGAAAGGCCAAAGACTGGAATTGCATCTGATCATCTCTCATAACACAGAGGCACACAAGTGAGCACGCTTTCCTTTCCGTCCAAGGTTATTCTCATCTATAGAAACACAAGACACTGTTGCCGAACAGTTCCACACAGCTATCTATCCAAAGGTGGAGATGGCGGTGGCGACAGGCATACCTGAAGAAAGCTAATCCTAGCTCCGGATAGGATTTTACCTCCAATCAGCCGTTGTCTATACCCATCTATGGCATGTCTCTTTATGCTAGTCTACCTTGTACATATTTCAAGGTGCGTGTTAATTGCGGATTTGGGGACTTCTGACATACCTTATCCAGAATACAGCGCCTAAATGCTTTACATGACGTATCCGCTCATTTATTCTCAGCTGAAAGCCTTGCGAAGTCGACCCATTGCGCGGTATTACCTCGCTTAATGAATTCTCCTACGATGGTCTTCGTGTGAGGAACTGTCAAGCAAGAATGATTGATGGGACGTCCAAAGGATAATCACATCACGACACAATCAGCCCGAAACATGTCGGAGTCCCATACTCCCCACCCAGAGCCACGAACGTAAGAAAAGTACTCGCTTCGTACCATTCAGCTGATTTTCCAACGTGACGAGCCAAAAGATCTTTATATGGCTCAGAATATCTCCGGAATGGAGGTACCGTGCAGGGGAAGAAGATATAACCGACTACTGAACAAGTTTCATATCCTCTGTTCATTCCACCCATGACTCTCCTCGTCGAAAGGTTTACCCTCGAAGCATCGCCTTCATACCCTCTAAATGTCCTGGCGACTCGATACACACTTGGACCTTCAGACAGTTACACTTCTGGCGACGACTATACACTGATCTGCATGCATGCGATAGGGTCCCATAAAGAATCATGGGAGGTTACCATCAGAGCCCTTTTGAGCATGGGACGGAGGGCTAGACAGTCGACGTATCATATCAGAGACGTCTACTCCATCGAGTGTCCGAATCATGGCGAGTCTGCTGTACTGAACGAAGACGCCTTGAATTCGCTCTTCAAGAATCGTTGTGAGCTTCCCCGCTTAATCAAACTAATTTGTATACCAATGGGTGGCATGTATCCATTGTTAGGGCCCACTCGGGAATACACGAGAGCTGTTCATGCTTTCCTGACAGCTGGAACGTCTCGTGGGGCCAAGGTCGACTTTCAAAAGCACAAACTCGTTGCAGCAGGTCACTGCCTCGGCGCCTTATCCCTGTTAGATTCCAAGTACTTCTTAACACACACATCAATGATGACCGAAGCTTCCAGATTTTTCATGCATGAAATGAGGCCCCGTGTCAGAATTCAGTCTATCATTGCAATTGAACCGGGTTTCTCTCCTGGCTTGGATTATCCCGACTATCGCGATCTGTTTAGGAGGATGCAAGGTTGGGTATGGCTTCGGAGAGACGTCTGGGCGGACAAAAAGGCAGCCTTCGACGACCTATCAAGAAACCCTGTCTTCTCTGGATGGGATCAGTCCGTGTTGTTCCTATACATTGTAAGCCATTGTTCCCCGACACCTGAAAGAAGATGGCTCATTCTACCTCGACCAACAGGAGCATGCATTGAGCGATCACCCGGCCTCCAAATATCCACAGCCCTACACGTTTAAAGGCGTTGTTGTATCGACTACAAAGGAACAAGAGGCGGTTGAGTAACTAACAGCTTTTGGTGGTATCGTTTTTGACCCGGGCTTCTAGGCAACTTATAGGAGTGATGAACTGATAGGACAACCTCTGGACGCTTGCAATATTGCCGCTCGTGAAGTACCTGTCCACCTTATATGGGGAGACGTAAGCGATGTGTTGTATGTATTCTACAATTTCTTCGCATGGCATTGAGCTCATGCCCCGAAGGCCTAGCCATGTTAAACACTACATATCGGAAAAGTCAGGTGCTGCTTCAGTGGAGTTTATAAAGGGTGCAGGACATCTGGTAAGTCCCCGGCCTTACCTCCAGTAGTGACGGAAACTAAACCCTGCTTCGCAATTAGATATTGCAGCAGAAACCAGAGTTGATTGCTCACAAGATACATGACCGGCTGACTTTCCTGGCGCCCTTGAAGGCGGTACTTTAAGCTTCAAGTCTGTCATGTTTGATCAGGCTCAAATGCCTTTTTATCTTTGATTTTCGCCAAGGTCAGTCCTGACCGCGTATATACGACAGCTGTGGACATCAACTGAACCAAGTCTTGACAGATGGTACATATATCGCCTTAGGTCAATAGACCAATAATGATGCATGGTATATCACGAACAAGCCTATCTTACAAATGTACTTATTTTCCTGTGAATAATCCGGCGCTCTTCCAGTATCTAACCCACAGATGAGCATCACGGGCTCCGATTGCTGGTAAATCCTTCATCGTCTTGCTGATAGTTTGAGCTTTGACTGTCGAGAAGTTGGCCAAGCCGCCGCTTTCTGCGTCATGTTTATTCACTAGACGCAATGTCGCATCTGTGTCTGCAAAGGAACGGAAGAAGTCAAGGATCTTGATTGCGGGCTGGGCAAATGCTATATGAGAACGGCATCTCCGACTTTTCGAGAGGGTAACCTACAATTTGCTTGATAACATCATCTGTGGCATTGATCGAGCGTGCCTCTAGTAGCGAGAACCATTCCTTGAACGAAACCACTGGAATCCTGCTAGCTGATACTCCCTCTTGCACTAAGGCGTCGTTGATATCTGACATGAGAACTTCCCAAGAGACTGGTCGGGGATGGACGAGATTAAGAGCATCAGCAGATTTGGAATCTGACAGTGCGACGTCGAGGATAGCTTGGGAGACAGAATGCATCGGCAACCATGACGAGTACTACAGAAGTTTTGTTAACAACGGCTTGCAATCCAAGGAAGTCATTTACCCCGATAGCCGACGGAAGTGCGTTTAGATGGATACTCGATTGAACTAGAATTGGTACCCAATCGGTAATCGCCCAAGCCCCATTAGGGATTCCACCGCAAATCTGGCCAATTCTGAAGGATGTTGTCTGTACTCCGCTTTGAGATAGAATCTGCAATATGAAGCACAAGGGGTGATCAAGAATAAATCGAGAATAAATATAGAAAACCTACCCTTTCGGAAACATATTTGCTCTCTCCGTAACCATTGCCTACAGCGAAGCGAGGATCTGTGACGACTTCTTCGGGATATGGGCCTCGGGACTGATCCCAGGAATAAGCAGACGCTACGGATGATGTAAACAGAAACTTCAAAGACGAAGCATGGGAGCTCGAGCGTGCCAGGTCGATGAGATTTCGAGTTCCACGAATGTTGGGCTCGAAGGATGAGAGGGAAAGATTGAAGTCCAATCTCCAAGCGTTGTGGATGATGACCGTGACAGTGTTTAACAACTGCGAAAGGACTCGTCGCATGAGGTGTTAGTAAACGTTTCGAGACTTACGTACCTCGTCATAGGTTTCCTTCACAAGGCCTAGGTCACCCTTTGACATATCGCCTTCCACGAATACCAATTTGTTCGAGGAAAGAAGTTCAATGTCGAAACCCTTGTCTAAGAAACGCTCGATATGCCTTTGAGCAATTGTCTGTGATCCTTTTGATGGGCGATTGAAAGAATAGATGCGTTTGACCAAAGGATCACGTAGGATTGTCTCCAGAACTTGAGAGCCGAGGTTTCCGGTCGAACCAGTGATGAGCACTACGGCGACGTTCGGGCTACTGCCGTTATTGAGCCCAGCACGTAGTAATGGCTCGTTCAATCCAGCACTATATGTCGATATCATGTGCTCAATCTCTTCGGTTCTGTTAGTTGTTTCCACAAAGGCGGATGGGTCCTTGACAATTTGAACCAAGAACTTCGACAGCTTTGCAATCGATGGGTAAGTATAGATTGTGTTCTGAGCCACCAATTGAGCCGCTTTCTGAGTCTCCTTTGATCGAAGGGCGCCGGTAATACGTCGACGTAAGATAGTGGCACTCAAGCTGGATGATATTACTCAATAATTGTAGCAGAAACAGACCATTGTATCCGCACCTGTCCATTCCTTGCTCAAACACGTCTCCAGAGATTGAGAATTCCCTTCCTGAGTGAATATCTTCGATCTGTTCTTTCAACCAATGTTCGGTATTCTCCGTTGTCCATGAAGCAGGAGGAACGACATTTTCGATTCCTGTCGTCGATTCAACTGTTGCGTAACTAAGAAAGATAAAGGGTTAAGTTATAGCAATGACGTAGAGGGCTGTGTTATACATTGCTTCAATTTCCTCGTTGTACAACGACAAGGCTGCCTTGCGCATTATAGTCCCTTTCCCAGCACGAGGAAGAGGTTTATCAGGGGATGAGATGAGGACCAACTCTTTGAATAGCCTGCTGTACGTGGGCGCAACCTTGTTGGCCTCTTCGATGAACGGCCTGGGTGCTGTGAGATAATGAGATCAAGAGATGGACTGCACGTCCCGTACCAGATTAGGTTCCTCCCTTTCACTAATTCCGCCTCGTCTCTGGGGTTTATCGCATGCGTTGGCTTGAGCTCAATAAGAATACCAGCCTGGTCATGCTCGCGTCCAAATATTATCGCCCCCATGACACTGTCCCGACGGTAAGTCAACAATATGATGATTTTGTAACCTGTAAAGGTACCCACTGAGGGCTGTTCATGACAATATTTTCCATAGGAGCTGGAACGGTCTTCTCTCCAGTCGAGTGGATGATAACATCATCTTTCCTGCCGACGCTATATAGGAAGCAGTCGTCGGTGATAAGACATCACTGAGCCAATGCATTGACTCACATCTTCCAAAAGCCTGGGACGGTCGGGTGAGGTATGAACAAGTCAGAAGTTGCATAACCCTTCACGCCTGACATGTTTTCCACAGAAAGTTGGTGCTCTTTGCATGCCTAATAGCTCTGTGATAAGATCCATCATACGCTGCAGGGAAAACATACTGACAAGGATTTGCAATTCATATTTGCCGTCACCCTGAGCCTCCCAGTTCAAATTCGTCCGATCATCAAATGCCAACCATTCCCAGTCTTGCTTTCCACCAGGTTTTCGCATAGGATGCGTTGGGGCTCCGAATTCTGTCCCACCGTAAATCGGACAGAGATTGACACCTTTACTCGCCATAAAATCTCCTAATTTCGTGGGCACAGAACCGCCTGAGTACGTCTGTAACCCATTTATATTGGGAGAGAAGATTTATGAAGCTTTATGGCACGTACAATAAATTCCAGAGTGGCGAGGAAATCGACATAACGCTGATCTTGAGCCCATATCTGGAGGAGAGTCGGGATTGTTACCAAGGAGTTAGCCTTGTTTCTCCGAACATGTTCAAGGATGTTATCAGGGGTAGGCATTACGGGCAGTGCGGAAGGAGAAACAGCGATGGGGGGGTACAACGGGACCGGAGTAAGGGCATAGGTGTTGTGGAGCAGCTGCGATATGACGCCCAGAGTATGAAAGGGGGGTAAAGACATGCAAGCCATAGAGATATGTGGCTTGTGATCACCTATGTCGACGATAGGAGCTGCATATAGAACGGTAAATATCGGCAGCAATGAATGCGAAGAAGGTGGACCCACGAAAACTAGCCCAATGAACAAATGCCCTGTAAGTCTCCGGAATAGACTTTGGGAAGCCAGTACTTCCCGAAGAATGGAGATATAACATTATATCATCCAAGGGTGGCCGAACCGCCCGCTTAGGATATTCTTCGAAAGGATCCGTTAGCCGCTCTACCCCGAGTTTAGGATAAATCTCATGAAGTGGTGGCATTTCCTCAATGATCAACTCGTAAACTGGCTGGCTTTGTGCAAGTTCCGTCCTGATTTCAGAGATGAGGGGGCGAAGAGTCTCTTGCGTGGTGAGCAATCGATGGCATGACGTTTCCTTGATCATCTTGATGATTGCAGCCGCCGTGTTTCGAGGAGACATAAGATAGGGCTAGTTAGAGGTATTCAGTATCCAAAGCATCATTCAAGGATGGACAATCTTTTTACAATCAATCCGCCCCTCATCATACCGATGGAAACTGCATGATATAGGAGAGTGTCAGAGAGGGCGACAACTGCAACGATTTCTCCCTCGGAGCCACTGCGTTGGGGACGCAGTCTATGAGCTACGCGATCGCAAGCCCGACCAAACTCGACGAAAGTTATTTCGGCAATAGTCGAACTACCGTCCTCGTGAAATGTGAACATAGGCTTATAAGGGTTGTACTTGGTGTGGAAGTCAATAGACTCTGGAAGGGTGACCGAGCCATCAAGAGGTGGAAGAACGCGTGTATCGCCAGAGAAGTTCATGATGGTAGAGTCACTAGTGGGGTTGAAACCAAAGCATCCTAGGTTTTATGCAAAACTCATATTGAGGACAGAATACTCCGTGTGAGCAATCAAATGATCTTGATTCCATGTACGACCTTAATGTTGGACTGTATTTTTAGTGCCCGATCGAAGATGAGTTCTGTGACTTCTGAAAACCTTCATCAGTGCCAATGGCAGTCATGAGTATCCGGAAGCTGTGCCACAACTTCGTGTCCAATGTCCTTGAGCTATCAGATGCTTGGATAGTTTCAAATGACAGAATTGGAGGATTCTACAGCCACTGGAACAGCGCCTAGCGCCAGCGCTGTATACCAGAGTTGCATGCTGAAGGACTGTGGAAGAGTTCGCGATGACGACGGATCTTTCTCTGATCACATGACCACTGCAGTGCAGAAGCTCTTGATAAGCAAGGCAAAACATCATCTTTCTCAAAACAAATGTGTGTTGCTTTGGTAGGCGGTCTCTGCCATAGCACATGCTTCCGACCTCTGACAATGTTCGTCGTAAAACCCTTGCCCTGATTGATTGAATGCTACTCTCTGACGCAAAGACGACCGTAAGCTGACTCGAGCCAGATGATTGTCATACTTGACTATCGACAATTCGTTGCATCATTCACATACGAACTTGAATGGTACTGACTCGGACATTACTTCCGTGGCATATGCTCATGGTTCAAACGTTTATGATTGGTCTATGGTAAAGCGATGTGCTTGTATATGTGAGCGTACACTCAAATACTGATATCTTTGACTTGACAACACCCACTCGATACATGTATCCTTGAATTTTGACAGGTATTCCAGCCTATGGAATTTGAGGATGGACCCAATGGGAGAATGTGGCGGCCTATGGTAGTTTGAGACGTGGATTCTGACTCCACTCTGCGGTGATCTATCACTTATCTGTATATAGATCGGAACAGCCAGATATCATGTACTAAGTACCATGAGATGATGATTCCCGAGTTATGACAGGCTCCATTCAAGCGCTCTGATATTAACCTGCATAATAGTTACTGGGTTTCGATACTTGAATCATAACAGAAGCATTGTCTAAGGTTTCTATCTGCGGTTCAGTCACCATGATTGTGAAGAAAAACACTTCCCTCAGAGTGTCATGGGCATAAACAATCAAAAGCAAGAGCGCTGTTATGGATTCGGGAAGGAGTCACTTTGATCGGCCCAGAGGATGTGCATGCCTCTTTACGTAGCGGATTCATCATTGCCTCCACGAAGACATGATCACCTCAAGAAGGAGTGGGCTGCAGCCAGAGTTTCAAGTCGATCAAAATATCTGGCAGCCCAATACATACTTCATTCATCTCCTGTGTACAAGGTTCTGGGTTGCCAATGGTTTCCAAAGTCAGCAGTGTGTACCAAAGAACATGAACAATGTTGTCAGATTTTGACCTGTGCTTTCTTGGCGGCGCGCGGCTGCCCTTACGATGCACAGTTTATTTTTAGATCCCAAAAGGCCAAGAAATGTGGGGATTCTCGCCTAATTCCAGGTACATGTTCATATGCATGATGCACGTCTACCATGTCCATTGATCAACAATGATGAATGGTCGGAGCCGGGTAAATCGTTGCAACGTTGGATCGCAATACCTTTCTGCCATCAATCACGAGGCAGGAATATATGACCTTGGTTCTTGCTTGACTTTATACAGCTGTGCTCTGGAGGCCTTTTGGAAACATGGGAACTGTCCAACAATCATCTCATGGAGTCACGTTGGCTTGGTCTCATGCCCGCAACTTCATAACTGCACAATACAATGAAGTTCACCACCTCTATATTTATACGACATTTCTTAATCGTATTTTAGGAGGTTTTCCCAGAGTCTTCTATTCGATCTTGTTCATCAGGGTTCCATCCCTTCGCCTTGATCTCCTCCACAACGGTCTCATGCAGAACGCGGGCGGCGTGGCCTTCTTTGTTCTTGTAGAATATGATGTCACCTTCGTCCTCAATGAATTGACATTGGGTGAAAGAGCGGTACAGAGCATAGAAGGTCGGCTGATGGATTGGGATAACTCTAAGCAGAGGATACAGTGATCAGGGCGGGAGGCTTACCGTTGAATCATAATTGTAGTCCCCTTTCAGAACGTCTCTGACGATCTTGGTTATCTCAGGCCCGTTATCTGCGAAGATGGCGATACATCAGTTTTATGTCTTTTCCTCAGTGGAATTCCATACAGAAAGGCGCTCGGAGGAAAAAGTCTGCAAATGATTCATCAGTGACTGCTCATCATACTCGGTAATTCACGTACGATGCGCGACATGATCATGACTGATGTTATGGAAGAAGAATCTGCCCATCCATCCTAAGAGCGGCCTATCGACTGTGGCAGCAGCTCCTCGTAAGAACGACCATTCTCCCTTTCGATAGTGTGGAATGGTTGGGTCGGAGTGGTGAAGGAAGGTAAACATAACTGTGATGAAAACGAATTTTAGACTATGGGACAGCAAGATCAAGTATGCACTCACCGATCCTGCGTTAAAGAAGGACTTGTCTGTGAGATCGAACATGGGCGTGCATGATTGGTAACTCACCAGTGATTGACAAGCTAAAGAGATACTTTCAATTTCAGGACGTAGCATGCAAAAATATTGACTCACAACGTATGGAATTAAGTAGTACCAGAAGAAAAACCCTTTGCCTAGAAAGTAGAGGATGGTCGCCATTGTTCCAATACCGATGTTGGACATCACAATCGAGAAGCCTTGTAAGGTAGTGTCAATGATGTCGTTCCTCTAGGGAACGAGGAAACCCACGTTGTTCTTTCTTGAATAATGGCGAATTCGGGTTGAAGTGATTAGTTCCAGCAGGATACATCGGTGAACCCATAGTATTTTGACTACCGTCAAAAGTCAGTTGTAAAACACTCTTATATTCGTAAGAGTAGACTCACGCGAGATAGATCCACCAGCCGCTGTGTCCGAGAGTCAGGGGAATTTATCATATTGTGAGAGAAGAAGGACGTACAGGGCTTGCATGATAAACATGCGGAACATTGTGTAGATTGGAGTTTCCTCGAATATTTCAGCATAGTCGGCCTTGGTCACTGACTTCTCATCTGGGAGCTTGAATTGACTGCGAGTGTAGGGAACGTAGTTTTCGTCGCGCTCCATGGAAGAAGTAGCTTTCTGTAATCCTTTCGTGTGAACATAGGCTCCACATAGGCCCAAATTTTCACTTACATGATGGGCATGATGAGTCGAACGCCAGGCAAAGTAGGGTATCATGAGGTACTGTCGATGTCATGAGATTTGCATGGCATGAAAGTTTGATATGTTCACTTACGGAGTGTAAAATGTAACCGACAGTGTTGTTGACCTTCCCATTCTCGTACAGGGAAGTATGTCCAGCATCATGGCCTATGCGATGTCCCAGTAAACCTTCGATTCACCACACGCAATGATAATCTTACCCAGACAAAAGATACCTGCTCCGACGAGGCCCTGGAACCACCAATACGTAAGCCACATTGTGGACTTCACAATCGTTTTCTGCCATCCACTTGTAATGTAGCCCCCGAAATCTGTTGCTGCCCATGGTGTAATCGAATATGCAAATTTATACAGAAATGCGGTGAAAATGATGTCTCGGATAACATAAAGAGTAGCCCGCGCCGGGTTCTCTAAGGATGTCATATCAGCGGTCTGCGCACCTCCACGACACAGTGGGAATGCGTACTCTTAAGGAGGTGTTTCGGGACTGCGTCGTGGATCTCTTTCAGTGTTACTGTCGGTGGGACGAAAGGCTTATTCATCCTGGAAATCCATTAATCATCTGGATGCAAAAATCGTGCAAGAAGTACTCACCGTGCTTCGTATTCTGGCCCATTGCGGAAAAACATATCGGTTGTAGACCTCGTTCACGCTCGAGGTGAGGAAGGTGGGCAGAAAGAGGGACGGTCACTCTCGCAGCGCCTGTCAATTATATAGACTGGCACAGATCGACACGGGATCCACTAGTTTAGGTTACTCTGAGCTACTCAGAGTATTCAGAGTACCGTTCCCAGAGTGCTCAAATTTCCTTCACTTCTTCGTGAGAAATATGTTGAGTTACTTCGGTTTGGCGGAGTGCGGAGAGGGGGGGCCTCCAGATGTGCCAAAGGATGGTTATATATAGTAGACTGAGATAGACCCAATAAAAGATCCGTGTGATATCGCAACGAGACAAGCTGTCGGCACAAACCTTTCTCCATTCTTTTCCCATCAAGCTCCAAGACTCAAACCATCACTACTGGGGATTGGCTTACAGCGCGCAATAGCTCCTGTAGTCTCTAGAGTCTTTTGCCTTTCCTTCCTCATCGGACGCCGGGTAGAGGTTGTAAGTTTGACAGTGCGGGCCGACGGAGTGAGGAGTGGAAAGACCGAGGTAGTCTTGACCTCAATGTCAAAATAGGACAGATTCGCTGGATAGAATGGCAGGTGTAGAGCAACTTATGCATAGGGTCCTCATGATATCCGTCAAAAAAAGTGCAGGGTAAGTGACTATTCAAACTTCGGAGCAGAGAAGATAAGTACTTAATAGACGGGTTCACTCTGTGCTGTCCGGATCTGTGTACCTGACCTCTCTCAAAGGGGATGAACCCAATTATGGCCAAACAAATGACCTGTCCAACCAGGTCCAACCTTGGTCCAACCACTCTCCGTTCTTTGTCCTTTCGAACACTTTCCTAGCGCAACATGGTCACGTTTAAACAACGTGAAGCTGCAATGGATAGCGCAACTGCTACAGGCAACCTGTGTTCTCGTGCTCCTACATGTGTTTCGGCGTCTAGGTCGAAGTCTTACTGGGCACTTGGTTCAAGCTATACGACACAACACTGGGCTGAGTCTCTAGCTAATGGGTCGATTGAAAGTAGCTGCGCTGGTCTGGGTCTATGTAATCTGAATCTCGTTGCATACTGTTCCCGTAGATATGCATGCTTGACTTGCTTGACTTTCACACAGAACCAATACTCTGAAAGCTCTCCAATGGCATCTATGTGTACTACTGGATGGGCCCGCCGCCATCTGAGTTTCTACTCAACTTATTCAGCTCCAGCCTCTTCTCATCTCGCTTAAAACCATCTGCCAATGTACGTTCTCGACTTGGCTGCGGCTCGAGCTATGGCTCTCTTACCAGACAGAGCGGGATCAGCTTGCGATTACAATGGGAAAATCACAGCGACTGCACAGTTTAAAAGATTAGTCGATACCGTTCCTCAATCCCAGTGAGAATGCTGGCTGTTTAGTTTGGTTTCTTTTGTTTACTATCGGTATTGATTAGCACAACTTATGCTCATATAAGTTGCCATCGGTTTTGCATTGACAACGTTTCTTAACAGCCTTGGCAGCTGAGCAAATTCACGAGAGCATGAAAGAAAAGCAAGTTGAGAATTGATGCCTCAATTCTCAACTTGCTTTTCTTTCTCACCTGTTGGGCAAAGTCGCTTATGGGTCGGACTTTTACTGGGCATCAGCGTCGGTGTTGTCTGCCGCATCTACTTTGCACCTTTAACAGTCGTACCACCCGTGACTTTAAGCTTTTGCGGTATGAGTACATTGCTCAAATATGCCCCGAAACTTTCAGGAGGAAAGGATAACTATAGCGGCTTATTGAAGTTCGGTACCCTCCTCAACGGCGGTCGGCATTTGCACTCTTTCAAACGCCGCGATATTGTAGCCTTAGGTAGTTGCTACGGAGAAGCAAAGCAAGTTTGAGAATTGAGGACTACTCAAGTGTGGATGAGATGAGGTCGAAGAATCCAGTGTTTGCTGACACGAGTGATGTAATCATTTATCTAACTCAATCCTGAGCCAACGTCGAACTGCATAAACATTTGCGAGAAAGTGCGACAAAACATTGAACTCAAGAAAGTTCAATATGGAGGCCGGTTGCTTGCCGGTTGCGGTCGATCTGCCCGCATGGAACTCTCTCTCTCTCTCTCGTGACGGGTGCGAAACGCCTTTCGATCAAAATCGACCTCGACGGAGGATATATATGTCACATGGCCGCTGGCGTACAGCATCTGCGGGAGCGTGAGCAAATGCTCGAAACCGAGCTGAGCTCCCTACCACAACCTTCTCTGAGTAGTGCCCTGGCTGGTATCTACCAAAAACTTTGCCCTGGTGGCAGTTTATAACAATGTTCAGTTCCTTCAAGAAATCAAATGAATACAACAAACCCGCGAAAGCTTTGAAGCGCTCCCGTGCTTTACAGTCACATCGAGTAGGACGAATTTATGAACCCGACTTAAACGACTTGCCTTCTCGTTCTCGGTCGTCACCTCGATCAGCACGATTCTTTGAACCCGAATCGGACGACTTGCCTACACGACCTCGACCTGTTCGAACGCACCCCGAAAGACCTGTGCCAATTGTCGGTCTGCCGGGGCTGCCTCCTCGTTCACTTCCTACCAGTGTGGTCAAAGACCGTAAGAAGGCTCTAGCAGATGGGTGGTTTGCCAATGCCGGAACGTGAGCATTATCATACATCCCGCAATGTCTACTCCAGAGCTGAATCATGAGCAGTTGGCTGGCCCAGTTCCGACCATGGTCGGCTCCTTCTGATGCTTCTGGTACTTCTGGCACTTCCGTTTCCCCGCCACCGTATACGCCAAAAACAGCCAAATTTGTGAACGACGCAAGGTCTATCCACAAGGATTCCAGAGACCTCGAGGATTTCGACGACACCCTACCCGACGGACCCTTCGATTACAAGGATACACCACCTCCTTTGTACCAAAAGGTCGAGCCAGAAGGAGGTATAAGAGGATGGACAACAGTGGCTGGCGCGTAAGCACTCTTTATCCATACATGATTTGTAACATATTAAAACTCGTATCCTTCAGGTTCCTGATCCAGTTTTGCACCATTGGGCAAGTTCCCCTTCCCTTTTTCCCTCATACATTTTGGCGTCTAAACTGGCTGTCCAACCAGCTATTTGTTCACTTGGAATGTTTTTGAAGGTGTGTTTTAAGTTCCCTGCCTGAACATGAGACTGATCTTTTTTGTAAGATCATTACAATCACGTCTTTCTAACTGATCAGTCACCTGCCGTGGTGAGGTAGGAGACTCACTTCATGTAACGTTCAATCCGGGCTCAACCTCTCCGACAGGCTGATTGGAAGCGTCCAGTTCTTTTTGGCTTTCGGTCTTTCTCTCGTTTCAGGAAAACTCGCAGATGCTGGCTATTATCAACACGTCGTTCTCGGGGGCTCTGCGCTATTCTCAATCAGGTCCGTCGTCACTCCAACATTGGTCATTCTTCGTGCTAACTCCATACCAGTCTCTTTCTCTTGTCGCTCATCAACGAGGAACAATTCGGCAGAGTCAGTTTCCAGTTTTAATAATGATATCAAGTCTCTTGACTAAAAATTGTCTGGTCAGGTGTTTGCTTGCCAAGCTTTGGGTATGGGCATAGGAATAGGTCTTGTTTTCGTACCGACCGCGACCGCTTGCTTGCATTACTTCCGACGCCAGAGAGGGCTCGCTATTGGCATTGTCATGAGCGGAGGTTCTTTCGGTGGCATGATTTTCCCGCCCAGTTGAGCCTCTCTGTTTTTTCAGGGAAGTCCGTTACTTACCTATTAATTTTTTCAGTTCTACGGTAAAGCGAATCATGGATATTATCGACTTTATGTGACTCAATTACGATTTTCATCAATTTAGAGGTGCCATCCCTGGTCGCGGAATGGGTGGTGCTGTCCGCATTACTGCTTATATCATCCTAGGCTGCCTTGTCATTGCAAACTGTCTGATGGTCACCCCCCCAAAGGAGGAAGAACCATTATACCCACTTCCCCACCTCGACCTCGCCAAATACTCCAAAGAGTTGGGCTACATCTTCGCAGCTGCTGGGTAACGATTGTCCTGCTCATTGACGGTACATATGTCCTGACCAATCTTGCTCCGCAGCACGTTCCTCACCATGTTGGTCATCTATTTCCCTGGTGAGCTGTCATGTCTGCTTTGAATGTGCAGCGGGATATTCATATCGGTCTCTTATGAAGTGATGTACCTTGACCTTTTGGGACTCGAGCGGGGCGTTGACCAGAAGAGTGCTTTCACTTCCGTGCGTTCAATTGAAGCATACTAATGGTCGATGACGGAATTGAATTGACGATGGACATTTAGGTCGTTGTCCTGAGTTTCACGGGCATCATCGGACGTGCGTCGCTTGGCTTCGCTTCGGACATGTTCGGTGTCTGGAATGTGCTGATGCCCGTCAGCGGAGGGTTGGCACTCACTATGTTCACAGTGATCGGAGTGTACGTTCATGACTCTCGACACCCGAGTATTGTCTCTCATCATGAATACACGTCTAGGCAAGGAACAAAGTCGCTAGTTGTAGTGTCGATATTCTATGGGTTTTTCTCTGGCGCTTGTACGTCCCATCCTTGAGATATCAACAATGTAGTCTGATACACTAACGATCGCGCAGGGTTATCGCTCATGGTGACCGCCCTGTCGTCTCTTGCTGCTCGTCCAAGTGAAAATGGGTGAGTACCGCATCCTCCGTGGTGATTCTAAGTTCTTGCTAAACACCATCATTCAAAGCACTCGAGTCGGCCTAATCCTGACCCCCAGCAGCCTGGCATGTCTCTTATCGTTCACGATCCATAACGGCATGCTCACGCCCAAGTTCATGTGGGTCATACCGTCTGTTATCTCTGGGGTAAGTCTTTCCACCGCAATGGCTCAAAGTCGATCCTCATTCTATATGGACCGTTATAGGTTCTACTGTTGGGAGTCACCGCTTTGGCTTTTCTGTCCCGGACCCAGTTCTCGCAGGCACAACGCGCAAAGACTCGACGAGTACCACGTTTCCAAGGCTTTCATATTCTGTAATTTCGTGTATATTAGCGCTTTAATTTTGATTTGGGTTCACTCAAGGGCTGTATATGAGGTCGGTGGTCAAACAGGTTCGAAAATGTGATGATTTCAGATTCACTGAAGGTAATTGTCAAAGAAACTTCTGTTGATTTGATTCATTGGTCTATCTCCACTGGATCTAAGTCTGTCTATGAGTTGTACATTATCGTACTGTCACGAGTCTTCTGGACTCTGCAGTGCCGTGGTTATGGATGTCTTTTTTGTTCGGAGATGTACAATACCTGGGAAGGAGGGGGATTTGATTGTGCGGTTTCGACTCCCCCATGCAAGACTCCGATTCGCATCATCGAAAGCAGCTGTAAGCTCCGTAATCAGTTCAATCACCAATTGAAGGGAAGAAGACGGTTGCATACGTTGTGCGCAGCGTTTGAATGGGCAAGAACACCACCGAAGAATGCGGTCGTCATGTCTCTGCCGGAATTCGCAACAAGGTAGCGTTTTCCACCTGGATGCTGGTCAACGAATGCAGAGACATCATGGATAACTCCCGATATCAGGAGTAGAGTTCTCGTCCTTGAATCTTCCTGGACTACCGGAACCATGTTTTCAGCACCGAAATATATCAATCAACAAGAAGAGAGAAGATAAACTGACACGTCGTCCATGTAACCACTGGTAAAGTGTCCACCGGCCTCGGCCACTCTAAAGAGTCTTGAACTTGCTTCAGTTCTTTTAATTTCATAGCCAATTGGCCCTTGGCAATTTCGTTGCCAGGAAACACACGTAAATGGGTCGCGAGCCCGAGTTTGCCGCAGAGTGCGATAAACCATTTGGTGGGGTCATATTGGTACCAGAGAAATGCATTCCGATAGTCCATTGGGAATTGGTGGTGGAAGTTGTGATATCCTTCGCCCATGGTCAGGATGGCGGAGAGGAGATGGTCGCGTGGGGATTTCGCATCATCGTAGGGAGCTGATCCTAGCCAGTGAGCGATGGAATTTATGCAGAAGGTACTCTGCCTGTATATCAGATGGATGCGTTCAAGGGATGCGACTATAAGGACTGACATGATGGGCAATTGTCAGGCGCAACGCCCCCGAGAAGCATAACCCTCCTAGCCAATCGTCGAAGAATATTCCAGGTATGATGGTCGGCAGAACACAGCCGAAGAAGATAAGGAGTTTGAGATGATTTCGGTGTTGCCACTGGAGGAGTGGATCCTTTCTAAGGTCTGATACATCTGACGGTCCTGAGCGGAGTTCTGATTTAAACACCATCCAACCGATGTGGGTCCACAGCAGTCCGCGATTCGTGTTGTACGGATCGAGGTCGGTGTCGGTGTGCCGGTGGTGAGAACGATGAGCCCTCGCCCACCAATAACATGAACCTTGCACCGCACTAGTGCCGCCAAAGAGCAAGAACAGTTGCAGAGGAATAGATGCATTGTACGATCGATGCGACCACAGACGATGGTACCCTATTCGTCTCTTCGTCAAAATTCAAGAATACCGTACGTTTTACCCACGAGACGAGCTTACCTGCTGTGATGCCTTGAAGCCACGCGTCATATCTGTCAACACACGCGAGATAAATGTGTGGTGGCGCTTCTCACCTAACATTGAAAAAATGTAATATGCCACGGCAAAGAAGCCAGTATCGCGTCGAAGCCTGACCGACCATAAACCGTAACCTGCGATGAGGGGTGTTATGGTGAGCACCGCAAGGTTGAACCATCTGACTCCCTTTGTCGGTGGAAAGTTTTGTGTAAGAGATGACAGCATTTTGCCCCAGAGATATCCTGCTAACAGGTTCGACGTTAAGCACACTTCCAAGTCGTAACCAAGTCGTATCACAGTCTTCCAACGGTTGATATGAGAGGGTGCCAAGGAGGAAAGAAATCGGAAAATTCCACTAGATCCCACGAAAGGCTCCTGGCAGAGACATGCTGGCTTAAGTTCGAAATTAGACTTGCTTGGGAGTACGGATTCTGTCCAGGATCGCTGAGTTCTGGGCTGACCCTGTTTCTTGATATGGAAGGATAATACCGCTCTTTGCTAGAGAGAAAGCCACGAAAGAAGCGACAGGCGGCACGACTTTTGCGATACCGGGTATTCGGGAACAATGTCCTGTGATTTCGAATGTTGGGTTTCGTAATGAAAGTCTTCCAGAGCATGTCCTGTTGCATGGTTGCCGCCATTCGCCGCCGGACACTGTAGTGCTCGAGGTAGCTCGGCGGTACTATTTATATGGTGGTGCGCATTGCAGCCTAGAGTCATGAAGCCCCAGTCCGAACCAAGAGAGATCAGAGAGACTAACTCGAGACTGTGCTTTCATTGTCAAAGCCTTGTACCTGGCGAACGTTTAGGATTACCCTTTGCGTCCAGCGCATTTACGGAATGTCGTATGTTTAGTAACCATCGCGCTGACATCCGTCAAGTCTCCCATTGAGCAACCATTGAGTGCACTGCAAAGCAAATGGCTCGGAGAGAAGGTCTCGCTCCTGGATGAAGGTGTGGTGGCATCGACGTGATCAGTGAAGATCTTGGTTAAGATTTGGGTTGGGGCAGCCTGCAGGCGAGTCTAATAATGCTTGTAGTCTTGGTGAATGTTGAGGTTGGCTTCAGGCTGCTTCGGGTGTTCGTCGCAACGTCAAATAAGGAAAAGGGCACTACCCGAATTTTGACACAGCAAATGCCACACATCTTATACCGCAATCATACCTACCCTCCTTCCTCCTGACGCGTGAATAACAATTGGTCCCGTACTATTCTATGGCATCCCAAGCCGGTGCTGTATGTGTCCCCAAGTCTTGGTGGGACAGCACGATTGCAAAACTTTGCAAAGGTCTGACGCGTCAAATCTCAACCGTTCGAAAAGGCTTATTCTCTTCTAAGCGTATATGTCCCTTAGGCGACATGGAGCGTGTTCGGAGATTTCGCCGACATGTGCATGTGAACGCTTAGGCCTCATGCCTCATGACCCACTGCGAAGCTCCTCCCCTATGCTTCCAACGCCCCGTTCTCCGACCTTGAGATAGTTCCCAGGTATAACAATGACGAAGGTCCATAAAAATAAAGCTGAACATTCCCCCATCGATATACAACGCTACCAAGGAAGAGGAATTCCACGAAAAATGAATTACCACTCGTATATCGCGAGTGCCGTCTTCGTTGCGGTATGCAGCTCTATCCTTGTATATTCACAAGTGGACTCGAATGGTAGCTCGCTCTCTAGCGCATTGCCGCCTCAGGCTGTGGTACGTGCCATTCCTTTTCTCAGATATTTTGACTCAGCATAATTTCTCAGTTCGTGGACCCACGATCCTTCGCAGTCCTCGGGCCCCAAGGTCCATTCCGGAACGACTCTTTCAACGATCTCTTCAACCCAACGTCAACACCGACCCCCTTCTTCCAAGTATTCCATCAAGACTTCCTAGCCATTCTCGGACCCACTGCGTCTATCCATGAAGTAGCGTCAAATGCTACATTTGCCTTTGCGCATGAGGCGCCAATATACGTCGCCGAGACGGATGAGGTTTTCTTCGCGAGCAATGATGGAGGTGCGCTAGGGAATAGCGACTTGAACAGGAACAACGAGGTGGGAATGATCAATATGGGAGCAGTGGAAGCTGCGTTGAAAGGGTTGGCGGTGGGAAAGGGTACTGCGGTTGACGTTCCTGTGACGGAGGTGAGTAAACTTGCAAATGCTTGGCGTCCAATCCTATGCAAGTTGGTGTGAAAAGTGGAGAAAAAAGGAAACCGATTGAGCATTCGTTTCTTCTTTTTCGTCTGCCGAGTATTTTATTTCTTTTTACTGATGTTTTCTCCCATGTTAGTTGGTTCTGCCAGTTACCGTACAAATGACGAACGGGGGAACGGGCCCGTATAACTCCTCTTTGCTTCTCATCACATCGGGACGCGGACCGCTCCCGCCCTCCATCGTTCTGGTCAACCCGAAGTCACCGCACAATACTACCGTCCTCTTGGACAACTTCTTTGGAAGGCAGTTCAACTCGTTGAACGACATCAAAATTCACCCGAGTGGGGTGATTTTCTTTACGGACGTTGTGTGCGTTTGACGCGTGTTGTTCTTCTGTTGGGTATTCTCATTAACGCGTCACATAGATATGGGTTCTTGAACCACTTCCGCCCGGCGCCTCTTGTGCGCAATCAGGTATACCGCCTCGACCCTGTAACCCGTGCTGTGCGCGTCGTCGCGACAGATTTCGATAAGTGCAATGGGATTGCGTTCAGCCCGAATGGAAAGGTAGCCTACATGTAAGTCATTTCGTAGCCCTTCCGTCAATTCTCAGAGCGCACAGACGCTAATGATATTATTCAACAGTGCTGACACTGGCGCCGCGGGCGGGTTCCTGGGTAACAATCAAACAGAACCAGCCACCATGCAAGTTCCCCGATCCTTCAATCCTCAGCGTTTCCCTCCTAACCTTGTTTTTTCGTTAATCAGATACGCATTCGATGTCGACGCGAACTCACAAACTTTCCTCAACCGCCGAATATTCGCATACGTCGACACCGGAGTCCCAGATGGGGTACAAGTGGACAAGGCGGGCAACGTATACGCGGGATGCGGGGATGGTGTTCAGGTGTGTTTCCTTCTCTTCTCTGCTATCGGAATGAATTTAATACTCCCTCAATTCCATCAGGTATGGAACCCCCAAGGGACACTGCTTGGTAAATTCTTCCTCGGAACTACCTCCGCCAACATGGTCTTTGCGGGTGATGGCAGGTTGGTGATAATGGCGGAGACGAAGATCTTCGTGGCCAAGATTGCGGCGAAGGCGAATAAGGTCTCTTTTCCCTAAGGAGAAGATGTGCCCTTTCAGCCCCCTTGAATGCGAGATGTATATGTGTGCAGCCAAGCTAATAGCTGAGTACAACGATAGCGGTGTGGAATCAATTGAAATAAGAGGTGTTTTTGAGTTCATGAAATTCGTCCGAGCTTCTACGGCTTATATTAGACGTTCCTGAGGCAACATTGGCATCCTCGGCATCGATACACATACACATGAGAAGAATAGGTTTGCATAAGGCAGTGCATCTTCAGCCATTCCCGAACAGCCTCTTCGCACTCAGAAAATAAGCACGAAAGAAGGGTCACAACGGAACCTTCATAGGTTGTTTGGGCTCGGACGAAGTGCTCTAGAATTCCTTGAGCCTAACGTGAAACCATCCATGAGCATGGCAAGTGCTGCCAGCCTCGCGTGCAGCTCTGTGTTTGTGTTTCCTCAAGTGGGTACTGGCTCGCTTGTTGGACAATTCGCCACACAGTATTTCCTCTTGCTCAAAACCTCTCCAAAATCGGAGCCCGTTTATGAGAACCAAGCTCCTTCGCTGTTCTTGAACCCCAAGGCGCATTCCGCAACTCCTCCTTCACCCTGTTCAACCCACCTCCTTTCTTTCAGGTATCTCACCAAGACTTCCTACGCATCCTAGGACCCAATGCGTCCTTACACCAAATACTTGGATTATAACGACTCAGGTTTTGCTTTCGCTCAGATATATGATGCGGAGACGGATGAAGTGGAAGTGTTCTTTGCAAGTAGCGCTCGTTAACCCAAAGGTTGCCCAGGGCGCCAAATGATGTTACAGTTCTGTTGGACAACTTTTTCGGGAGACAGTACAACTCGTAGATCTATATGAAGGTACATCCCAGAGGGGCGATCTTCTTTACGGGTACTGTGCGCGTTGTTTGTGGATAATGCCCGACATCCGATCGAAATGGTTTTGACGCGTCGATGTGCCCAGAGCTGCGTAGAGATATGGATTCTTGTGACAGTTCCGTCCTGCACCCCAACTCTCTAGCCAGATGTACGGCTCGACCCTGTGACGCGCGCTGTACGCGTCGTTGCGACGATTGTCGATAAATGCAATGGCTTAGCATTCAATCCAAATGGGAAGGTAGTATACATGGAAGTGATGGGTCTGGTACAAGATCCATCCACCCTGTGATTTGGGTAACCAGCATGATAACATCGTCAATAGTGCAGATTCGGGTGCCCTTGGTGGCATTGCGACCGGGAGTAGCCCACCAACCGTGCCAGCTACCATGTTAGCTGGACCTGCTCAGGGGTCTAGAACCTGATCGAATCATCGAATCGCCCAAATATGCCTTCGACGTCGAGGCAAAAAGTCAAAGCTTCCTCAACCCGCGCATATTTGCCTACATCGCCACGGCGATTCCCGACGGATTGCAAGTAGATAATATGGGGAATGTTACGCGGGGTGTGGAGTTGGCGGAGGTGTGGAATTCCCAGGCACGCTCCTTGGTAAATGCTCTGTCGGCAACATCTCAGCCAACATGGTCTTTGCAGGGGATGGGGAACTGGTAATTTAAATGTCGGCACAAGTGTTTGTAGCGGCCAAGGCTAATGAGCTTTCCTTTCCTTCAGGAGATCGGAAATACTATGTAAACATGATGAGTAGTTGGTGGTGGCGGTAGGACAACTGTGATAGCATCATGCCGAACTGATTTCAACTTTCTACACTCTGTTTTACTGTCAAAGAGTGCGGCAGAAGAGCGGGTACACTTTGCGGCGAATAGAGTTGATTTGATTGGCTGGCCGGTTCATGTGTCGCGATTATTCACGTGGCTTGTTGACATAAATTTGTTAAATCCCGACTTGCTCCTTCGTCTCCAACCACATCCCGAAAAACACTCCTTCATCGCCGTCGTCGTCGCTGGTGACGATGCTCAACATCTCAAACAGAACGGCGAATGCTGTCCGTGCCCTGCAGCGTTTGGCTGCAGGCATGGCTACGGCTGCTCCCCGTATCGGTGACACAAAGGTCCCCATGTCTTTGCTCGAAAAGGGCGCGTACATCAACTACCAGCGGATTGAGGACAACCTCGTTATTATTCGCGATAGGTAAGAACTCTCTATGAGTAATCCGACAAAGCTCACCCTTATCCAGGTTGAACCGCCCCCTCACTCTCTCCGAGAAAATCCTCTACGGACATCTTGACGACCCTCACAATCAAGACATCGTCAGAGGTACTAGCTACCTCAAGCTCCGTCCAGACGTATGTGGTCCTTTGGCTACTCTTATTTGATTTTACTCACGTCTATTCACTCCATAGCGAGTCGCTTGCCAAGATGCAACTGCGCAAGTGCGTTCAGGGTTCTCCACTCTTATCTCGACCCTCATTCTGACGTAATGTTATTCTTAGATGGCCCTCCTCCAATTCATGTCCGCAGGAATGGACACCGCCGCCGTACCCACCACCGTCCACTGTGACCATCTTATCGAAGCCCAAGTTGGCGGCGTTAAGGATCTCGCACGCGCTGTCTCTATCAACAAGGAAGTTTACGACTTTTTGGCCACCGCTACCGCTAAATACGGTCTCGGCTTCTGGAAACCCGGCTCTGGTATCATCCATCAAATCATTCTCGAAAACTACGCTTTCCCCGGAGGTCTCATGATCGGAACGGACTCGCACACCCCGAACGCTGGTGGTTTAGGTATGATTGCTTGCGGTGTTGGCGGTGCCGACGCCGTCGACGTCATGGCTGGGATTCCGTGGGAACTCAAGTGCCCCAAGGTCATTGGTGTTAATCTTACTGGTAAAATCGGCGGGTGGACTACACCAAAGGACGTTATCCTCAAAGTCGCTGGAATCCTTACCGTCAAGGGCGGTACCGGTGCCATCGTCGAATACAAGGGCCCAGGTTTGGAATCGCTCAGCTGCACAGGAATGGCCACCATCTGTAACATGGGTGCTGAAATCGGTGCTACGACCTCGCTCTTCCCCTTCAACTCTCGCATGGGAGATTATCTTAGGGCCACCAAACGTCCACAAATCGCTGAATACGCTGCGCGGTTCTCACACAACCTAAAGGCCGATGAAGGTGCTGAATACGACGAGGTCATCGAAATTAACCTCTCCGAGCTCGAACCCCATGTCAACGGCCCATTCACTCCGGATCTCGCTACACCCATCTCTCAACTCGCGGCAACTGCCAAGAAGAACGGCTGGCCTGACGAGATCAAAGTCGGTCTTATCGGTTCTTGCACCAACTCGTCATACGAAGATATGTCCCGGTCTGCCTCCCTCGTCAAGGAGGCCAAGGCAGCTGGCTTGGAATTCCACAGCAAATTCACCGTTACTCCTGGAAGTGAGCAAGTCAGGGCTACCATCGCACGCGACGGCATGATCGATTCGTTCGAGGACGCTGGTGGATTGGTATTGGCTAATGCATGTGGACCTTGTATCGGTCAATGGGACAGGCAAGACGTCAAGAAGGGCGAGGCTAACACTATCGTCACCTCCTACAACCGTAACTTCACCGGCCGTAACGACGCCAACCCTGCCACCCACGCCTTCGTCGCATCCCCCGACATTGTCACCGCCATGTCCTTCGCTGGTTCTCTCTCCTTCAACCCCCTCACTGATTCCATCCCCACACCTTCCGGCAAGCCTTTCAAATTCTCACCGCCCTCTGGCTTCGAGCTCCCCCCTCGCGGGTACGACGCTGGTGAAGATACCTTCCAACCCCCTCCCGCCGACCGCGCTTCCGTCCAAGTCCAAGTCAACCCCTCGTCCGACCGTCTCCAACTCCTCAAGCCCTTCAGGCCATGGGATGGAACACAACCAAGCGACCTCCCCGTCCTTATCAAGGTGAAGGGCAAGTGCACCACCGATCACATCAGCGCTGGTGGACCCTGGCTCAAGTACCGCGGACATCTCGAGAACATCTCCCAGAACTGCCTCATCGGTGCTATCAACTCGGAGAACGGGGAAGCCAACAAGGTGCAGAACCAACTCACCGGTTCGTGGGGATCCGTCCCTGCCGTCGCGGCCGAATACAGGACCAAGGACATCAAGTGGGTCGTCATCGGTGACCACAACTACGGTGAGGGTTCGTCGCGCGAGCACGCTGCGCTGGAGCCACGTTTCCTCGGTGGTCTGGCCATTATCGTCAGGTCGTTCGCGCGCATCCACGAGACGAACTTGAAGAAGCAGGGTATGTTGGCTTTGACGTTCGTCAATCCCGAGGACTACGAGAAGGTCAAGGGAACGGACAAGGTGACGATTAAGGGCTTGGAGAGCTTTGCCCCTGGGAAGAACTTGACTATGGAGGTTAAGCACCAGGATGGGAAGACGGAAGATGTTGAGCTGGCTCATTCGTTCAATGAGGGACAGATTGAGTGGTTCAAGGCGGGAAGTGCGCTCAACTTGGTGCGTTAATTGTTCCAACTTGTCATCTCTATACCAATGGTTTCCCCCTGGGATGTAGATGGCTGCCAGAGCTAAAGAGAGGGCTGCTGGAAACGCTTAAAAACTTCATTTCTCGACGACGCGCTTTGTCGTATTTCGTGAGAAACGAACGAAAGGAGGCCTGCTTCTTTCATAAACAAACGGATCGAAACGGATGGAGGAACGAAGGAGGGTACCCCATCTGTACGAAATGACAATCAATCATGTTGTGGTGCATAGTCGGAGTCGGTCGAGGAGGGAAGAACAAAAGCCGTCTTCTCTTTCGTCTTCTCTCCTCTTGTTGCGCTGTTCTTTTATTCCCTATAATCATTTACTGCTCTCTTTTTTCATTTCACGTTTCTTCGCCAAGAGATGGTCGTTGATTCTTTTCTTTGATATTCATTTTTGCGTCGTGTACAGTATGCAGTATGTGCATTCGAAGTGTATACTATGTGAGTAAGAGTGAATAGATTGAACTGAGTTGAATGAGAGATCTATGTACGTCGTCGACACTCTCGATGACTGAATCAGTCTCAAATCCGCTGGTACTGACTCTTCCGCTCAAAACATTGAACGCCACTAATTCCAGCAATCGTAAAGCCGCCAAAGTAAAGAAATCCCGGCAGCGTACCTTGTCTCTCGTGCGTATGGTGCCGCTCAAGGCTATCAATTGTCACCGACTGTCAGGTTCTCTCACTAGTCTCAAATATATTGTGGCAACATGTTACAGCAGTGTCAACGCGACTCCCAACTTAGGTGCCTACGGAAGATTGCTGATCAATGATCTCCTCGTTTTTGGATCATGAATCTTTCTCTCCCTCGCTTCATGTGTGAGGTGCATGGGAGGCCAGAGATGAAATTAGCAGCCATCATTCGAACTGCATGCGACTTCCGTTGTCACAACGTGTGGAAATGCAGGAAGCATTTTTCAGGTAGCGCTGGTCGTGTGGTGGACTGCGCCACAATAGATTAGGTAGAGTGATGGAGTATATTTGACGAATGGAAAATTCATGGCAATGCCGCAGTTGTCATCGGTGGAATTGCATTGGAATCCTGACAGAACCAGCAGACATGGTGGCGCACATTCGGGCGCTTGATGACACACGCACTCAAGAACGCATGACACTTGTGGTCGAATCAAGAATCCTGGATTACGGCCTAAGGTTTAGAGTACTGGAGATACCGTGGTAAGATAGGGTAGGTATAAATCGTGGGACTTTGCATCACTCACAGTGCAAATTTAGCTATTTTATCTGACGAGCTTCCTTCAGCAGGGTCTCGATTTCCTTTGCGATTTTGAAGCCATGGAGTGCCTTGTCACCTTTACGACGCAAGAGCGCTTCTGCAAGCTTCACGTTATCGCCGTTCATCAGGCGCATCTCGGGATCCACAGCGTCGTCGCCCTCCTGTACCCTCCTGCTCACCGCCTTCAAGTCCCTCAATCTCGTCTCGCACTGTATTACTTGATGCTCCGTGCTTGCATTGCCCGGTTTGTAGATTTGTTTCTTCGCTTCACGTTCTTGTAGGATACCCAGGCGGAGGACGTCAATGTATCCTTTTACGCGTTTGCATTCCTGTTCCACCATCGATCGACTGCTCGAGAGTGACTCGGAGTTAGTCAGGACCTCGATGTGCCTTTCACTGAGGTACCCTAATCCAACGACGCGTGAAATCTTGGATTGTATTTCTCTTTCTTTCTCTTCCTGCATAAATGTCATCAGTAGGCCCTACCGAGGGCAGCTATAAAGAAATGGGGCATACGCGATACTCACATTACTCTCAGCTACGGCTGTCAGGCGAGCCCTCCGACTTGTCTTTCGGTTAGCGGCTGTTGTTCTTTTGCGAGCTAAAGCTATCAGCTTCAGCCTGCCGAAAATCTATAAGTCGTGCAATCAAAAGACGCATGTGTGCGCACTTTATGTCTTCCGATCCATTGCAGTCTATCCCAAGACGGCGCAGGGCTGCATCAAGCCTCTCGTCTGTGTTCGTAACAGTCGCGCTAGCTGTGACACCTTCCTTCACCGAAGCAAGCTCCACATGTCGCACGTGTAAACGAGAAAGAGCTTCCCTGGTGTGCTTGTAGTTGAATCCCTGCAAGCATCTTGCCCTCGCGCCCGTCCGTGCAAGTAGTGAAGGTGATGTGCCGTTCTTGAGTGTCACATCCCTCAATATCTCCATCGCTATGTCGCTTTCCTTTCTGCGGCCGTAAAGTTGTTGAAATGAGATCGAAGGGCACCCGCAGAATCGCACCTTAGATCAGCAACCAACTCTCTTACCCCTCTTATTCGCCGTTCTCTTACCTCTTCCCTCTTTTCCAAAACCCCAAGGAGGAATAGAATGCGACGGCTGCGTTCTAGCTTTCTATTCAATGTCTTTTGTTTGACGTCTAAGTTTTATATTTATAGACTTAGTATTAGTAGAGTTCGTGTTCGCCCCGAATCACAGCAGGTCGTGTAAAACAAAGGCAAGACGAATGGCACTTACCCAGAATTTCTACCTCTTCGTGCACTACATCGCACTCCCTGCTCTTTGCTTCCAATGCGCGTCCAGCGCTTTCGTTAGAAGAGGTTGAAAGAATGATCGGATCTTCAAGGAGGCGGTCAAGATGTGCGGTATCGTCATTCAATTTCCTACTAGGTGCTTTGATGCGCGATCGTGGTGCTTTAGCGTTTTGTTCCCGTATCCTGTGGAGTACGAAGTCTCATTGATTTGAAACGAGGATCACCCGATGAACTTCGGTGAAGGTACCTCTCAATCAGGCCTCTAGCGCGTCTAGACTCCATTCTTCCAACCACATGAAAAGATATAAATTCTATAGCCTCGTGTAGTCTTGTGGTTGATGCCCCATTCGAATTGGGATTGGTATGCGGCTTCGACGTAGATTTGGATATCGAACGTGTTGATGTCTTTGAGCTTGACGTTGGGGAAGAATAAAGCCTCCCAAAGTCGGGTAGAGAAATCTCTTTCGGCATTCCTAGTGAGAGCAGCCGCGCATAGACCGTGTCAACCTGCGACAATGGGTCTGGGGAGTTAGGCATAGCGAGAGTGGTTGTTGTTGTGTTTATCAATAATGTGGTTTCGGAATGCGAGTCTCAAATTTGTTATCAAAGTCGATCTGCCGCCCGCCGTACTACTAGTGTCACCAGCGTAGACGCAGTCGCCACCAAGATATTATGGAGTGCGAATAGCAATGTTATTGCAGAAATGAAGGAAGTAGAGCTAGAAGTTGCCTGAGCTTGTACGCGCCTTAAGTCAGATGTCGCAACCGCGTCGGCGCACGTGACTATACATTGACCATCTGGTCAAAATCGTTCAAGTTACATATTGCTGGCATGTTCCCTGCTGGGTCCTTACAAGTAAGTATCAAGTGCAAACCAATCAGCTCAGGGACTGCGAAGATTGAGTTATGGATTGAGTTCTTATATTATGTCGCAGTCATTTGACAGTCATGGCCTGCTTTACCGTCAACAAAAGACCGATTTACGGCCAACATTCATCAAAATCATTCAACGGCAACTCCAGGTGTTGTCCAGATGCACAACTTCGACCCGGGCTCCGTCGCCGCCCATCCCGTCTCACGTCCGCCTCCTGTTAACCGCCCATCCAGCCAACCCCACAGGCCGGTCCTTCCCTCACAGCGTGGCGACGTACGGTTGGCGCGTTTCAAGAATCCCCAGCACCGTGTAACAGAGGCTGGCGAATTCGCGCAGAACTCGCTCGTTTGGGTGTCGTGTGAGTGCCTCTAACTTCGCCAAACTGTCTCCTCCCTCCATCACTAAACGCAGTCGGTCGTCTAGATGCGTCACGACCGCCGTCATTGCCTGCCTCTGTTCCTGATCGGCCTGCCTGCATTGCAAGGTGGCGTACACCTCATCCTCCACCCTCTCCCTACAGGACCGACAGGCCCGTCTCTCTCTGGCCACAGGGGGTCTTGTATACCTCAGGACCCGACACCTTCTTGCGGTACCCTCGCAATTGGGACGCCTGCGCGCCCTGCATCTCGCGGCCATGTAGCAGGTAGGTCTTGTTTGATCCCTTCATTTCGCCGCGCAGCCACTCATTACACGACCTGTCGACCTCTTTCATCACCTCCTTAATACCCTCCACCGATAACTGATCAGCCCCGTAGTACCATTCCCGAGTCGTCATCCAACATCGTTGATTCGGATCCACCCACCAGCAAGGTCCAGTTGTTCCAGCGATCCTGTAGTCCGTAGATACTCTTGTCGGCTCAGTAGTCCTGTTCCCGACATGTCATCCAACGTCGTTGCCTCGCATCCATCCACCAGCAGCCACTCTGTAGTCCGTAGACACTCCTGTCGGCCCCGTAGCCCTGTTCCCGATACGTCATCCGACATCGTTGCCTCGCATCCATCCACCAGCGCTCGGCCCGTAGTCCTGATCCCGAGACGTCATCCGACATTGATGACTTCCGCAGAGAATGCCCACGAAGTAGCAACACAAACTTTTAAAAGCCCTCGCCGTATGAGAGGAGACAGTTGCTCTTCCACCACCTCCTTAATGGAATCCTCGACTTCGGGGGGCAGGAATACTTGGACATCAACCGAAGCTACCTGCGACAATTGATTGACTGCAGCCATAAAGTCGGGCCAACCATGGACAGGGTCCTCCAGATGGACATTGTTGAAGTTATAAGGAGTTCTTGTGTTGCATGTTAAACTAATTTCCTTCCTAACGATAGAAGAGTCAGACGGTATACTGGCCACGAAATCAGCAAGCCAACGGATCCGTCTTCTAGATTCTGAAGGATTTAGCCAGTTCCATATTTCATTGCCGAGGCTCAGTGCGCGCAAACATGGCATGGCGTTGAAATCCACCAAAGCGCGCGAACCCTGGCCGAAATAAGTCGAAGCTTGATTCGGATAGCACAGACGAAGATTCTGAACGGAGCTTGCACATTGATGTAAAATCCATGACATATTTTCCAGCCCCTGGATGTTTCCGAGTGCTGTCTCCGTAGGGTCAGGAAAATAGTGGCATTCGTAATCTAGAGTGAGTGTGGAGAGGTGAGACAGATCCAGGGTGCAGTGTTCTGACCGTAGCCAAGGCGAAAAGAGTACTGTATCGATTGAGGTGCGTATGTGGATTGCCAGTGTTTCTAATTGCGCTCGCGAGTGTGACAAAGGAGAGAGTTCCCCAAAGGGATCCGAGAAGTGGACGTTGATCAAGGAAAGGGACTTCAGAGCGGGGACGTATTGGAAAATATCGAGGGGGACGTCGAGCATGTGGTCCAAATGCAGTTCTACAAGCGGGACAGAGCTGCACTTGTACAGAATGGCAGCTTTGGTCTCGGAGCTCCACCCAGCCCAGTTCATTCGGGTTCCGGAGATCTGACCCAAAATAAAGATACCTTCCAAGTTATCCAGCAGGGTTAAAATCCTTGCAATTGCCTTGTCATCGTTAATCCAGCTTCGGCCATGGCGGTAAAGTATAATCGATCTGCGATCGCTAATGGTGATATTTCGCACATAGTCACAGAGATGCGGAGACCTGCTGATGAGACTGAGAAATGACTCTGAGTTGGGTCTTCCTGGGTGATTTGTTACGGCTAAGCAAGGATGTTTGAAGAGGATCTTTTGGACCGTCACAGAAAGGGCTTTGCTAGCGAGAGAGCAATCTTGAAGGGCTTGATTGTCATCGCTAAGATGCCCAATGATTGTGTCAATAAGCTCTTGTGGCAGTCGTATAGTCATCTTGCAATGAGAATCAGATGGTGTCTGAAGGGTCAGCGAGAGTTCCGATCTTCTTATCGACAATATTTCTTGGGTTTGAAGGTAGGTCGCTGAGAACAATGACGCAGAATGGACATTCGAGTCGTTGACAAAGAGCGAAAGCTCGGACCAAAAGCAGCCAAAAACCCACGGACAGGTGGCCCTGAAATTTCTGGCACGAGTCAAAATCCTCTCAAGATCGACGCAGGCATCCTTTGAGAACACTCTCATCACTTTCTCATCACCCGAATCATCGTCTCTTCAAGAAATCAGAGTTTGCGGCGGATAGTGAATAACTCCAAAAAGCCTTTGTGTCTTGATATGGCTGATGAATGACGGTGAATCCACTCGGACATCGACTTGGAAGTGACTCCCAAAGCTTCGAGGACCGCAGTGCTACGAGCCAACTTCGAGTGTTGTCGTTACCGATTATGCGACATCATGGTTGCCCGTTACGCTGACCCAGGCCCTCTGCAAACTTGAATCTCTTATTTCATAGTTCTGCCAAAATTCTGCTCAAGGTTTCTAGGATAGATCGCTTGACTGCGTACAGGCCCAAGGCTCACAAAGGTGGCACAGACGCAATTTACCTTCAACCCCGCCTTGAGCGTCAAGAACTGAGGCTCTCTGGTTTATTTACGTTTCGACGGCCCGGATCGGAAACCAGAACGGTAAAAATCGCACTCTCTGTAGAAACAAGTCTCAACTACATTGTAAGCTATTTTGCCGAAGGGCATCCCATTGGAGGTCGCGCAGTAGTTGGGTCAAAGTTGGGTCGCCTCTCGATTGCAACGTAATCGCCAGGGTAGCCGATCAGTAGGAAAGGCTAAGTTGAAGCTAAGCGCCCAGTACATCTGAGTTTAGCAATTGTATAACGCGGACGCGGGGTCAATGGCTTCAGCGATTTGGCTTTCGGACAAAGACCAGGATTGCCCATTTTTGAAGGACGGCCAAACAAAATATGGCAAAACTCAAGCATCCGCAACTTTTGCCTGGAGTTCTTGACGACATAGGAACGGGCGCTTCCTCAACAGTGGAATGATTGTTAGCCTGGGGCCCTTCCATTACTGCTTCTGATAAATTAGATGACGGATGAGTTGTCTGATAATGTGACACGAAGTCTTGATTCCAAGGCCCGAGATCGTAGAATGAACGCTGAATGTCATGAAAATATGCATTTTCTGCTGCGCTAGCAGGAAACGCTCCCTGCTGGCCATTGTCGAGGTATGTCATATTGGCGTAGTAGAGGGGTTATGTGAAATTGTATGATATGTATGGGTGTTGCTGCGTTGAAACACGAGGGGTGAGATGTTGGTCGGGGACGCTTCTTCCACGCAGGGCTTGCCAGGCTAAGTACCATGCCAGGACAGTCGGCTTGAAGGCTACGCTCAACGTTGCGGATTCTTGAGATTCTATGTGCGCCATGTTGCAGATCGCAATAGTGAATGCCTATGAGGAGGGCAACAGCTCTGACTCTCGTTCTAGAGGGCCGCCGCCTGACGGATGCCAGTAAGACCTTGGCACTTGCTAGGACTGCTTTACGAGGCCGGGCGTCGTCAAGGGCTCTGAATAACACCGCGTGGAAGTTGGTCGATGGTCCAGACTCGAATTGACCTAAGAGTGTCCGGTCATGATGTCCAGAGAGCATGGCAGGAACATATGGCCTGGTTTCCAAACAAGTGTTGAGTGCTATCCATTGCAAGTAGTCAGGGGGAGTGGCAAAAATGCTAGGGGAAGAACTGCTGCCAGGAAGGAGAGTTTTATATGGGTTCTCCATGTCGACATCAAGAGTGTTGTTTGGTGGGTGGGACCATTCTAATTCATCTAGTGACGGTTCTGATAAAGCTGCAGGAGTCTGGGGCAAAGTTGTTGGAGTACACATGTTCACTTCAACTTGTGGAAGTCGACTGATAAGCAGCTGTAAATCTCTATGGTAAACCAAATCAATTTAAGAAGCTAATACCACAAATGGACTTTGAACACTCACACTTTCTCCGCGGCTTCAGGTGGGTTAATGCACTGTGAGGCGGTATTTTGCTTCGTGCAACTTTGGCAAGGCCCTTGTCTGCCGCATTTGAGCTTCAAGCGTTTACACTGTATCCAGAAAAGAAATTGTTGGTTCTGAGATCGAGAATTGTGTGATGTGTCACTGGACAAACACACCTCGAGACATACAACAGTCACTCTCGAACGATTTGCCCTAAAAGTGGGAGTATTAACATGACAAGCAATGGTGAGGAGAATACTGCCGACCTTGATTTGGATTGATCCAAAGTAAGCGTTTGAGGTTGGGGGAAATCTTTCGAGGTGCGAGGAGTTATACGGAATGCATCTGCCCGACTGTGAATGTGCTTCAAGCAAGGGATGTCAAGATTGGACGCAATGTCGTGCAGTAAAGAATTGTCCAGCCAATTGCTACGCTGCATACTGGTGTCCGCAGTAGCCATATGAGCGCTTTTGTGGACAGATTCTGGGTATTGGAATGCTCAGTGGACTGGCTGTGGGGCAGACTTTATAGGACTGAGCATGTGCAATCTAGGAGCGGTTAGTATACATTCTTTGTATTACTAATTCCTCACAGGTACACATGTATGGATTGCGGCCATATGTAATATATACACTCAGCAAAAAGTGCCGTCGAGTTTCAGTGGAATCAAATCGAGGAGAACGCAAGCAGATCAAGGGTGGCGTCAGGAGGTGTCAGCGGCTTTACAGAATTCAGTCGCATTTGGCAGGCTTGAGCGCTTGATCGGTAATATCCAAGTAACACCATTTGGCCCAAGTTGAGCGCTTACTTCCGCTGGGACCCCAACACTGGTTTTCTCTCTATCGCGCTCTCTCTCTCTCTCTCGGTGCCTTTAGAGTGTTGAAAGACATTGTGATAGCCCACAACTCCCATAAACATACTTTACTGAGAGCACTGTTATGGACTAAACGACCTGGATGCGCTGGCACAGGAATAGGACTGGATTTCAAACCTCGATCATACAAAACCGAGAGAACTTCGAAGAGAACCTTCAATGATCCCGGAAGGGATCCGGGGATCTGTCAAAGCTAATAAGCTATTATCGCTATGTATCAGAATGGTGGGCTTGTCCTGAATTTCCAGAGCAAGTAGTGGCGTACGTAAAGTGCCAGGATGGCAGCTGTACTGGGGTGAGCCAAGTAAACGGAACAACAGTTTTAGAGTTGCGGCGGAACTTGGACAGTGCTATGTACAAGCTATGTAGACATGGCTATCTCACGTGTGAAAGTCATGCATTCAGTTGCCCAAGGCTAGAGAAGAAAGAAATATACGCGGTCCGTAAGCGCTACGTTAAGTGATCGCAATCGCTGTACATAAGTACCTACGAGTAGTTGGACATTGATGGCCGTGAGTAATGCATTCATACAGATTTCAGGGCAAGGAATTGTTGGTTGATATGAATGCAACCATAGCATGAGGTCAACATGAGGTATTTACTCGGGCTCGATCTCCTTCTCCGTGTCAACGTTGGGGGGTCGCTGAATACAAGCAACCAGAGAATAACCTCTCTTGATGCCTAAATCAGCAAGACACCATAATCAGCAAGAGTATCACGCTTCAGTATCGATGATAAGTACTTACCCTTCAAGTGCCGTATGATGAAGACGAGGATTCATCTAATTCGGACACACAACTAACAATGACTTGCGTCATGTCAAGAGGGCGTCGATAAGCGCTGCATCGCGCTGGCAACGATTGCAAATCGTCGTGTGGTGCGGACGCGCTCGCTCTTTGCGAACATGGACGTCGCAGCATTGGACTGGCCGAACTCTCGATGGAGATTTCAGCCTACCAGGTCAATATTCTAAGCGCACAATAAGACAGAGAGGACGCAGCAGAATGTTACCCTTCCCCACTGGCTCGTTCGCATACACATCAATTTCATGATTGAGATCCAACTTGAGGAAGGATTCAATGTATGATCTTGGGCGATGAGATGTGCAACGGAGGCCCTGGCGTGGAGGAAGGTAGTCGAGGTGTTGCGGGTGGCTTCAAGACAAGTCCGAGCCTAAGTTTCGGTGTGTTCGGGGTTGGGTTTGGGGTCGCGCTCTTGGTCAATGAATAAGATGATGTGTTGATTATATGAGAGTTTGGAAAGAAAGAAGAATATCTCTTATCGTGGATGATCGATATGCCTATTCGGATTAACTTTTTATAACTCGTGTATGTACACGGTCGGCTCAAATTGAAGCCCAATGACCCGTTGAACTTCATCATCATCAGCCGCAGTCACCTTCTCTGTCGTCTCTGCCATGGGCATATCCTCACCGTACACTAGCATAGGATGATGTCGTCAGTCTTTTAGGCAGCAAGGTCTGTTAGAAGTTTAAAACCAGCCCTAAGCTAAGTCGGATAACCAGTGCAACCATGGATACAAGATGACGGGTAGTTCGCGAGCCATATTTAAATTCATATAAATGATGTTGAATCGATGTGTATGGAACACTAAGACGAGGCCTCAGGGCTTGGAAGTGTGCCTTGCGCTTCGCTCAAACAGGCAATCGTGAAGTCGCTCCGCCCCCGTTGTCAAATCTTGCACACTTGATTTCCTTCCTGTTGAAGTGTCAACAAACCACGCAGGATTGCGTCTGTCAGTCAGCACAGATGCGTCACTAATCTCAGCGATCTTTGTCCAAGTGGTGCCGCCGTAGCCTCGCTGGCACAACGTGTCGTGGATGCAGTGGACACAGCCCAGAATACAGACGCCCGCCCGTTATCGACGTTGGGATTTGACAAAGAAATACACCCCATCCCCAAAACAATATACTCTGGGGCTCTTGGCCGCGTTTGATCGGCGTCCGCACCTTGAGATGAAGGCACTCAATTCTGAGTCCTGACCATCATAAGTGCCGAAACACGCATTTGCCGCCTCGACTGTCTTATGTCAAGTTTTATATAACTCGGGAGATTGCTTACAGAGTTATCTCTTTCAACCTCAGCATCCGCCGTCATCTTGAATTATTTTGGTTTACTTTCTTCAAACACCGAGGTTCCTTTTTCACTCTAAGACGCCCACTCGCATTGAATCCACTGATCTTGCATATTCATTACAATTGGAACAATAACGATATCTTGGTGGACTGTGCCTGAAGGAGCAAAGCTGACGGAGGCTGCCATGGCCGGAACGGAAGTTGTGCTCTACCCAATCTCCGAAATGGGACGACCCTGAACACACACCTCAACTTCCATTGAGTAACTTCCATTCCCCTCTAATTACCCCAAATGAGTCCAGGTCACCAAGCAGCCATCGTATGAGTCTTGATCGCTCTTGGTAGCTGATACACAGCCAGCCATACATGCCCACCACCGACGACGACATGGGCACAATCTAAACAAGTAGTCAGCATTTCGGGACACAGTTTGTACGCCATGCACGGGCATGGCATCGCCCCGGGGCTCGTGGAAAAACACCACCATGTTATTCATTCATTTACGTTTGGCTGACGTAGAAGTATATTAGATGGCTCTGGAGGGAGCTCGACGGGGTTGTGGGCCGTCGTTGTTGTCTGCTTTCTCCCTCCACTTCCTTCCCTCCGCCCTCCTTCCTTCCCTTTCATTCCCTGTGTTTAGCCTTCCGTGACAATTTGGGACTCTCTCCTTGTCTGTACGACTCATCACGACACCGACGACAACTTGGCCAAGAACGGATCTCCGAGTGCCTGTGCAGTGTGGAGAACTACCCCTCTGCTCGCTTATTTTCAAACCTTCGACCTTACTGGCAGGCAGCGTCTTCAAAGACTCGCTTTCACATCGGACCTGACTGCAGTCTTCCGAGCCTCACTCCCGAGTCATAAATCCTAGGAGTGCATCCTATAGTTTTCGGCTAGTTGTCGCTAGTCGGGTCAATGCCTCCGCCGAATCTTCCCGTTGACCAGGGATACGCACCATTCCCGGCAACCCTACCCCCGTATATTGGTGCTGTCATGGTAAGTCTCTAATCCCTCAATCATGCAATTTTCACTGAGCTCTCGCACTTCAGTTTGAATCTTTTTTATATGGTCAGTGTCAATCATCGTGCACTCTCGTCAAGCAGTATTGACTTTTCGTCATCTCAGGCCTTTATGTAGTCCTCTTCATCATTTGCATTTATGTCCTCCTCCAGCGACAGAAGACCCTCCATTGGGTGTTGTTAGCCTCCGCCATCGTCATGTTCGGTCTCGCCACAGCAGATATCGTGTACACCTACTATCTCGTCTTCGACAAGCTCCTGGTCGGCGGCATCGGGTTCAATGACCTGAGGCCGAAGTACTGGCTATACGTAACCAACAAGTAAGTGCGCTGAATTGGCATAGAAAAGAGGAAATGCTGACTTTGGAATTCCTCAGTGTTATTGCCGATTCTTTGCTTTTGTATCGTTGTTACGTCGTTTGGGGATTCAAGAAACGGGTTATCGCAGGCCCAGTCGCACTCCTCATTGCCGGAACAGGTACGTTCACTTCATGTTGAGGGCATATAGCATTTCTGAGTACCCCTGCCTCAGTCTGTGGGTATGTATTTGAGGGCGGTCCGCCTCAACGCTTCAAATATACCTGGATATATCTTTCCATGACATTCGTCCTCAATCTCGTCTTGACGAGTCTAACTGGCGAGTCCGCTCTTATCACAACTCTTACACATCTCACAGATATGACATCTACAGCCGGGCGTATCTGGTGGCTCGCAAGGAAAGCTAGGTTGATTCTTGGACCAGGTCTCCTGCAACGGTACAACGCGACAATTAACATCTTGTGAGCCGATCTGTCGCCCCAGTTCGATAACATGTCACTTATGTTTATACAGGATCGAATCGGGGTTCATCTACTTGACTTACATCGCCCTCGATTTAGCTCTGCAGAAGAACAAGGTTGGAAATGTACGTTCCGACGACAGCGTTTCCTTCCAATCGCACCGACTTACGTATCTCTATAGGCTATCCTGGACGCCGGTCTAATTCAAGCAGTCGTAAGTTCACCTTCTCACATGCTCCGTTAACCCCACTTACCGTGGCCAACCTCGCTTAGGGAATCATGCCCACCCTCATCATCGTGCAGGTCGGTTTGGGCCGTGCAGTCCACGACATGGAGGCGAACGATGCCATCGCGCGGCTCGAAGCCAACAAGATCGTCAACAGGAGCAATGCGGATACCCTTCACTATATTCGTTCAAGAGAATGCAATTACGCCTCGAACGAGACGTTCGTCTCCTGTGATACGCCTTGAAGATGCTTTACAAATACAGGTTTTCAATCCTACGACGGACGACCACATGCTATTTATCTCGGACTGATAATCCTTGAGCGCCCTGTCTGTCCTCCCCTTTCGTTTCCTCCCTTTCTGCTCCCACGTTTTGTCATGACCTCCATTCATCAACTCTATATACCCCTACTTGCATGGTATACCTTTCTCAATAAACAGTCCTTACATTCCTAGCACCTCATATTTTGTCATGTTGCATTTATCAAACACACATCCTCATTACCTACCACATTCGTTCCAACGTGTTTTCCACCCACTTCCAACCCCTACGCAAACTCAGCGAACCAATTCGACCTTTATCTCCACTTCGAATTCCCACCATCCATTCATTCACCCAGGACACTTGTAATACCACTTGTATGATCACCATAGGCATTGATTGACATTCTTGTATCATACCATCGATCCACAAACATGAACACGGACTTAGTATGTAGCACTAACACCATTGTACCTGTATCGGTATTGACCGCGTCCAGTAAACACGTTTTATCGACAGTTGAGATCCATGAACACGGGCTCAATTCGATCAGTGACGGTCGATCACGCCTAGAGCGGGATTGGCGGGATTCACTGTAGCGTTTACCGCTGAAGAGGATATCTCTCTACACATTCATGGTATTATTCTCGAAGGCATTTTCCGTATCGAGTTCTACTTATACACCGCGACCCACATCGGTTTGCAATCTCAAGAGCTTGCTTGAACAACGCATGGCGGCTGGGGTGTGGCGAAACCTCTCTCGGTTTATGCGTGTCATTGGCTGTGCAAGATGAAGGGGCGGTGTGTTATCATTTGCCTCCTGCGCAGGACACCCATGTCTGTAATATTTCATAGCTTTCCTGCTTGGTGGCTTCTAAGACATTCTATGGTATCCACAAGAATCTACCGGATATTTTTTCCAAAAGTATATATTTGAAAGATGGGCAAGACAGAAGACCGGAATCTCGTACTGTATAGAGCTTGGATCTACAGAGTAAGGCAGGTCAAATAAATTTGCAAACTTCACTAGCCAGCATTAACATCAACCGTTAGAATAGAGTATTGGCATGAAGCCTAGGTACTAAGGGGTGTATGTGGTATAGGTATATCAATTATTAAGTTCTGCCTGTCTCGCGTGCAGCTCCTTACGGGTCTGAAAAGACAGTCAGAGGGAGCGCAATGAGGATGTGAATTTAGAACTCACGAGAGGTTCCGGGAGATTGTTGCGTATAGTATCACTGGGAACATGGGGATCACGGGCATGGAATGCGTCCATGGCGCCATTGTGCTTCAAACCCCCTGGAGCTTGCAGATCAGCGGGATCATTGGTTGTCTAACAAGTAAACGGTTAGCGACAGAGGCAGCTTAAACGATGTATTATACGAACTGCTGGGTGGGGTTGTATTGAAAATGCTGGCTCGGGTTGCTTTCCACTAGCTGTGTGGGAGGCCTTGTTGGATTTGCCGAAAAGCTTTGATTTGAGATTTTTAGCGAAGCCGGACATGATTGAAAGGAAGAGATAAGTAGTAGGTCAGCTTCAAGCATAACCACGGTTCTTATAGTCCTAGATTGATAATGGAGTAGAATCTATGACGTTGTCGATGGAAGTGTACAGCCTTTGTATACCACGGCCTCTATAACGCCCTGGCCTACTGCGGGCGATGGAGATAATCTGCATTCGAGACGCACATACTTGCGGTTGTAGAATGGGGTCAGGCCTTTATCGGTGCTGGTGACATCATCAAGATCCATCCGTCAATTTGGACGGCTATGTATCCGAGAGCAGGCGAGCCTAGGTATCGATGCAGGGTTTCTTGTTGGAAATATTTTCGAAGATTGCGTCCAACTCTGTTTAGGTTACAAAGGTCATGTCGGGTCAGAACAGCCCAGAGAAACCACATTTCATATTCAAGCAATAACTAACGTTCAGGATTATACTAGTTTGGGCGCGTGAATCACTGATTCCCAAGTTCTGCCATCATCTGTCCGCGACATGCATGAGCCGATGGACGATACGGTGAGAAGAGTACTGCTTACCCTGCTGAACTCTAAAAGTGTCGTGAATCAGAGGGGGTTCAACATTGTGAGGATATGAAAATTTCTAGCTCACCCTCGAAACTGATCTCCCCATCGTTATCTAAATCGGCCTCCTTGATCATCTGCTCTATCTCTGCATCACTCAGCTTCTCTCCCAAGTTTAACATGACTTTTGACAGTTCTGAGGTACTGATTTTCCCGCTGTTATCTGTATCAAAGACCTTGAAGGCTTCCTTCAATTCGGCTTCCAGACCCTCTGCGTGAGTCTTGCGGCCCATCATCTCGATGAATTCGGCGAATTCGATAGTTCCATTACGGTCCTGATCGACTTCCTTGATCATTTCTTGGATTTCGGAATCCGTGGGCGTTTTCCCCAATGAGCGCATGACAGTCCCCAGTTCATTTGAGGTGATTGTACCATCGTTATCTACGCCGATCAGCCCCAAGCAACTCTGGTAAGCGCAAAGACAGAAAAAAATGCCTCTTCGAGAGCGGACCTTTGTCAAATAATGAGAAGGCATCCTTGTAAGCTATTGGCGAAAGATGTCAACGGATAACTCCAATTCTCATTATTGAGGTATGGTACCGACGTACCAGCAATCTGTTCTATACAAGCGGCAAGATCGGCGGTGGTTAGTAACGTGGAAATCACTACCATGGCCATTTGACCATGCCGACGCTAAGCGAACCTTCTGACTGAGCGAGAAAAAAATTAAAATTTCGGCATAAATTGAATCATGGTTGGCTCACAGCTTGAGACATGTTGAAAGGGATTCTTGCTCAAGAAAGGGCGCTGAGATGGTTGTCAGTAGGAACAGATGATGTAAGTGGATGAGTAGCAGAGGCCAAAAGGGGACGAAAGCGATGCTTGACATTATTAACACTCTCCCATGCCGGTATAGGGAATGAAGAAGTGAGAGTGAGGTGTTGCGAGGGGAGACCGTGTGCCCGCAAGTGTTCTGCGGGACGAATACGACATCAGGCCAGAAGCGCGCAGCGTCATTTCAAGTGCTATCCAACGCTGCCTCTATCTCCCAACCTCATGCATCAAGTCAGACAAAGTGTACAATGGGTTAGATATATTATATACGTATCACAAAATGTAAAGGATAATTGTCAGGTTCCTATGTGCGCGCAAACACGAGGGGGCGTAGTAAGGGATATGTCCGTGTTTCCATACTCTCCCCAGTGCCGGCTCGCTCTCACAGCTCTCACAATCTCCAAGAACTCATGCAACAAAGCCCCAAGCAATCTTTGACGGGTCCAAAAGCGGAGGGATAAGATTAGCATAAAGTTTCGTACATGAGGCGGTTAAAGTGAAGGGATGAGGAACGGGTGGCTCTACAATATCAGAGATTTCAATGGAATTCTCGCGACATTCAGTTTCCCCTCGAGAGCGTCGACGTTCTCTGTGTCGTCCTTCTCGGATGGCATTTGAACTATTGCAACTTTTATTTCCGGCCCACTATCCTGATTCGGCGAGATGCGTGGTCCACATTCCGGGAGTAGTTCTATTTATCTATCAAGAAAGGCAAGTTCACGACCAACAACAGCTTGTACGTCCAGGTGGGGTTGGTGGTTCAGGTTGAATCTTAGCCTCGCGGCCAAGCGTTCCAGATCTTCAATGAGTCTGGTCGACAACGCGGAATGGTCGGTCTGCGTCTGATACCCGATAAGTAGAGGGAGTCGTCATCGCAGAATAGAATGGTCAGTGTGCGTCTGATATCCGATGGAGGTAGTGTTGTCGGCGGAGCGAGGTAGCCTCGAGGTAAATTCCGCCTCGCCTCGAAATCTTGTCACCTCGGATCAGCTCGTTGACAACGAGTCGACTCGAGGCACCTCGATTAGGCTCGTGACCATCCTGTATATGAAAACTCGATATCGCAGGATTTCCTTCATATACAGACGGTTACCGGTCTAGCACCTCGACGAGGTGACTCGAGGTGTAATCATTTTAGCACGTGATGCTGTCGCGTCGGTTTCTGGACGTGCTCTCGCACTTGGAGTGATCCTGGATGTGTTCAGCGAATCCCCTGGGTCTTCTCCCATGCCATCAGGGCAGGACGAGAATAACATCAAATACAATATCAATACGAAGAAAAATACAGTCCAAGTCCAAGTTCAAAGGCATTACAACATACAGCGAACTATCGTCCTAGCGTCCATTGCTTGTCGTGTCGAGAGTACAGAGGGGATCACAGAAATCGCGATGGAGGATGGAGGTAAGAAGGGGGGGATGGAACGAAATTAACAAACGAATGTAAGAATCGACAACGGTCACAGAAGAGCACACTTCAAACAAATACACAAATTCAGGGAGGGGGCCCGCCCTACCAATCTACCAATCCGACATCCTTGAGCCTTCGGTAGATCCGACGCGCCTCCTTAGACTACTGGGGCTGACACCCAGATCATTGAGCAAATCGAGGGGCCGATCAATCGCACCAAGGCCAGTCACAACCGTATCGGCTTTCAGAGGAAGCCCAAGTCCATTCAGAAGTTTATTCAGGCTGCCAGAAAGCAATTCTTCAGTCGTCAAAGTGTCCAGAGACAAAGGATGGGTGCCAGGAACGGGAACTGTCGCCGATCCTCCAGAGATTGGAGTAGCCGGCTGATCGTGACACAAATCCTCCAACGCCAAAGCCGCATTCACCACTTCCCCGACATACGAATACACATCTCCCAAACCAAGGTCCCCGACGCACCCACAGCCGTCCAAGGCAGCGAGCGCCTGGACGCTGGACGCAACGACAGCGCTAGTGCCAGTTTCAATCTGACCCATAGATGAAGAGGACAACAAAGCCACGGTTTCCCGCACGATATCGTCAACGAGGCATTGGTCGACGATGGTGTTAGAGCCAGATGTTGTTGCAGTCGGTAGAGGTCCAACCGACAAAACTGTGCCGGAGGGTGCAGGTATTGAAGAAACTGGATGGGGTGCAGCGGGAAGAAGACTGACAATAGAAATCAGCCCAAGGACATTGGTGACAAGAGCATCGATCTGGCCCAAGATATCTGAATTTACGGTGGCGTCAACATTGGCCGTGATCTGACGTCTCTTGACGGTATCTTGACGCTGAACTCCAACTCTCCGCCTCGCGTGAGGACCTATCCCATACCCATCCAACAAACCGTTGACCGGCCCGCTCAAACTACCAAGGCCGTTTACAGTAGACACGCTTTTGATACCGCCCAATCCAAGCCCGGAAAGGAGGTGGTCCAAATCAAGCACGATTGGCAGGTCATTGGCAAGGGGTGTTGACGAAGGACTCGAAGGACTGGATGTCGAGTGCGACGGAATACTGATGGTTGGATGGGATGAACTGGGATGAGCCACACCCGTCGGGGTACCAATACCAATGGAAAACACCGTTCCGGAGGGATGGGAGACAGACGAGACCGGTGCACGTACTTGTGAGACGACGCTGGGATTCGACAAACACCAACTCTTCAACTCCAATGCACTTTCCGACACCTTCAACAAGTAATCCCAAGCGTCCTCTAAGCCTAAAAGATGCATGCACGCACAACCTGTCACCGCATGTTGCAAGGCGGAATCAGCAGCAACAAGGTCGTCAATATTGTTGAAAAGGATGGCCATAGTCGGTGACTGCACGAGATGAGCTGTGTTTGTAACGATGTTCGCCATAAGGCTTGGATCCAGCAGAGACGAGACGGTGGGCGGCAATATCGAGGTGCTAGATGGAGAGGCTACGGCCATGGCTCCTGCTAACTTGACAACAAGCCCAACAATCCCCTCTACCTGAGCCAACAAATCCGGATGGGCGGTTGAGTTAACGGTGGTCGTGGTATCCAACCCGCCGCCCAGCTCATTGACACTCTGCACAGCGCCTGTCACTCCAGCGCCAGTGAGCAGATGAGAGAGCCCAACGGCGATGGGCGCATAATCGGTGGTGGCGATCAACAACGGCGACGAAGGCGACGGAGTAGTGGAACTGGAGCCAGGGTGAGTTGATGCAGGTGTCGCGACCGCATGCGTATGACACCAGCTCTGCATGTCCAGAGTGGCATTGACCACTTTATTCAGATCTGCAACTAAAGCCTCCAAACCCAGGGAATGAACACATCCACAGTTGCTTAACGACCCCTGAACGACACTGTTGATGTGGGCAAGGTCATTGATGCCAGTGACCAGCGAAGATGAAGTGGCAGCATTGACAAGTGCGATAGTGCCGTTGACGATGCCATCGACGAGGTTGGTGTTGATAGAAGGTAGGCTTCCAGCTCCAGACGGAATTGGCAGATGGGAAGAGTGGGCCTGAAGGTTTCCTACGAGGCCGAGAAGACTTTCAATCTGGGCCAGGAGTTGAGGATCGACCGTTCCAACGACATTGGCAATAGCAGTAACTGGAACGTTGCCTACCAGGCCGGCAAGGATATCTCCAGACGGCCCTGAAAGACCAAGCTCGGATAGTAATCCAGCAAGGCCGATGTTGATAGGTTGCTCTGGAATATCTGTGGAAGACGGAGAAGCAGGGTGCGTGTTGCTGCCGGAGCTAGGAACAATTGGGTTGTGGGCGCACAAGCTCTGTAAGGTGAGCGCCGCTTCTGTGATGGCCTCCAATTTCGCAAGAACGTCTGTAAGACCGAGGTCGTCCACGCATCCACAGGTTAAAAGAGTAGAATGAAGCAAAGAGTTGGCACTCAATAACGCCTTCACGTTGCCTCCAAGTGCCGAAACTGTGGGGGAAGCTAGGAGGCTAGCCGTGACCGTCTTAACATCGCTGATAAGGCCCGAAATGATGGAGACTGTTGCAGCGGAAGTAACTGTGTTTGCCGAAGCTGGACTGTTGCAATTCAGGCTTGAGACCAATTTACCGATGGTAGTGAGCTGGGCTACGACACTCGAGTCAACATCGGCAATCGCAGTAGCATTAATCTTGGAGTCGGAACGTCTCTGAACCTTCTTGAGCTTCAAGGATGCTTTGGGATCTGGAACACATTGATCTCTGTCGAGATTTGGAACCCAACCGTCCTTGCAATCATGTACGACGCAGCGCTGTTTTGAGCATTCGGACTTCTTGGCATTGGCAATATGGGAACAGTCATGGCCCGATGAATGAGGAACAGGATCGGCCTCGAAAAATGGATGGGGAGTCATGCATCCGCCGCCTAGAATCAGCGTAAGAAAATTGGTCATTGGCTATGTCTGAATCATTAATAGCGTACAGCTGTTTTTTGTCACGTTGACATCAACACATTCAAAAGCAAGAGTATCCCCCCGTTCAGGGACACCGCAAACGGTTTGGTGGGGCTTGCAGACCGCTTTTGCTTGAGCAATAGTAACGATAGGGCCAGAGCGGGCTATCCATGGATTGGGGACAGCAGATCCACATCCCTAGAACCCAGTGTCAATAAAGAATGATACGAGGTAAACAAATGTGCCGCAAGTGCGGAGCACACAGAATGTGCGCATATATGCGTCTGAAATGGACAGAGGACTCACTTGAGGGAAATCACCACAAACACCATTGCAGGACATATAGGGTGGCGCACAAACACACGTTTTGCCATCATGAATGTAAGGAGAGTCGCATGCATAATGACAGGCATCGACATTATCACAGGTACGATGCGCGTTCGTGGGCAGCGAGCATTGATGGGCCTCGGGCGAGGTGTTGATCTTATACAAGTTCATCGATGGAGAAGAGAAAGGTTTCCTTCTGGGGAACGTACGAGTGCAGTGATAATAGCCGCAACGGTATTCTTTCCAAGCAGGCCAACGAGGGCTTGGACATCAGCATTGGTGTCCAGGAAGATGTCAAGGTCCTGTGAAAGGTTAAGACAGTGAAGTCTTCTAAGGCATAGGGATACTCGCCTTCAAACACAGACAAAGATGAATTTTGGACCCAAGGTCAAGAGGGCCGAGAATCGTTTCGAGTCCGAGGAGCTTGGAAGCTTCAGCAAGGAGGTCAACGTTAAGGTTGATGCATACATCAATAAGAGTGCGAGCCACATGATGCTGGCGGGAGGCCAAAACATGGGCTGCTGGTGAGATCTTGTGTTCGCGGCGAGAGAGGTGTATGGCCGATACGAGTGATGAAGAGAGAAGAAGAGCGGAGGCAAAGAACGTGATGAAATCGAAACGCATTGGTTCGACTGCTTTTTTGTTTCGCCCTAGAAAGGACCGAGTCGCGAGGGGTGAAAGAGAGTGCACGCGCGGATGGTTGTGGCTGGGGAGGAAGAAGGAAAGGTTGGGCAGAACGAGAGAGCAGGTTTATATATGTTCTTGGTGAACAGGACGCGCTCCGGAAATTGCGCCGACGCGTTGTGTGTCTAGACAATGACTTCACTGGACATGGACGTTTTTGTCAATATCATTCCCAAATCTGGATGTGTTGAACGGACAGCTCGGACAGGACACTTCTGCTGCTGAGTGTGTCAGCGGAAAGAGTGAAATACAAGTGATACAACAGGTCTGGCTCGATCTCATGCGTTCTCGTCCATGGCACTAGACTGAGAGTCTGTGAATGGTTGGCTTGAGGCTGCGGCGGATATTGAGCTGAACATATCGTTGTCGCCTACTGGGGGAGAGTTTGCGTCGGCATTGACGAGGACACCCTCGACGTTGAACTCGTCTTCATCGCTGCTTCCGACCTTCTCGTGCGCGTTCTCGTCTTCGCTCTCGTCCTCTGACGATTCGCTGCCCGATCCCATCCCGACATCATCATCGCCCAACATCACCGCGTCATTCGCTGCCGCAGAGCCCACGTCCATCGCGTCTGCGGCATTCCTCCTTCCCAGCCTCGGATCCCAGTCCAGCTCCTCCGGTTCTTCCACTTCCACTTCCACTCTCTGCTTCCAATCAAACTTCTCCCTCAGCATCGTCACTGCCCGAACAGCCCGTTCAACTCGCCGATCATGCGCCCCGCGAATTTCTAGGCATTCCCGGAGCACATCCTCGTACTCTGGTTTCCGAGGCGCGCCGAATCCACCAGGTGCGGCAGGGGGAGGGGAGACACCCAACACTCCCAGTGAGCCACGAGTGCTCATGTGCTCGGCCAACCGCCGGACGGTATCATTCTCAACCCTCAACACATCTGTAGTCTGTTGATTCCTGAGAAGCGGTATCACCTCCCCATCCAGCTGCCCGTCCAACATTCCCATGCTGGGGTGTATCGCGATCCTCTCATAGATGTTTTGTGCAGGTGCCCTCGTCGAGCTCGATGACGTGGGGAAAGGCTGAACGAGAGCATTGGAGAAATTGTGCGTTTGTGACAGGAGGATATTGTATTTCGAGAGGATGTCAGGCCATGCATGCATGGCACTTGGGTGACCTCCTGCTTCGATGGTGCGTTGGAGAGCATAGATTGAATCAATGATCTGGTTGGCTTTGAATTTCAAGGACTCTAGTTGAGGGATTGGTAGTGCAGGCGTAGGGAGTACGGTCAGACCGGGAGGGGGACCAAGTGCTTGAGGTCCGCTCGACATCCTGATCTTGAATCCAACTTCCCGGGACGTGAGATGAAAAGAATAAAAGACCTGATAAAGGTTGGGAGTATCGCGGTCAATGCGATAAACTCCTCAGGTAAGTACTAGCGGGATCGATAGTTTCTGGTGAACGATACCGTTCCGCTATCCAAAATAAGCGTGAGAAAGCAGATACAAGATGCCGCTGCCTGCCTGTGTGCCCAGTCTTGTGTCTTTCGATGTTGCTATCGACGTTGACTCAATTGTCAATGCACTTGCAGTGTACTAGAAGGATAACTCATGCAGAGCTTTTTGTCTGCCCCACATCCAGATATTCCTGCTCTTGCGCTGTTTCGCTCAACACGCGCCGACATGAGCGGTCAATCAGACGTCTACTAGGGACTCGGACGCGGACTGGAACGCCCACTGTACCGCTTTCTCCTAGCACTTTTTCACTCTATGCCATCTCACACTGCTATCGGAGGACGCCATTTCGAGGCATCTTCTGTCCTGATCAGGTGGATGGCGGACTCATGCTACCTGCGCAAAGAAGTTTATCACGGTAAAAATAACAACTGGTCGCCGACATCGTGTGTCTTTTTCAATTGTCCTTAATGACAACCCATATCCAAGTTTATCACATAGGAGGCTCGTTTCTATCCTAGAGCTTCCCAGAGCCGTTATTCGTTGACCCATAATTGTTTTTGTCCGTGATCATCAGAGGCATTGATTACGGACACGCGAATCATGGTACGGAGTGCTACTCGGCTGGGAAATTGTCCAAGTACACACAATCATCCGAGTCATGGAGAGGTTCGCGCTGGTCACTCCATCGCACGACTGCCATAAAGTGACGTGATGAGCGCTCTATGGTTGTCTTAGGATGAAGTTCTCCCCAGACTTTGCTAGGCATGCATGAATCTCGCCTCAACGATACTGGGTTCTGGTGGTTATCTTTTGTGGGTTTCAAGCCCTGAGGCTGGATGACTGTCTCGATGCGCTTTGAGATCGTCGTGTTGAACTCAGGAAGCTAACGGAGATATGAACGGATGTCCTCAGTTCTATTTCAAAACTCTGCCCCGCCCCACTTCGAAGTCGTGAATCCCAAGTATTGATCCTCGGCGGCTGTATCTCCATCGATGTCAAGGTCTCGAAATCACATACATATCATTCTTCCGACTCTTGTCTTCGCCATGTACCTTCTCCTGCCATACCGAGTCTAATCTATCTCTTCCAGAGCCACGCTAACGTGCTGCAGTTCACCTAACGAGCGTGTCTCGGCTCGAACTTCCGAATGACAACCATAATCAGCCCAGTGCCCGGGCTATCACAAGTGGATCTTCTACCGATCTACTTTCTTGTGGCATCTTTGACTGTGAGTTGCAATGGTGTCAGTGATATGGCTGCTGATAGAAGGTCGGCGGCAAGCTCATCATATGGGATATCCTCAACCATTTAAAAGATGACTATAATATGCTCTTCAAGCATCGAGTGTCATATCCAACTGTGATATATTTTGTCTCAAGGTCGGTCAACCGTCTTCCTTCTCTCCATGTGCGCAGAACCTCATTCGTGTGCGTCGAACGTGCAGGATCACAACGTTCGGGTATTCACTGGGCAAGATGATAATCCTAAGTAGACTCATTCCCATAGAGATTAGACATTGGGCTCAACATGTTCATTCAGCCGCTCCCGTCCATCCCGCCCAATGTCTGAAGTTCAGCAACGCGAACGGCATCATCTTCATCATCGCCATGTCCAGCACCACCCTCCTCTTCTACCTCCGCGTATGCGCCGTCTACAACCAAAACATCTACGTCCGCCTCTTCTTCGGCACAACCTGGCTGGGCTGCCTCGGCGGCGCCGCCACCGGCGTCACGGGCGTCGTCGGTATACCGTTGTCGCGCTCCCCCGACTCGACAAGGACGTTGTGCATTGATCAGATTAGGCACTTGTATATCATGTCGTCGACGGTTATATTGATGGTCAATGATACGCTGGCGTTCGCTGCTATTACGTATAAGCTTGGGCTTAGCAATTATAGGGACCAGGATATGTCGAAGAAGACTTTGTTGAGGCTGTTTTTCGGGGAGTCATTGCCTGCTTTCTCGAAGGCGCTATTACAAGACAGTCAAGTGTATTTCCTGTAAGTCTTCCCTCATCTACCGTTCAATGGGCTGGGCGCCTTACTTACATATTTATGTGCGGATAGAATGGCCCTCAGCGCCACTGCCACCTTCCTCATCACGTTCTTCACCATCGACGCCTCCTCTCCCACCTCCCCATTCCGCCTGATATTCCTCGTCCCCACTTTGGTGCTCGTCAACATCATGGCATGCCGGATATTCCGGAACACGAAATTGGGCCGAGCGGGAATGACGCCGCCGACGACGGTGGTGTCGACTGCGTTCGAGATGCATCATCCCACGCTGCCGCAAAGCCTGGAAAGCCAAATTCAAAGTGCAGGAGACCGGCGGAGGAGTGGGTCTTTGCGACTTGGGATGGCTGAGGGGGATGATGACGCTCGAAAGAAAATCGTCCGGATTGGTGGTGAGGACGACCCGCCAACGCCAACGATGAGGAGCTATGGAATGGTTTGACGACCACTGTATATGAGCCACTTTGAATGAATGATAGATTTTCTGGTCTCGGTGTAGGTTTGGTTCTATTGGTGGTGTATCTAAATGACGGATGCTCTTTGTATAACGCTAATTGCCTGGATTTCCGTGCTTCTGCCTCAGTCAGCTGAACGACAACATATGCTCGCTTTTCATAATCAAGACTGGAATAAATCAACAAGTTGTCATCGTGGGTTTTTTCCGGCTCTTTCCTTGTCGAAGAAGAGGCTCTTGTGCTCACTTCTGTTTTCTCACTTCTCGGGATGCTCGAACTCCCTCTCACATGGATTGGCAATCGATTATATTGACAAGCAAGCAAAGAATCGACATTGTATGATTCAAGCCAGAGTCAAGCGCCCTTGGGTCTGCTGCCTCTCGTAGGCATTGATCCTATATATAATCTCGAAGCCTTCCCCCTGCTCGCACGATTGCCAAAAGACGACATTGATGATCAGTCTCCCATTCTCCTGTCGCATGCCCTGGGATGACGATCTTCAACCCGAAATGGATTGAATGTCCATTCAATCACTCATTCTGACCTTGAAGTCCCATAGATATCATTGGCGGCATCTATGTTACCGTCAATCCCATTCTAATTTGGATACCGCACTACAAATTACTTCTGAGGCTTGAGTTTCCCGTGTGGCATCCCCTTTTCTCTCTACAGCCTTCTTACCACACCAAGATCGTGCAGTGGTCGAATCTCTAGCAAGCGATTACGCTTCACAGCTGTACTCCGGAACGATTTGTCGAAAGGGATCCCAGTTCGAGAATGGCGACCACGACTAGTCCGGTGCCTACTATACCGCAGGTTGATCTCATTCCGATCTACTTCTTGGTGGCATCCTTGACTGTGGGTACTCCCATGATTTCGACGAAAAGAACTGTTGACAGAATTGTCGATGAAGTTGATCATCTGGGATATTCTGAACCATTTGAAAGACGACTATCGCCTGCTCTTCAAGCATAGCGTATCTTACCCAACCGTGATCTACTTTGTTTCAAGGTCAGGGCTTGTTTTTCTCATTAAAGACATGGATTAAATCTCAGATATGATCTCAGGATAACATCATTTGGATACGCGTTAGGGAAAATGATAATCCTAAGTATGCCGCATTAATGTCCAAGCACCCGCACCTCTCAAGTAAACGGCGCATTTTTTTCCAGCCGCCCTCGTCCATCCCGACCAATGTCAAAAATTCAGCATCGCGAACGGCGTCATCTTCGCCGTTGCCACATCCAGCACCACCCTCCTCTTCTATCTGCGCGTGTGCGCCGTATACAACCAAAACACCTGGGTGCGCGTCTTCTTCGGCGTGACGTGGCTGAGCGTCGTAGGCGGGTCAGTCACCGCGATCCCGGGGGTTGTGGGGATTCCCCTGAACCCGGACCCCACGAGGTTGACGTTGTGCATCGATAATATACGACATCTGTATATTATGAGCACGTCGTTCACGTTGATGCTGAATGATACGCTGGCGTTCGCTGCTATCACGTATAAACTTGGCATTGCGAATTTGCATTTGAGGAACCAGAAGGGTATTTCGGGGGGAAATGTGAAGCGGATGTTGTTCGGGCAGTCTTTGCCCGCCTTTTCGAGGGCGCTACTGCAAGACAGTCAGATTTACTTCTTGTGAGTTGCTCAAACCGGCTATCCACAAGCTCGAGAGTTTACTTATAGTTGTTCGAACGCGGCAGGATTGCACTAAGCGTCAACGTCATACTCATTACCACATTCTTTACCATCGACTCATCAACGCCAACCTCGCCCTTCCGACTGATCTTCGTTGTCCCCACCTTGGTCCTCATGAACATCATGGCCTCTCGTGTGTTCAGGAATACACGTCTTGGCCGTGCAGGATTGCTGGAGCCAACCACGAATCTGTCGTCCCACTTCGAGATGAACAATCGCGTGGCGATATCGAATCAGAATCAAAGATCGGGAGACTTTTTGTCGATGGGGAGTGGGTATGGAAAGAGCAGAAATGGGTATAGCTATGAAAGCAGCGATGCGCGATTGAAGGTCAGTCAACTTGATGGCGAATATGTACGTTCTGCAGTTGAGACACTGCCGTCGACGACGAGTTATGGAGGAGTCTGACGATTTGTAATATTTATCGCGAATTACACTGTGCTGTACAATATATTTATAGTCGCCTGGGTTTGAAAATGAATCATGAGCATACCTGTTAATGTTACAATGGCGAGAAACGCAAAATATCAATCTTCACCTTGGCTCCGTCTATTTTTGGAACTGGCGCTGCCATTGCTGAAGTGTGGCGCCAAAAACCTATAATAACGAAGGGCCTGAAGGGACCCAAATCCAACAGTCCTATCCTCGGATGAAATTTGAAAGCATCATATCCAACAGATATTCATGCTGGTCATTTTAGGTTGGAAGGATTGCCTCTGCAAGCATTCAATTTTGTATTGAGGGATGGGAAGCCTGAAGTCCATATTAATTCCTGGGCAATCAGGGGTATACGGAAAGATTTTACCAGTATTTAATCCTAAATGTGTATGGCCAGGTTTTGAATTGGCAGAGGTTGCACCTCTCACCCTGGAAAGTATATGCGTCTTTTAGCAGCTTTAGCCTGTGGTTTCGTAGCATAATGCAAATACGTATCAGGCGAGGTATATTAGCAGATGACGTGACGGAAGTGGTTGAACTGGGCTTAAAGCAGGTGTTGGTATGTTGGTATGCCGGAAACGATCTGCAATGTTTATTAATTGAACAAATAGCTCCGAAAGAAACCTCGAGGACAAATATGCTGTTCACATACTTGAACGCTGGGACCTGTCACCCACGGCGCTCATTGACGTGGAATGCATCGTGCCCATTCTCACTGAGTGTCGCACATAAGTAGAGATGAAATTCTCAAGCACTTACACTGCTTATCATTATAGAGAGGACAAGGTACTATATCGACCCGAAGGATTAAATGAGTGTGGGCAAAACAGGGGTACGATGATTGCAGATGTTATAGCAGTAGTGTGTGGTCGTAAGGCCGAACGAAGGTGTGTGGTTGCCAACGAGAGGCTAAGTATGATATGCAGGAGGTGCGTCGACCAGGTCGGCATAGATTCCGGGCGCAGGCGTATTGGGCATATCTGGGACGCTGGGCTGGACACCCTTCGAAGAAAATTGTATGTGATCTTCTCCGGCAGAGAACCAAGTCTGTCCAGCGACGCGAGGGTCGGCGTACGATAAAGCAGCTGGTGAACTTGAATCCGACGGCGAGCGTGAGGAGCCGACAGGACTAAGGCTCATGGCCGCATGGGGGAAGGAATGATTGCTCGACTGCTTTGTTTCTGGAAAAAGAAGCTGGCTAGAGGAGGCCGAGCCGGGATAGTCGGTGTGAGGAGCAAATGGTCTTGGAACCGTTCGTCCTGAAGGCCCCACTACAGATACTTTCACTTTAGCATGGGGCATGCCATGCCAATGATTTATACGTACAGGTAGGAGGGAGATTGGACTCTGCCCATCTCCCAAGATGCGACAGCCTGTTTCTCCGTCGAATGAAAAAAAGCAAGCTGATCAAGATTGTCAGGAAAAGAAGGCCTCCAAGCACACCCCCAACGATTGCAGCTATGGGTGATTTTTCGTCGGAGTTTTGGTCAGGCAACAGAGTGGTACTGTTGGAGAATGACCGGTCCGTTGGGATAAGACTGACATCTGTCGAGGTTATCGTGGAACCGGAACCAGTACTCGAGACATTGTTGCTAGTCGAACCTAAGTTTGCTTTATTTAAGAGTTGGAACACTAGAAAGAGGGCTATGAAGACCCACTGGAGACTATAATCTCGGTTGTTGCTGAACGATCGATAGAAACCGTGGTTACTATCGTGGCACTGGAGGTTCTCGTCACGGTAGTTGGAGGATCTTGGGGTCGGGGGGTTCCGCTATGATTATCCATTCAATTGACGCAGCATGTTGAAGACCCAGAGTCACTGACGCTGGTGGGGTATTTGGGGCATTACTGTCCGTGGGATCGTAGTCAATACGATCCAGTCTGAAGTAATTCTCGGTACCAGCGTTGGTAATTACAAGAAGATGTGATCCCATTGCCAAAGGACCAGAGTTCCAGAACTCGACTTGGAACTGAACAGGAGGAGTTGTCTGATGAGAGATAGCCACAGGCGGCCCGTTGTCAATACTGAATGTTGCCATGCTCCTCTCGCCATTCCCAGTCGGCAATATACAGATGACTGCAACTCTGGAACCTAGGTTAGGTATCCCATCTCCTCAGTACCGATAACACAAGATACGCTGCTGAACAAACCAGTAAACCTGACTCTAGCACTTGCGCCCACCAGAGAAGTAGAATGCATCGTTCCACTCCAGTCTCCGTCAGATGTAATAGATGCCCAAGTCAAGCCATTATTCGTGGAATAGATGATTTGGGAATCATTGTCGTCGACGGAGGCGCCATAAATCGACATGAATAGAGCGAAGCCACCGTTGTCGCGCCAGGTGCTCAAAAAGAGGAGAAAAGAAGAAGAAAGCCACTACCGATTGAGGCAATCCTCAGTGCCTAGCAGCAGGAGAACGGCCATTTGCGTGCGCCGGGCAGGGAAGGTGAGCGCTGATCTGTACTTAGTTGATCTTGATCAAATCAAAATCCATGTCGGGTTCGACGTGAAGAATCTTGATCAACATGTAGATCATTCGTGAAATTCCTACCGAAAATCACACCAAGTCGCATCTAGTCGCACCCAATGGGTTCGTTCAAAAAACTTGTTATGTAGGTAACTTTCGGGTGGATTGTATCAGATTGTTTCTTGAGCCTGAGTGAGTGGCGCCCCGTGGCCGAGAAGACGAATTTCAAGTTGGCCATTATCAAATCAAAACCTTGGGATACCATATATGGACACCCACTTATGTCCACTGGCGCGGCTTGGCGCGGTTTGCGTGGATGTGTTTCACATGTGTCCTTGTTGTTCTCGATACGAGACTAGTCCAAGAGGCTCGAAGGCCATTCCATCTAATCATTCCGATTTTCACAACATCAGTTGGTGCTGTCTGGATTTACATATTAGGAATTGGTTAGGAATGGTCAAGGAATAGTCCATTTGAAATACTACCTCATGTGAGTTCGGCGCTTCGGCTGTCCGGGAATCTGTTTCAATTTGGAGAGAGAGAGAACGGGTAATACTATTTATAGTCGACATCGGTTCACGACTATGTGCGACTAAGTATACGACTTGATGCGACTATACCGACTCGATGCGACTATACCGACTCGATGCGACTATACCGACTCGTTGCGACTATACCGACTCGATGCGACTACTCATATCGATTCTGTACCGACTTTGATGGCGACTAGGCCGACTATGCGAGACGGAGACCGCTGCCGGTAAAGGACCCAGTCAATGTATGTACACAACCTCCCTCTCACAACGCGACAGGCATCTTAGTATACAAGACTACCCGGCAACCCAAACATTGAATTAATCAAATCCCACTTCAGACTTGATACCTAATATCCATGCCTGGATCGTCTAAAGTCCTCCATGAGCCTGCTTCACCTCCGCCCGCTTTTTGGAAACCAAAGCACAATTTATTGTGAGTGAGAATGATCCATGATATCTCCACCACCCATGCGTCATGCATCACTGCCATATAAGCTAAGCCCTAACGATGTTTTCAGCCCATGTGGCCACCTGTCAAGTGCGTAAGGATAACCGCGCCACCTCGCGCAACACCTATGAGCATATGTGTCGAACCATAGTATGCGTCACATACAACGGTCTAAGTATCTATCGACGTGTTTTGCGATTCGCAGTCACAGCTATTGTGGTCTTCCGATGATCAATGCTTCCCTAAAGGATCGCAAAAAACATGGGTTCACCTTGTCAACGGTGGTGTAGGATGTATTATGACTGATCGAGTCTTAGATTTCTCTACTTACATGTATATGTGCCGAGAGTCGAGACGGTGAGTCCCATTTTACTCCTCAAACCGGAGGTTGTTGACAACAGGAAGTTGTTGCATTTTCCGAGTAGGCAAGTCTACGCATTGCGACAGTTTTGACCTTGATCCTCATCTGAATGCCTCAGCAGACTGCTATAAGCTTCAAGTAAGCTAAGGACCAAACTTCCTCTGACTTTTTCAACGCGCATCACGCAACACTCTGACTACTTTGCTGGAGGAGAGACACTTCATGCCAAGCACGATCAATGTTGGCTTTTGTAGGCTTTCGTCCGCATTCTTTGGCAAGATCACTGGGCCTTCGTGTGATTTAGGCTCTTACACTGATCTAAGCCTCAATGTACTCTTCTTACGTCAATCTAAACTCAGACTAGGCATTCTTCTCTGTTCAAGTGCTCGGTCAAATTTGAGGGGAAGGACGATTCCTCTTATTCGATCCCATCAAAGAACCGCGGATGCTGTCGCTGGTGTCACCAACTGTCAAGGCGCCAATTTTGGATCAGCGACGCCGTAGACATCACCGAATTGGCCGGCAACTTTAGAGATACCTGCCGGATTGATTTGTCATCTGTCAATATATTATTTCTTACTGCTCATTGTCACTGCTGGAAGCGGCGTCGGTATTCGCGGTCAAGTCAATCAACATATAGTGCAACAAGAATATACAATGGTTACAGAAGCTAGAAATTACCCCTACAACAAGAAACATGGGGATGTGGAACTATGGTAGTGATAAAAACCCAACTCAAGCACATTGACCAATTGGCACCATTGCATCCATGAATTGTTGCAAACATACATCATTGTGTTTGATCAAAATACGTGAGATATTCTGTCCGCGCAAATGGGTGAGCCATTGGGTGGTTGATTGTGGCCGGCCGGTGCCATCGTGAATGCCAGTCAGGATTCTCTAGAAGATATCCTCGCATCGCTCCGTCCAATCAAGGCAGTGGCAACCAGTGCGATTGTGTACCCAGACTTCTGGAGGGGGAAACCATGTCCACACAGCAACTTGACCTTTATATGCTATAAAATGAAATGAGTAAAGAAAGTGCAATAGAGGGTGAGAAATCCTTATGTGTATAAAGCAAGTATGTCCCGCAAATGATAGCGACTTCATTGGCCGTCAGTTGGTCATCGCAAAATTTGACGTTGTTGTCACCAGACGGCACAAGGTAACCCACTTGGTGTGCAGTGACTTCAATTGAGGGACCACCCAAGACCCCATCCTTGCTGACGTACTCCCTCGCAATGCGTCCAACGATTCCACCTTGTAGCAAAGCCGCCCATCCCGGATAAAACAGACCGGCAAGCCAGCATTGCCACATCAAAGTTGGCCTTTGTGAATGTGTGATCACTAAGCCTATAACTTTGTGGCACGTACGGCTCAGTGATGGTGACTTGTCGTGGACTGCAGGTCAAGGGTGCGGAAGGGAATACCGCGGTCAAGAAGGCAATGTGCCACGGTCACAATAGTATGTGCCATGGGGTTTTTGAGAATGTATTGACAAACGTAGAGCGCTGCAGTGGCGGAATGAACACCAAGAACCCAGCAACATGAATCTGACTTTGGGGAAGAGAATACAAAAAGGTCTTCCGAAGGACATCGGACATGTTCAAATTGGAAGAGGAGCAAAAGATTTTCGAAGTTCTTGGCTACGACTTTGTCCAACTTATAGGAACTAACAGCATTGAGCACAGCTGCAAAGAAGTTCATCATGGCACTCCTCTTGGGTTTGCCAACATTGAGCTCTTCCAGGTTTCTGACAAACCCCATAAAATTGAGCATCCTCTCCCAACTGAGCGTTGGAGGAATGTCGTTTACACCTGCGTGCGGAACGTACCCAGGGACATTGTTGCAAGAGGGGCTCGGGAATATTCACACCAACTCTGGCCCATATCAATGTCTATTGGTGCAGCCAAAGGAGGAGCCTTAGTTGGTTGTGAGACCGCATTGACTGGGTAGACGACGTCATTGCCCGAGTCGTACCCGTCATCAGAGTAGAAGGTGTTGTCCACAATTCCAGACTGAAAGTCTTCACAGAGATCCCACTCATTTGAGAATGCGTTGAGCAGCCGCTGATGGGATCTGTAGCTATGAAAGACAGTCTCGTTTGCTTTCTTGTTGACCTTGACCCGCTTGTACAACTCCAGGCCACCAGACAATTGGGTCTTCTCCCACTCAAATAGTGTTGCATTAACTACGCCCGGCTTTTGCTCCCGTGATTTGTGCCGTTGACGGTCCACAGCAGATTCCAGCTTTATCATCTCCTGCTGGCGCTTATTGCGTGCAGCAAAGAACTCGTTGTAGTTCCTCCCAGTTTCTCTGACGGTTGCGGGTACACCTTGAGATTGAACAGAGGGGGCAGCGTGGGGAGCGGCTGTCACTGATAAACCGTGATATGGGTAAGAGGAGGCAGTGTGGGCAGCTGCCTTGATACTGTTGTCTTGCGATACTTTGAATACCTCCAACCTAGCATCTGTGGTTGCCTCCGTTTCCTGAAGGAGTGCTTCCTGATTGACAAATCTCTTGGCGGTGTACTCAAAAACAAAAGTGGGCGTGTATTGGAGTCGGAGAAACTCTATGGTTTTGTTGGTGATGGGGTCGTCTCCAAGTGTAAAGTACTTTTGAATTATGAGACCCGCCAGAGGAAGACCTGGGGCGGCAAACAGAATGCTCAGCGCCTCCTGAATGATATTGTCTGGTGGTCAAAGGAAGTTCAAATCCGTGTCGTTTCGGATGGCCTGCTCCTCCCTGTTTGACCAGATGAGCCACAACGGAATGTTGTGCTTTGAATACCATTCAATTGGCTTGCGGTCGCGGTCGTTGACAGACCACTGGAATATAATGCCAGCTTGTGGAGTTTTCCAGTCAAAGGTGCAGATGGCAGATTGGGACAGGCCATCAAGCCAGAGTTCATCAAATTTGGGCTGTTTTAGCAGGTAGCTGTAAGCTGCGGACAAAGGATCAGCGGGTGCGGTTTTTGCAACGCGATTCTTGGACTTGGCTATGATGAATGAAAGGTATCCCATCCAGACTGCAAACCAATCCCGAGCAAGGCAGGCCATGCGCTTTGCAATTGGATGACTTTTGTGAGCACGGTTGAAGTGGAATGACGTAGGCCTGAGAGGGGTGTTCCCAGCAATACTGTATCGCATCTGAGCTCGTAGGCAGCTTTTACAAGGAGATCTTCTGCCCAAAGCCATTGCCTGATGTCATCTTCAGTCAACCTGAACCGGATTTGCGTCACCATTACGCCGGAGGGCGCGGGGAAGGAGAACCTGACTTCTTCAATGTGGGGCATTGCGCAGAGAGGTTCGAAAGGCGCAAAGAGGAAAGACAGGAAAGACGGCGCCAGCGGGATGAAGCTTTGCCATGCCCAGTTTTGATCCCACCAAACAGGCTGTTTAAACATGGAGACATCCAAACGCTGCCACCTGAACGGATTGCTAGAATGAACCGGTTCTTGGGGGATATCAACAGGCCGAGAGCAGTTGGGTGAGTAGAATATTGAACCATGTTGGATGACAACCCTTCCGTTAGAATAGTCAAAAGCTGGGGGTGCCATTCTGGAGAAAAGAAATCAGCTGAATGTTGGCTTAGACTTTGAGAGTAGGCACATACAGGTAGCAGGACAGGACATTCATTATCAACGCGCGTTTAGCACAGAAAGAGGTCACTGCTAGGGATAATCGAGAGAGCAGTCCACTTTGAGGGATAATCCCAAGCAGAAGAAACGAAGCAGAAGAAACAATGGAGGAGATAAATGGCGCAGATAATCCGTGCGAGTTAGGAATGTGGTGAATGTGGTGAGATAACTGGCGCGGATGATCCGTGCCAGTTATATGTGGTGGTGGTTTGTTGTACTGGGTAGGGGCGAGGAGTTGGGGTGGTTGTTGTAAGTGGAAGGCAATTTTCAACAAGCGCTTGGACCTCATTGAGGTCACATGACCATTATTTTGTTTGGAGTTTGAATCCCGCCCAACGTTTTCGGACTTGTCATTCTTTCTTCTTTGCTATGTCCTGGATCATCCAGGGCATCATTGTCGTATAATATTCTCTGCTCCCAATGTACTGGATCATCCAGGGCATTGTGCTATAGTATACACCACACTTGCAACTTCCACCACAACAACCACCAACTCCTTACTGGTACGGATTATCCGCGCCAACTTTCACTACGACAACCACCACCACAACTCATCATTGGTATGGATTATCCACGCCAATTTTCACTACAACAACCTACTACAACAACCTATACACCTACTGCTAAAGCTTGAGACACATTGTGATGCCCCAATGCCTCTGCAGGTGGCGGTTTTCCAAAGTCGAATATCTTTGTTGTCACAAGATAACTTGTTCAACAGTCAAGGAACACTCCAAAGCCATCTGGAGGACCATATCAGGAGACAAAGAATCGATCACAGTGCTCGGAGCACCGACGCCGAGAGAATCAACACGAGCATGTGCTGTTGAGCTGAGCAGGAAGGGCAAATGTATCGCTATCTCATACCATAGACTCAAATATACAACGTAAAATCCTGCCTATCACTCCGACTCGTACCAACAGCCTTGCACATGGGCCTTGAAGTTTGCTTGCAAGAAAGTTGCCTTGCAAATATCGCATGTTTCCACCGGTTGACTGAAGAATGATGTGAGTATCGGGTCTTTGAGTGTGTAGAGGGCAACTCACGGAAGAAGTTACAGGTTGATGGTTCATAGTGACAGAACACCACAACATCCCCTGCTATCGTATGGACTATTTGGGCGGACAGATGGACTCCTGAAGCCGCCGTCATGCCGCAGAAGCAAGCCCAATGCAGTCCACGGGCGCGCAGCCAGTCCTTGATACCGGACGGCTTGATTTTGACACCACAATACAAAGGCCTGGAATGAGGCGTTCATGAGGTACCAACAGAGGAGAAGAAACAACCAACCAGGCAATTCTGACAATTTGCGTTGCCAGTGCACTGTAGATCACAATGTCCGAGCTAGAACATTGAGCCCTTACGCATTCGTCAAAAATTGACGGTCGCTTTTTGGATTTGCTGCGAATTACAAGGGCAGACAACATGGGGGAAGGTGGTCCTGGGCTGCAATCAGCCTGGTATGCACTATTTTATACTGGCGCCCTAATTCCTGCATTCAAAGCCTATCTATTTCAGAACATAAAATTTCTTTGCAAAAGTCTCGAAAACGCGGAAGAACAATGTTCAAACATGTACCACCTTTCCTCCCCTGTAAGAAGTCTACAAAATTCCAAAGGATTGAGCATTGGAGCCAGAACCCACCTCAAAGAGTGGAATGTGCATCGGCAGAACAGAGTATCACTGGTGGTAAATCAAATTTCCACCCAACTTACCCATATTCTTTATGATGCCTCCCAGCCTCCCCATCTCCTTGTTGCTTGACTCTACAACGCCAAACTCCAGTGTTACTCTCGATGGTTTACAACAGCAGTTGACGTGTATAGCTGGTCTTAGTGGCCGCCCTCTTCCCTTGGACACCCCACCTCATATTGTCGAGTCTCTCTCCCATGTACTCAATTATTTTGGCCTCAATGCAGAATCCGGACAACGACCTGGGTCTGATACACCTCCTCCTGTCAATTTTCCCTTAGTCACACCTCAACCAGCGGCTCCAAACATCCGCCGGAACGTCTACATAAATCATAAGACAGTCCTCTCGGTGCTTTACTCATATGAAGACGTAAATGCTTGGGTAGAGTATCCTGAGACAAACCTTGATTGGCCTGTTGGATACCTCTCTTGCCGCGGTCCACTCAATTGGGATAGCCCTGTGCGGGATTTCGCTTATTCCATGGGCAAGCCATCAGGGCAAACACAAAAAGGGCAAGAAGTTGAGCATACACTGCTTATAGATAGAGAAGGAAGAAAGGTCTCCTGCATAGTAACACATTCAACATGTAAGTGAATTCAGATATTTTTGAACTAAGGCATGTACTGAGTGTTATCAGGTCAAGGCTCAAAAATCTGCCCTATGTCGGACCAGCAATTGTTGTCGTTGAGTCATGTTTCAGCAAGCCGCGAGGACATCAAATCTCGGCTCAACAAAGATCGACAACATAGGATCAACACCGCCTTGCCAACCCGCGATAACTTTCAAAAAACAACCGGGTTCATTGCTGCCCTCCAAAAACTTGGGTGCCGTGGGCAATTCTATGAGCCGACTGTCGTTCCTGCCAGCAAACAGAAACTCCGTGAATTCCTAGTTGCCCTTAAAGTAAAATTCAACGAGGCTACATTCCGAAGCAGTTGGAATGCGATGGTTGTTTGGAGCTTTGGTATGACATGAATGCAAAGCCTTATATTCAGTAAGCTTTGGTCTTTATATTCATTCCTCTCTTCTAAATGTTGCGTACAGATGTGAACATTACTTGTGGGATGGAAATCGGGATCACTTGAAGATAATTCTTGACGAGTCTTTCAATCTTGAATATATAGATGCTCATTTTAATGAGGATATGGACAAAATTGAAAGAATTGAGCTCAGAGCAGCCGAGATGGGGTACGGCCCTCGTGTTACTTGTACAACGGTAACGAATCTCTCAGCTCAGCGCGTCTGCTGTCGTGAGTTAATGTTCATCTTTCCCTAAAATGGGAAGTGAGCTGACTTATCCTTTCAGCTTGTGATCATTGGAACAACGCAGGTCTCTTGATCAAACCAGAGATGAAACATATTGGGTGTAATGCCAAGTTTTGTGTTTACAAACCAGTCGAGGCATCAAGAAATGACTGTCCATATATCCTAGTCACCATATCTGGTGACCATCCACACCCCATACCTTTGCCCCAGAGGACCCCGCCAACTATTCGCAAAGAGATATCACGGCTGCTAGAGAGTGTGGGTGAAGACTTGCCAGATCTTACCCCCCGCAGGTTTCTTTGACATCCAATTCTTAAGGCATACCTACAACAATGTTTTCCAAATGCTCCCACTCTCCCAATCCTCTCCGACCTCCATGTTTCTTTGGCAAATTTCGAACACCTCAGTGTATACATTAAAAGGGCAAAGGAAACCCATTTTCCAGCCGGTACTGGATGGGAAGGTAAATCTTACTTTCTTGTGTTCATGGCGGTACTCATATGTTTTCAGGGCTGGCACTACTCAAAGAATTCCAGGATGAGACGCTGCCCATTCCGTTACACTATATACGGAGGATGATTCTCATGACGGATGTCGTTACACATGACGAGGATGACCCAGTGACGCATGGGGGTAGTGGTGATGTCCGCATTGTGATTTGCATGACCCGCAAAGGTAGTCGGCGCATACTTGAAACACAATACGCACAGAGCAACATGGCCTTCAGGCGTGTTGTGGGTTATTATGAATTTGGGATAGCCTCTGTCAATTGTATAAACAACACCAGTATGTCTGTCCTATCTTGTCTATAAGCTTTATCTAATGGTTTTCTTTTTTCCAAGGCATAACCTTTTGCCGTGTGTATGTCACACGACAGACAGCGGCCGTGCATCAGGGAATATTCCAAGAAATTGAAGATATTTTAGAAGTGGACACAGGTAAGCGCCTCCGATGGCGTCACCTCCATGCTCGGCACATCAATGAGACAGCGGGGATGATCCTTCTTTCGACATTGGATCAACACGGTGGGCAGGCAAAAGGTATATATTTTGCCTTACACATACAATTTTGTCTGGTACTAACAAGTTAGCAGGTCTTGGTTTGCATCTACAGCAGCTAGCACAATTGTCACCTGCCAAACTTGATCTCCATGAGGCTGAACGGACTGTTGCTTCTCTCGGTTCATATGACCACCTCCAATGTCTTGTTTGTGTGTGTTACGTACACGCAAAACAAAACATTCAAAAATGTAATGTCACTGACGTAGTGATTCCTAAGTCCCGGCCTGAGCCCTCGAGCCGGGCCCAGCCGGGCCCGCAAAGCCCAAGCCCAGCCGGGACTTTTGCCAAACCACTAATGGGCCCGGCTTGGGCTTGGGCTTGGGCTTGAGAATGCCGAAGCCCTGGGCCCCGGCTTGAGCCCCGGCTTTTCGGCGTGTAACAAGAACTGACCATGACCATTTTTTTTTTGACCGCCGAAACCTGCAATACGCGATCTCCTTCCAATTGCTTTCTAATTGCCTTCCAATCGCCTCACCCATGGCATCCCAGGCCTATATATATGGATGCGGTATATTATAGGGTATATAGTGTATATATACGGTTGTCACATGACCCAAACCTTTGCACTGGATATGCTGCACAGACAACCAGCTAACCCACACACATCAGGAAGAACTGAATTTTTGCATAGAGCTAGTATACACTATTTAGAGCTAACCTGGGGTGTTTTCTAAGAAAGTTGGTTGCTGTGGAAAGTGCCATGACATGAATTAGAGATTGACCATATGTGGCTGTGCTGCACAGCCACAGGCTTGGATACATATAATTACCGTACAGTATAGGTTTCCAACTCATCTGTATACATATACTGATACTGATACATTATATACCATATATATATGGTATACTATATGGTACAGTTGGAGCCTTAATTGAATCTAATCTTTGCGTGATTTTTAAGCTTCCATTACACTTTGGTACTTGGCTTTATTGAGTATGTAAGCCCGGGCCTGAGCCCAAGCCCGGCCCAGGCCCTAAACTAATCGGGCTCAGGGCTTGGGCTTGACTTTGGCTGAGCCCAGGCCCGTTGAAGCCCGGCCCAAGCCCAGGGCTTGAGCCCAAGCCCGGACTTCTTAATCACTACACTGACGATGTTTGTAAATCAATGCAATCTTTGCTATGTGTCAGACACGCCAATTGGGAGGGTACACTCGAATCAATTCAACAACAAGGAGGAAAGGCCGGGGCTGGTATGTACCATAGCATTTCTTGTAGTTCATTGAGCTAATTATCTTCAGATTGGATACAGGACAAAGTCCGTAGTAGATTTGCCTTCCCTGCGTTGTGCTGGGAGAAAAGTTTCATTCCGCTTGACATCTGGAATGCTGGTGACTTGACAAGCAATCTAATAGAGAGTGTGCATGCTGATGTCAACCGAGAGGGGGTTGGTTGTACACTTATTGGCGTGGTGAAAAAGGGACAAGCCTTCGACGTTATGAAAATGGAGGGTTTAAAGGTATATTCCTTCCATTTGAAATGACTTTGACTGACTGACAATCAACGTCTGTCTTTCAGACGCTTGAAAATGCTGGAATCCGATTCAGTTATAGTTCAGGCCACCTTTCAGAGAATTCCTCAAAAAGTATCAAGCAAAAATGTGAGGATAGATTTGCTTTATTAATCCATCTTCTAAATACTTTGACCAGTCACCGTTCATCACAATCAACTTAGTCGAGAGGACTCGAAGATTGAACATCAAAACAAGAAAGTACGTGCAGCGCATGAAACCCTAGCCGCAAAGTGAAGGACCTTACAAGAGTTGCTTGCATCCGATTCCCCTTGTGCACATGCAAAAGCTACAGCTACATTCGAAAAATCAGCCGTGGCATTCAAGAGAGCTGTGGACGCGACAAAATCCCTTGCTCGGTCGGGCTCTGGGAAAGTTTCTTTGCTATTGCCCTCCACCTATGTCATTGCCAACGGAGACGACAACAATGAGCTCAACAAGTCTGATTAGCAAATTAATTCACATGTTCAATGTACATTCAAGTGCATGGCTAACATGTACGTAGCTTACTTAGTGTGTAATCCATAACAATTAAGAGTCGGTCTAAGCACCGTCGGGGGCCCGCCGTGTCTGGAGGATCCGGACGGCGGGGACAGTCTTCTCTGCCAACTGTCAACTAGTAAGGGGAGGGTCGATCTCGATTTATACCCGTCGCCACCTCAATTCTTCTTTCAGTGACAGTTTTCTTTCATTTGATGGGATCGAATAAGAGGAATCGTCCGTGGACTCATTCTTGAGTTGCGTTTGGTGGCGTTTCGAGGCGGGAGAATATCCTACTTCGGAAGGAGTTGACGTTATCCCCTGTGTTACCCGCATGGTCTAAGCTTTCTCCAAGCTTCTCTATAAGTAGCGCGGTGGTGGTGAGGCAACGACCAGCGTCTTGCAAGATGCTTTCGTCTGGTACCTTTGCAGTCCTGTTGACATTCCTTCTAATCATCATTGGCTACCGCTGGAAAACAATAGCTAGACGACCCCTGCCTCCTGGACCGAAGAAATGGCCAATTTTTGGCAGTCTTTTCCAAATGCCTTCGGGTTTCGAGTGGGAAACATATGCGCAATGGAGCGAAATTTACGGTCGGCTGCACATTTCCTTTAACTTAACTCTCATATCTTGATTTTCTGGCTTCATGTGCTCGGTATCTTTGGATATCATTAGGGTCAGATGTAATATACTGCGATGTAGCAGGGACCTCTATCGTTCTGGTTAACTCTTACAAGGCGGCCGTCGAACTTTTGGAAAAACGGTCAACGATTTATTCCAGTCGGTAATTTAAATTGTCAAATGTGCCAACACTTCTTATCTCTGTATATGCAGAGCATGGTTTACAATGTTTCATGAACTGTGCGAATGAAGCAAAGCATGTAACCTTTCATTGATTCTTACGGAAGATTACTTTTATAGTATAGGGTGGGACTGGCTTTTCTGCTTCATGGCGTATGGCAATCCTTGGAAAGAAAGGCGCCGTCTTTTTCACGAGCACTTCAATCCTTCAGACACGGCGGTCCATCAGCCGCGAGAAGTGGAATATACTCACGCAATGTTACGTCGTTTGTTAGCATCTCCAGAAAAGTTCATGGACCACATTAGACAGTATGTCATTTGTCCTGCCTTTGACTTGATATTAAAGTAATGGTCTGACATGAATTTTTGATCAGTACGGTTGGCGCTATAATTATCAGTCTCGCTTACGGAATCGAAACACAACCATCCAATGACCCGTTCATAGAAATCGCAGAGCAAGCCCTTATTGGATTGGCAGCAGCGGCACTTCCTGGGGCCTTCCTGGTCGACTCAATCCCAATTCTGAAATATGTTCCCGAGTGGATGCCAGGTGCCGGCTTCAAGCGCAAGGCAAGAATGTGGAACGAGTGGACGCGCAAAATGCTGGAAGTGCCATTTGCCGAAGCTCAACGTCAAATCGTTCGTGGACTGTTCAGTTTCCATCTACTAATCTGACATCCATCCACAAAAGGCGGAAGGGAAAGCAAAGGAATCGTTTGTGTCCATGTGTCTCAACACTCTTACTGAACACAGGGACCCTGAATATCGATTGAAAGTTGTCAAAGAGACAGCTGGAAATTTCTTTGTAGGTGAGTGCACATCAGATATTTGCTAAGGATCATCATTGAAAGTCAAATCAGGAGGGTCAGATACAACCGTGTCTTCGATAAACACATTTATTCTTGCTATGGTATGCTACCCCGACATACAGAAGAAGGCACAAGAAGAACTAGACCGAGTATTAGCAGAGGGACAATTGCCCGGTTTTAGCGATGAACCCTCCTTACCCTATGTCTCTGCAATTGTCAAAGAGGTCTTACGGTAAATCATCGTTGGATGAGTTTCCCTTCCTGGCTTAAAATTATGCTGATGGTCTTTCTATGTTTCCGAGGTGGCAAACAGTGACACCGCTGGGTATGTGCTTCTCCATGATACCATCAAGCATTTTGTAGAATTCTCTTGCCTTCAATGACTACAGGTGTTCCTCATTACCTGACAAAAGACGATGAGTACAATGGCTTTCACCTTCCAGCAGGGTCGATTGTGTCCGGGAATAGCTGGTGTACTCTGGAATTAATTCTACCCGATTCCAATAACGTCAACACTACAGGGCCATTCTACATGACAAGGATGAATATCCGGAACCTTACGATTTCAATCCAGAAAGGTTTCTCAAAGATGAGATATTAAACCCCAACATTCGGGAACCTACTGCCGCCTTCGGGTTTGGTCGCCGGTAAGCATTTCAATTTTAGTACTTCACGACGCCATTGAGAAATGATCATAGTATCTGTCCTGCAATGCATATCGCGACGTCGACACTCTGGATTGCTGCAGCGTCTATCCTATTTACGTTCGACTTGACAAACGCATTAGATGCCGACAACATACCTATCCCTCCAAGAAAGGAATATATTTCCTCCATAATCATGTAAGTTTACATATCCTTTTTTTTGCCTGTTGACTGATTTCAAGACAGGCATCCTGCACCGTTTGAGTGCTCAATCAAACCGAGGTCCAAAGAATCAGAGCACTTGATCCTGTCTACCGACAAGTTTTGAGTGTTGGAATCAGCTTATCTTTGAATACAACGTACTTCCCGTGCGCAGCATGCTACTTTGATTCATCGTACACTTTTACGCATGATCAGAACCGTCGAAATTTACATTGGAGGCTATATAGGACGTCGCAGGCAACACTTTGGCGAACGTAGCATGTCGGCCTGGTTGAAGAACCAATCTTGACCGGTATAGGAGCACATTGTAGACTGGGAGTCCGAAAAATGTTTAGCAAGGCTTGAACTGGCCCCTTTGAGGCTCACGTTGTTGGTGCCGAACTCAGAGTTCAAAGCGCACCACATTCAAGCTGAAAAAAGCTGGTAGAACTTCACTTGATGAATCCCAGACAGTCGCAAACCGTCTTCTGACTCGTTGTACAGACAAACTTCCGCTCTCCGGCGTGTGCAGGCGCTTGTAGGTGTTTGATCACTGATCGATCGTTGAGCGCGTGTCTGTGAGTTATATAGCTCCAGGTAGCTCCCGATCACCTGAACGCGTTGTTTGCGATTGTTTGGAAATGGAAACTGGTTGTCGTTGCAACGTTGACAACTTGAATAACGCGACCAAGCACATTTCTCTTCTATTTTTGCTCTCACACCTTTCCCTAAACTCTCTTTCAAGATGTTACCACCACTAAGGAGATACTCATTGCATGCCATGAGCTCAGCATACAGACTTATCAAACCAACTTCGCCCGTGTCATGTACTGTGACGCGCTCCTTCTTGACAACGATATCAGACCATGCTCCTGCAAAGCCGAAGGATAAGACTGTCGGTGAGAAGAAGCCTGCTCCGCGCAAGAAATCCGATGTGGCAGAAAAAGCCGACCGACCGACCAAAAGCAAAGCAGCCCGTCCTAAAAGTGAGCAATTCCAACTACTAGTATCCGGAGACAAGCCCAATCCTTGGCCCCTCAGTCCCTAAAAAAGACCTCGTCCCGCCCTTCAGAAAACCTACGTCTGGCTTTGCAAGGTTTGTAAAGGAATGTATGACGAATGATAAAGTATCGAAGGATCCGAAGATAGCGGGCTTTGCTGCTATTCTACCATACGCGTGTGCCGAATGGGCTAAGTTTTCTGAAGAAGATAAAAAGGTGTGTATTACTTCGACGGTGAGAACTGTATTGATTTTGATGATTTTGATGTACTCCAGAAATACTCGGTGACGCAAGAAGAATTGGAGGCATATAAGGCAGCTTACAAGGAATGGTTTGATGGTCTTGCTCCAAATATGCAGAGGGCGGTTGTCAAAAACAGGAAGGTCGTCTATGCGCGTGAGAAGGGCATCGCCACGGGATATCATAGGTAATTTCTCCAGTAACCTGACGAGTTGAACACTATTCACCTCCTCTTTATTCTCTAGTTTCCTTGCAGAACAATGGAAACTCGGCGGGGAGCTCGTGGGCGAGCATAAAGTGTCTTTCGGAAACAGGATCTCGGAGTATGCAGCAAAGTGGAACGGATTTAACAGTGAGGAGAAAGAGGTTTGTCGCTGCTTTCCGTTTGTTACTCCGAAACAGATTGCTCAAGATGGCTCATCAGGACTGGAATAAACGTGCTGCCAACGCGAGAATGGCGAGGAAGGCGACTGAGACAACGGTGGCTGCATGATTTTCACGAACGGGAACTTTATGAGCCAGTAAGATCATTTAATTTCGACTCAGTGACTGTGCGTATCCACTTGTAATTACTATATTCCGCTCGCGCTCTGGCCCAAAATAATTGGGTAGCTCCTTATGAATTCCAAGCTCGCCCCTGCTATGGGTGATATTGTGCACCGATCAATATGATGGAGCATCCTTCAACGACTCGACAGTTTTCGCAATCATGCTCATAGCCCATGCTTCAGACACTTCGGATTCGGATTGTGATTGGCTTCCCGCTTTCCCCATCCTGGCAGCAACCCTATGTTCCTGAAGCACGAGTAACGCCAAGGACAGAGTGTACCACATCCTTTTCGTTTTTTGTCGTGGAAAGACGAAAAGTTGACCTCCTCCACTTCCTGTGTACCCTTGGAGAAGCGCCTCAGACGGTCCCGGGGGTAAGAAAAAACTCTCAAGGAGAGGGTCCCCCCACAATGCGTGGGCGACGTTCGGCAGGATTGCGACTATGCCGCGAACCTTAGTCGCCGGGTGGGATGGTAACGAGACGTAGATGTCTTCATCTGAACCAGTGAACCAGATGAGCGAAGGTACTTCCACATCATCGAAGAGGAAGGAACCAATAGCACGAGACAAATAGCGACGAATATCTTCGTATGGTAGAGGCACCTCCTCAGCTTCAAGCCCACCGAGAAGGTTTTCGACATGGACAGTGAAAGTCTCCTGCCAGCTGTACGAGGGTTCCTTTGGTTCATTGACCTGAGGCAACCCATACCAATCGTTCTGAACGCCGCTATGCAGTTGTCCTAGGAATCTACCAATCTGAAGGTCAATCAGAATGCTGTCTTCGGCACTCAGCATACCGGATTTGCGCGCAGTGGAGACAGAGACGATATCGGACGATGCGATAGGGGAAGCGGGGGAGAGGAGATAGTGAAAGGGGACGAGGTCAAGGGTTGTATCGAGTATGGAGTCAGGAATGGGAATCTCGGTGTTGGTGCGGATGAGCGTGAGGATTTTATGAACTGCTGCCAGTGAGTTGGGTTGATAGGTATAGGTTTGAGACTCTGCGGCAGGGACAGATGCTATGGTCAAGAAACACGAACAAGGTGGCGTCGTGTCGACGTTCTCGATAGACGCCAGATCCAATATGTAGGTTTTTATGCCTGAAGTAAGGCTGTTGGTGTTGAATACACCCATGTCTGACGGGGAAATTTCCGCGTCTTACCTGTACCCTTTGTTTTTTATTTCTGTGACGGATCTGATAGTCGATTGACTATGGCCTGCAAGGTGTTTACGAATGATACTCTGGGCTTGGCCTGCTACTAGTTGCAATTCCGGGATAGGACCAGGATCGTTCATTCTAGGTTTGAACTTTTAGTAAAGACTTGTAGAAGGTTTTCTATAGTGGAGCTGAAGCCGCGATATGTTTCCGATGCTCGACTGTGATATGTCGGCTGGAGGCCAGGTCGAGAACTACTATAAGTAGGACAAACAAGTGCCATCAACTTCGGATTGTGCAAGTGTTGTGCCAACGTTATGCAAGAGCTACTTACATACTTGGGTTGATATTGATCAACTACCACAGGTGTGATACTAAGCCAGTTTGAGGTTGAGAAACAGCGAAGTCATATTTCCTAGGAGAATGCTCAAGTTGACACTCTCACAAATCTGATTTAGCAGTGTCAACAACTCAAGCAAGGTAGCTCGGTATGTTCTTCTCTGAGGCGCGATGTCATTAAAAAGCTCTGTAGAAATCGATATTACTTGGCGACACTAATCTGGGTGGTTGACTCTCTCGCCTCGTTGTTGGGGCATAGACGAGAAATTCGTCTGGTAGCCAGCATGCCGCACTTGACTGTCCTAGTCCCTATGCGAGGCGCCGTTTTGCTCCCTCCAGCTGCTTTCGACATCCCACATATCTCCTCAAGCGGTTACTCCCGGAGTTCGTCTTGCACGGATTGCTCAAGATGCTCGACTATATCCCAGTCGCGACTGTTCGAGTAGCTTACCTTCGTCATGTTCATGGGGGTAACCCCAAGACTGAATTCAGAGAACGGCGGGGTCGTGGGCAGAGCGTACTGCTCGACATATTACTGAACACTTTGGACGCTTCAATCAGCTCCCCAATCGACCAGTAAAGCAAAAAAGGATGGGCAGCTTGGCAGCCTGTCTACGATGTACGGGAGCATTGCGGGAGCAGCGAGAATATCTAAAGAGCACGGCATTGTCCCAGAGGTGATGGTGAATGGGTGGGGCGATTGTCGCAACCAGCGCAGGACACCAAAGAAGATGATGAGTATACCAAACCTACCACGCCGTCAATTCAAAACAAGATCGCACAAGTGGCGTTCGCGAGGTCGGAGCAGAAGAGCAGCAGGTGAGACGCTAAGCGAGACCTGCAGCATACTCGCCAAACTAGTGATCAGTCTGTAATTATAAATGGCAGATTTGAAAAGGCACTCGGAGTTGTGAGCCGGGTGTCCACTCATTGTCAAAGATCTTCTGTGTACAGCAAAAACCCCGATTGCAGACGTTCAAACCTGCGGACAAATAGTCCACGCCGGGTCATCTTACTGACTTGTGATGCTGTCCTGTTTCGAATTCGAGCGTGCGACTTGAAGATTCGACATGAACTTGTACTCATGCTGTGTTTCTGCACCGCAATATTGCAACGTAGTTATATTGCCCACCTACAAAGTTTCGAACAATGATAACGGTTCGGCAGCACACACCAAACGACAGGAGATTTGAATCAGTCAAACGTGATCAGGGCGAAGCAAACTATTCAGTTGTCGCCGTAAGAAACCGAATGTGCATGGGTGCATCCATGCTTTTCATGTTTCCAAACTGTATGTGTTCTTTTCCAACTGTAGGAAGGTTCTGAGGTGATATTCAGATAGACAATGGAATACACACTTCGGACTCCAACTCCCTGCGGACTCGATACTCCTCGTCTGCCTTGATGACAAGATGGTGATCGTCGAGGTCTTCGATGATGAAGCTCTCCTTTTCATTCATCGTTAACAAGATCTGCTTTACCGCTGGATCGCTAGAGGAATTTGATGTCAATCAGGATTTCACATCGTTGCGATGTGCCCAAATGTTCTGACCAGGTGAGAAGAACACCTGAAGGGATTAAGAACAACCCATTCTTGTGTGAAGTGGCTTGAGAGATACAGACCTTTAATAGCCCTCATCTGGGTGGTTCACTCCTTCGTCGCGGCTCTGTGGTTCAGGAACAAAACCGGATCCGTCTCTCTCTCTCACGCTAGTCTCCATCTGTAAAGCATCTGTTTGTAGGAACGAACATCAGTAGATTTTTATTTGCAGAAACTCTCATAGTTTCTCTCTGGTGAGAGAACTTGAGTGTTCCCTGGCACTTTGGGTTGACAGTGGTTGTCCAGGTCGACGCTGGGAGTTGCAAACGATCGCAAACGTACATAGATCTCAAAATAAGTATGATCAAACCAGTACTTGGTTCAGCTCGATTTCTTCGTCTAATCTTCCCCAATCCTCGCAAATTCACCGCCAACAAGATGCCTTTACCTGCTCAAGCAAACCCAGATATCCCTTTGACCCTACCGTAAGCTCTCTTGGCGTAAGCATCCTGCGGATGTTAATTGGAAAATTCTTCCCCTTTTGCCCGATCGCTCCTTTTACATGCCCCGGATAATCCGCCTTCATGATATTTCCGTCCGATGACTCCGACCCTGCTTTCACGGCATTCATCTCTGTGATTGACACTCAGGCCTACGCCTGTCGTGTCGCAGATACGACCAGCAAGTGGACTGCCGCCATCGGCAAGCATTCTCGGTCGTGTCGTACAAGGTATGTAACGAAGTTGGCAGTCACGGCCGTGGTGAGACGTATCTAATCATGATGCTGGGTGGATAGTTCCCGTGAAAGTCCCGATGGATGCTATTGAGCAGTCGAAAAGGCTTGCTGCGTATCAGGCAGTGGATAATCATGTCAAGCCAGAACACAGGGTGAGTGCCTCGTATTCAGATGTATGGCGGTTCGATGGATTAAAAATTCTTCAAGGTCATTGGGATCGGCTCTGGTACGGGGTACAATCATCGTACACCTTTCTGAATTCCGACTCAATATTGTGTACAATAAGGCTCCACCGTTCCTTATGTCGTCGAAAGAATTGTCCAGCAAGGTCCTGAAGTTAACAAAGGCCGTGTGTTTATTCCGACGGGTGAGGTCACAGCAAACTCGTTATAATCAACTATGTTGATGCTTCTTAGGTTTCCAGTCAAAGGCGTTGATTGTGGCAGCCCACTTAGGTCTCGGAGATGTCGATGAATACCCAACGATTGATGTTACCCTTGATGGTGCCGATGAGTAAGTTTGTGTTCACCAATGTCGATTCTACTCAATTTCAAGACTACTGCTTACATGCTACCCCTCAACAGAGTGGACCATCAGCTGAATTGTGTCAAGGGCGGAGGTGCTTGTCATCTACGAGAAAAGGTTCTGGCTGAGGCTGCCACGACGTAAGTCTTAGATTATCGCAATCCGGACATTCACTAATACCATGTCGGCAACGGGAAGCTTCATTCTCGTAGCAGACCACCGCAAAAATGTGCAATATTTAGGAACCAACGTGAGCTTTACTGTCTCTTGCACAGCTTGTCGTCAACAATTTTTATTTTTAGTTTGTACAAGGTGTGCCCATTGAGGTAGTGCCTTTCGCCTATGCAAAGGTACTTCAAAATCTTCACCTCGCCATGGAGTCACCGAGGGCATCATTGAGAATGGCGGTCAAAAAAGGTAGATTCGAACCCCCAGCTTATGTTCACAAGCGATATTCATCATATTCTAGCTGGTCCTGTGGTGACGGACAATGGAAACTTCATCATTGATGCACCGTTCGATCGCAAGCATATGGAAGACCCATATGTGGTGATTAATATTTGCTCCTGCAAGATATTGTAGCGAATTCTGACTATTGCATCGTTGTTTAGATCATGGCTCAGATCAAGATGTTAACCGGGGTCGTTGAGGTCGGTCTCTTCTGTCATATGGCCAAGGCGGCGTATTTTGGGAATGAGGTGAGCTGCGATTATCTTTTACGCGAGAGATAAATGACTAAAAATGGACCCAGGATGGATCGGTGACAGTAAGGTGGAACGATGGCAAGGTGGAACAAATAGCGGCGGTCTGAATTTAATTCACCGCAGTTCTTAAGAGACTTTTCGTAGCCTTTGTATTTCTTACTCTTTCGAATTCGATGGCGGCATTTTTAGAGTGCACAAGTACGGCCATATCGGCCGCTGGGGGCAATATCCCAAAGTGGAGATGATCGAGAGAGAATGATCGGGTTCATAAATAAAAGTCACTTGCGTTCCTGATGGTTTAGATTCTTGCCCTTTCGTATTCTTATCTTCATATCTTGACAATGGCTTCAGACACAGATGTTCTGAAGGTCTCAATCCTCGGGAAAGAGTCCATACATTGCGGATTCCACCTGATCCCATATATCGCCCGGACGATTCTTAGCACCCTTCCGTCCTCCACCTACGTCCTAGTCACCGATACCAATGTTGCCAACTTTCACTTAAAGGCATTTGAGGAAGAGTTCTCATCTGTCATAAACCGCTCGGGCTCAAAACCGCGTTTCCTCAGCCTCGTCGTTTCGCCCGGAGAGACGTCGAAGAGCAGGGAAGGCAAGGCCCACATCGAAGACTTCTTGTTGCTTAACAGATGTACGCGAGACAGCGTCATCATGGCCCTAGGCGGAGGTGTCATTGGCGATTTGGTTGGATTTGTCGCTGCCACCTTGTAGGTATTCTGGGGTTCGTAGATGCTCGCTGAATTGACGTCTACTCCCCCAGCATGCGAGGTGTACGCTTTGTTCAGATACCGACAACCTTGTTGGCCATGGTTGATTCCAGCGTTGGCGGGAAGACGGCCATTGATACTCCTCATGGAAAGAACCTCATTGGCGCGTTTTGGCAGCCGGAGTACATCTTTATCGATGCGGCGTTTCTCGAAACACTTCCTTCTCGAGAGTTTTCGAATGGGATGGCTGAAGTCGTCAAGGTGAGGCCCAGAGTAGATTGTATGGTGTGCAACTGCTCATGAAAGTGTTACTTAGACTGCAGCCATCTGGGACGAAAAGGAATTCATATCCCTGGAATCTAGGTCTGCCGAAATCTTCGCTGCCATTCAGACACCTTCCTCAAACTTTGCTGGACGTTCTACCTCGTCTCGATCGGATGCCCAACACCTGCTTCTATCAGTTATCGTCGGTTCTATCTCCGTCAAAGCGCATATAGTTACCATAGATGAGCGGGAAACAGGCCTCAGGAACCTCGTCAATTTTGGTCACACCATTGGTCATGCAATTGAGGCTGTTTTGACCCCCACCATCCTACACGGAGAATGTGTCAGTGTTGGTATGATCCTCGAGGCCGAAGTCTCACGCCAAATGGGCGTTCTTTCGCAAGTCGGCGTTGGTCGACTCAATCGCTGCTTGAAGGCTTACAATCTCCCTGTCACTCTGGCTGATCCCCGGATCGCGAGTCTGCCAGCTGCGAAGTTGCTCACGGTTGATCGCCTCCTGGATATCATGCGAATTGACAAGAAGAACAGCGGACCAGAGAAGAAAATCGTTATTCTTAGCAGAATCGGCGCTACATATGAACCCAAGGCTACCGTTGTTCGCGATTCTATCATTGCGAAGACGCTTTCGGAAGCCGCAAAAATCATACCCTCCATTCCCAAGAACAATCCTGTTAAAATGGCGACCCCGGGATCCAAAAGCATCTCTAATCGTGTGTTAGTGTTGGCGGCCCTTGGGAAAGGTACTTGCAGGTTAAGGAATCTGCTTCACTCAGATGATACGCAAGTTATGATGGCTGCGCTAAACGACCTGAAGGTATAATTCTTGCTTGTCTCATACGCAATCGCTTAATACCGCTTCTTGATTTAGGGTGCCAGCTTTGCTTGGGAAGATGGAGGCGAAACCTTGGTCGTCAATGGTGGTCAAGGCTCGCTCACTGTGCCCCGCAAAGGCAAAGAATTATACCTAGGAAACGCTGGCACAGCTGCTCGTTTCCTGACCACGGTCTGCACCCTTGTTCAATCGACGCCCACATCCGACGCAAAGCACACAGTCATCACTGGTAACGCTAGGATGAAGCAGCGTCCCATTGGGCCCCTGGTCACTGCTCTACAAGCAAATGGCAACAATGTCGAGTATCTGGAGTCAGAGGGTTGTCTTCCACTCGCCATTGCTCCTCAGGGCTTGAAAGGTGGCTCGATTCAGCTCTCGGCCAAAGTTTCGAGTCAATATGTTTCCTCCATCCTTCTCTGTGCACCATACGCAGCTGAAGCGGTCACTCTGGAACTCACTGGCGGTCAGGTCATATCCCAGCCATACATTGATATGACTATTGCCATGATGCAAACCTTTGGTATCCAAGTTGTGCGAAGAAAGGAACCCAACAGCGAGAAACTGTTGGATATCTATGATATACCCAAAGGCATCTATATCAATCCGGCCGAATACAACATCGAGTCGGATGCGAGCAGCGCCACCTATCCCCTCGCTATTGCTGCCATCACCGGTACTACATGTACCATCCAGAATATTGGATCTGCGTCGCTACAGGGCGATGCCAAATTCGCGAAGGAGGTCTTGGAGAGGATGGGTTGCGAGGTTTTGCAGACTGCCACGGAGACGACTGTGCGAGGGCCGCCTATAGGCCAGCTTAAGGCGATTGAAGAAGTGGATATGACGGAGATGACGGACGCATTCTTGACAGCTACCGTCCTTGCGGCAGTTGCCAACGGAAAAACGAGGATTCTAGGCATTGCCAACCAGAGAGTGAAAGAATGTAATAGGATTAGTGCGATGATGGTTCAGCTTGGTAAGTTTGTCGTTCAAATATTTCCACAAGTGACTCATCATAAATCGACTTTTGATCACAGCTAAATTCGGAGTAGAAACGGTCGAGTTGGAAGATGGACTCGAGATCATCGGCAAACCTATCTCTGAGCTTGAGCTTGGTGTAAGCGTTCACTGTTATGACGACCACCGCGTAGCAATGGCGTTCAGCGTTCTCAGTACTGTCATTGCCGACACGATTATAGAGGAGAAGAGGTGTGTCGAGAAGACGTGGCCTAATTGGTGGGATGATCTGGAGAACAAGGTCTGTATTCCTACCGAAATCGGCATCACAGAAAGCTCATTCGTTTTATGCTTTGCAGATTGGTATTAAGGTCGAAGGAGTTGATTTGAGTACGGTGGCTGCAGAGACCTCTTCCAGCGGAACGCGTACTCGTGAACCCGGAGCATCCGTCATTCTCATCGGGATGCGAGGCACAGGGAAGACATTTGTTGGAGACCTGGCTGCAAAGGCCCTCTCTTGGCCCTGCCTTGATGCGGACACCTACTTTGAAGAAAAGCACAAGATGTCGGTTCGCGCATTCGTTCATCAGCATGGGTGGCCCATGTTCCGTGATGCGGAGGTCGCTGTGCTCGCTGAACTAATGAAGGACAAGCCGCAGGGACACATCATTAGTATGGGCGGAGGCATCGTTGAGACGCCCAGTGCGAGGAAGCTTCTGATGGAGTACCCCGGACCCGTGGTTCATGTGCTCCGGCCCATTGGGGAAGTCATCGCGTATCTCAATGCGGAGACTGCGAGACCTGCTTATGATGAACCCATTGAAAACGTCTTCCGTCGTCGTGAACCATATTTTGCTGAATGCTGCAATTATGTTTTCGACAACCATTTCGGCGCCAAGGATGGTACATTCGCAGCCTCTCAAAAAGGAACGGCACATGAAGTTTCTCGCTTCTTTAAGCATATAACTGGACAACATCCCAATTATGCGCCTAATCTGGCTGCAGGTCGTCGCTCATATTTTCTTTCCCTCACATACCCAGATATCACCCAGGCATTCCCTCGAATTGACGAATTGACGCAAGGTGTTGATGCATTGGAAATCCGAGTTGATCTTCTCCGTACAGACAAGGATTACGAGACCATCGGTGATTCCATTCCTTCATTGGACTATGTTCAACAGCAACTGGTTGCCCTTCGACGCGTCTCATCGTTACCGATCGTCTTCACAGTTAGGACCAAGTCGCAAGGCGGTGCCTTCCCCGACTCTGCACACAAGGAGGCTGTTGAGCTACTACGACTTGCGCTGCAGATGGGGGTTGAATACCTCGACGTAGAGATCACACTTCCTGAAAAACTCATCAAAGAGCTGAATGCGCAAAAGGGATTCTCGAAAGTCATTGCGTCGTGGCATGATTGGAGTGGCAACATGAAATGGGATGGGCCGCTTGTGAAGGAGAAATACGAGATGGCGAACAAGCTTGGAGACTTCATCAAAATCGTTGGGAAAGCAAACAGTATCAAGGATAACTTTGCTTTGTACGATTTCGTCACGGCCGCGAACGCCCAACCTGGTTCCAAACCTATCATTGCGATAAATATGGGAGTTGAGGGACAGATGTCCCGTGTGCTCAATCCTACCTTCAGCCCTGTGTCGCACCCACTCTTGCCCAACAAGGCTGCACCTGGTCAACTTTCCTTCAAGCAGATTCAGCAAGCATTGCATCTTATAGGACTCCTTCCATCGCGCAAGTTTTACCTTTTTGGTACACCTATCTCCAATTCCATGTCTCCTACTTTGCACAACACCGCCTTCGAGAATTTGGGACTGCCTCACAAGTACGAACTTCTTGAAACCAAAGAAGTTGGGGATGAAATCAAACTTGCGATCACTGCGCCTGATTTCGGCGGGGCCTCGGTGACTATACCCTTCAAGCTTGATGTCATTCCGCTTCTCGACAAATTGACTCCTGCGGCGGAGGCTATTGGCGCGGTGAACACGATCATACCTCAGGTCACCTCCGGGGACGAGTTGAGGAATATTTTGGTTGGCGACAACACCGACTGGATCGGGATCAAGGCTTCGGTGACTGGTCGGCTGGGATCTAGCCGTATTCATGCAGCGCTTGTGATTGGCGCCGGTGGTACTGCCCGAGCCGCAATCTATGCTCTGCAAATGTTGGATGCTCAAGTTATCTATTTGTACAACAGGTCGGCTAGCAAAGCCCGAGACTTGGCCCATGCGTTCCCAGATGCCCGCATCAAGGTCTTAGATCATGTTGGTGAATGGCCTAGTGGGTCTCTACCACCCAACGTCATCGTGTCGACCGTCCCGGCGAGCGCCACAACCACAAATGAGGATGAAGCCAACGCGATACTCTTACCCAGCAAGCTGTTCGAATATCAGGATGGGCTGGGTGTTGTTGTAGACATGGCTATGGCATACAAGCCAGTCGAGACGCCGCTGTTGGAGTTGGCGAAGTCAGCTGGAAGTCATTGGGCGATGGTTCCCGGCGTTGCGGTGTTGTTGGAGCAGGGTTATGAGCAGTTCAGGCTTTGGACAGGGAGGTCTTGTCCGAAGGAGTTGGTGGCGAAACAAGTTTGGGATGCATACAGCAGTCGAGTCTGAAGCAAAAGAAAGTCGGAATACGGTTTTTAGGAATGTGTACAATTTGCATGTAATAGACAACACAACGTAGACATATGGAATGAACGTGATGAAGAGGATTGCGGATCCAACGGAGCCGTTATAATTTTAGGTGTCAACGTTGTATCAAAGGATGAAGAATAGATGATGGAATGATGAATCACACAAGCCCTCCTGCTCGGAGCCAACTCGGCGCAGTGGTTATCATTTGTCATAGCCGAGGTTTGTAGTAAGAGCCGCCAATACTGGGTGAACATCCCCAGTGGTCAAAATAATATCCCGATGGAAGATATTTCCAGGGCCGCAAAGGAGACTACGGTAATCGACGGGGATTACGTATTTGTTAACTCGTTGGACAGAAAGCCAAGCTCGACCTTCGCGATGATGTAACCGCCGAAGTCAAGCGGTTGTTTTCGTGTATTTACCAAGGTCGTCATCATACATGGCTTTTCTCATGCAATGTCAGTTGCTGAGTCTTTCTGTCTGTTTCTTGAGTTCTTACTCCAGCTACACGAATATGTGACCTTCTATATGAAAACTTCTAGTTTTCTGTGCAACCGCTTGCTATGCCGAACTTCGCATCAAGCAACCCGTGGATCTCCGTTGACGAATTTTAGGCATTGAAAGCATGGTCATTCTTCATTGACACTTGGGGTCAATCCTTCTAAAAATACTCTCAAGAGGCTTCTCCGTATGTCACAGAAGTTCACACCGGATCGTTCCATCTTGCGGCCGACAAATCACGTTTATGATATCTGGGTTGAGTTCTATCTGAGTATATAATAACCCTTCCATTGAAGCAGTAACCAAAATCTTCTCTGATGGCTGAACTTTGTGCATCTCGTATCTTTCCACCGTTAGATGGCACTGTTACCCTTCCAGAGACTGTGGACTTCCATAGGAAGCACAACCCGTACGAAACAGCGTTTCTGTTCCACGAAGACGGTAGTCAGGCCATTACCAAAATCACCTACCTAGAGTTTGGTCGAGCATGCGATCGAGTCGCCCATATAGTGCGGCCAGGACGGGGCGGTACAGATGGACAAGTCGTTGCCTTTGTCGCGCTCTCCGACACCCTCCTCTACCAAGCTGTGCAAGTCGGAATCATGAGGGCTGGCTTGATTGCAAGTCCTCCAAAAGATGCTTTCCTGAACTTCGCTAACCAACATTGTAGCCATTTTCAATGTCTCCTCGCAATCCAGCCGCTGCCATAGTCAAGTTGTTGAACGACACCTCATGCCATAGGTTGATAACAACCCGGGAAACCTTGCAACCCTTGATCAACGACATTCAAACCGAATTATCTTCAAGCCAGCCTTCGTTCACGCTGTCAATTGAAGAGGTTCCTCTCCTCTCAGACATTTTCCCTAAACTCGGATGTGAACGACTTGAGGATCCCTTTGAGCCATATCCAAGTGCCGCTGTCCGCCCTTCAATGAACGACCTGTTACTATACCTTCACTCTTCAGGAAGCACTGGATTCCCGAAGTCAATACCACACACCTATAAAGCTATGCTTCATTGGGCTCATTTCCGTTCGTGGCCTTTTCGTTATTGCTAATTGCCTTTCGTTTGACTTGAGTCTCAAATAAACAGCTCCAATAACGGATATCCGCGATTATCAACCTTTGCTGATAATGGGTGGAATGGCTTTACCCGCGTTTCACACCTTGGGTATCATTGTGCAGCTTCTGTCCCCCCTCTACGCAATGACTCCTGTATCAATATACCCTCCGAAAGCGACAGCTCCCAACGCCCTGCCAGTCATTCCAACCCCTGACAATATTTTAGACCACCTACGAAGGACTGGTTCCAATTCCCTCGTCATCATCCCTGCCCTCCTCCAGCTTTGGGCCCAAGACAAGAAAGCTGTTGAGCTACTTGCAAGTCTGGAGTTCGTTGTAAGTAGTCCTTTTACCCGTTCCTTCCTCATTGATACAATCGGTAAAGGTGTAGGGATACTCTGGAGGATCTATGCCTTCGAAATTGGGTAATTTCATGACTGATTCAGGTGTTCTTATCACCCCGGTGTATGGCGCAACTGAATTTGGCTCACCTACACGCTTCTTCCGTCGCAAAGGTGATGAAAAGGAGTGGGACTATTTGGCCTTCGATGAGAAAGCAAACATTCGATGGGTACCACAAGGCGATGGGACATACGAGAGTCAATTTCTTGTACGTTTTATCCTCGACGATCTTTTGTTCTATCCTCATCTCCTCATTAGACATGCGACACTCATCAAGTTTCTGTCGAGAACCTTTCTGATGTGAGAGGCTATGCTAGCTCCGATTTGTGGGTGCCCCATCCGACAAAGCCATACTTCTGGAAGATGTAAGTGCGTCTTGCTGGAGTATGTCCCTTCTCTGACCTGATTCCGTAGAGTTGGCCGAAAGGACGATGTCATCATCCATTCATCTGGTGAGAAGACCGTCCCAGCGCCAATGGAGGATATCATCATGAGCAATCCTTAGTTCGTCTGCCAATCTCTCAAACCTTGTGACATCATTGAAACGAAATCTCAGTGTTATGGGAACTCTGATTTTTGGTCGAGAGCATGTCCAAGCAGGTGTCCTGATCGAACTCAAGCCACAATTCGCCATCGATGTTGACAATGAGCAAGAGCTCGCCAGGTTGAGAAACACTTTGTGGTAAGTTTACTGTGCTCTTCTCGCTTTCAATCATTTTCCAACCTGATATCTTAGGCCAATCGTCGAGGAAGCGAATAAAGTTGCCCCTGCTTTCAGCAGAATCTTCAAAGAGATGATTCTCATAGCCTCTGCGAAGAGGCCTCTTCCTCGAGCGGGAAAAGGCACAGTCATGAGGAAAGCTGCGTTGCGAGACTATCATGACGATATTGAAGGAATGTAAGCATTCCATTCCAATTACCTAATGATTTCAGCTCACATCGTTGCTTTAGTTATGCGAAGGTGGCAGCAACGGCGAAAGTTGAATCCGTCATTCCACCCCCGTCGTGGACATTCGAAAATATAAAGCAGTGGTTGCAGGCACAACTCATAGATATCCATGGTGGGAGAGAATTCTCCACTTCGGGGGATTTGTTCCAGCAAGGGATGGATAGGTAAGCTAAACGACACCTCTTACGTGCATAAGAATCGTCATAAAATGTTCTCCAAATAGTTTGAGTGCCACGATTCTCCGCCGTCGTATCGTGGGGGCTCTTCAGTTACCAAGTACTCAGAAAGCTGCCCATCACATTAGCCAAGTTATGGTATACAATCATCCAACTATTGACAAGCTCGCGGCATTCCTCGTGGGCCTCGTCGCTGATCCCGACAATTTTGTTTCTACAGCTAGTAAAACGGACGCTATAGAGGCGATGATAGCTAAGTACACCGTTGGACTGCCTCAACCGTTATTCTCTAGCAACAAGTTATCAACTTGCACGGGCGCTATACTTATCACTGGATCGACCGGAAACCTTGGAGCACAACTATTAGAGGCCCTTTTGCAAGATCCGAGGGTGGAGACCATCTACACGTTGAACCGACCTTCCCCTGTCTCTGGTTCGAGTACTGTGCTAGGGAGGCATGTGGAACGGTTTGCAGACAAAGGATTGGACGTTAAGCTTCTATCGTCTGCGAAATTGGTGTTTCTCGAGGGCGATGCGTCGCAAAAGAATCTGGGTCTCCGTCAAGAAGTCTATGATGAAGTAGGTTGCATGTTCCCACTGCTGCTCCTCCTTCTGACTTTTTGTGTTTCTAGTTGAGAAATACCATAAACTTGATCATTCACACTGCTTGGAAGCTGGATTTCAATTTCTCTCTTTCGTCTTTCGAACCCAATGTCCAGGGGACCCGCAATCTTATTGACTTAGCTCTATCAAGCGTCCATTCTTCTTCCATTAAATTCTTGTTTACATCGTCGGTCACTTCCGCCTATTCATGGGATCAGTCTCGAGGACCTTACCCCGAGGAAGTCTGCATGGATCCGCAATATGCTGTCGGTAATGGATACGGAGAGAGTAAATATGTGGCAGAGAGGGTGCGTATCGGTCACCAGCCAATATTCGAGTTTCTGATTACCCCGACTCTCAGATTCTATTACAGAGTGGACTTCAAGCGGTCTCTTTCAGGATAGGCCAGATTTGTGGAGGGTTTCCAAATGGCGCCTGGGCGGTCACCGATTGGGTTCCTATGCTCGTGAAGTCGAGCTTTGGACTACAAGCTCTCCCATCCGCTACCGGGGTAAGCTGAACACAAACCTCTGTAAATAAACCTGACACGTATCCGCTAGGTTTCCTCTTGGTTACCTATGCATGCTGTTTCGCAGTCAATTCTTGACGTCGCTTGGTCAAATACAACAACAACGCCAGCTCTGAACCTTGTCCATCCAACACCAGTCGCGTGGAACACTCTAATATCATCAGTCAACGACGCCATCGTACAAGTGGGCGTGTTACCATCCAAATTACCGATCGTAGACTTCCAAACATGGTTTTCGCTACTGGAAGCGCGCTCGGTGAATGCCACTGAGAAAGATTTGCGAGATATTGTAAGCCTCCATCCCTAGTCGGTCATTATGCTGGACTCAATCAGGAACTTTCTTCCAGCCTGGAATTAAAATCCTAGAATTCTTCCGTTCCATGGCGACCGTGGACGCCGTCCTTCACAAACAGGGCCATCATGGAGTCGAACTTGGTGGATTGGCATCTTTCTCCACAGCCAAAGCCCAATCTATTAGCGCAACAATGAAGACCCTCCCTATTATTGGTGGGCCCGAAGCTCTACTGTGGGTCCAATACTGGCAACGGGTTGGAATGTTTAATTAGAATACAGCCAGGGGGGGGCTGGCGTCTTGGATTTCTTAGAACCTTCTATCATCGCCGGCTATATGATCCAATATGTAACGCAAGTTGAAGTCTTTGACTAATGTAAAGTATCATCCTTGATCGTCTTTCTTGGGAAAATCCTCCGAGTAACCTTGAAATGCTTGCGATCCTATAATTGAACTGATCGCACCCTTTACTTTTTGCATCCATGTTTCATAATGCACTGAACACATATGGTCGGGTGCAGAAAAAATTGTTCAGGGGAAAAAGTAAGGTAGGTAGAGATGGAAAGAGTGGCTAGGGTAGATGCGATTTCATCAATCGCTTGAATGAAGTATCGACAGATGGGTATCCATGAAAGAAAGGGGTCAAGACAACAAAGACACGACAATAAGTAGAGATGAGGTGAAAAGATTAGAGTAGAGCGATAACTAACAACCCGTTCGTAAAATCGTCACTGTTACAATAAAAAGGTTTTCGATTTGGTATGCAGGTAAAGTTGGAAGAAAAATCGAAAGCAGGAAGGATATAGATTATTCTCTTTCTACCCTAACACTGCCGGTCCTGATGCTTCGGTTTCTCTTGCCAGTCCAGATATACAAATAAAGAGGAGGGTCGGATAGATGTGGATTCTATAGGCGATGTCCAGGAACGGCCCAGAATATCAGGGTGAGGGCGGTCACAAAAGCAGTGACGAGGACGGTGACCCAGATAGCACGACCCATCAGAAGTTTCTTGACATAGGGTTCGCGAATGCTGAGGGTGCGGAATGGAGTTGTCTCGGATTGGCCGAAAAACACAAGAATAGGGTCAAGTTCGTATTGATGTGACACAAGGAAAAGTACAGCCAACGAGAATGGAATGAAGAGCTAGCAGACTAGGGTTAATACCATGCATAGGAAATGGGAATGAACACTTACGAAGAATCTCTTCGACTTGGGTTTTACGTCCAAGAAGATGAGAGAGAATGCAACCGCAAGCGCTATCCATAAGATGATGAGGCCCAGGACGAGACGAACAAGGGCGGATATTGGTGTCAGATTACCGAACGCCTTGGAACGAAGGAAGCGAGGGAAGGCATCTTGTTCCATGGCACGGAAGCAATACTCCTTCTGAGCATGGAAGATGTCGGGAATTTGAGCCATCAAGGCTAGTTCGGTTTGAGATTTAGGATCCTGCGAACTACTCAGGGGGAAGCTGTGGATACGGAGCGCAGGTGGGAGGTAAATTTCGTGATTCTCTTGCGAGTTCACAGTGTTGCCTGCGGGGGAGAGATATCGATAAAATATTCTCTCTGCAGAGGCAATGAGGTCCAGCCGAGTGATGGCGGCAGAGCGAGGAATGACCGTTGGTGCGCGAGAAGCACGTCTCAGATTAAAGAGAGTTGGGGTTCGGCCGGAGAGGGAAAATGGTGTCGATGAACGCGGAGGGTTGTCGTACGCATCATTTGGTGATGCAGAGGCAACGCGAGTGTGCTCCGACATGCCACCCCCTGTCGCCGGTCGATAGGGACTTGTTGAACGACCTCCTTTCTCTTCTCCAGCTGCGGCAAGATTCCGTTTGTCCGCCTCGGTCAAGAGTTCGCCCGTGCTCGCTGTGCTTCTTTTCGTACCTCCTCCTTCAGCACCGAGGCCTACCACAGTACCGTAGATAGACCCGCGTCTTCGGGCGTAGTCCCAATAGTGCGGCCAATCCTCCTTGATGGTTCGGCCAGACTTCCGAACGTCTTTGAAGTACGCTCGACATAGGTTCTCGTGTTGTTGAACGTCCAACCAGAAATCAAGGATATCCTCCGCTCCCTCCCGTTGTAAGAAAAGGCTACACAGAGTGTCAGTGATAACATGTGTTTTCATCGCGGATGCACGCACTAAAACATGAAGAGATCAACTGGAGGCCTTGTCCTCCTTGAGAGTACCTCGGTAAACGAAGGCAGCCTGTTCTTGCGGCTATTCGCCCAGTCATCAAGTTGTCGCTTTTCGTTTTCGTCGTCCATCTTGAGGCGTTTTCCTAGCTGCTCGTCGTTGTGGTCGCCGAAAGGCAGGCTCGGACGTCGTTGTCGATGGTGAACAAGGGCGTGGGTTAAAACGCGATGGGGGTTGTTGACACGAAACTGGGTGGTAACTGCTTACATAATCACATTTCTGGCAGGTCGAAGGCTCACCTCGGAGGACTTTCCCTTCACTTACCTCCACTATGTTATTTTCAAAGGCTCTATCACCTGCTTTGAGGGAGATTCGTATATTGTGTTCGCAGACTGGGGCAGCTTCCTCTGGCACAAGGTGAGAATCGGCACTTGCTTTCTGTATTCGGCGTCAATTATAATTATGTTCCACCACTTTCCAACCTCAAACAGAGAGTTCATCATCTCGAAATACCCGGTGATTAAGAAACACAATCCAGATTTACCTGTTATGATAAGGGAAGCAACCGGGACACCTGCAAGGGTTTTCGCTAGATTCGGTGTGTGTTGCTTTTCCTGTGCTTGCAAGCCATGTTAAATTTGGAGATGTAATCAGAACGCGGCGTCGAGAAGCACGTTGAGCTTGACAACCTCTCGGCGACGGAAGTGGAGACAAAAGTTGGACAATTATTGAATTCATAAACAATGAAACAACCACTCTACTCTGCTTATGAACACCTGTCCTCATTTACCAGCGCACAAGATTGTGACTCGCTCTATTAAGCGACCCAAGGGGTGGAATGAGATTAAGGCAGTCCCACCCTCCCTTTCATGTCACATATGAACGCCTCGTTCACGAATCGCTGAGTGAAGTTGTACTGTCTGTTTCCCCCAGGTTAGGGTAAGCTATTCTAAAAGTGATTTGCAATGACGTATAAGAGTCACTTTCTCTATTCCCTACTGTCGACAGCGTCTGTGTCTGTTTCATTTTGTGATGACCCTCCGACAACATGACCTTCACTACAAGGGTTTTCAATGTCGGATGGGGCTCGTTGGTGCGTATTATACTCTGTTTCTGATTCATACCGGCCACCGCTGATGATTGTGTCCAGCACCACAATTTGTTGCGTTTCGGCTTGGTACCTGCTAACAGCTGTTGGAATATCCTTCGTTGCTTGTCCAAGAGCAATCTGTACTATGATGAGGATCGGCATGATGCACTGACCGTTGTTCGTGTCAGTATTTTGCATTCGAGAGATATATAGGTGACGAACGACGACGCGAATTGCGATGGCTGCTGCCATCAACTTCGAAGTATCCGTCAACATGCCACAACTATTCGCAAATCACAAAATTACGTACCACGAATCTAGTTGGCGCCAAAATTACGACCAAGATGTTAGCAGCTGTATAAATTAATCCAGATTCTATGCTAAGTCGATTCAGTTGTAGTCATTCTATCTTTTGGCTGAACCCACAGGATAGCGATAGAATAGTGATATTGAGAAGCCATCTCGTGGCCCATTATCTGTTTGACTTCTCTTGCGATCCACCAAATCCTTCCCGCTCCACATAGTAGTCAGATTCACAACCTCAGCTCCAGATCAAGAAAACGACAAACCTGTTAGAATTGTGAGGATAATGTTCAGAATGAGGATGATGCCGATGTAGACTCCTATGAACTTTTTCAATTCCACTGATGTTGTGCCCTCACTTATGATGCCAAATACTAGAAACACAGAGCGTCATGATCCCCATAATACGGGTTGGGAGGAAGAAGGCTTACCGGTTCCGATGATGAGTATCAAGCTCGCAAAGACAAGGACGATCTTTTTGCGGCCCCAAACGACATAGCACCGGATTACCTGACACCAAATAATCTCAAATTAGGTTAGCGTTCTCCGTGCAGGGAATCAAGACACCAACAAGAAGAACATCCGCGGTGAAGCTATCACCCAGTCAGTCTTCCATTCGCCCGAATGCTAATCAAATACTGACTTGTTAACCAAATGAAAGAGAAACTTCGGATATAGTGCCTTGACAAAAGCATCGCTGTTGCCTTTGTAAAGAATTGTGGTTCTATCAAGTGCTAGTCTCCAAGAGACCCCAACGTCTGTCGTTGTCAAGATAAACATGACAATGACTGCCGCCAACATGGCCATCTGCAACTTTCGCCGCCGCCGCATCAGGATGCGGACGCATATCACGAAAAGTATAACATGCATTCCTGTTCTGCATCAAGCGTTCGAAAGACTTTATTTTATCAGGGGAAACTTGCCATAGAGGAGCGATTCAACCTGTTCATGCTCAGTAAGGTCGACAACAGCGCTAATGACCATATGACTTACAAGCAGCGCCAACAGGATTGAAGGAAGAAACGCATCTGTGAGTGGTATACTCTGCGACCAAGGGTTAGCGAATCTTCGGTAGTGAACTAGTATCATCTCAGGATATGTGCTTTAACGAAAGCCGTCTTCCTCGAGGTTTATGAATTGCGAGACCCTTGTTGCAAACATTAAACAGGCCGAACTGTCTTGACATACACACCCACTATTAGCTTATCCGCCAGGCACTTGCGCTTAAAAACTCCGTGCGTCCGTTAGCAACATTGCTACCTGATGGAAGAAAAGAGATGAGTTGCGACAACGGTTACCGAACCACATGAATATATATAGAAAACCCACTGCTCGGCGGCTGAAGGCTCCCTTCTCACGTCCCTTCATTCCATCAGTCCAGGGTTGTACCGTTAGTTAGCGCCGTTGGATCGCCGCTGGCCTGGACAAAGGTCATACCCGCTAACACATGGTTATCATTGAATGGAACAAGAATGGAACCTCGGAGGTCGATCCTCTCAATCGAAAAATATTGTATGGGATCTCTAGTAAGTTCAGCAACTAGGGAGATTCGAGACTGATCCAGTGTCGAAGAGTATTTAAACAAATCGTTGATTAGAAATAGCATTGAATGATCATGGTTTCAGCAGGGCCATGTACAGTGTCCAATGTCAACGATGACTAGTATCCTCCGCCCTACTAGGCACGATCTAAGTCATAATCGCCCAGCATTTACATCGACTGTTTCGTTTCTCAGACAACGTTATGAGCCAACAATATGACCTAGCTGTGGTGTTTATGCATCAAATTGGCGAGGTGCTACTGGACGAATTCCTCCCATGCGCAAAAGGGACCCTAATTCATGAAACCAACACCCTGGTGGCTGCTCTATTCCAAGTTTCGAATCGGCAGCTCTTGTAACGAACGGAAGGTGGCCAAGGATATTCCGTATGCAAAGAAATATTGTGACGATGGATATAGCATTGAAACAGGTCTTTAGATGTAAGGTTTGATCAAAATAATATCTGGCTCCTGCACAAGAGCCAAAGGTTTTGAGTTCATGATCACCAGGGCATTTTTCAATATCCCGAGGGAGTACTGAAGTGCGCTCACAATTCACACACACCATGGTAGCATGGAGAAAGCTAGCCGGAGACTAATCCCAGACTACGTAACACCTTTAATTCCAATTGGGTGTCGAGATATAGAACTACTAATTGCGAAAGGACAATGACGCTCAGAATCAAATCTGCTACGATTCGGCCATGTCAAGCCGTGGATCAGAACAAGTAATCACCCTTGGCTACAAGAGCAGGCTTCTGGGCAATAGGCCCTTCGTTATCTATACAAGCGAATGCGGATAATATTAGTGGTAGGTAATGCGTAATCAGGGTACGCTCAATGTGGTAGAGTCGTAGTATCATTAAGAGGTATATAAAAATCCGAACGGGCGTCATACGTCGGCGAGGCACCCAAGGGTCGATGGACAGAATCGATTGTCTCTCATGCGGAGCGTAGCAAAGGAGACCTTGGCTGCGAGTCGAGTGTCAAACGACGGGTTGCAGCACGCGAACAAACTGCTTGCCCACTTAGGTGGGAGCACCAAGGTGGCCTATTCAAGTACCATCGAAATTTTTTTCGGCAAGTCGAACACAGTTTCGAGTAGAGCGTTGAAGGTTATGAGCCCAGCAACGACACGGGCAGGAATGACTGCATTTGTTCTGTCCAACCCCGCGACGTGGGAGATCATCTAAAAATACAATCCAAGTGAAGTAGACGGGCGTCCCGGCTGAAGCGGTAATCGCGATAAGGTGCAGGGGTTCGTGGTGTGTTCGTTCGTTCTCCGTTCTACGAGCTAAGTAGAAGGATATATGTTAGCATAAGAAGTCGTCTCTAGAAATCGCCCTGGCCAATGTGACGCACGCAGACGTTGCAGAGACGAGGCCAAGATTCATTGGTGGCTAATAGCAACTCGGGTGGCATTCAATGCACATGGTCCGGAGTTCGATATGCAGTGTCTTGTTGCAGGTTTATTAACAATAGCTGGATCAAGGTCGAAGTCCAGTAGCAAGTCAAGCCGAAATGATGTTTGCAATTGACTGTTGCCAACATGATACCCACGAAATGGGAATCACACTGGAAGGCGTATTATTGCTCCACTTTGACTAACACACATCGCCCGCTTAGCTCAGTGGTAGAGCGCGCCACTCGTATGAAGTGATGGGATCCATACATGGTGAGGTCGGTTGTTCAAACCAGCCAGCGGGCATCTTTTTGTCATTGTGTCCTTTGGACATAATCTTTTTAATAAGGTTTATGTTATGTACCAGATTTCTAAAATTCAACCGACACGGCGGGGACCACCAAGTCGACGCGCGGGACAGCTACAATGTGTACGCGACCATATTCCATTCAAGTAGTTCGTCATACCGATAAGCTCATTTCCATAATAACTTTCATGACACCAGCATGCACTTTTTACGCATAGATTGAGCGGGAGACAAGCAAAATAGAAGCAGCCCCAGAACCGTGCAACTCCCCAGAATTCACCACTCTAATTACCCTGAGTGTTCTGACCGCTATCTTGTATGCTATTTTGGAGTTTCACCGAACGGCGGAAAAGATTTCAAGGTCGTGATTGAGTAGGTGGTATTCGAGAGATGAGGATAAAGGCCTGCACTCGTACAGAAGAATTACCGTACCGTCCATCGCCAGACAACTATACAACTGCACTTATAAGAATCCAAGCAAGGTTTGAAAAGGTTTTTGAATAAGAGTACACTGCGCTATTCAACAAAAAATCGAGATTACTTTGACAACATCATCTGGGGAAGATGCAAATTTGAGTAAGAGACTGAAGACTTCGGAAACCTTATTCACCTTCACAAATTCTGGGAAAGAAAACGTAAAGTTGAAGTTCAGATTTTTCAGCAGATATTTGCGATTACTTACCTTCGTAGTTGATCTGGCCATCACCATCAACGTCTGCTTCACGGATCATCTCATCTACCTCTGTGTCTGACAGTTTCTCGCCTGTGCAACCCAGTCACAATGAGATTGAGTGGGCCCCAACAGCAAAGATCATAATTGTACTCACCAAGGTTGGTCATGACGTGTCTTAGCTCCGCAGCACTGATGTAGCCGTTGCCGTCCTTGTCAAAGACTTTGAAAGCTTCCTTGATTTCCTCCTCGCTGTCCGTGTCGCGCATTTTACGCGCCATCATTGTGAGGAATTCGGGGAAGTCAATGGTTCCATTCCCATCGGCGTCAACTTCATTGATCATGTCCTGCAATTCTGCTTCTGTAGGGTTTTGCCCGAGCGATCGCATGACGGTGCCAAGCTCCTTGGTGGTGATTGTGCCATCGCCGTCTAAAGAAAAGAATGGGTGAATTGGTGGTATGACTGGAGTGTATTGTCGCAAACCTTTGTCGAAAAGTGAGAAGGCCTCCTTGAATTCTGATTGAGAGACTCGTGAGCTGATGCATACGCTCCTCGGGCCATGACCGCCAGATCGCGGCCGATGTACGTCACATACCAGAGATTTGCTCTAAGCGCGCGTGTGAGATTAACGTGCAGGATAGTGTTGATTAGCGTTGGACCCTGGGTGCACGATGCGCAACAGGGATGCGTTACCTTCAGACTGAGGACAAGATTGGGGTTAATCGCCCAGCCGAACACTATAGATACGGTATAGCTACTCACTAGTTGATCGGCCATTACTGGAGGGTGTAATAACGCGGGATGTGGAGGTGAACAAGATGGGGGTCGTCGGATATCGTGCTTGCGATGGAGACTTTGTATGCTATCCAATGCTGGGCCATCAGGTCAGAGGGTATCTTAACGGCATCTCGGCGATCGCCGAGCACGCAGCAATACGCTCTCCCAAACCTTCATCGGAATTATAATGATCATTTCACAATGTACAAGGCCTCCTTCAATGATCACTAACCTCAAAATCCGGTGGAATATAAAAGCGAAAATCGGCTATCTAATCTTGACTCTTGGAGCTCGACAATGTCGTGTGGGACATAATTTCTCCAATAGAAGCCAATTGTATGTTTCATCGACAAATGGGACACTGGCATGTCAGCCTATATTTAGATTGGTCGCGTACTCAACTTCAGTGTTCTGCGGGACGGTTTCTCTCTCAGGCCAGAAGCGCGCAGCGTCATTTCAAGTTCTATCCAACGCTGCCTTTATCTCCCAACTAATCTCAACCTCGTACATGAAGTCACACAAAGTGTACAACGGGTTAGAGATATATCATACGTATCACAAAATGTAAAGGATAATTGTCAGGTTCCTATTTGCGCGCAAACATGAGGGGCCACACAGTAAGGGACTCTTTGACGGATCCAAAAGCGGAGGGATTAGCATAGAGTTTTACGACATGAGGCGGTTAAAGTGAAGGGATGAGGAAGGGGGCGGTGGCTCTACAATGTCAGAGATTCAATGGAATTCTCGCGACATTGCCAGACGACGCACCATAGAGGCACCGGCCTAACCCAGTACGGGAGCTTCCTTGTTCCCAAAACCTGCCCGTATAAGCTCCAGATCTGCGCCCCGATCCAACTCCACCGGTGTTGCGTTCGACGTGAAATGGATAGCGGTGCATCCGACATTGCGTTTGCCATTGTAGGCACGAGGCCATACCGACACGTCCTGGGTAGTGGGAGAAAGACTTCCTCAAAGGGCCCAATCATCTTGCCTCTCTGGAGGAAAAGCGAAGGCGAGAACTGTTAGGCGCACATGTTCCCCAGATTGAGGGTCAACAGTGTTCATTAGAGGCAGCGCTTCACCCATGTCCCCTAGTGTCAGAGGTGGCCATGGTTGCTTCGGTGCTTTCGGTTCCTCTTCGAGAGCGTTGGCGTTCTTTGTGTCGTCCATCGCGTTATCACTGTTAAGGTTCAATTATGAAAACAAAAATTCGAGTATATTTAAGAGACTTACATCGTAGAGCTATGTTATAGACTGGTTATAGAAGATGGTGGGTCCAGTTCAAATACCCACATGCACATGCCACCATACTCATCAACAAGTCAACAACAAATTGCATTGTTCTCCGCAAACATTACCGTTTTTTTTAGTAGGATAGATGCATATTGAGTGGCATCCTTTCCTTCATGTTGCACAAGCCGAGAGGCCCATCAATAGTTGGCGACGTTGGGGCGACGTGCGGGTCAAGTGGGGAAAAGCCGTGTTGTTTGGGCTTATCTTGGCTGTCGCGTGGATTATGTAAATCGCGGTGTGTGGCGCATTTTATAGACATCGAAATTGCGATAACCGCCGGTCAGGAAGATGGTGCGGGCTTGATTGTTCGTAACATTACATGTACCGTTGGGCTTTTCGGTGAAAGTGTCATAATTCGTACTTGGAATTGCAGTCGACCTTCGTTGGGGGAACGTTGAGATTGACCGTGTCAATGACGTCCTGGCAATTATTATGAATGACTGAACTGAGTCACCTTTCATACATGTATACCATCTATGTCTTTGTAATAAACATATGGATTTTTGCAAAACGATTGGACCAAATTCATTCAGTGTTGTTTCAAATTGGGAATTAGACTCTTTGGCTTAGAGGAACGGATTACCAAGTCCGGCGAACCCACCAGTTTCCAAAGATGCAGGACGTGCCGCCGGATCGGTGCCACAGCCAGTAGCTGCTTGGATAGCACCAACCTCAATAATGATCGCACCGCCACCCACAAGATCGTTCCAGTCAATCCAGCAAATACTCTTTTGGGCCACCCCATTGACACTAACACTTTGGACGAATAAACGACTGCCTGTAGGGGGCGTCCCGGTAAGCGTGGTCGTATCAAAATTGCTCACTGTGATCTTTGTGTTGGTGTTGAAGAGCTGGTTGTGGATAGTATACGAGGAAAGGAAGGGGCTTCCGAGGAGAACCTGGTTGGAGGAAGGTACAGGATACAGACCGAGGAGGTGGAACGAAAGAAGTGCGGCCATGGCACCTGAGTCATCGTTGCCTGGAATACTACAATGGGGGTAAAGTGTAAGTGGACCCGTTATGACTTCGATGAAATGTGGCGATAGAATTTACCCGCCAATTCCCGTATTGAAATTTTTGTAGACGATATTGCGCACGCGAAGAGCCGTCAGGTCGGGCCGATTTGCGTAGTGGTATGCCCAAGGAATTTGGAAGGAAGGTTCATTTCCAGCTTGGAAATATCCTTTTGAGAAATAATGGTCCCTGGAAAAACAAAACTTAAGATATAAAGAATATTGATAACGAGATACAGTTAGCCTTACACGCGATTTATGAATGTTGCATCGCCCCCCATGAGCCGGATGATGGTTGACATGGAATGCGGCGCAAAGAAGCTCATCTCCCAAGACGAAGCTATTAAATTTGATGTGTTGAGATGAAAGATACCAAGTTTGAAATGATGCCTACATTCATAGAAGCCAACATTGTTGTCTGTGCCCCTGGCGCAAGAATGAGGGGTGGGATCAATGGGCGAACAAGCGTCTGGGGGGCTGAACGCAAAGGTTCCATTCTAGGGTCAATATAAGCAACCAGCCGGCACCATTAAGTCATGATGAGGAATGACTAACAGGATATCGTCTCTGCGCAAACCCTGTAAACCCATCACTAGACACCGTCGCATCCCACATATTGACAAAGTTCATTGACCGGTTTGCATACTTGGTGACGTCTTCCTGCGACTTGTTCAAGGCCGAAGCAGCTTGACTGACTGCGAAATCACCCAGGGCGTACTGTTGTGTAAGGGGAGTTGTTAGCCTCTCGATTTCAAGGTTTGAAACTAGGCAAGATGACCTCAAATGCCCGGGATGCTTCCCGCGTTGGGAGCCCCGTCGATCCGGAGGGGTCGGCCCAGTTTGTAGGGATATATCCGAACGTCTTCCATGCTGTGTTTTGTCGACCCACTGAGAATATGGTGACCCCGTTAGCAGACGTCCATAAAACAACTAATTGATCGATCACCTCGATACCAATCAGGAGGCTGCCAAAAGTCAGATTGTAGACAATGGACAACAGGGTGTTGAGGACACGCACCGTGTTCTCAGATGTGTCTACCAATGCACTGTACAAATCCGCGATTGGAACCCCAAGTGCCTCCGCATGGCTGCCATATTTTACTGCGAAGTCGCCCAATATAGGCATACCATCCGAACCTCCCTGCACATATCCACTAGCAATGACCAGATTAACGACCAAACAAATTGTAAGTTGAAAGACTTACGCTTTTGTGTTGGAACGACACTCTGGTATGTAACCTTGAAGGGAAGAAGTGTGAGAAGAGACAAGTTTCCTGTCTTTGTAGCAGACAAACCCGTATTCCTCCATCCGTCCACATAGGCGCTCACAATCCCTGCCCACTCTATGGGAGCTATTATTGATAGGAGAGGATGCACCGTGCGGAAGGTATCCCAGGAGCTACAGAAACATGCGCTGATATGAGCTATGACATAAGAAACAAAAGACAACAGGAAGCACCAGAAAAGGGCGTCATAGAAGGGATACGTAGATGTCCAGTAAGGATTCTCTCCTGTAAGATTGGCAGGGACCAGTGAGACGCGGTAAAGCTATGATTATGGTTAGTCAAGAATACCTGTGGAACTTCCTCCGTACTCACCGAAGAATAGAGAAGCTGTACAATAGTGGCATCTTCTTTCACTGTATCCACTGCAACCCTACTCAACACGTCCTCCCACTCTGACCTCGAAGCCTCCTGCACTCGATCCCAGTCCCAATCTCCGATCTCCTGCTCTGCGTTTGAACATGCCTGAGCGGGACTGATGAACGACACTCCAAATCGTGCTGTTACTGAAGAAGCGTTGAAGGCAAGAAGAGCACCTGCTTGGATCGGTGAAGTGTTCGAGGTGAATGCGTAGTTGAGCGAAGTGTTCTTTGCAGTTGTGATGATAGTAGTCGGGGATGAGGTGCTGGCAGATTGGAAGGTTCCAAAATCGACTAAGGTCGAAGGAACGGAGGGCCTGGTAAAATCGTAGCATGCAAAAACAGTGTAATTGTCTGGACCATAGCTCTAGACAAAACTCGTCAACAGCAAGCAAAAGGAGGGTTGGACTAACATACTTGTAGAAATGTTCCCCTGAGTTCAACACGTCCCGTCGGTGTGATCAATAAGTTCCCACCGTGAAAGGAGCGCTGCAAGTCATTCGTGAGGTCTACGACCACATAGTTGGTTGGTGATGAGGGTGATGGAGGGAATGTGAATCTTATAAGACCCGCCCTCCGAGTTGAAGTTGTCTCTAATTTGATGCCGTTGACAAAGGTACTAGTAAAGTAACCTGGGGAAGCAGCTGGATTATTATGCGTTAGAATCTAATTGCAAATCAAAGTATACACCATATTTACCATCCGTTTTTGCTGCACGCAATGCACTTCGCTTGCTGATTCCCACTGGGCAAGATGCAAAAGTGCAGTTTGCAAGAGGGAAGAGGGGAAATATCCCATAACCACCAGCTGTATTCCCACCTGTACCTTCATCGTGCATCAGAGAGATGCCGGTAATGGAGGAGTTGTCTGATATGTATCCTGCTTGTCGCGGTGTTGTACTGACATCGATACCGACCTGCATGGATGGTTGTTGATTCAAAAAGTTTTAATACAAGCTTGCGCGCTGACAGACCTTTGCCATGGCGTGCGGCACAGCAGCGCCTTTTTGCGTATGCGATGAACAACATTGAAACAAAGCTCCAAATGCAACGTACCGGGAAACACATTTCCTCCACTGCCACCATTGGCACCAGATGCTGTCCCGATGAAGAGGTTAACTAAAGATGTGAGATTGGTCGACGCTTTGGCTGTATGACATGCGAAAAATAGTTGCACTACGGCAACGAGGAGTGGGATGAATCGCATGGCTTGAGGCCCATGTCAGTTTGCGTAGTTGTTTCTTATACTTCAAAACCGCCATGCCATTCTCGAATAGAATGAGCTTGCAAGCGCATGATCGAGAAGGATGATAAACGTGCTAATTTCGGACATGAGGCTGGAGTAGAGTTCATGTAGCGCAAGCTGATGGCATAGAAAGACTTCGACGGCAACAAAATCCGTATGGCCATCTGATGTCTTTTATTTCCACGAGAAGCCCGAACGCACTGAGCTCAGGCTGACACAGAGAATCGCCATATGGTTGCCTGCATGTGTCTTTTAGAAGTCGCTTATTGGCTTGTTGGCAAGCTTTTGATGTGTCATTTTAGAAGAATCTCGAACATTGTCTATTGTCAAATGATTGGTTGTGTAGCGGAGGACGGGGACCGAGTGATGAAGGCAAAAGGTGCATACAGAGTTGGAGAGAGGTTGAACCTAGTTAAAGCTTTGAGGCCGCAAGTGAACGTTGAGAGAGAGAGAGAGAGATCCTGTATTGTGGTCCCGAAAGCGGAACGACAGGGGTTCGTACTACATACAGGTTATAGATACCATGTATGCTACGGGCACATGACCACCTTACCGCTGTGACCAGCCTCCTCGGTTCTCAAGCTCTCTGGCCGACCGTCAGGTATCCAGTACCCACTCATGCCAGCGGGATCATCGAGGGAAAACCTGCAGCATCTTTAACATTTTTATTTGGCCGTCAGGTGTCTTGAGGGAGTTCCCTCTGCCGGAACAGCCGCAAGCAGCCATTCCTCCTCAACACGCCACTCCCTCGTGTCCAAGAGCTCCAAGTCCTTAGAGTACCGTCTCACGGGTTCACCGGTCATGCACGAACACGGCCAGGATGACTAATCATGCGCATGGCTATCAAGGTAACCGTTATCTTTGTACGGCCGATTTCCATATCCACCCACAGCGGTCCGGTTTCCGCCTGTCAACCTCTCTCCACAGTCTGAGTTAGCCACCTCGCCAGTCACAAATACGCCCTTGAGTCATTCCCTGGCCTCGTCCATCCCTGCCTTTCAAGGCGGGGCCACATAAGGTTGGTACTTGTCAAAAGCCTCCAGCACCGTGTAGCAGAAGCGCGCAAATTCGCGCAACACTCCCTCATCCGTGTGGCGCGTCAACGTCTTGAACATTGCAAGGCCGTCTCCTCTGTCCATCCCTGCCTGCAGGCGGCCATCAAGCTCAATGACCGCCGCCCACATATCCTCCCTCCCCTCGCGCAGGTCGCCTCGCTCACAGTCCATCACTGCGTGGACCTCATCCTCCACCTCCGTTTTGCACAACCGACATACTCGCCGCTCTCTCGCGACAGGGGGCCTTGCATATCGCAGGACCTCTATTCCAAGCCTGTGCGACGAGACCAGAAGACGAGTCACGGTGTGCCTGTGCCTTGCAATTGGAACCTTTTTGAGGTAGCCCCGTAGTTGGAGAGCGGTTCCGGAACCGCCGCGTCCCTGTAACAGGTATGTCTTGTCTGACCCCTCCAACTGGCCATACAGCCACTCATTACATGACCTGTCCACCTCCCTCACCACCTCCCCAATCCCCTCAACCGATAGTTGGTGTGTCTGCAGTGCCACCGGCACCGGTAGATTTGCCAGAACAATGCGCAAGTCGGAGAGCCACGATGGAGACGGTCCCTGTGCCAACGCAAGGGAGTCCTTGTATGCCGCACGGATATATTCCCCCGCATCCGAGCCTAACACGTATATCAGGTAACGCAGGGCTAGCTTCACCCTCCGATACCGTATGGGCTGAACCCCTGTCTCGGTGTATAATACACATATTAGACTGCGCCTGTTGACGGCCAGGAGTCGCCGCAGGAACTGCACCTGGACATCCTCCAGGGCCTTCACGGAGGACGGTTTTGTGTCCAGGACGACCTCGCAACCTGCAATCAGATGAGGGTCCACACGCGCCATGTACAAGCGGATGCCTTCCCTTGCCGGAATAGGGCCGGTCCTAGATTCCACCATGAAGATTGCGTTACCAGCCCCCCTCGCCTTCTGGGCGCTCACACGATAGTGCTCCTCAAACACTGCCGACCCTTCCGATGTCAACGTCATCCCCACATATCTGTACATCGTTACTCTCTCCAACGCCTTGCCCTCCACGTAAATGTCCCCCTCGTCTGTCTCACATCTTCCAATCACCATCGATACCGATTTAGTGGCGCTTAGTATCATCGAGTTGCGGCTGCACCATACTAAGAGATCATCAAGCTTATTCTGCGAGCTCGCCAGCGCATACGACCACAGCGCCACATCATCGGCCTGTTCCACATGCGAAATCAGCAGCTGCGCCAATCTCACGTCGTCCGAGCCCTCTGGGATCAGGAGGTCTGCTATATAGATCAGCCATAGGCCCGGGGACAGGGTGTCACCCGTCATCAGGCCCAGGCGGGCCCTGATACGTCTTTTCGCCTCCTCCGAACCGTGAGCCAAGACGTATTCCATACGGCGATACAGCATCCTAATCCAGTCAAACAGGGGACCTGAGACGCCCAGTCGATACAGCTTTGCCCATAGTGTTGCCAGGTCCGTCGATGGGAATGTGTTTGTCAGATCCACAAAGACGATGTATAGGGTGCGTCCCTCCGCTTTCGCTCGATCAATGGCCGTTCTCAGGGTGAACGAATTGTTATTCGTTCGGTAATGCTCCCGAAACCCGTTCTGCGAGTGGGGTATGATTTTATTGACTGCTGCCCAACCCCGTAGCCTTTTGTCTATCAGGAGCGTCAAAGCTTTCAAGAAGCAGGACTGAAGCCCCACCACTCTGTAATTCTCCGGGTCCTTTGGGTCCTTGCCCGGCTTGGGGATTCCTACCAGTCTGGTGAGCAGCCACTCTGTCGGTGCGTCCTGTCTTCTGATACATTCATTCATCAATCCAGCCACCACATCATTTGGAACCTTGATGATGTCGCTATATGAGACCCTGTCGACCCCCATGGAGGTGTTGAGATTGGCAGAGATCTTTGCCTTGCCCCATGCGACCTCTCCTTCCGTGAACGGGCGAGAGAAGTACCCCTGCGGCGTGGCATCCACTGTTGCCGAGCTCATCGTGTCCACCAGGTCCTCGTTCCACCCCTTCCAGACGGAGTCAAATTGAGGCGGCATTATCAATGGAGGGTTCAGTCTCTTCTCAAAGACCTCCAAAAGCGCGTCCGCCGTCACCTGGGGGGGTTGCTTCTTCACATCCGTCCATTCCCTCACTAACTTCCACCAGTCATAGGTAGACTTCAGCTCCACCAGAGTCTGAAGGTTCTGTTGCTGGGCCCGTCTCAATCTCTCCCTCCCCCTATGCGCACGGTCTGTGTTCCCTTCTTCACCCGACCCCGACTCCCCATCACTAACTGACATGGGCACAGCCGGGGCAGGGGTTGTTGTCCATTGGTAAGTGGTTGTCACCTTCGATTGGGCGGTTGGGACCATCTCGCCAACTCGCGCTTCATCCACCAGCGGCTCAATGGCCGGCACCTCCAGTACAGGCTCCTGCAGCCTCAACCCCGCTTCATGTGCCAACTCTTTTGCCGCCGCCAGGCTCTCATTCCTTTTCCCTCCCCCCCGAAAACGTAGGTCGACGCTCGCAGGCCTATTTCGCAACATGCTCACCAACACCTGCAGTACGTCCCCGTGGGCGCAGTCCCAGCCCTTTGCTGCGTTCTTTCCGGCCCATTTTGCCATCGATCCAATCAGGTATTCGGACGAGGTGTACACAATGAGTGTGGACACGGGTCGAGCTTCCCGTAGAACCCATACGAGCGCCATGAGAGCAGCGCGGCTGTCCGAGGGGGGATCCCCGATTCTGCGTCCTCCATTGTTCGTGCTGTTTGGGCCCCAGTATGCACCAAACGATGCCGCCTCCCTTGTCGCGCTGGTGGATACATAGACTGTGACCGGCGGTTGACCATCACACCGCCGTGGTCCGTACAGGTAGGCAACTGATTCCTCATCCGAGCGGGTAGTCAGGAGGGCTGTGTTCAGCAGTCTATCAAGACTAGTTGCGCGCTGGTCACCCGCCGCCCCCTCAACATGTTTCCTCCTCTTGAACGGCCGCCAGCCCCCCGTATCATGGTCCTCCTCCGCCCTATCCCAGGTGACCGTCAGGCAAACCCTGTCGTGGTCCGATTGACGCCCCCCATCCTCCACGGACAGGCAGCCGGGGACCAGCCGGGGTACAGCTGTCGTACTGATTATTACATAGTCGATGACGGAGAAGCCCGCCGCTTGGAAGGAAGTGTAAGCCCCCGGTGAGTCGACCTCCATGTTGGTTCCGTTCAAGATCGATAGGTCATAGGTTTCACACAGGCGTAGAATCCAGTTTCCCCGCCCGTCAACAGGCTTCTCATCGTGGCTTGCCCTTGTCAGCACCTGTCCCCTCGGGGTCCGGCTGCGTGTCCTCCCATTCAGGTCCCCCACCAGTATGACTGGTTTGTCCCCCACGATTGTGCACGCCATGAGGGACTCTGCAAGCCTGGTTTCCGGGTCAACCGCCGCTTCGTCCCTCCATCTGGACCCACTAGGCATCAGGTATGTGCCAATGATGAACGCATCTGGTGTTTCTATAACCACGAGGTCGGGTCCACACAGGACGTTCTTCACTTCGTACCGCATTCCTGACTTTATCAACATAGCAACACCCCCCCAGGCTTCCCGGAAGGCCGGACGGTCGGGTCGTGGTCTTGATATCATTCGATAACCCTCCGGCACACGCAAGATCATATCCTCCCCCGGCCTCATCCACGTCTCACCCAGCACTACCACATCAAATCTCTTAATCATTCGCACCACCTCAACGTCAATAATCTTCTGTGCCATGGCCCCGTGTACGTTCCATGCGCAGATTGACAAAGCAGTCCTATCATTGACATACCAGTCAGATAAGCGACATCTAAAGGTACCACCCATTCTACCGGTTGTGGCTATGATCCCTCGAGTATCCCCCCCTTTCTCCTCCTTGTCCGTAACCCCCCCTGTGTGAGGGTAGCCTCGACGGGCCTGGCCTATCGCTTCCCCGACCCCGTGCTGTTTGATCCCTCCTCTCCTCCCCCATACGACCACTCCTCTGAGCCTGTCCATCTCCAGAGGGTGTTTCCGTCATAGCTCTCCTCCTCTCCGCAAAAGTCGGCAGGCGCGGTGTAGTCGGCGGAGGGGGAGAGACCCAGCTTCTTGGAGGGGTGGTGACCCGCGCATATGGCGACAACGGACGCACCGGCTCCTCGCGTAGAGACTCGACCGCACGTTGGAGGCCCGTGTTATCCGCCCTGAGCCGTTTCGTTTCAGCGTTAAGCTCATCCATTCCTTGGCAGACAACTTTGAGCTCCTTGACCACCGCATTGAGTTTCGACCGCGTGTCCTGTACATTGTCGCGCAGTTGTCTAAAGTCTTTGTCCGCCCTGCAGACCAATGGTACGCCGTGTTTGGATGCCCCCTCTTTCTCCACATCCTTCACTCGATCCACATCTGCTCTCAGGTCTCGCAACAGCTTGAGGTTCTCCCCATGTCTCGTCCTCGCCCACTCGCTCTCCAAAGCCAAGTCCTTCCTGAGCGCCGTAACCGCCTCCACTAGGTGAGCCTCGTTCTCCTTATACCTTCGCTTATGGTCCGCCGCAAGCTCCCCACCCGCCGGTGGAAATTCCAGCCCAAGGTCGGTATACCTGTCCTCCCCAACAACATCAGCGTGCGAGGGCGGGGTCTCACCTCCTTCCCTTGCTTTGCCTCTAGACCGCAGTTTGGCGGCCGCGCTCTCCGCCCGTGAGCCCGACGCTCTGGCACTTGCTTTACGGACAAGCCTCCGTTTCGTCGAGGGTGTTAGGAGTGATGTGTCAGGCAACGTCGCCTGCGACCCCAGTAGGTTCATGGCCTCGTCGATATCCTGCGTATCGCCGTCGTCGTCCATGGGTGAATCCGCTAGCTGCTGGTTTCCTTCATGGGTTGGAGCCGTGCTACGTTGAGGGGAGAAGGCATGTAGCGTAATCCCAGTATCCATATCCTCGACATCCTGGAATGGTGATAACGGTCTGTCCGGGTCGTCGGCCGTTGCGCACATAAGAGGTTTGTGGATAAGTTATAGTTGTAGTGTATGGTGTTTCCGTGTACGCGACTGGTCCTCCCAGCGTCTACCTAGACCTATATATCCTTTCTGTTGCAGTCTGGGGGGCATCGCCCGTCACCCGTACTCCGCCCCTCCTGCTCTGTGAGATCGCGGTGAAACATCTGGCACCTCTGAGACCTTCATTCCCTATCGAGTGACGCGTGCAGGCGGCTTTGTGAGTCTACTTATTTCTAAGGGTCCTGATGATGTATCCATTAGCTCCCTATTCTTGGGGACCCGGATCCAGTCTCCTTTCTGGCCCCTCAGTCTCCCTCAAACCATCCTCGGTCGTGAGTCCCTCGCGATTCCCTTCCCATTGGCCAAAGATCCTCCGGCAGGCTCTCCTGCCTTCCCATTCCCGCTCCCTTGTTACGTACCCCGCCATGTTGGAGACACCCTTTGTCTCGTGTTGAGGTAGCCCCTACCTCGCCTCCGCTTTTGTAATCTGTAGCGCGTAACGACCCATATAGCATGCAATCCAATTATATTTTACCGTGTAAACCCGACAGCATAGTGCATGCCCTAGTCCCCTCAGAGGGTGTGGCTCCAGATGTCCGTCCGCTCTCCTGCCCCTCTAGGTCGTTTGACCCCCACGCCGTCCCATACAGACCCGCCTTCGCCTCCATCCTCCGCTGAAGTCCTTTAAGCCATATATCCTTGCCTCCATCCCCCGGTAGCCACCCAGTAGTCCGTACACTCGAGATCGTTCCGCAGACCATCCGGAGACGTTGCCCCGCTTCCCTTCCTCGACATTCTGCCGCTCCGTTAGCCCGCCTGCTTCCTTCACCAGTCTTCTCGTGGGCCATAGACATTCGAGTCCCTCCATCTGTATCCCCCCTCCACCTCCATCCCGAACGTCATCCAAACTTGTTGGCTCCCATCCAGCCCTTAGGATCCGTTTTATAGCCCATAGACATCCATTCCTAACGTTATCCAGTTCTGTCGGGTCCCATCCAGCGATTGAAATCCAGTTGGATGGCCGTAGAGACAATTTGTCTTGCCAGACCCAGTAGAACAAGATAGAACAGCGCCCGGAACGATATTTTCGTCGGGAGGGCCCTGCATGTCAGAGCACCTAGGCGAACTTGGGAGAGGCTCACAAGATAGGCAACATAGGCCTTGAGTCCATGTGGACACGAAGTTTTCGTTCTCGGTATTGTGAGATTGACTTTGTATGGGCTTCGTTCAAATGAGAGAGGCATGCCAAATGTTTGTGGGCGTTTCGGCCTTCGAATTGATTTTGCAATTTAAAGGGGGGATGTACATAATTGCTTGGAAAAACGACAACAGTCAAATCTTCATGAAATCGAACACATCCTCTCACTGGTCCATGTCTTATTGGTGGACATGAAGCGTCGCCATTATATTTTATTGCTCATGAGTGGGGCCAGGCTTCGGAGTATCAGCTTTCCAAATACCAAGCGCTCTGAGCCTTTGCTCGCTTGTAAATCTAGCAAGTTTGGAACCTCCTGTTTACTTGTTCTCTCTTGTTCGTTCTTACGACCACAGGTAGAATGTTGTATGCTTTTAGATAGGACAATCTGCAGCTCAGGCTGATCGAACTCTCAAGTCACGTCGGAACTGGCTGAAATTCAACGGAGAACTGTCTCGGTTGATTTATGTCTCACATCTCTCCATCCATCGGATATATAACCACCTATCAAGTATGTCGGCCCCTTCTATCTCTTCTATCTCAACATGGCGAGTGGAAGCACGCCATTGGCGACCTCCTCGCAGGCCGTAGACATGGCATCAGCGACAAATATTTCTGAATATCCAGTGCAAAGGCATGCAGGGAAAGTCGGTCTTGGACCGAACTATCATGTGGCGGGTGATGTGGTGAGTCCTTCTATCGGCATTGCTCCATCGTCCATGAACTCTGACTGTCAGCAGACAATCACGGAGAGATTGAGTAGTTTTGCGCACGGCATGGCAGGGAAATTTACCCACAACCCAGATCACGGACACGAGTCAGTATCCAACGAGTCTAGTCGCAAAGAGTTGCCTAGAGAAGTAATTCTTCCTATGACGTTCATTTTCCGACCGTTGTTGATATCTACATTCAGAAGACGGATCCAAAAGACCAAATGTTCGATTCCGGCAACGCGAAGAAGGCTAACGTTCTTGCTCCTCCAAGTCCCCCCAGCGCAAGGAAGTCTCTAGAGGTACAACCCGCAAAAATTCCTTCGCCAGGCAACAAGTTCGTCAGAGAAGCTGCGCCATTAACCACCAATTCGACCCATCCAATACCTTTGAAAGGGAGGGAAGCTGTTTCGCACATAAACCACGGTTGATACTTTTCAGCTGTTTCCTTGTCGCTTGCTTTACTGCAGTGGACTTTGTTGTTTCTTGTGTTCCCAAATAATGTGGGAGAAGATTCTAGTTTTATTGCCAAAAGTTTCACAAGTTTACGAAGGATCAGAGTTCAAGCCGTTCACTTTCTTTGACACTATTCCCTTCATGACATCGGGACACTTTCACGCAGAAATCAAACTTGGGGCTTTCCGACTCGGGTGGTTTCTACTTGGTCTCTACTTCGGTTCTGGTCAATAAGTGGTGTAGAGATGATTTGTCGGAACCCGTCTAGGGTTTGGATGTCGCCCGACTCTTTCCTCGGAAATAGTTCAGCTCCTTGCTACCCCGGATAATATCCAGGGTCTAAGCGATTTCGAAAATAAAAATAGCTGTTGCATCAGGTGCCGTCTGTCTCTTTCCGGACGAATTCGCTCATGCCGAACTCTCCACCTCAACGCTCTTCCATGTCATGGTAGCATAAATCTCGGATTATCTTGGTATCTTCTCATCAACCCTCTTGACTCTTGACGAGAAGCTACGGTGCATTCCACCATTGCACGCGCCGTCTCAGCGAGTCACCCGATGGTCCCTGCTGAGGCTGGATTGTTTCCTTCTCCGCACCTGACTATCCCGGGAAGAGTTTTACTTTCCCAATCCCTGGTAGGCCGCCGCGCGGACCGTCTTCAAAGTTGGCGCGTTGTGCATATGCATAACTCAATGGTTTTTGCTGTCCTGTGTCCTCGACTCAATATGTATGAACCTCGCTTTGCGGCAAATTCGACGGTAAAATGAGTTTCCATCGTCAAGAGTTTCTCCACCGACTGGGTATAAATCGTCGTTTAACTGCCAGTTCTTCGTGTATATCTTTTGAAAGGCTACAAGTCTAACATTCGTACGATGTTCCCCTCTACGAAGACTTTTGCGCTGCTATGCCTTCTTCCATTCGTCCTTGCGGCCCCTGTCGATGAATTTTACAAGAGGCAGACAATCGATACTTCTTCTCACTGCGGTAACAGCGTGTTTCTCTTTCGTATTATTTGCAATTTGCTGACATTCATTCACCTCTTAGGCCAGTGGGACAGTGTGACAGCTGGGCCGTATTCTCTCATCCTTGATCAGTGGGGTGCATCGGGTGCAAGCTCAGGATCAGACTGTGCATCCCTCACATCCTTCAGCGGCACCACCGTCGCTTGGAAGAACCCCTGGACTTGGGTTGGCGGTACCGGTGTGAAAAGCTACACCAACATGCAGCTCAACAATGGGCTGAACAAACAACTCTCCGCCATAAAGAGCATTCCGGTACGGGCATTTCATGATTATCACGAATCGTCCTAAGTTTGGCATGCAGGCGACTTGGAAGTGGTCGCAGTCCACGTCCGGTTCGATTGTCGCCAATGTCGCTTACGATTTGTTCACTTCTTCGACTGCGGGAGGAAATAATGTCAATGAGATCATGATATGGCTCGGCAATTTCAATGCTGGTCCGATCTCAGCGGTGTACAATTCCAACGGTACCCCGAAACCAGTGGCAAGCAATATTTCTCTAGCAGGGGTTTCCTGGTCAGTTGATGTGATAGATTCCTGACATGATACTTACATCGATTCTAGGAACGTATATTTCGGCTCTAATGGCGCGAACAATGTGTACTCATTCCTGCCTGCAAATGGCGCCTCCGTCACGAGCTTCAGTGGTGATCTCAACCTTTTCCTCAAGGTATGTTCAATGCTGACCGTGTCAAGAAGTTCAAGAATACTGAATGATAACATAGTATTTGACTTCAAGCCAAGGCGTTAGCACCTCCCAGTACTTAAAGACAGCTCAAGGGGGTACCGAAGCCACTTCTGGCTCTGCTACATTGACAACGTGAGTGTTTTTGGCTCTCTCATATTCCCAGTTTCCACCTTACGTTGAGTGCAGATCGGCTTACAGCCTGGTTATCAACTGATCTCGTGCCAGTTTCACGTCAAACATCGTCGATTGTAATATTCATCATTGGTCAGCTGTTCTGCTGTAGTGTTTGATTCAGAATACCGATACATATTGCGGTAAGCGGTGTGATCAGGGGTGGTTGTCGACTGCCATCCAGTCCTGGAAACTCTGCAAATATTTGTCCCATCGACCATTATCCCAGACTGACATCCTAGTCCATATTTCGTCTGGACTGACGCCCTTGAGGAATATAATCAATCCGCAAAGTGTGAAGTCAGCAAGGCAAGGCTGGTTCCCCATCACGAATATGCCGCCCTCCTTCATGAAGCAACCCGAGAGCGTCGTGAAAGTCGCCTCCAGATCCTTCAACACGGCCTCTCGCTCTGCTCCCTGCTTCTCGATACTTTCCATGTTCCCGAATCTGGCCTCCATCCTCTGTCTGAAATCGGCTTTATCTTCCGCAGTTTTCGAATTGTAAAGTCCCATAATGAGGAGACTCGGCGCCACACCCAGTGCTTTGGTCTGGACGAAGGTTTCGAATACGGATTGTAACCCTTTAGTGCCGGGTGGAAAGAGTGCCTTGGACGGCGACGGATAGGTTCGTTCTAGATATTCAATGATCGGGAAAGAATCAGACATGTACACTGGCTCGGATGGGTTCGTGCGATCAATGATAGCTGGAAGTGTGTAATGGGGTTGACCGTTCGGTTTGACGCCAGTGGGCTTGATGCCGAAGGGTTTGAGGGTTGCCTCGATGCTCGGGGTTGGTACCCATTGCGTTTTGTAGTTTAACCCCTTGTAATTGAGGGCCAATCTGGATAGCGGAACATGGAATAAGCCCCTGACAGGACGGTTCTTTGGTGGTCAAACTCGCCTGACTTTCCAGACATTTGGAGACGTGGGTGATCCTAGTCCGCTTGGCATGTCAAATAACAGGATATCAGTCGTCATTGCAATGTAAGAACAGTGTTGGATCTAAGACGTGAGAAAGCTATGTCCTGGACGATACAACCTCATTATATACTTCTCGATTATGGGATGACGGCGAGATTGAGTGACCCTGAAAGACTCGGTGATGACTGTAAACCCGAGAAAGGAAGACTCGACTCCGAGTTCATATGTCGACGCCCCAAGCCTTCAAAGCGAGAAGCAGAAGCTAGAGCAGATCATAGCAGTAGCCGTAAGGTGGAGACGAGCACGAGGTAGATTCTTTAGGTCAGATTGTGAGGGCTAAGGATCACAGGTGGGTCGCAGCGGCGTGCCAGAGACAGCAACAGCAAGTTTATACGCAGAAACTGTTCGTCTGGTGAGACCCCGGGTTGATTGTCAGCATGGCCGATCTTTCCGAAGCAGTGTGCTGTCAATAGCCTAACATTCCTACGTTGAGCAAGTCGCGGAATCAGCTAATAATACGGACAGACTACCCATTTTCATGTGGGTTTGTGGCCCTGAGAACTCACCTCGAGATGTAGACGTTCAAGAGTGCAACAACCTGCAGACAATCTGCGGCAGAATTGTGATGCGTCACGCAAAGCGAAAGTTCTAAAGATCACATGCGAGTTACACGTCGCGTCGAAGTCTGTCACATCCCGTTTTCTTTCTCCGAACCCATCTTTCAACCACCTCTGTTCTTTGCAGTGCTGGGTACAGTCTCAACGTCCATGTTGCTTGGAAGAAGGCTATCTTGAGGATACTGAAGTCAGATGGCCACGGCTACTGTGCTTTTTCGGAGCTCCTCGAGGATGACGTGCCTTCTTGCGTGCGGCGGGCTTGCGGCGGGCCGCGCGGTGACAGTCTTTTGTCAGGCGGTGGTTTTCTCAGTACTTCTGCAACATCGTCGAAATCAAATGGGCTGTTGGACTGTAATTTATCCGAGTGGCTTAGGCGAAGATGTTCTCTAGATCTATATAGGACGCAATTACCGTCATCTCGACGACCTTCTAACATTAAGCCATCATGAAGACTTTCTTGAAAGCATTGCTTTTATGCGGCCTATCTCTTCTCCCTTTAGCACAATCTTCTGCATCCGCCATACTACCATCGTCGTACGCAGAATGGGCGGCCGACTCTGCCATCCGGCGAAAACAGGGGAATGGACTTGACGCCACTGGGAACGCTATTGCTTCTTACGAGCATGGCGAGTTGCAATGGGGACTCCGCCTTTTATATGAGCGGAGCGGAAATCGAACATACTATGACTACATTCTCGCTGGTGCAAATAACATAGTTTTCGAGAATGGCACTGTGCATGGGAGTTACAAGTGATTTTCGGGTTTTTCATCATGCCTTTTTGACATTCTTATTCTCTTCCAGAGTGACAGACTATGTGCTGGATCCATTACGGTATGTGTTTCGTGTTGCATCAAGCGATCGCTAACGTTTATTCAGGACGGGTCCAACATTCCTATACTTGTAAGTCATTTACAATTTTTCGTGATGACTCCCATGGTCGCTTATTTCTCTATTCTTAGATACCAGCAGACTAAGCAAGCAAAATGGAAGGCCGCAGCCGATATCTACCGGAAGCAGCTCGATGCTCATCCTCGTACTACCCAGGGCCAGTTTTGGCACAAGCTGAAATACTTTAATCAAGGTAAAGTGAATCCTTACCAGTCAAAGTGACCCCTAACCGGACGTAACCAAAAGGATGGCTGGATGGCATCTACATGGGGGATGTATTTTATGCGCAGTATACCCACGATTTTCAGTCGACCAACTCAACAGCATGGGGTAAGCCATTCCAACGTCGTCCAATGTACTTTTTTTAACCTGACGTCTTTCATTAATGTTTAGCTGACATCGTCTCCCAGTTCAGCCTCATGTATCAGAACACCCTTCAAAGTCCGGGGGTGGCGAATTATTCAGGATTGATGTATCACGGATATGACTTCTCGCATACTGCGGTGTGGGCCAATGCTGACCGTGGTCATTCACCTGAGGTTTGGGATCGGGCGTTGGGCTGGTACTCCATGGCACTTGTTGATGTTTTGGAAATCATTCCGAAATCGAACCCGGGCCATGCTACTATCTTGAAGATCCTACAAACTCTCGCTCCCAGAATTAGAGACGCAGCAAATCCGACGTCGGGCGTGTGGTGGCTTGTCATCACGCAACCAGGTCGCGCGGGAAACTATTTTGAGAGCAGTGGATCGGCGATGTTCGTTTACTCGCTCTTGAAAGCTGTCAGATTGGGATACATCCCTGACAACGACGGAAGCATTGTGCAAGCTGCACAAAAGGCTTACGCGTATATGACTGCCAACTGGGTTGTTGCTAACAGTGATGGGACTATGGGATGGAAAAACACAGTTCAGGTCAGTCTTTTTGATGCATCGGCTCATGTCTTGTCTCACGCATATATCCAAGGTTGGAAGTTTGGACGGGAACGGAACTTTTGAGGTTTATTAACACACGATCAAACGCCTTGCCATACTAACTGTTCTATTTTTGCAGTATTACATCGGTGTCCCCACTGATCTGAATGATCTGAAAGGATTGGCAGCTTTCCTTCTGGCCAGCATAGAGATTGAGAAATTACAAGTTTGAAGTTAGTCTGTCCCTTAAGGCACCATAGCCCCGGACTGCATTCCTCATTGTTCACAGACAGCAGACACGTTTTTTTGGTGAACTTGTACCAATGCTTATCAGGATCCGTACGTGTAGCTTGTATAGCTTCATGCGATATCTATGGGTATGTGTCATAGAATTTCTCATGGAATGTCGTAAAAAATCAGCACCCTCGAGTCAAATGTCAGTGATATTCGCCAACTGCATCGCTGTAATTGCATGCAGCACCAGCTAATTCCGAGCCCCCTTGACCCAATGTCGAGAACACGAATATTGAGATTGATCCCGCGTCCTATCGCTATTTGCTTAGTCTCAAGCCTTCCTGATTACTTTTTTGATGGATGTGCCAATCTTACGCGGGTGGACACCGGCCATCATTATCATCACTTAACCATATCCATCATCACGAGGGAAGGGGCGCCGGAGCAACATGTATCATGCATACCCAAAACATCTATAATACCCGTGGTACGCCTTATTATGTTTTGATCTCGCCCTTCTGCACTTCCTGCTCGTTGCTTCTCGGACTTCGGTCCTCTTACATTCCCGCCCACCGACTGGCAGTCGAAGGATTGGCCATGGATATTACCACCACCACTTCAGTCCATTTGGACGACTTGCGGAGCGACAGGGCTTGTTTTGACGGAATGCTGGTGGCTGCTTTAGCCTATGGTGAGGGAATCTCTATCGATAGCCCGGGAAGTTGATATTGATCGTCTTTCCCGCAGGCGCTCTCGTGATGATTTACATTCAGCTCACTGAGGTGCTTATCCGACGTCCAAAGCGAGGGCGGGTCTTCTGGTTCATCGTTTGTTATTCGACCGCACTCTTTCCTTTGTCAACCGTGGCGTTCGCTGGGAAAATCAAGTTTGCGGAATGGATGTATGTTATTCATCGGGACTATCCCCAAGGTCCCAAGGCCTATTACGCGGATTTCGCAGGGCTCTGGCCTAACGTCATGAGTCAAACAAGGTGCATTGCACACACAGTGTGGTCGGTGATAGCGCTAACTGAGAGTGTTTACCTTTGAAGCACAACCCTTCTTCCCTGGATCGGCGACATTTTGATGGTACGCATACCATACAGCTGTTACTATATGTCGAAGTTGACCTTGTGGTGCAGATGTACCGCTTGATGGTTATATGGAATTACCAGTGGTGGTTGATGGTTGTTCCTGGGACAATCTATCTGGCTCGAGTTGGTGAGTAGTGCCATTGCGGCATGCAGACTCTTATCAGCACTTACTTTTCCGATAGCTATGTCTGTTCCTCTACTCATGGCTCAAACACATCCGCATGATCCAAGATGGGCTTCGCATTCCTCGCCATACGGGACCGTTTACTATTCTCTTTGCGTCTCCCTAAATCTCATCATTACGATCCTCATCTGCGTACGTATCTTCATGATGCGCCACAAAGCAGAAAAGGTGCTGGGGAAACTACAAGCTTCCTTCTACAACTCTACCATAACGATACTCGTGGAGAGCGGGGCGTTCTTCACTATCTGGGCGGTTGCATACCTCATCTCGCGGCAGAAATGCAGCTGGGTGGAAGATGTCTTCCTACAACCTTACACTTACATTATCGTGAGTACCGCCCTTGAACGGGGGATGAAGCTAACCGTCTTGTTCATCTATCTGTAGGCGATCACGAGGATGCTCATTATCCTGCGGATGGCTCAGGATCGCGCTTGGTCGAAGGATATTATCTCTGCAGCCTCCAATGGAATTCTAGACTGGCAGGTCTCGTCGACGAGCAGTATACCACTTGGCGATCACTTGCCACCAGGTAATCAAAAGCTACCAAAGAAGTTTAGAGAGGACTCCCTGAGCTGTAAGAGTCTCAGTAACTAGCACACCATCGTTATAGCATGTATACAATATTATGTACTCCTAAGCTAGAATTGAAAGGGTGCTTGGGTTCACTGAAGTTGGTATCTCGCTATGTTCTTGGAAGCTGCATGGCCTCTCTGCTGCACGTTAGTATGTGAAGCGCTAGACTTCTTTGAGGAGGGAACATGCGGTTTGATCCAGGTCAATGTGGAGCGTCGATTTCAAAGCGCGTACTTACCTTTTGCCGGTTGCTGATTGACAGCATGAATTATTCGAGGCATATTAGGACAGTTTTGAGTCGTAGTTGATCTTTCTTAATCAAATAATAAAACATTAATGATCAGCTCTATTATAAAGGATCAAAGATTTTCCGGTTCGAATTGGGCAAAGTCATCTGAAAAAATACACTGACGGGCCTGATAGGCTTGACAGATAATTTGATTTCACCTGAATCCTAGCGGCCTTACGCTCGAGAATTCGAATAATCAGTAACGGTCATCATGGACACATTCGTCTGCACAAACGAACATGGTGTGCTACATACAACGCCTCCTAATCCCAATCTTCGTCATCATCATCATCATCATCATCACTGTCGCCCAGCCTCTTGTTTCTTTCCAGCAATGCTGCAGCTAAGGCTGATGTGAGATCACCACCACCCGCGGCCACAGCTGCTCCCCCTGCAGCCGCCCCTATGGCGGCCGCGGCGACCACAGTGCCTGAGCCTGAATCTGGAGGTGGTGAAGCAGTATTAGCTCGGACCGGAGTGGCGTTAGGGTCGGTCTTCTTCAATGAATGTATGCCCTTTCCTTGGATCGAGGCCAAAAGATTATCCCGACCTGCCTGCGGAGGTGGTAGAGCTGCCTTGATTGATGGGGACGCACTTCCGTTTGTAGGTGGTGGCGGCGGGGGAGGTGGGGGAGGGGGTCCACCACCACCAATTAATGGCGGGGGAGGCGGCGGGGGCGGTGGAGGAGGTGCAGAGGACTCAAGATTATGTGCAGAAGCTGGAGTGGGTCGTGCTGGAGGTGGAGGTGGTCGTGGTGGCATGGTTGAGGGCCTAGCGGGTGGTGGCGGTGGCGCGCCGCCGGATTGGATGGGCGGAGGCCTCGCGGGAGGAGGGGGCGGGAAGTTTGTTTGCGGCGCAGGCCTTCGAGGAGGAGGTGGCGGGGAAGTTGGCATTTGCGGGGTTTGTGGAGTTGTAGGTCGAGGAGCTATAACAGGAGGATTCGGCTTGCGAGCAGGAGGCGCCGGCGGTCGGGATGGTGGCAGAGGTGGTCCATTTTGAGCCCGCGATGGAGGAGGAGGAGGTGCATGAGGTGTAGCCGAGATGGGTGATGACGTGCTGCCATTACTGTCGTTAGCGGTATGCCTCGACCTTGAAGGGGGGGGAGGAGGTTTGGGTTTTTTAGGTTTTTTGGGCGCTACAGTCTCTTCAGTATATTCGCGAACAAATGTTTTGATAAATTCCATGTTCCGCGCGATGTCATCTTTGCCTACACCAGAACCCTCTAAGTCATCCAAAAGCGCAGTCCAGGATGGATCCACTCCTTTCGAGCTGAATCCTGACTCTGCGTCATAGCCCATATGGGCGACGTGTCTGAAGGACCCGGTTTTGGGGCCTGATATCATGGATTTGTCAATCTTTCCTCCCTTAGCAACCTTCTTCTTCTTGTCGGAACGCGCTTTGGCTGGGTGTCACTAAGTAGGTACGGGGCTTAGAGAGGTTGACTGTGATTACTCACCACCTTTAGGATCTTTCTTCGTGTTCACCTTCTTGTAAAAGGTCTTCGCCTCACCTTCATCGGCAAAGACAAATCCAATCATGCATTTCTACATAACCTGCGAATTAGATTGACGACCTGTGCTGGATAAAATTGACCTACATCGCCTGAGAATGAATGGAAGAAAGCTCGGTCTTGATTGTATTCAAGACCCTGGTAAAGTTCATGGTCCCAAATGACTCCACGGGTTCCATCTAGGTCTACCATCTTGAAATGATACGTGTTATTGGTGTTGTCCAGAGCCAAAGCAAGGGCGCCTTGAAGACCAGCATATGACCACTTATTTGCCTGCAGATATGCATAGTAAATCCGAGCTAGTCCAGCGAAAATGATCTTGTTGGATGGTGTTGGGATTGCATTCTTGACTTTCGCTTTCTCGTCGCTTGAAAGCGTTGACTGAGAGGGCATTGAGGGTTGAAACTCAACGTGTGTGCAAGGAATTGAACTCGAGCGTGCGGAGGGTTGGGATAAGAGTGAGATTCAGGGAGGTTTAGACTACGCCCATCAGCGAATTGTCCTGAGAGTTGTAATGCATTGTGATTGATTGCGGAGTTTGCGAAGGTTTGCAAAGGGTTGCAATCAAACAAAAGATTACAACCATGATCTAATCTGACTAACCAATCATTTAGGTTGCAACTTGATCACAACCCTTCACAACCCCTTGGCTAGGTTATGGGTGGATGATAGAGAGGCTGCGACAGGCTGCGACACGATTGCAGTCCGGCAACTTTAGAGATACCTGCCGGATTGATTTGTCATCTGTCAATTAACGCTCATACATTACTCGGGTCCATCACCTTATTCATACCCTGCCTCTACACCTATGCAGTCGGCACCATCATAATTCCAATCCTCCCCTGTTGTTAATACTCATCATATACACAATAACACCAAGTTTTTTTTTCAGATTTTTTTTTTAAGTATGTCTTATATGTATTTGTTCGTTTGACAAACTGTAATGAAAGATCGTGGTGGGAACGATTTTTGTGGTGTTGAGGCCACTGTCGAAGTTTGCCAGAGTGCGAAATGCGTCGAATTTTCTTTAAGTCCCAGTCACAAAACGGGAACGACAAAACACAACCATAACACTCAGGTCACGAGCCTTAAACATAGGGCAAATATCTTGTTGTAACAAGATAACATGTTGTATTGCTAGATAACAGGACCACTTAAATGACCTTATTGTGTAGTGGTAAGTATGCTTAAGCAAGTAATACATCCTCGCGCCGAACCGGGAGTTCGAATCCTTGAAATTGAATTTTACACCGTACACTCGCTACGCTGACTAATCAACTCCGTAAGGGCGTCCGATACAATGAGCCAACACAACTAATTAGCCGATATCTAAGTAATGCTACATAATACTTACTTACTTGCCTTGTATCATGCATTAACTACTCAGGTTGTAGTAATAAGTAGTCAATAACAAGCAAGTAGGTATTGCAATCTACTAAACTGGTCCACACCTGGATGCTACGACTTAACTATGCACATAATTAGCACGACCTTCGGCAAAATAGAAGACAGCGATGACGACTACGATGTCATATCGCCGTCTTGAATGGCCAGCGCAATGAAGTTGTAGCCAATTCTAGATGAATTATTGAGAATTTTGCAATATTTACAAACCAATACTAATCTCACTGCGTCTTGGCTATAATCAGGTCATAACTGGAGCAATGTGCTGCAACATCTATAATTATTTTACTTGTTGTAGCCTATTTTGTGGTTCATAATCTAGACATAACATTGCTGCAAACGCTGTGTTACGAATATAATTTATTACGTGTGATTATACAACTGTTGCGAGAGATTATAGAGGTTGCGAAGGATTGCGGCCGATTGTGATGATCGGAACCCGGCTGCGAGTGCTTACATCATGCTTACAACATCCGAGACATTTCGCTGATGCCGCTGCGGGCGATGCGCACAAGTCAGAAACGTGACAGCTTGCGGCCATCAACCATTCACAAGTGACGCGTGACGCGGTGTCAGAATTAGACAATAGGCGCGCCTGTTGATGGCAGACCTTGGGTAGACCGCCAATTTTGATAGGGTGCAAGTACTGCTCATCCGAGCACTGTTTAGGTTCAATACATATCGCTGCGTGCGTACTACAACCACTTATTATTGCTAGTAATAATACCGGCCCAAGCAAGGCCCAACGACCAGGAGTAGACCCACAATTCACCTTTGAACGCAATACGAGCTACTCCATGTTCCAGTTGTACTGTCAGATAATATACCAGTTTACACTTATGAACAGGTGAAGCGGATCTAGCTAGATTGTCTCTCTCTCAATCCTACCCAACAACCGGCAGTCACAAAAATACTTCTGTCAGCGACGCTAGATTAGAACGGTTAACGGTAGTATTGACCAGCGAAAGTCTAAGGAGTAGACTTTCGCTGGTCGTAGACTTGTAAGTAAGTGCTAGATATACTACGAGAATGTCTAAGATGTACTCGGTATGACGAAATAGATAGTGAGATAAGATAAGATAAGAAGTACCTAACCTACAGGCGAGTCAGGGGATCAGCGATTCCCTGACAACTTCGAATATACTTCCGTCTCAAAGGAAGAACCAATAAAGGGCTAGGGCTATGTCGTGACGAGAGTAACACATACCAAATTTTCTGTGTCTGAGTATCGAGCATATGTTGCTCACGTCCCAAGGTCAGGAATCACCTTGGAATCACCAGTCTAAAATCAAAGACTGAAAACTAAAAATGAGTCTGGCAGTTCAGGATCCAGGATTCGGTCTGACATGTCTGAGAATTCACGAATGACTTCCAGTAAGTATCAGCTACTTTAGAACACGCCAAGGTTACGGATAAGTATCATGCACGGTGCACATCCCCAGCCTCGAAGCTCGACGGACGACATCCATTCTTACAATCTATATTTAGGACAAGCAGGAAAGCTATTTATAGCGGCGTTGTCCTTATTCCACGTCCTCCAAATATATTTCCGTATCTGCGCACGTACTTGAGAAACGAAAAGAAGTGACTGTCTCAAGTGGTCACCATGTTCTGCCGCCTCGATAGAGGCCGCCGGACTTTGCGGAAGATCCTATCTCGGATCGGATGCGGTAGAGTAAAGGGAAGACCTTGGAATAGAATGCAAACGCTGGGTATCCTTATTCCGAAGAAGCCACGCTAACGTTTATGTTCGTGTATGTCAGTGCTACTGATATGGGGGATTCTGGAAGAGCGTAAGTCAGCTCTGTATCATGCTTTTTTCTTTGCATTTTGGCCCCTCAGGTTGCCCTCAGGTTCGAAAATAAAATATAGACGTGGGAGGCTGAGATCCTCCATTGTCACCCCTATGTGCAGGAGATTCATACGGGATGAACTTCGCGTGGTTGGACACTCGTAAGTCCGCAACTGTGTGTCCTCGCTACCTTTTCATACTTATATGTATATCAGGGGAGGTATGAAGCGAGTTGAGAGAATCATCACGTTGATGATTGTAATGTGTTGCGTGTATTGCTTGAGGTCTAAATAGTACAACCTTTTCATGATAAATCAATCAAGCTAGCTTGGACAACGTTATAAACGGGTTCGAAATCTACTGTTTATCGCCGGCTTTACGTTCGTAAAAAAAGGTATGTATTTATGTAGCGACATATTGCGAGCACAATAAGATTGCAAACCACCAGATTGACAAATGCTTGCCCATGGAAAATGACTAGAAGGAGGCCTGAGCTGCAGCTCTCTCAGCGATCGACCCTCGGGGTTCCCAGGCGCGAACATGTTCCACGTCTCCTTTGGTTGTACCCTCTGGAGCTCCCCAAGCTCCACCGCCGGGCGTCGCTATGACCAACTGGTCACCCTTACCCATCCATACGGTCGCCTTCCCACCTATATTGATCTCGCGAGTGCGCAGATCGCTTTTCTCGTCGTAGTCGCCGTCTTCCTTGCGACATTGTTTGATCCAGGTGTTGAGACCGAGACCGCCGGGTCCACCGCCTTCCATACCGTAAGGCTGCCGAGTTCGCCGCTAGTGAGGGTAACGTAAGGATATGTCACAAGTAGACGAAAGAGATTTCACCTCAGAAAGAATGGAGACCTGCATTGGTTCCAGGAATTCGATAGAGCGGATTACTCCCTCACCGCCATGCCATTTACCGACCCCAGCTGAGTCCGTCCGCAAACCGAATTGATGCAACATCACGGGGTACCGACGTTCAAGTATCTCAACGTCTCCAATACGAGTGTTTGTGATGTGAGTGTGCACTCCATCCGTTCCATGCCACGAAGGACCTGCGCCAGAACCTCCTGCTATCGTCTAGTGACACGAATGTTAGCCTACTGAGGAATGAGCCAGGAATCATGTTCATGATACCTCGTAGTATCCCCAACCTGCAATACTGTTACCATCTTTGTCTTTTCCCCCAGCACCAAAAGTAAGGTTGCTAAGTAATGGTTATTCAACATAGTCATCTCGAGGAAATAACATCAGACTTGCTTTGTACATCCTTGACTTGCGGCGGCCGCGTGGAACGCCTTGAGAACGACATCGACGATACGCTGAGATGTCAACACGTTCCCGCCACACACGGCAGCTGTACGAGATGGTGACAAAAGCGACTTGGGGGGGATTTTGACTATTTTCAATGAGCCTCCATAAGCTATCTTTGTCACTGAAAGGTCGCAGACATACTTTCGAGAGGGACCAGGCATCCAGCATTCAGCGGAATGTCCAGGTCAAGCATCGCACGCATGCAGTATATCACAGCCGAATGCACCACGGAAATCGGGGAGTTGAGATTTCCTCGAAGTTCACACCCTGTTCCCTCGAAGTCAAGCACGGCAGATCCATTTGTTTCGTCTATCTCGACTCTCAGTTGTATCTAAAATGCAAGTATTTAGACAAGGCGCTTTCCACATTGCCGAAAATGTGATCCTCACTGGTGAACCGTCGTCTAGGTAGTCGATGGCAGACAAAATGTTTGAACCTGCGCGTTTTGCAACGTCTTTGAGAAGGTTCCTGACAGACATTTCTGCATTTGAGCGAATGTGATACATGTACTCCTGGACTGTTTCTAGACCATAGTCCTCGACGACTTTTCATTATCAACGACGAGGCTTGCGGGCGTAGTGAGAAAATAGCACTTACTCGCGTGTATCAATTGAATTCCTTTGTGATTTGCTGCAATTTGCTGGCAGACAGTAAGCATATTGCATCCGAAAGAAACGGAGAATACTGACTGCTTTGAGGTCGCTTTCAACGTCCCGGAAATTGCGGCATCCAGAACTCCCTAGGTATTGGCTCGGTTTGTCTACCATGTACTCGACCAAACCTTTCTGGTCAAACATCCCGCCATCCACTATTTTGAAGCTGACGATCTCAGCCCCTTCTTCGAAGATATTGACTGACGTCGGTGGCATGGACCCAGGCAAGATACCCCCAATGTCGGCATGGTGTCCTCGAGATGCCGTAAAGAAGATGATTTTCTTCGTGTTCGAGTCGAAGACAGGAGTGATTATCGTTATGTCGGGGAGATGGCTAGACCCCGACAGCAATTAAAGCATGACCCAAAGCAAAGTGAATGGCGCATACGAGCCACCAGCATGAGGCGAGTTGGTCATCAAAACATCGCCTTCCTTTAACGAATCACCATAGAGATTCATCTGATACTTTACAGCACTTGAAGAACCAGGACATTAGAGTTTACTTCCAGACTGCCTCGAATAAACGTACAAGCTCATAGATCCAAGATGAATCGGAATGAATGGTGCATTGGCCACTAAATCACCATCGGGCGCGAATAATGCACATGAGAAGTCAAGGCGCTCTTTGATATTGGTACTGATAGATGTTTGCTGCAAAGACCGACCCATGGCTTCCGCCACGCTCATGAAACGATTGGCGAAAAGTGTAAGCAAAATCGGATCTGGCCCATTGCTAGGTGTTTTTGTCCTCGAGCTCGATGATTCCGACATGGGGATGGGATTGATATTCGATCCAGTTGTCGTTGAAAATCTGTCTTTATATAAGACTGACGATTCCGGATTCCGTTCGCGTTCCGGAACTCTGACTGGTTACCAGCTTCTCCTTGAGTAAGGCGTGGGCGGTGTTGGATAGACTAATGGGATAGTCGACCCGTGTGCAGGAGATCTTGCGTCTGTGACGGTGAATCCTAAACCTACTCAGGAAAAAGTAGTTCTGAACGTTGGATTTCTCAGTGTGAGGGAAGTCGAGCTGGAACACCATTGACTTCCGGCCCGTCTGGAGACTCGGACCGGCACATCCTCTCAGACACGAACCCCGCATACCTGAACTGTGACTTCCTGAACCATAGTCTGATTACCTCAAGTCCAACAGTCCATCTCCCAAACGATATCAGCTCAGCAATGGCGTCTACATTGACTGAATATCTTCAATCACAAGAGGAATTGGCGAGGGAGGCCGCACTTGCTATCCCACATCAGTTTTCGCAATGCACGTACTCCCTTGGACCGCTCAGGTTCATCGAGCGCGCTATTTGTATAAACATCTATGCTGACATGTTTGCTTTCTCAGGCAAGCAGTATATCTCTGCCTTACATGCCCTGAGGCCCGCGGACTCTGCTCTGCATGTTCAGTTGCTTGTCACACCGACCATGAACAGATAGAATTGTAAGTTCCAGTTCATCTGTCCTGCATTCACCCACTTCAACGATGTTCCTGGGCATAGATTTCCGAAAAGAGGCTTCCGTTGTGACTGCCCGACGGTAGCCATCGGTTATCCGTGCACCCTGAGTCCAAACAATGAACCGGAGAATGCTCTGAACGCTTATGGACAAAATTTCAAAGCTATTTTCTGCAGATGTGGGAGACCTTATGATGCAAAAAACGAGAGAGAAGCTATGATTCAATGCCTTGCATGTGAAGTTAGCCGGGCTCGTGTCGCCTATTCGCTTGCAACCCGCTAACGGAATATTATCTATAGGACTGGTTCCACGAATCATGTTGCAATCTGAGAGAAAGACCAAGCACAAGGGAAAATACTCCGGCTCCACCAATGGAGGCCCCGACTCTGCCGATAGCGAACCAGTCAGCCGATAGTGAAGAACCTGACGATGCTGCTTCTGACGCATCATCATCAGGTCTTCCTCCCCCACTCATATCTGGGGACGATTACGAATCCTTTGTATGTGGGGCTTGTGTTTCGAGCAATGCAACCTTGAAACGCTGGGCAGGGACTTATGGTGCTATGATGGTAGTTCGCGATGACCTTGCTGGCCCATGGCGATGTTTGAACGGCCTTTCGACTGAAGCAGAGGGTTCTGCACTTGAGGCTGATCTCAATTCATCGTCAAGGTCCGGAGCCAAGCGCCCGCTGTCTCCTTCGGCATTTCACGAGCCTGACGCGAAACGAGCGAAAGCATCTTCTAATGCACCACTATTGCCCTCGTCACGCCCGTGTTTGGCACCTCCACAAGACCCTCTCGCCTGCACAGTTTTGGCTAACCTCAACATCTCCGATCCCAATACCTCATTAGGCGCTGGTGATATATTCTTTACATTAGGGTTCAGAGACCGATGGTGTCATTGTGATTCTGTAAGTGAGAATCAAACATAAGGTTCAAGCAGCTCACTCGGGTCGTGTGTTTGCCAAGTGTTTGCCATCGTTGACGTCGAATCCATACCTCCTTCAAGATGAAGAGACCTATGAACACCCGGACGATCCTGACTCAGGTATGGCTGACCACTTTCATCAGGATTTTCCTTGACGGTAACTGAATTGATGCCTCCATGGACAGGACTTTCCTTGGAAGAGCTAGGGATCCGCGCTTTGGAGCGTATACCACGAGAAAGAGCTATAGATGGCATCCATGCCTTCAACGAGATGCGGTATGTATATTTAGTCACCTGCGGAATGACTCAGCCCAAAGATAATGTCTTTTGAACTAGGGATGATTTAGTGAAATATCTTCGTCCTTTCGCCCAAGATGGCAAGGTCGTCGGCGAATCTGATGTCCATGATTTCTTTGCTTCCTTGATAGAGGCTAAAAAGAAGGGGCGTAAATAGCTGTCAGGTTTAGTGCAATAATTTGGTCTGATTGACCTCATGCATATGGGAAATCCTATAATTTTGGCTTTTTCCTGAATCTATCTTGACCATAGCTTTAGATTTCCGGAGGCTGATCATGCGAATGCTGCCATGCACTCAGGGACATAATAAACCACGGGCTAGTCGCAGGAGATTCTGACCCCGATTCTGACGTGGACGATAGACTAATGTGCATTCCCTCGTAAATCCCTTCAACGTCCTGCCGTCTTCATGTTTATCGATAATGTCTCATCTTTCCTGATATCGAAGTTGATGGGAAAGCATGAGAGGTTTGTGCGGGGTCTGTGGTCTAATAATAATGTAAGCGTTGCTGCATCAGCCTATGGTTTCGCAGAAAATAACTCTGCCAGCTTTTTCGCATATCTAACATGGGCTTTGGTAGTTCTTGTGAACTTCATATCGGTCATAATTCAGGTTGACCGTCCCCGTGCTGACCTTTGGGGCTCCCTTACGCCGCTATCGCTCTGTTCAAGTCTTGTGCTACGAGAGTTTGCTCAACTTCGGCGACTGCCAGCTGCCCAATTCGTGCAGGATCCAGATTCTATGTTCCCCTAACATGGCTGATCTTCTGCGTCATCGCGGACATGGGCGGCCGCTCACGCAGCCACATCGATAATACGCTCGTTTCAATGGAATCAATCTATCTTCTGATACGTGTGCCCGGGCTATCGTGAAACCCTTGCGTTGGGTCAGTGTAGAATACTCAGCTTCGCACTGGCAAGTTCGCTAATGGACTATTCCGTGTCAATCGATACCCCAGTCCCCCGGTCATATGCCTCTTGATTAACGGCACCGGACTCCATTACACGTATGGGAGCGATAGTGATATTAATATACTCGAGAAGTTCAGGTACGCCACTTTCATATAGCGAACACCAGTTGTTGTCGTCATTACAATTGTATGGTTGTTTCTGACAATCGCCTGGGCTGTCACCAGTCTCTTCTCATGCGTTTACCTCGTCTAAGCATGGGGCCACGCAGTGCTGGTGGAATTTTCTGGAGCCGACAACAAACTGAGAGCCGCGTTCGGCCAGGGAATACAACCTGCTCCGGGCCGTACGAGGAAGTATCACTCTGGCTGATACTTCGGAACGGTGAACTCGCTCTATCATCCGGGACGAAAACTGCCCTGATGATGTTACGAGATAAAGGCGATTATGGTGGCGGCATGGACATCATACTCCGATGACTGAGCTAACGACAAACCACGTTGGAATTCGTAAGTTTCTTGATCATTTTGGAATCCACGAGTCAACGAATTCGCACCGTCCGAAACAGAGGAGACAAGGTGAGTAAAGTCCTCACTTTGAATCGAATCTGTCATGGACATTGTGCTTCGAACTTGTTGCATGAGCGGTAAATGTATTCCGAGAGAACCACCCCCTCCAATGCATATGATTTCCCTCCTCTTATCAAGCAAGATATCGAATATCCATAAAATACAAGGTATATATAACAATAAATAGTCATCTTGGAATCTATGTCGCCCCCTCGAATCAGAATCGAATACACGCGTTACTCGGCACATCTGTGCGGTGCAAGTCTAAGTGAGAGATCGGGTGATAGGAAGTAACGAGTCACAACACAGCTTGAAATAGCTCCACTTCTGGGGTCGCGTCGCCTGAGTAAACAGGCAAGGCTCTTAAGTATTCCTTCCATGCCTTGTCCGAGACGATTGGGGCGGAAACGTATTTTTCGATATCTAATTGACGAAGGAAGGCGTCGAGTTGTGGCATAAAGGACGAAACAGCTGTGTCCTCTCGTAGCCGTTGTTGCATTCGCGAGACGCCGGCTTGTTCTGTGTACCAGGCCGAATCCTGTCGCATGACCGCACATTCGTAGACGTCAAGAATGGGTTTCGGAAGGTTCGACCTGAGCGCGGCTGAATATGCAAGCGCGTGACCGATGGATTCGATGACGGTCTGTGATTGTGGTAGGATAAGTGAATTGAAGGCATCACTGCGATGTTCGCACTTCATGGCGGTAAAAAGGTCGTGGTTCTCTTGAAGAAGCGAAGTAGCATGTTGAGCAAGAAGAGATTCTGATGGATCAGGCAGGGGAACTTCAAAATGTCCTTGAAGTAACTCCGAGAATAAGCGAATGCAGAGTGTGAGGACGTCGCCTTCCGCGATGATAACACCTTTCCCGTCGTTCTAAATTATGAAGGAGTTGGTTAAGTTTTATCCAACAAGAAGGGAGTTCAAACCCTACTTCAATCTTGGCCATGTAATTATGTTCAAATGTACCCTGCGCACCACAGCGTTCTGCGATCTCAGGGACACATCTCTGGAAATGCCGGCATACAGTCGTCTTGATGATCACAGACATAGCATGGCGGATTCGAGGATCTGGGCTCTCCTCCATGGCGTGTCTTACCGCGAGCGGAAACCAGTTCGCCATGACCATACCCACTGCTACGCCATGTGCAATAGGCCACTGCTGGGTCCGGAACCCAATGATAGGTGTGGGATCGTTGTTTTTCCCGAGAAGAGACCGGTGCATAGAATATCGCCCTCCGATATAAGCGACGGCCTTTATAGCTGAGATCCACGGAGCGGGAACCGCCATGGTACCTAATTGAATTCTCCAGATCTCGTTCCACCACGCCTCAAGCGGACGAGCAGGCCTTGCGATATCCTGAATGCTGGAGGCTACAAGCGCTGAATGTGGCAGGTGGACATGATCGAAACTTGTGATAGAAAAATCCAAAGGTCCTGTTCCGCTACGGATCGGAAGCCGGACTGAGTGAACGCCTTGATACATTTCATGCTCATTGCAAATCGGTACCACGAAGAAACGGCATCCGCGGTCTTCCCCATCGACCAAGAGACGAGCCATCACTAATGCAACCTTGGGTATTTTGAAGCTTGGAGTAGAAGCTGGCATGAATCTACAATGCGGAGATTAGCTACGTCGATTAAGAGGCACAGAATGTGCATTACTTTGCGGCTTCTTCTCGTGGAGTGTGTAATATGTAGCCATCAGGGGTTCTGGTGGCCGTAGTCTCAATGTTGAAAGCATCGAGTCCGTGGCCTCTTTCAGTCAAAAGGTAAAGCCCGACTGTTTCAAATCGCAGAAGGCGTTGGACGAGAGGTTTGAAGTCGGGTCGAGCTTTCAGATGACGCGAGAGTGTCCCGATGGCTAAGCCAACATGTGCAGCCAAGATGGTGAACATGGCAATGTCCAAGGAACAGATGGGATCTGTCATCAACGACCAGAACCTTGGTGAGCAAAACTGAACATCTTGCGCGCTTAGGCCTTTTGACAAGTTCAGATCAAAATGTCTAGACACGTATACATGGCACTGACGATAGGTTTGCAAGACAAGCTTGGCTCTTTGATATGATAATGATACACGCTCGTCAGCGTGTAATAGTTCTGTCTTGGCCGTAAAAAGTGGGTGAAGAAAGAGTTGATTCTGCATGGTGAATATGTAGGGAGTTTTCCGACAGAAAGGTTGGTCATACGAGGCCTTTTATGCGCTCTAGGACCTTTTCTGGGAAAGTTTTAGAAGATGGTACGTACCATGCAACTTCGAAACGAGATTCCGACATATCTGCCTTTGCGGCATCGGGACACCTGCGTCACATTGCGAACGAAAGTAAATAATGTGTTCAACTGTCGCATCGAGTAGCCGGAAGGTTACAACAGCTAAAAATACTTATAACAAGGCCTTCACAAGACAGACGAGATTTCGGTATGGAGATGACGCTTGTTACATCGTCGTGTGGCGATAAGTGCTTCCTAATGCAAATCGCGCTTGAAAAAAGCTTTCACTGACCCAGGCATCCAGTGCGAATGTCGATCGGCATGGAGTCTTCTGAGAGCAGAAAGAAGCTGGGTGCGAAGAAGTTGGTACCCTGTCCGCTTTTTTCGGTGAGGCCACCTAGAGCCGCCGTTCTCACCTTGAAGCTGCAAAGTAAATGAATATACATCGTCCTTAACATCGCCGAAACACTGGGTTCGGCTTCCAGCGGCAAAGATACCATGGATTTGGGTATCCTTAGGTCCTATGTTTGTCCTATGTCGGGTTTTAAAGAACCAATGTATCAATACATAGGCCCGACAACCTTACCAACTTGCATCTGAAGGCTTGTGTGCGATTAGAGTTGTGACACAGTCTTGCCAAATCGCGAAGGATACCACAAGAGCATGGAGCAGATGATTCACATAAATCAGAAGTTCCTCAGGAAAGATTTCAAGCCAGAGCCATTGAATATAGGCTTGAAGCTGTTTGAAGCAGCAATTTCCGTCGTTGATCAAAGAAGAGATCTCTGCTCGGAGCTCTCGGGCCCCCACGTCTCGATTAGGAGCCGGCAAATTGCGGGTGCCACAAGGCCAACCACATCGAGGATAGGCAAACCCTTGCCAAACAACGGAACGTTTTATACTTCATCTACGCTTTCATGTCTCTCCTCTACTTGACATCCTCTGCCAGTCAGCGCCTAAAACGCAGCTGAAAATGAGAGGTGGAGAGTATTCAGCGGTGTGAGCATCTAAAGGCCATTTTGGGTCAGATCATGTCTCCGTGGATATTCGCAACACCGCTCGGAAATACTGGTGACCTTTCAGAATGCATTTAAGGATGGGAATGACCTTCTGAAGACTATGCATGATCTCCACGATATATGCAGAGAAATTGCTACGTTTGCTGTACACTTGTCAACTTATGACAAGAAATTGCCACATCTTTTCACAGCGTTATCATTATCTTTTCTCCACACACATACCACAGGTTCGAAAACCATGATTCTTGCTACGTTCTTTGATCTATAAATAATTCGAAAGGACACAGAATAACTGCCGATAACGACACGTACGTTTTTCCATCATCACCAACATCTCGCAATTCAACGTCGGGTTGCCATTGAAGCTTTCAAGTTCGAGGTGGGGGCTCTCATTTCCAAAATCCATCATGATGCGTGAACGGAGACTCAATAGAACTCATCTGGTGATCATTTGTGCTTTACTGGCATTCAAGGCGTGAGTGTTTGACCTAAAAATAGCTCACGAAATGACAGAAGCAGTCGTCAAACTTAGAGCATCAGTTTGCCGTACTACAACCGTGTAGACATGAGAATACGGTGCCCACAAGAACCTATGTGCTCATTGGTCTTTCACGTTTGCATGCGGTTGACGCAGCTCCTTTGCTCTCCCCATCCCAACCATGGTGGGACCGACGCTTGACAAAATCGACACTTTACCCTACGGGACGTCGAGTGCAGGCAGCAGTGCCTCTTCGCCACATGTTCCACAACCCTCAAAAGAAGATGTGGGAGAAATAGAGGCTGGTTCTCCTATGGTGGAGCACTTCGAACCTGACACCTTACAACCACCAAACTTCCCTGAAGGGGGGCGTCAGGCCTGGATGACCGTCATGGGAGGGTACGTAAGGCCTTTCTGCAATCGGTATCTCTCCCGACAATGATTGTTGCAGGACGATGGTCACCTTCTGTACTTTTGGTGTCGTACAATCATTTGGTGTATACCAAGACTATTACACCGTTAGTGATCCCAGACATCTATTGACTACATCTCTCTGACATAGTTTCTTTCTCAGCGAATATCTTTGTCGGAGCATTCGCCGTCGGAAATCAGCTTAATCGGATCAATGCAGGTTTTCCTAGTGTTTGCTGTTGGTTTACCTGCGGGAAGACTGTTCGATGCTGGATATTTCCATCAATGCCTTATAACAGGTTCTGTGATCTACATTTTCTCGTAAATGTCTTTATCCTGCTGAAGATACAAACCAGCTAATAAATTCCAAGGATATTCATGTTGTCGCTTGCTCAACCTCATCAATACTATCAAATTCTGTTATCGCAGGGGGTAGGAATGGGACTCGGGATGGGAATGATGTTTCTCCCGTCACTAACTATAACCTCGCACTATTTTCGTGTCAAAAGGTCCTTGGCCATGGGAATCGTGATAGCAGGTGAAGTATAGCGTATCCGTCTCGATGATGACACCACTAACTTCAGATTACACCAAAGGATCAAGCCTGGGTGGTGTGATTTATCCAGTCCTTCTCAACAATATATTTCAGCGGACGTCTGGATTTGAATGGGGTGTGAGGTACGGCCTTTTCTTAACTGTTTGCCTCCAATTATAACTTTTGGTCAGGGGCGTTGCGTTCATGGATCTTGGATTCCTGATCGTCGCAAATTCAATCATGCGGACACGTCTTGTCCCGAAAAAGTCACGGGAAGGCAGCAGCAAAGCTGCCTTCAAGGAAGTCCTTGCCGATGTCCCGTATCTCGTGTACATCCTGGGTACATTTTTGGTACTTTTCTGTCAACTTGTGCCTATGGTGTCCGTGTTCTTACCGCCCTGTTTACTGGTAAACAGTTATTCTGGGGAGCTTTTGTCCCATGTGGGTGCCTATACATCCTTGGTCGAAACCAATTCTCAAGATTCCAATAGTCTTTTACCTGCAATTGTACTCTGCACTTCATCACGTAAATCCGGTGGTGACGAAATACTCGGTATGCTTCTCGCCGATCTTGTCTTTGTTCCGCATAATGGAGCTATATTTCGAAGATCACAATTATGAACGCCTCGTCGGTGTTTGGACGGACGGTACCTAATTTCATGGCAGACCATTACGGACCCTTGAACGGTACGTCGACGTTCTTAATTTTGGATTAAATGGTGTCTAAACATTTCCACTGTCCAGTTTTGATTCCATCTGCTGTGATTTCCGCAGGCTTGATCTTCGGGATGTTTGGAGCTACTAGTGTGGCCGGCGTAGTCGCTTTTGGCATCTTCTATGGGTTTTTCTCCGGCGGCAGTAAGTCTTCCGACTTATATCCGTCCTCAGTTAGAAAAGTGTCCTCAATGTCCCCTCAGTGGTCTCACTTGCAGCTCCTGGTGCAGGGTCGTTCGTGACACATAGCGACTTCTCCGATCTCGGGTACTTTTAGCTGCTTTATACTCCGAAAAGATCGCTTATCCAATTTCTATTAGCATACGAATTGGGATGCTATCGTTCACATTAGCATTTGCATTACTCACAGGAAACCCAATTGCTGGGGCACTTCTAACACCCGAACACCTTTGGCACAGACCACTTATTTTTGCTGCTGTAAGTTACCCGCGACGTACATATCTAGTGGTATTTGATCCTCATGTTCCTTTCAGGTCGTTGTTTTCATGGGCGCTGCATGCCACATTCTTATATGGAAGACCATGACCAAGAGAAGAGGATCCACGAAGATTTAGCAAGTTGGGCGATGCATCTTCATTGCGTCCCGTGAGGGCTCAGAGGATGATGACCCGCATTTGCAGTCTACAATGGCGCACTGCAGTGTGCATTGAAGGCGAAACAGGTCCGACTCTTCGAGACAGAAGTTGAGTCAAGTCTACATTGTATTAGTCGGCCCTATGGCATCATCATGAACCTTGTATGTATAGTATCGTTACGTCCACGCATTCGCGACTTTTGACTGAAAGCATCAGATTCTCTTATCAGCGGTGGGGACTCAACTCGAATGGCTACCTGTATGTATATGATGGCGGAATTTGCCGATTTGCCACTACTTGGATGTTCTTATACTCTTCATCTCAGCAAGCATACTTTATGCATTGAAATGAAAGCTGGATGCAGTATCTATCTGCTCGAGTGAAAACCCTGGGGCGGTCACATTGCTAGAGAAGCCTTGTTTCCAAAACATTTATGCGACACATGGGCACTAAAAAGCTTCCCCATGAATCATAATGTACCCGTGTGCGTTCCTCTGGGGTGGCTCAGGCTGCATGCATAGCGCATTGTGTCCTCACGTGCCTGGTAAGCAGAAACAACATGAGATCCTCATCAGAATCATATTATCCAGATAAGGGCCTGCGCCTACCGATTGTCGATGGTGATGTGCTTTGATGTGATGGTTGGGTTAAGAACCGTGGTCGCTTAACCAGCGCAGTATACAAGGTTATACATAAGGGATTACCTCCACAGTGGTCGGGCATAAAATCCCTGTCTATTTCTACCCGCATCCTCGACACTCTTGTGGAAGACTGAGATGCCAGGACGTGTCATGGAACGTCAGGAACGAGCGGCAGCTGTGTTGAAGTTCGTTGTTGTGGGAGGCGGCATTTCCGGTGAGCACCAGTAGAGACTTACCTCGGATTTCTCCAATAAAATTTCGTGTATTTTGCAGGGCTTGCAACATCGTACAGACTTCGGAAAGCAGGACACGATGTTATTCTTCTCGAGGGAAGCGATGGAAGTTCAAGAGTGAGAACTTGACCATTCCCGATCTCATCTTTTGCCATACTCATGCAAACGCCACTGCCGTTTCGCAGAGTACAGGCGGTCTTCGGTAAGTAGCAACTTTTATCGACACCTGTGAGGCGATTGTGACTGATGTGGATGACAGCTCGCCGCCCAATATGACAAGGTTACTGAATCAGTGGGGTCTTGGGCCCATGTTAGAACACACCACTCAAGAATGTCAAGGGTTGGTTGGTCTTTCCAAGATAACTTCTCGCAACGTCTGAATTTTGGCCCCTTAGGATAAAATTCTTGTCCGGAACTTCCGGAGATTTCATCGGTTCGATGATTGTCGATGAAGATTTTCTTAGGGATCTTGTCGCTGGTTTCCTGTTCATGCAGGTTCGATCCATTTGAATATTGCATTTAAATCTCATTGAGTTTCACACGATGCAGCATGGCGACCTCCAATCAATGATTTATGACCTTGCGGAACAGGAAGGAGTGGTCTTCCGATTCAATACGCGGGTCGTCGACGCAGATCCAGAGACAGGCTCTGTGCTGTTACACACCGGAGAGCGTCTATTTGGCGACGTGATTGTGGGGGCCGATGGGTATGACAGTATTCTACGCCCATTTGTTACTGGCGTCCCGGACACCCCGAGTGATGAGAAGCACTTGATCTTGACCTTCATCGTGAACGCGGACCTTCTGAGGGCAGACGATGATTTGAGGGACTTGACTGATCCGAAAGAGGTAAGTTTCTGCTTGTGGGAAGTGATTCGAGTGTTCAGGGTCAGTGAATTCTATTCTTTAAGTGGTCATTCTGGCTAGGAGATGGTTACCTGGTGCATGCAAATATCCTTGTCAGTGATTTCTTCTCTAGCAACAAAGCGAATGGCTGATCATGACATCAGAACGGAGGACGAGATTATACTGTCACTGTGGCTCATGATTATGATCAACCTCTGCAAAAAGGCGACGATGATTGGAGAGAGCAATGTCCAATCGAGCGGTATGGAATCGACTTTACCAAATTTGAATCAAGGTAAGCTATTAGACCGTACTTCAAAATATACAAGGAACTCAAGGTTGCATTTTCAGAACGAGGAAACTATTATCGTTCGCGACGGTTGTATCATCGCGAGTTTTCATGACAAGGCCATCACTGGAAAGTCTAGTATGTGAGCAATCGCGAATCGTTTTGGTCGGCGAGGCCGCGCATCCTTTACTGGTACGTAACATTAGGTCCTCTTATAGGATCCCTGTTGATGTTTGATTTAGCCTGGAGGTCATCATTGTACGGCGTTAGCTCTTGAAGACGCACAAACATTGGGCTACCTATTTTCCCGTATACAACATCGAAATCAAGTTTCTCGGTTGCTCACGGCATACGACGAGATCCGACAACCCCGTTGTGCCGATACGAAAGCGTATGATTACAGTCATCAAGCCATGCTAAAGACTCGTACCGGCCCCATACAGGAACGACGCGATGCACAAATGAGAAAAACACTTGTGCATAAGGTAGGAGAACGCATGGACGAAGTGACATTCAAAAAGGTGTGGGGCAATGAACTTATTTTGTTCGCCCTTGACGCAACGGAGAAGGTGGACGACTGGTGGGGGCAGTGGGGTTCGCTCATTGTGCGAAGTCCACCAGATAGATCTTCCGTCATGCCGAGTGTGGAGATATCAGTGGTGAAGGACAATGATTCTATTGGCGTCGCAAGCTGACAGTGGTCTCTGTCTGGGAAGATATGTATATGTTGGGGAGGTATGCTTGACCTATTTTACATGTTGTAATTCTATCTTTGCGATATACCCATAAATCAAAGGTCGTACAGTGTAGCGCTGTTCATCTTCAACGTCAGTCTTCGAAGTAAGTATTGCTACACCAGACATCAGAATTCTGCGGTCATCATGAGATGCATCAGACCAGGAGAATATTCTGGAGAACTGCTCCACGAGATTGCGCTCTATCGCAGCGTTGTCTTGGATCGTCTAATTAGACTCTACAGCATAATCTGTTTGTGAACTGTCTATGTATATCATGGGCACCGGAAGTTCGATTGCCGAAATCAAAACTCGATTCGCAACCTATAATGTAACTCAAGCATATGGGCCGTGCTGGCTTGATAGGAACCGCGTGAATCATGTAAAGATGGCAGGCCGTTAGTGGGACGCCGGAAAATACGGCTGAAGCAGATCCGGCAGCAAAGCAAAGGTTATACCTGGGAATTTCCTTCTGAATTGTCATGTGAGTAAACAAGCGGGAAAGATGGCTAGAAATCTGTCATTGAGGTGCTGTAAGATTTCCTTTTAATAACGACAAATGTGTAGAATTAGTTGGAGCGAGGGAGTCATAGCTGGGAGCAATGGTATCAATGTTTTAGAAGCCATTCTGGCCATGTGTTGAGGTGAATGTGATCTTCGAGGAGAGATGTCCACATCAAAGTTAATGCGCCTATACCGCCGTGGAACAGAATGGCTGGGGTAGGCTGGGGTTCCCGAATGTTCCGAGCATCATATGAGTATCGGTGTGTTCCGAAACACTGATTGCAGAATAACATACGACTCTATAAGCACTACACACATGGCGCGCATCACCACGTTCCAGAACACGGAGATCAAGCAAGTAACCTTGAGAGTTTATGATTGTAGTCTTCATGGGGTGTTCGTTTGGTTCGTTATTTGCAAGGTAGGTTCCAGGACAGAAGGAATTTCTCCGAGTATCCCGGATTCCCAGAGACCGACGAGAGGATTCCAAGAAGCAGGCGGTTTCTCCGGACATCGCCAATAGAGGCAAAGAGAGAGATAATCTCAGGACCTCAGAGTCAACAGACCTGGAATTGGATTGAGGTGAGAACATTGGAACTCAAAAATGCTATCGCAGAATTTAAGTTGTCAACCTCCATGCGAACGCAGATTTCTCCTGTATCGGTGGGCATTTGGACGAAGGTCTAAGTCTATACAGGTCGGTCGCAGCTTGGCACACCAGGGCACGCGAGAGAGTATGCTATTTGCAACAGCCTCTTTGAGGACAGAGTCGCTCTCTGTCCAGCTTCGTCTCACGTTAGGCAGGGAGTAAGGAAAGGTGCGGTAAAGAGCAAACTGAGTGCATGACTCGAAGGGCTGAACGGAAAGAACCGGGCCGACAGATGTCCTCCTGAAACGCGCCCACGTGACTTTCCTGGTTACGCGACGGGAATGTTCAAGTTTTGGTTCTCGCATCTCCTGCTGCCGCGCCTTAGCACAATGTCACCTCCGTCATCGACGACGGCTATGACTCTAACGTCGCTGCTAAACTCGCTTCATACACATCTACAATCCCAAACACAGCTCCTTCCAACTCTACATGCTCAGCTCGGTTTGCCTCCAACAGCACTGGAAGATGAACTGCAGGCATTACAACGCCATCTTGTACAAAGTGTGGAGCTTCAGATAGATAAACGAAGAAAGGAGGTAGAAGAGTGGATGGAGAAATGCGAGGCAATCGAAAATGATTGTGTTCGATATACCAAGGCGTTGGGCGGGAATATCAAAGCCACTGGAACCAGTGTAGGTGAATTGCGGAAAGACCAAGCGCTACCGAGAAGGTATGACTTGATTGCGGTGCATCAGGAAAAGCTACGTCAAGTATGTCGATTTGTCTACCTATCGTTTAGCCCTGCTTGATCTGGAAATCTAGGTCTACCACACAAAGCTGGAGCAGCTGAACACTCTCACTAATCGCCTTAACGCTCTTGCTCGCACCTTGGGCCCGGAATACTATGCGACTGATATCACAGCGTCAACGCCTGCCTCCGGCGAGGACTCTCACGACCCCAATTGCAATCGAGATGTCACTCCAGAGCGATTCATGAAGCTTGAGAAGGAACTTGTGAGAGGGAAAGCTGAAGTCGTAAGCATTTCTATTGGGATCCGCTGCTCAATCATTGACTAATTTTCTCTCAGACCAAGCGCCTCAATCAACTGTCCGCTACCTTTGTCCAGATTGATTGGTTATACACCGAACTGGGTATCGCATCGTCAGCCCTTGAAGATATTCCTGCTTCCCCTGTTTTCAAAGCCTCCAGTTCTATGATGTACTCAAACAGTTCTTCCTCCGCATCTTCATCAAACGATCCTTTTCTAGCCGCTTCAACCCCGACGCCCACTTCCCGTTCAAGTGTCATTACACCTCTTCTCTTCCGGAACGCTGTCATGGCGGCTCCCGAACACGAGTACCAACAAGTATTTGCCAGGTTTGTCGCCAGAAATGAAGAAGCAGAAGCGGAAACCGCATCAATGCCTACTATTCCTGTTGGTCTTGAGAATGTGGACCCTACCCCCGGACTGCTGTCGTGGGCAGCTGACTTGTGTTCATCATTAGAAGACACCAAACGTGGGCGCGAGGCTCATATCCAAGCCATGTATGACCAACTCGAAGGGCTTTGGAAGCGACTGGGAGTCGCGGAAAGGGATATGGACGCCTTTGTCGAAAACCACAGGGGCAGCACGGAAGAGACAATTCAGGAATACGAGGAAGAATTGGAGAGGATGTTAGAGCTCAAGCGAGAACGCATGAGTACCTTCGTAGGAAGTGCCCGAGAGGAGATTTTGAAGTGGTGGGATGAGCTGATGATTGGGGAGGAGGAAAGGGCGGATTTTGCACCATTTGCAGATGGTAACTATCATGTTCCTGTTTGTGATACCATACTGACATCATGTTTTTTTGACTAGACGAGTACACAGAGGAACTGCTAACCATTCACGAAGACGAAATTAGGCGACTCAAGGATGAGCGGAGAGTTAAGGCTCCGCTTCTAGCCAGCATCAAGAAGTATTTCGAAATCTGTGACGAAGAGAGGGAGCTTGCTGCTGCTGCATCCGATCAATCACGACTTACAGGACGTGGACCACGAGATCCAGGTCGACTACTGAGAGAAGAGAAAATGCGGAAGAGAGTTACGAAAGAGAAGCCTCGCGTGAGTCGTTCCTTATGGGTATACCTGGCAAGATCTAACGATTTTTTACAGCTGGAGCAAGATCTTCTGGTTTCGATACCAGCTTGGGAGCAGGACGCGGGGAGACCTTTCCTGGTACACGGGGAAAGATTCATGGATCTGCTTATGGAGACAGTCAGCGCTGCAGATCAGGAAAACAAGCGGAAACCACCTCGAGCAGGTTCAGTGCCTCCGCGCGCGACTACGCCCGTCAACTCTTCGCATGCGTATGTACCAGGAGTGAAAACAGGAGTCGTCACACCCGCAGTCCGTTCTGGTGCACACCTATCATCACAGTCAGTTCCAAATAAGAGGCAACGCCTAGGAGGAAATTCGTCCTCCGGGAATACACCAAGTTACTCGAGCGGAAATCGGGCTCCGCTTGGCAGCTACCGAGGTGCTAACGTAGCGAGCGGAATTGCGAGGGCATCGTCGCCAACCAAGATTCCCAGCAAAACCCCAAGCGGAGGATCTTCCCTACCCAGACCCGCATCCAGCTCGATGATAATGCCGAAGCCTGGAACACAGCATCACGCTCTAGGTCATGGAAGGGTGCCAACAAGCGTTATCTATGGTGCAGGTGTGACAGGTACCCATGGAGGCAGTTATCCTGCTGGTGCAAGAAGCATTTCATCATCGTCAGGGTATGGTCATGCCCGATATCCAAGTGCAGGCCATACGAAGGCGGGTGGGGGAGCTGTGATGAAGAAGGCGACCCGAGCGCACAGGGAAAGCTTCAAACCGCGACCGAGCATGGATGCAATGGATATGGGCGTCAGTGTTGGGGTTGGAGGAGCGAGATGGGGAGGTGGTTTCACAGTGAAGGAGGAAGAGGATGAGGAATATTAGTTCCCCATTTGGTGGGCACGATATGCATTGACAATGTTCACGAATCTTATGTCCAAATTACTTTATTTTGTTTTGTCATTGACTCTTCCCTTTTACCTTGTTATGTGCTATGATGTAAAGTCGAACGCTCTTGCAGAGCTCAATACTATAACTTGTACTTTAGAATAGTGTATCAGTCTGTATACTGCTATTCCTTCATCGTGATTTGAATGTGATAAGAGTCTGAATTCATGAACCACAACGGGGGTGCCGTGACTGGGACGCGGTATTAAATGTGACGGGTCGCGTTTCGTGACATAAAGTTGCAATTTCCACCACGCCAACCAATCCTCCAGCCAGCTCATTCAAGGCATGGCTAGAGGTTCAGGAACATTCGGGCTTACCGCATCGCGTGGACGAGGGCGAGGAAACTTTCGCTCAGGATATCGAGGAGGCAGCTCTTGGCGCGGAGGTCGCGGAAGGGGTCGAGGTGGGAAGACAGGCGACGCTGCACCTGTACGCGAAGACGACGGCACTCAGTTGGCGGAGAGATTTGAGAAGGTTGCACTGTGTGACGAAATTGACGAGAAGCTTGGGTTCACAAAGGTGGATAGCGGAGGGAGGAAAGAGGGATGGTTGGTTAATATGCATCCGGTGACTATGGCGTTTTGGTTGGCAGTCGTCCATGCTCATTGAAATAACGTTTAGACCCTTCTGAAGGACCCGAACTGGCCTTCCGGGAAGGCGGCAGTTGACTACTATTTCATCCAGGATGATGGTGCTATGTTCAAGTGTACCTTGCAGTATGAGCCCTACTTCTGCATCGCTTGCAAAGTGAATTTCATCCTCAATCATCCCGTTCATGTTCGTAATTCTCACTTGCAGATAGGCTGGCACAGAAACCATGATTGAAGAATGGCTAAACAAGAAATACGAAGGTCTCATCTGCCGTATAGTCCGCGATAAGAAGGAGGATCTCGATTTACCAAACCATCTCATGGGGCATCGCCGACTGTATATACAACTATGCTTCCGTAACATCTCGGACCTCTTAACCGTCCGCCGCGATATTGTTCCCCTCGCGCTTGCCAACAGCGCCAAACGTGACGCCGTCGATGCATATGCAGAAGTTATCCGGGCTACAGCTGATGCTAGCATGGATATCGAATTCGAGGACGAGTCCGGGGGCTACACCATGGGTGGTCGGTCGGGAAAAGGTGCCGGATCGCGAGACCTGGACCCAAGGGAGTGTATCGTTGACGTCCGTGAATACGACGTGCCCTATTACTTACGCGTGGCAATCGACAACGAGATCCGAGTTGGTCTCTGGTACGCGGTCACTTTCACTGAAGGACAGCCCTCTTTCAACCTGATACCCGAACGAGTCAAGCGTGCCGATCCTGTGGTTATGGCGTACGATATCGAGACAACGAAAGCCCCACTCAAGTTCCCTGATCAAGCCATTGACCAAGTCATGATGATCTCGTACATGGTCGATGGCCAAGGTTACTTGATCACAAATCGAGAAATAGTAAGCGAGGATATTGAAGATTTCGAATATACACCAAAGGATGGGTATGAAGGACCTTTCATAATCTTCAACGAAGCAGATGAGGTAAGGAGTCTCGTGGGCTCTTCAATCAGGCTTGCTAATGAGGACATAGGCCGCTACTATCAGACGCTTCTTCTCTCATATCCAAGAGGTCAAACCCACTGTCATGGCCACTTTCAACGGCGACTTCTTCGATTTCCCCTTCCTAGACGCTCGCTCACAAGTCAATGGAATTGACATGTTCTTGGAAACGGGCTTTGCGAAAGACTCTGAGGATGAGTACAAGAGCAGAACATGTGTTCACATGGACTGTTTCCGCTGGGTCAAACGTGATTCATATCTTCCACAAGGCAGTCAAGGTTTGAAAGCCGTTACTGCTGCAAAACTGGGCTATAACCCAATTGAACTCGATCCAGAGTTGATGACACCGTATGGACACTTTCATTCTCGAGATTGACTCCTTAATGAATCCCATTTCAACCCATAGATACGCAATGGAGCAGCCTCAGGTGCTCGCTCAGTACTCAGTTTCTGATGCTGTTGCGACGTACTACCTTTACATGAAATATGTTCACCCTTTCATTTTTTCCCTTTGCAACATCATTCCCCTCAACCCTGATGAGGTGCTGCGAAAAGGGAGTGGTACACTCTGCGAGACACTCCTCATGGTAAGCTTTCTAATCATGCTTTGTGAGACCTTTCAATGATCTCAACTACAGGTTGAAGCTTACCGTGGTCACATCATAATGCCTAACAGACACGAGGAGGCCCACGGCAACATGTATGACGGTCATTTGCTTGCGTCGGAAACATACGTTGGTGGACATGTCGAGGCTCTAGAAGCCGGTGTTTTCAGAAGCGATATCGCGACGGATTTCAAGATTGTACCTTCCGCTGTCCAGAAAGTATGTTTTCGTCAAATTTTATTGTGACCTCGAAGCTTACTATACTTGAAAGCTTATTGACGATCTCGATGCTGCACTACGGTTCTGCATAACGGAAGAATCAAAATGTACATTGGACAGCGTGACTAATTACGACGAAGTGAAGGCCGAGATTACAGCAGCTCTTGAACTTATGCGGGACAATCCGAAGCGTGTCGACAAGCCGCTCATCTACCATTTGGACGTCGCAGCCATGTATCCCAATATCATGTTATCTAACCGACTCCAGCCTGATTCAATGGTCGACGAATCTGTTTGCGCGGTTTGCGATTATAATCGTCCGGGGAAAACCTGCGACAGGCGGCTTGAATGGGCATGGAGAGGCGAATTCTTCCCTGCGCACCGAGACGAACACAACATGATAAAGCATGCTTTGAATCAGGAGATGTTCCCGGCCAAGCGTCCAGGCGGGCCAGAGCGCCGCTTCCCGGATTTGACTGATGCAGAGCAGACAGCTCTCATGCACAAGCGCCTCGGTGACTACTCTCGGAAAGTCTACAAAAAAACCAAGGATACAAAAATCGAATCTAGGGAATCCATTGTGTGTCAGAGGGAGAACCCTTTCTACGTTGATACCGTCAGGAGGTTCAGAGATCGGCGTTACGAGTATAAAGGTCTCCATAAGACCTGGAAGAAGACCCTTGACACTTTCGTCAGCGAGAGTCGATCGATCGCAGAAGTCGATGAGGCTAAGAAGATGATTGTGGTTTATGATTCCCTCCAACTTGCTCACAAATGCATCCTGAATTCCTTCTATGGATATGTCATGCGAAAGGGTGCACGATGGCATTCAATGGAAATGGCTGGCATTACCTGCCTAACGGGTGCACATATCATTCAGATGGCCCGGGCCCTCGTCGAACAAATTGGTCGACCTCTGGAACTCGATACGGATGGTATCTGGTGTATGCTTCCAGGTGTTTTCCCAGAGAATTTCAAGTTCAACCTCAATAACGGCAAATCCATTGGATTTTCATATCCGTGTACCATGTTAAATCATCTTGTATACGATCAATTCACCAACCACCAATACCACGACCTCGATCCCGAAACAGGAGAGTATGTCATCCACAGCGAAAACTCCATCTTCTTCGAACTCGATGGGCCATACAGGGCCATGATCCTCCCATCATCCAAAGAGGAAGACAAGCTTCTGAAGAAGCGATATGCGGTTTTCAATGACGACGGTTCTCTTGCCGAGCTCAAGGGCTTTGAGGTGAAACGTCGTGGAGAATTGCAACTTATCAAAATCTTCCAATCCCAGATCTTCGAAAAATTTCTCCTCGGTACTACTACGCAAGAATGTTATGCGGCTGTTGCACAAGTTGCCGACCAATGGCTTGACGTTCTTTTCAGCCGAGCTGACAGTCTAAGTGACGAAGAATTGGTGGAACTCATCGCCGAGAACAGGAGTATGTCGAGAACGTTGGCTGAATATGGCAGCCAGAAGTCGACCTCGATCAGCACTGCGAAGCGTCTAGCAGAGTTTCTGGGAGACCAGATGGTCAAAGACAAAGGCCTTGCGTGCAAATTCATTATCTCCTCGAAACCAATGGGGGCCCCTGTCACCGAACGAGCCATTCCCGTCGCTATCTTCACTGCAGAGGAGAGCATTAAACGAACCTATCTTCGCAGATGGCTCAAAGACAGCAGTCTTGTCAACTTCGAGCTCCGTTCCATCTTGGACTGGGATTACTACATCGAACGATTGGGATCTGTCATTCAAAAACTGATCACAATTCCTGCAGCTCTGCAAAAAGTCGCAAATCCTGTCCCCCGTGTTCGCCATCCAGACTGGTTGCACCGACGTGTCGCCGGAGCAATTGATAAGTTCAAGCAAAACAAAGTCACGGACTTCTTCAAGGCCAAGGGAGACGAGGACGAAGAGGAGACCCAACCCGCCGACATTGAAGACATTGGATCACAATCACCTCAGCCTAAAAGGACTCGCTTGACCTTCGTGAAGCGCCCAATCGTTCGTGAGGAAACCCCAGAACCCGCCACAAATGACGAACCTCTACCCAACCCGTCTACAAATTACTCTGCTTGGATTCGAGCAATGCGGCCACGTTGGAAAAGGAGGCAAGAAGCTCGTTGGGGGGTGGATCCTCGTCAATCGCTGTGCCGTCCATGTTCAAAAGTGCTCGAGTTCGCAGCAATCACCGTTGGGATGTCGTCCAGATCCGACAGAGCAAAACGCCAGGAAGGTTTATTTTGTGGCTTTCGATCGACTCTGAGCTGGTGTCTGTTCCACTCCGCATATCTCGCGAGTTCTATATTCATCTCAAGAAACCAGCCGAAAGCCTCTTCCGACCAGAATACTATTCATGTACTAAAGTGACGAGAAATCTGCCTCGAGATACTCCATGTACCAATCTTTACAAGATTGTGGTTCGGGAAGATATTTACCAAGAGATCCACGAGCATTTCATAGACATTACAAACGACCCTAACGTTGACGGCGTATATGAACTTCAGGTTAGTGACAGCCTTCTCTTTTGGAACCATGCTGATGCCTTTCCTTAGGTCCCTCTAGTCATGCGGGGTCTCCTAAAGCTAGGAAAGACCTGTAATGTTGAGGATGCAAACATGACGCTTAACAGAGCGCAGCAGGTGGGGTTTGACTTGCCACAGTTGGACCGGTGTACAACCTCTTCTTCTCGTCAACGCTACCTCTCCGGCGGCCAATCCAGTAAACACATCTTCTTGTACCATGCTTGCTCTGCGAACACAAATCTCCACGTCTTCGCACTCTTCCTGCCGCGTGGGGTTGTAAAACTATTCCTAGTCGACCCTGCTACAAGGAGACAACCCATTCCTCGCCTGCAGGACCTCTACACCACCCTTCTACAGAAGAAACAACAGGTGTATGGCCCAAATGCATCGGTTGATTATCCAAACACGTTGGAGTTCTCTCATTCCTACCATTCCACTGATATCACAGCCCTCAAAACGATTTCTCGCGAGTTCAGTCTTTTGGAGGACAAATCATTCGTCGTTGTTATTTCTTCAAGCAAGGATCAATCGTATTTCGAAAGGCTGACACCAAAACTGTCGAAATTTCCGGTCTTATCAATGTCCCAAGCCAAAGGACCCCATTCTTTGGACGTCTTCCCATGGCAATCGCATGTTGGTCAGAAAATGCTCAGTCGGTACCTGTCTTTAGGTACATGGTACGACAGAATGGTTTCTCTGGCAGAGTACTACGATGTGCCGATTGGACACGTCGAGGGCGACCAGCCTCTCTTGTTATCGGATATCAGCTTTGCTCGCCGGCTTGTACAGCAGGATATGGTGCTTTGGTGGTCGCCTGGTGATTGGCCTGACCTCGGCGGTATAGAAAACGATCGACGACAAACGGAGCCGCTGCCAAAAACTGATTTCCAATCGTCCGGAGTGTTTTCCAATGTATGCCTGGAAGTGACTGTTCGCAACCTAGCTGTCAATTCGGTGTTACAGTCGGTGTTGGTGAATGAGCTTGAAGGTAGTGGAGGCTCGACGGCCTTTGATTCCACGTCTCACACGATCAACGAGTACACGAATGGAGAAGCCCAGCGGGATCTGACGTTGGGCGACACCCAGATGTCATCACAGACCTTCGGAATCCTCAAGCATATGGTCAAAGTGTGGCTGTTGGACAAGATTCAGGACAACTCCAACAGCCCTGCTACTTTGGCCATCGACCATTTCTGGCGCTGGATCAGCTCGACGGCGTCTCAAATGTATGACCCAAGTATCCATCGCTTCGTGCATGGCCTCATGAGGAAAACATTCATCCAATTACTTGCCGAATTCAAGCGTTTAGGGTCGCAAGTAGTCTATGCTGACTTTGGATCTATCCTCCTTTCAACTTCGAAGCCACCTGGAACTGCCCATGCCTATGCAACATACATCACCACAGCCGTTACATCACACGAACTTTTCCAACATATTTACCTCAACACCGAGCGTTTCTACGACTTCCTTGTTTTCATGGATATAGCCAATATGGGTGGGATTGTCTGTGAGGATCCCTTGGCAATCGAGCCTCCAGAAGAGCTATCGATGGAGATGCGGTGGAATATCGAACAGTTCCTACCGAATGCGATACAGCCAGATTTTGCCGCCGTCGTCCAATACTTCATCATTGAACTTTATAAGATCAGACAGAAGTTAAACTCAGCATCGCGGGTTCCACTACGGATCCTGCAGAACAATGACCCAGACGCAACGCAACGGGATGCAGCGAAGTCAAAGGAGATGGAGGCGACACTCGAATTTATCTCTCGCCGACTAACCCGGAAACTGTTGAGGGCAGTGGAGAGCATTCAAGATCGATATCAAGATGATGCGCATACAGAAGCAGAACCGACTGGGGAGTTTGACTTCCCAACGCTTCCTGGATCATACCTGCATCTTACCAATCCTCCACTCGAGTTTGTCAAATTTACGTGCGCCGTGTTTGCCTTGGCGAAGGAATATCAGGTCGAGATGGGACTCCTCAAGCGAAATTTGCTTGACCTGATCGGCGTACGTGAATTTGCAGGGGAAGCGACCTTCCGTAACCCATGCGAGCCTCTCAAGCTCGCTAATGTGCCCTGCCGGCACTGTGATGTGCTGCGAGACTTCGACTTCTGCCGTGACCCTGAACTTCTACCCAAAAACATGGAAGTCAATCCGAAATGGCTGTGCATGAACTGCGGGGGTGAATATGATCGAGTCGCGATCGAGTTTGCCTTGATTGATATGACGCGTACCCTGGAACGTTCTTTTGCCCAGCAGGACCTCCGGTGTTCGAAGTGTCAGCAAATCCAATCGGATAATGTCTCTCGGTATTGCAAATGCTCTGGATTCTACCAATTCACGATCAATAAAGCTGACGTCCGACGGAAGCTGAGAACGATTGTCAATGTTGCTAGGGAGTATAATCTAATCCGCTTGAGGGTACGTTTGTATGATGTCGCTTTTGCTATTTATGATGACTGACGGCAACCGTCTTTAGGAATGCTCTCAGGCAATGCTTGCTAATTGGTGATAGTGCTTCGTTGCTCTGTATAATAGATGATATGTATGTAGTCGCGCCATACCCTCAATACTGTAACATCAGCCATGATAATTGTAATAAAGAATTGCATCCGTATGTCGCGTTGTTGATCCCACGCCACGTGGTGTGAACTTGACTACCTTGAAACAAGAACTTTGTTATCATCATTTCAACTTTCTAACTTCCTTACTCTCGTCAGCACAATTTCTGTAATCACGCCCAACTCTCCACTTTCTTCTACACACATAATCAGGTCTCCGAACCTCTGCCTCTCGTTTTCTCTATCTTACTGTATCTATACATGCTGTCATGGCCACACATCTTGGCCACAAGCAGACAGGCTCTCTAAGTCAGAACCACAAAGCACAGCTTGCTAATGCCTATAATGAACTGGGGAAGGAGCTCTCATCGTCGAAGATTAGGGTGGTTGGGAATTATACCTTGGGCAAGGTTATCGGAGAAGGTACATCTTAGTCTGAATGCGTGATCTTATGCTCTAAATATGGTCAATACAGGCGCCTACGGAAAGGTCAGATTGGGTACGCATCGGTTAACGTCAATGCGTGTAGCCATCAAGCAGATACCGAAGGCCATGTCTGCGTCATTGACGAGAGAGATTCATCACCACCGTCAACTTCATCACCCCCATGTAACACAAATGTACGAAGTCATCGCAACGGAATCATCCATTTGGATTGTGACGGAACTATGCTGCGGCGGGGAATTATTCGACTATCTCGTGGAGAAGGGGCGTATTGTTGAGGATGAGGCGAGAGTTGTGTTCGGCCAGCTATGTCTGGCAGTGGCATACCTGCACGATAATGGCATCGTTCACCGAGATCTCAAACTCGAGAATGTCCTGCTGGACGAACGATGTCATGTCAAACTCGGGGACTTTGGTTTTACCCGAGAATTTGACCGCGGAAGTTTCATGGAGACTTTCTGCGGCACAACAGGTTATGCGTCTCCGGAAATGTTGCAAGGAAAGAAATACCAAGGACCAGGTTAGCTTTATTCGATGTCCTTATGTTCTGGTTCGTGACATCTTTATTAGAGGTGGATGTCTGGTCATTGGGGATCATCCTCTACTGCCTGTTGACCGGAACGTTGCCCTTCGATGACGATGACGAAGAAGTGATGCGCAGTAAAATAATACAAGGGGATTTCGAGGACCCTTTATGGCTTTCTCTTGGTAAGACTTATCATTTGAAGGCTTCTGGATGTCCTTAATGTCCTATGCAGAATCCCGCGACCTCATCAAGAGTATTCTCCAAAAAGATGTGACGAAGCGAGTAGGGATTCCACAGATCCTCGCACACCCGTGGTTTACCTCAGGAAAGCTCACCTACGAACCAGACTCTCCTCTTTCTGCCATGCCTCTTTTCTCACACAATCGATCTTTAACACCAGAGGGAGATTCTCGGCGCAATTCAGACGGCACTGCTCCAGATTCTTCCGAAGCATCTACCCAGGATTGTGTTTCCCCATTCATGAAGCAACCGGACCTCGGATCGTCTACCCCCACAACTCCAGATGAATCTTTGAGTGATCCTTTCGAGAGCAGCCCCAATGACAAGAACGCCCGCAATGAGCCTGCTATACATCGTCATCTGAGCAACTCGACCATTCGTAAAACATCTGCCTCAGATCTCGACTCTCTATCTTCCAGACTAGCGAAGACACAACCTGCTACTGTGATGGAGGAAGACCGTGACGACTACAGCAAGCGACATTCTCCTTCGCCCCTTTTATGGTCCGGACCTCCCAGCTCTAAAGCGCCTCCTTCACATCCTGTTCGAACACCTGCACGTACAAAACGACGTTCTGTTTCGTCAATCCTCTCCGATACAGGATCTCCTACCGCGGACAAAACGCCTACACCTTTACCGATGCCTTCAGCCCGCGACTCCGATTTCGCTTCTTTATTATCGGCACCCACACCCATCATGTTCTCGACACCAATGGAACGCTATCTTCTCAACACTCTGAGCTCGCTTGGGTTTGATACTGCACAAATTGTGCATTCAGTTCTCACGAATGCGTGTGACGCTGCTGGTGCCGTTTGGTGGATGCTGAGGAAGAAGGAAGAGAAGCGTATCTTGGAGGACATTGAGCCGACTACACTCGTGGCATCCCCGACCGAACTGGATAAAGAGCCGGAGTTAGGTGGCAACTTGCCACACCACAAGGATCCTTCTAAGAAGAAACGAGTCAAATCATCTATTGCGACCCAAACTGACCAGTGGAGCTCCGTTCAAATGGTCAATATACCGGCAGTCACGCCTCAGTTCGCATTTGTTCCTCCAACACCAACATTTGCCAGACCACATACACCTCCTCGCCCCGTATCGCCGACGAGGTCTCCAATGTTATCGCCTTCCTCGTCCACCATCACTGGGGAAATATCGTCATTAAGATCGCATCCTTCTACACCTGGAGGTAGTTTGAAAGACAAGGATAAGGACGGTGGCTCTAAAGGGAGGAAGGCCAGGTCTGGAAGTGTCAGCATTATGCAACGTGCGACTACTGCGCTTGAAGCTGCTGGATTGGTGAGAAAGAAATCGTCCGAGGCAGTGAGAGAGATGAGAGAGGAGAAGGAACGAGACAAGGAGCACAATCGAGAAAAGTCGAGAGAGACAGAGAAAGAGAGGTCAGGACCTAGTGGAGATGAGCCAAGATCATCACATGGCAGTGGTTCCTCCAAATTGACCAAGTCACCTCCGCTGAAACCCTCGAAAGAGTATACGGTTCCTACCACACCACCTCCCAACGAACAAGCACATGGGCCTATCCAAATGGGCTCCCCATGGGTACTTGCCGACCCCAGGGATTCCATGTCCCAACAAAGCCATCAACCCGGACCAGTCTCAGCCATCAATGTGCGAGGAGAGATGTTACACTCTCATAGCACACCTAATTTCTCAGAGACGACACCCATCGCGAAGCCTGCCGGGCCTCCAAATAGGAACCGGGCGAACCTGCTCACCGCTTTCAGGCTGTGGTTCAATGAAGATAGGAAGGGGAAGCGTAAGGAGGCAGATGCATCAAGGGGTAACCCATCAAATACTTCAGGGTATACACGACCGGTGCCGACTTCTGTAAGGGGCAGGAGCGGGTCGGTTGGAAAGTTCGGGTCCAGAGCCGGAAGCCATCGTGCCCAGCGACCTTCGATGTCTTCTCGTCGCTCGAGCTCTGTCAACTCAAGGAGGTCATCCGGTGCATCTGTGCAGATGATTGTACTTGATTCCCCTCAGATTCCCGCACGGCGGTCGTTTGGAAGCCACACACCAAACTCAGAACGGGGAGAGCACTCTTCGAGGCCTTCATCGATCAGGAGTATCTCGATGCAGCCTCGCCATCGCAAGTCCCCGTCGCAGAGCTCTGCGGGTTCCATCCATCTGCGAACCTCGTCGCCAATGCAGAAATATCATAGAAGGGCAGGGTCTGGTTCTTCTACCCGGGTTGTGCGCCAGTCGGTCGCTCGGCCTCCGCACGTGCGGTCGAATTCTGCTGCATCTTCCATTCACTCGCCGCCTTCTTCGCGACCAACCTCGTTCTACGATCCTTCGGAGAATGAATTGATGCCGCGGACGTCGTCGCCTTACAAGACGCGGTCGCGGAGATCGGCTGATGATGGAAGAAGATCTGTTGGCGGGAATGGTGGAAGTACCTTTATTGCACAGAAACGACAAGGACCGTTCATGAGCCCTGCGTATGGCGGTTCTGTAGGCCGATCGAGCTGGAAGAAGTCATGGGGTATGGAACCTCCTGGATGGCAGTCACGGACAGCTCAATTGCCCATTGAGGTCCTGGCTATCTCGCCGGCTTCAGAACCAACGTCGATCCGAGATGTGTTCTCTGGAAAGCAGTCAGTGAGCCTCGGTGACGAGAGCGACTGGGTGGATGAGGAAGATGATATTCCGGCCTTTGCGGGTGGGTTGGGACAGATGGGGACTTCAGCGTCTGGTTTAGGTGGCATGTCGCAGCATGTTGATGTGAAACCTGCAACTTTGACACTCTCTCCAGCACCGAGAGGACACCGTGCGAAGCGAACGGGGAGGAGTACGAGTTCATCTGGTGGGAGTTCAAGTGGGGGTGGTTCAAGACAGAAGGGAGGACATTCTCCTGCGGAGAGGGCGTCACCACTTCCACCAGACACTGGGTATGAGTCCGCCGAGACCAGGCCAGGACGGCGACAGCTTCCTGTCGCTCGTGCTGGCCCGGCATTCAAAAACGCAATTCAGGAAGAAGATGAAGGGGAGGAAGAGTAGAATCCCTCTATATCATGAATACTCTCATTTAGCTCTTACGGTTTCAGTTTCACCGGATGATCCCTTCGTTTCAATCATTCTATTTCGCACTTATACTTCCACGAACTCTAGTCCTATTGACTAGCTTGTAACATCACGAGATTACACCTATATACCCAGTCTCACTGTTTAGTTATTCAATCATGTCACAAACTTCCAACACCTCCAATCAATCGTGGTCCCCGATATCTTCGATTGCATTGGATATATAGAGCGAGTATACCAGGATGCGACGGGGATATCAAGTAGGGCAGTGTTTCAGATCTCAGGAATGGGTGTCAGTGCTGCTGAGAAACAACATGCAATGCTGTACGAAGTTCTTAGTACCATCTGAAATTAAACATTCCAGGAGGACGACATTCGCAGCCAGAACTCGGGCGATATAACCAGCGGCCCGAGGAGTAACTGCGCAAGTCACAGACGGGTCACACCGTGGGGAAAACACACAAGCAGTGTCATAGAGGCCAGTTGCCAACGACTCTGCCAACGACCACTACATCCAACTCCTCGTTTGATACGGTGAGTGAGCTATACCCTTCTTCAACGTGTAGGAACTCACAGAAACGCTTTCACAGACCTATACGTCCACATAATGTCGGTATTAAACCCTTGGCCTTTCGACTCAATGCTGACCTTCTGTCATCACCTAGGGCTGAACCTTACGACCCATATCTCCCCCGCAACGGCTCCTCTTCAGGAGCACCCGCTGGACCCAGTCAAGGAAACGCAAAGACAGCCGCTATTCAAGCGCAGATTGATGACACTGTTGGTATCATGAGGGACAACATCACAAAGGTGGCGGAAAGAGGAGAGCGGTTGGATTCCTTACAAGACAAAACTGGTGCGTAACACTCTTTCTGGAGGCTGTTGCGTGGGCGCGCGCATGCAGCATGTCGATCAATAGGAGGATTGGTTGCAAAAATGGTGTCTGACTATACTTTCTTTGTAGACAATCTTGCAGTATCAGCACAAGGATTCCGCCGTGGGGCAAATCGCGTTCGCAAGGTGTGTTCTCCTATATTCCTCAAAGATCCCTTTCTCATATGATCCTTATTTTTAGAATATGTGGTAAGCTTTGTACATTTCGAGATAAGTTGACATTCTCATGAGCAATTCGACATGTCATCAGGTGGAAGGATATGAAGGCAAGCTTTCTCCATGATTTGTCTAGGTCAATGCTAACGCCTCATGTAGATGCGCATCATCATTGGCGCAGCAATTGTTATCATCCTTGTTATCATTATTGTGTCAATTGTGAAGGCGACACAAAACAAATGAGCTCGACTGTCGTCCGTCCGACGTGTGCCTCGCCCGCCCTCATATCTCACGTGCTACTACCTTCGCTGTGTTGTTGTATCTATTTCATTCTATTAATTCTTTCACCTCTTCGTTTGCTGATGTTGCCTTCTGAATTTTCCATTTTCACTCACCTGTGGAGGCAGTTCATGGTGAGGTTGTGTATCACGAGGTGGTAGAATTCACAGACAGACAGACATCCGGTGTACAGTTGGACTTTTAGTTAGTTGTTTCAGTAGTTCTCATTATTTTGATGCTTCTGACTGTAATCTGCGGATAAACTGAGGGAACTCTTTTGTTGCTCAGCGCTCAACAACTGTTTAGCTGTGTTGATGTCGGCAGGCATGTGTTTGAAATCATTGCTTACTTAGTACATGCTGCGGCCTGTCATTTTCCAGTTATCACACTGCAACTTCCAGCATTGCTTAGACTGCGGATGGGCAGAGTCTTATCCTCGATAACAGCTATAACAGGAGGAGCAGACTCCATGGTTTTATTCAAGTTTCATTTCACAGCTCCGGACCAGCGGGCTGCCAGACATGTTTGTCTTGCGACAACCTCTGTACCTGGAAAGCCCAGGACGTCAAACACGGAATCCATAGCGCTAGATTTCCCAGAAAGAGCACTTTCCCTTGCAGTCGTGCACCAAACGTTCCTTTCACCAAAGACGTCAAACTCAAAGCAATGCAAACATTTTACCTTGAAAGCAGACCGCAGTTTCGAATTCATACGCGTGCCAAACCCCAGACAAATGGGATTTCAGCAAGAATTCAGTCATGTTTACACAATACAAACGTGAACAATAACCAGAAAACAATGAGTAAGTTAGATAAGGAAAGAGATGAGCTAATGTTATTTGGAACGCAGAAATCCCATCTGGCGCCAGTATCTTATCCATGAGGCCACATCGAGTTCAGAGAGCTGCGGGGCCGTCCTGAGACTCAAGGGTGCAGCGGCCAATGCTTTATCACTTGCCGGGGATGGAAAGCCAAACGCTTCCTTATCCAAGCCTGCCATCTGCACGGGCCTTTGCATTGAACGAAAGAAATCGAAAAGCACTAGGGCAGGGTTCTCTATGGCCGCGGCGACGGCGTTGTTGGAGTCTTCTTGCCTCGATGCGTCGAGCCTGGATAGCCATTCGCTAAATGTCACAAGAGGGACAGCAAGTGCGCAGCTTAAGGCAGAAAATATGTCTCGAGCTGCCGCGGGTCGAGGATGTGCAAGATTTAAGAAGAGGTCCTTGCTTTTCCGCATCTCCACGACAGCCGAGGCAGCAATGTGTACTGGAATCCACGATACTTCCTGCATCCCTGGTTAAGCATAACATCAGGTCGGTCAAGAGAAAAACGTACACCATCAAACGAAGGCAAACAATTCAATACTTGTGCAGAGCGAACGAGGATTGGGACCCATTCCTGCGTATCCCAATTGCCAGAATGCCCTCCGCAGAGATGCCCGACTCGCACGATTATGGGCCGCAGAGGCGTCTGTTCCCATGCTTTTTGCAAAATTTGCTCTGCCACCCATTTAGATTCAGTGTACCCGAGGCCAACTGCGCTCGTCGGCCGCGTACATGGTTCTTCTGGAATGATTGTTCCTGTCCAGTCTGGGAGAGTGTAAGTAAGGATTATCTAGCATGGGCATTGATGTACGTACTCATGAAAATCCCAAGAGTGCTAACATAGAGAAGACGGGGTGGTTTTCTCTGAGGCGAACCAAGAGCGAAGTCGATCAACCGACGAGTTCCTGCAATCAAAGGCTGCAAAGACGAGAGCGAGACATTGAAGTCCACTCGCCAAGCTGGAGTATATCATCAGCCCAAAATATATATTGGTAGCTGGCAAACGCACCATTCTGAATAATACAGGTTACCTGCGATTGGAGTTGTCGATAAAGCTCCTCCGATAATCCAAAGCGTTCTTCATCGGTGGTGCCTTCCAGCATCACCAATTCCTTCGAGTGTAAAGTAGACGGATTGAGCCCTTGGGCTTGGAAGGCGGCGTCATGTCTCTCCCGTTGACTACGATCTCCTTTGCTGTCCTTGCGATTGAGAGTATAAACGAGGGCGATGGTGGGATCTCGCACCAGGACTTCAAGAAGGTGCGGGCCAAAGAAGCCAGTGCTACCAATCAAGAAAACGATATCACCTCCACCATGCGTCAAATCTCCAGGCGAGTGGCGTGGAAAATCCGTGCTGAATTGCTCTACCATTTCACCCATTTCGGATATTCGCTTCGAAGAAAACATAAGCGCCACCGAACTTTGACCACATTGAACGATCTGCATGATGTATATTGCTAATTGATGAATTGTGGGATGGGAATATACGAAGTTGATTGGAATGTTGCGTGTAGATACTTTTGCAGAATGTCGTAGTGCATGGAGAATAGTGTTCCTTATCCAGGTTGCGTGAAGACTACATATACATAACCCAAGATTCCTCAGCCACTTGGTCCGAAGTTAAGTGAAATTCTCACCTATCACATCCAGCTTGGAACATGTCGTCGTCGTTTTCCAGAGACACACTCAGTACTTGCCCAACGGCATCTCGCACAAACCTGACACATTCATCCAATTCCCAGACCTGTGGAGGTTGTATTGCGGTCTGTGACGACTGCTCAACAGCGAGGTAGGCCGCTTCGATTTCCAACTCGTATGCCGCAGTGACAGCTGCTCGCATTGGCACTCCTTTGGATGTAAGCTCGAACGGCTTTGATATGTCCGCTACCAATATCATTTCCTTGAAAGTTCGGGAGTGAGTCGGAGAATGATCGTTTATCTGTTCAACCAACGGCCTGTGAGTGTCAAGGAAGGATAAGAATCAACGTGGGTGCATCGACTATAAAGTAATATCCCACCAAATTTCATTCCGGAATCTTGCAAGTTGAACGTGATCTCTGGAGTCGATCATGTCCTGTTGTGTTGGCTGTACGAGCACGCCTGTGTGGAATCTACCCCGCCCAAACATCACGGCATATTCGATTTTCGGGTGACGAACCAACATGGTCTCTTTTGACGGAAATGCAGTTAATCAGATGCATAATAAAGGTTGAAATGCTCACCAATTGGTACAGGGTTAGTCTGTTTAATATTCATTCAGACTCGAAGTATGCGTGTGTGTACTGGGTCCATACCTTCTCCCCCGTCGAGTGCATCAGCTGCTCGTCGCAGCGTCCATAGATTCGCCACAAATCTGGGTTGTCAGGATGGCGAGCAACCAGGTCCATAGTGTCGTAAGCTTTAGTTCTACCGTACGATGTGTTGAGTACATGGGGTGAATGTGTCGGACAATCCTGCTGAAATTGAACGAAGTAGGTAGATATGCGCTATGGAGAGCTTACCAGGAATAGGAGATGGTAAACGTTGTTTTGATAGGGAAGAAATATAGGTCGGCAGTGGGAAGCAAACTGGGAAGAAGATTTGTTTGGGTGCCAAGTTCAGATGAACGGGACAATTTACTCTGAAATAATTCCATTCTGCGTGGTCTTTGTACGGTTACGTTGTTAGTTTGTGAAGCCCCCACAAGGAGATTTGTGGCTTGCCTGAAGTCAAATCCACGACTGGCCCTGTTTCTGTCCTATAGAAGTAATGTTGGGAACTTTTCAAGGTGTCTAGTTGTTTCAATGTACTCACGTTCCGTAACATGAAGACAATCTTACCCCTTCAGACGCGAGTTGGTCGCCCGTCTCTTCGTGCAAGGGGCCGCCTGCATACATCTAGCAAATGTTATCGCCGCACAACAATAATTGAATCGCAAGCACTCACGACACCGTCAAAGGTCTTGAGTGCGACAATGGATTGAGGATCGCGTGCCCATGTCTAAGGAAAGTGGTAGTTATTTCAGCCTGTTGAACGCAAGGTAGAGTATACTCGCTTCAATATATGATGGTACGCAGAATATCCACTTGCATTTGGTCGCTACAGCTGCTGCAAGTATACCATCTGAGCTCGCAACAAGTGGCGTGCTTTCAGGGGGGAAGCTAGCAACGATCAACCCTGTGCAGGCCTGTTGTTTGAGCGAAGAGAAAATAATACTTGAGAATGTGGATAGCAAGGAGATAAGAAGCTTACACTCCAGGGAATCATAAGGCATCCCATGGCATCTGTCGAGAATCAGTCATCTTCAGCACATGGTAGGAAATCCGACTGACGAAACATAGGTAGAGAATGACAGGCATATGCTTCGCCGCATAGTTTGCGAGCATCTGCAAGAATTGAGACAAGCAATTCAAAAGGATGCCAGGGAAAACATACAGAAGGCTACCCCAAAATTGGATACATTTCGATGTGATAGCACGACAGGCTTTGGGAACGCTGTGGTACCTTGTGGTCATGAGAAACGGCGTCAGTACTATTGTTGGCAACTCATCAGATATTTCCATTAGGAAAACCAGTACCAGAGCTATGTAAAATCATGCATCCGTCGTTATCATCTGGATGTCGAAATGGGGGAAGTCTTTCGAAGTCCTCTTCCGATGAGGAGAAAAGATACTCGAAAGTTGGTGTCGGTATGATGTCCGGGCCAGCATAATTTGTGTTTGGGTTGGGGTTCGCTGTGACGCCTGCTACAAGTCTTTGGACGCCCGGATTATGACTCACAAGTAGGGCGGTTGCTTTTGTGGATTGAAGGAGGTGAGTCACGCCCGCGCTTGAATTTCGCGGCGAGATCGGGAAAACCTGATATCCAGCACGGATGATGCCTACTATCAGAGCGAAGTAGGTGAATGTATCTAACGATTAGGATGTAAAATCAGAACCATCCCTTGAAACGGTGGACAAGTTGCGTACCAATGTTGGCGAGAATACCAATCACTGTTGACTTGTCGCCACTTGGACAAAAGCGAAGTATATACTGTGCGGCTGTGTCGGCTGCTTGCGCCGCTTTCAGCCATGTCACAGTCTGAATAACCCCTTGGTCGTCATAGATGAAGAGAGGGTGATTTGGGTTGTGCTGTCGATGGTAGTCATAAATTTCCGGCAGAGATAGCGAGCCGTCTAGAGGGGGAGGAGAGAACTTCATGGCGTCCACAGAAAGAGTTCGACAAGTGGACAAGCCCCTTTTACTCGAGCCCTGGGCACGAGGTGCAGTCTTTTTGATGCACAATAGTCCATAAGCATGAGAAGGGTTCGAGGCAGCGATGGGTATATAAGGCAGGTATGCTAAAGCGTGGACAATGAGAATTGTGACAGAAGGCGTTCGACAAATTCCGGTAGTCCTGACGTTCACACCAGATAGATCATAGATGCGCATGTACAACAAGTGTCATGGGAAGTGACGACAGTGGGCGCTGTTCCGAGGGTATGCCAGAGTGTACATTTGGAAACGCAAAATGCAGCAGGAACCGCCCAGCAAAATCAGGAGATCAGAGAGTTGTGCATGAGCGCTTCAATGGCGTCAATTCGATTTATGGAGGTGGTGAAAGGCTAAAAACATGATTTCCGCTCTGACCGGGACCTCCAAATCGACGAAAAGAAACAGCGCTCAATTTCACTTGGGTCTTCCTCCAGCCTTTTTTGGGTCTGCTTGGCAATCAAGTGACAACGAGATTGAGGGTGCGCTATCTAACGCAGAATTCGTCTCTCAATTTGGCGGAGAGGCGTCGATGTTTAGTTTGTCGACGACAGATGATTCGACCCTGACATGTTATTGTTGAACATATATTGTACCCGGCAGAACTGAAGTGGAATCGGCTAGACGTTGACAGTAACATAGACAATTGCGTGGTAAGAATACGAACGTGCCATGCTCGCTGTTCAGTGTATTGAGATACGTCATGTGCATATATATCACATAGCATGAAAGTGACGTGCATAAGCCATGTATGAGTAAAGAAAAAGCCCAAGACGCCGATCATCGTCCGCCCTTGCCACCCTTCATCTGCTGCTTCGACACTTTGGGACCTGAAGGAGCGGATGCGCGTGCAGGCTGGAAAGAAGGTTATTGTCAATAAATACTGAATACGAAGAAGAGACAGCGTGGTCCATACCTTGGCCTTCTTGACCTCCTTGTCCTTCTTCTCCGTCTTCGCCTTGGTGATGGCGGCCAACCGTTGTTGTGTGCGGACGGCAGCGGTCTGGTTACGTTTGGCGGCGATGGCGGCGAGATCAGCACCGACGATACCACGCTGGTGCTTGACGGTTTTGCGCGAACGCTTCTTGGCGACCTCCTCAGTGATACCCTTCTTGTGCATTCTGCGGTACACTACTGTCCAGGCGATCTTTCTGGGGTTTTTGCGCTGGAGGAAAAGGGATGCATTTTTGGAGCTGGCGAAGCGGAAGACCTATTTGTTTGAGTTTCGTCAGTTGGAGGGGCTGTGCATGCAGGTTGTGGGCCGTACTTTGCTGTCGCCACGGACAAAGAGTTTGCCCTTGCTGGGGTAGATGCGGTACCCGGAGAAAGAGTCGATCTCTACCTTCTAAACTCAGAGAATATATGTTAGATCTGCAACCCAACCAAGAAGAATTGAACAAGCGCACCATCTGTAAAGAGGAACAGAGGACGGAAATATAAAGTCAGTAACAAATTCTGGTCGGGTATGCCGAGTCGCGTCATCCTAATCCATTGGCACCCATCCACCTCCAAAGTCCAACATAACGCCCTCATTTTAGGTTCTCCAGAGTCCCACTCTTCATGGGATTGCAGCCCAGCGGTCCAACAGCCTCTGAGAGTTGAAATTCTGCTCACCTTGATGAGTTTTGTCGGGCGGTCGTTGTAGAGCGTAGCGTTCACCAACCACAACTGGTAATCACGGCAATTACCGAGCTGCGTCACGTGGTAAGCTCTCCTGCGATGGATTTGGATTTGGTTGTCGTCCTGGATCCCCCTGAATCGCCTTGGATTCAAGCGTCAAGACGAGCTCGTTTTGCTTCTTTCTTCGCATACAATATCGATGTCGTTGATGAAAACTCGTAGACAGTTGTTGACGGGTGGAAAGATACATATATTGACAGAGAGTAGTAGGATAGCTGGGTACTATTAACCATACTCATTCTCATATTTTGTTACACGTATACGTCCCAAGGCACACTTGTAATTGTGGATCGCCCACCAGCCAAACCCTTAAAGTACCTCGTACGTTTCAACGATTTTCGTGGACTTGCCAGCGGAATAGAAGCATCTGGGCCACGTACATACTTTGGGATCTCTTGGACCCATTGAGATACAGGGATGAAATGATGGCCTTCGAGGTCCCTAAACCAAACAATTCCAAAGCCCCGGATAAAATAAGTTAAGAAAGTCGCGCTGTCACCCATTCCTTCTCCACCCCAACATGTCCTCCTCCTCCGTGCGGGTGACCAAGTACCCCGCTATCAAAAACGCGCCTCTGGTCGGTCTTGCTGAAGGGAATGGCTCCTTCAACAACTACCACCTGGCCGCACTCCTCGTCGTCGTCCCCTATGTGCTCAAATCGTTCCTCCCCATTGTCAAATATGGCGGTTTGAAGACGTACCTGTTCATGTTCCTCCTGACCGGCGCACCTGTTGCGGTTGGGTACTGGACGTTCAACAGTATTTATGGCGGACGCAGGAACGAGAAGGTTACGCTTCCTGGGAACGATATTGAGGAGTATATCACTATTAAGGACCCCGAGTTGAAGAAGCTGTACAAGGGCAAGGAGAAGATCCCCATGCAAGTCTTCCACGACGCATACTTTGATGGCAAAATTGAGTTCAACGGTGCGTTTTCGCGTTTTGGCTTGGAGTCGCGTTTTGAGCTGACGTGTCGCTTTTCTCTGACCCCTGAATCTAGGTGATGTCCTTGAGATCCTTGAACAACGTCACGACTGGGCCAAGATGACCTTCACCATGGAGCTTTTCAAATATGTTTTCACAGTGTTCATCCCCGAGGTTGTCGTTCACTCGCAAGCTCAGGATGAGGAGCAAGTTCGTGGACATTACGACCGTAAGCACCTTAATGTTCCGTTGTAACTGAGAGGCTAAAATCGACTTTTGCAGGCGGTGATGACTTCTATGAGTGGTGCGTTCTTTTCATAAAAATCATCTGTTCCGGATTCTAAGCCTTATTGCAGGTTCCTCGGCCCGCGTATGATCTATACTTCCGGTATCGTACTTGACAACACCATCGAAGAGTCTCTCGAACAACTCCAGGACAACAAACTCGCCGTCGTCTGCGAAAAGCTCGACCTCCAACCTACTGACAAGTACGCCAATTGTTTTTTATGACAATTGCGCATATGCTGATTTTTCACTATCACAGGCTGCTCGACATTGGCTGCGGTTGGGGAACACTCGTCACCTATGCTGCCAAAAACTACGGATGCGACGCGACTGGTGTCACTCTTGCCAGGAACCAAACTCAATTCGGTACCGAGAGGATTGCAAAGAACGGCGTAAGTGAAACTTATATTCATTCTACCTGTGTTCGTCCGTATGCTTATGCGGCTCGTGTGACCAGGTTCCCGCTGACAAGGCCCGCATCTTGTGCTGTGATTACCGCGAGATCCCCACCGGCACCAAGTACAACAAGATCGTCAGTCTCGAAATGGCCGAGGTGTGTACCCGAGCGGAAGTTCGTAATGGGACTTGGCCACTGACCACGTTCGTCGGGTTTATTAGCACGTTGGTGTCCGTCGCTACTCCCAGTTCTTGTCGGAGGTCTATGATCTCTTGGACGATGATGGCATCTTTGTGTTCCAAGTCGCTGGTATCCGTCCTAGCTGGCAATACGAAGATCTTATCTGGTATGTTCGGTCGAATTTTGGGGATTCGTGATGATGCTGATGTCGCTTAGGGGTCTTTTCATGAACAAATACGTCTTCCCTGGTGCTGATGCCTCCTGTGCACTCGGCTGGGTTATCAACAAGGTACGCATCCATCAATATTGTCCTAAATAACGATATCTGACCTCGCTTCAAACTGTAGCTCGAAGGTGCCGGTTTCGAAATCAAGAACGTCGACGTCCTCGGTGTCCACTACTCCGCCACCATTTTCAGATGGTACAAGAACTGGCTGAGCAACAGGGAGAAGGTCATTGCGAAATACGGCGATCGGTGGTTCAGGATCTGGGCGTTCTTCCTTGCGTACAGCACGATTACCAGCCGACAGGGAGGCGCGTCGGTGTTCCAGATCACGATGCACAAGAACTTGAATGCGTTCCACCGTATTGAGGGTGTGCCCAACCACGCCTCCATCCACGTCAACCTCACAAAGGAGCCTTCGTGAGTTGTTCCTTTCTCTCTTGTCTTACTTTCACTGACTTGCTTGGGATTGGCAGGGCTGTTATTTAAGCGGCGGGAAAAGGATGCTACGACGAGTATTTACTTGAATCCAAAAGTCTACTCATTCGTCGTTTGGACGGACGATGCTAGATATAGAAGATCTATTATACCACTATATTCTCCCTCATAATCTGCTGCTACCTTCTGGGTGCTTGCGTTCATTCTTTCATTATCCTTATCTTGGCAATTGGACGAATTTGCAACAGCCTTTCTTGTCCGTCAGTTTCGGGAGACTGGATAAGGCAACCGATCAGATGCGATGTCAGATGTCGGAAAAAGAGACGGAGCCCAGACAAGACTATTTTCCGCGTAGGTATCTGTCACTGACCTTGGGCTGTACACTCGACCAGCTTATATGTCGCATGCGCCGTGCGCATCGCCTGCACCCCGTCCTCTTCTCTTTGACTTGCTATAATTAACTGGGGAGTGTAGGTGTTGATGCATTTCTCGAAAACTTATGCGCAGCTGTTGCTGAGTCTCCCCCCGGAACTCCGCGACAATGCGATTCAGTACCGCCAAGTACGTCTCCTCTTCCTCTCGCTTTCGTCCGCGTTAGCTCCCGTAGTTGATACTTGATACTTACATATGATTGATTGGGGTGGTAGCTTAAGAAGGTTATCAACCAGATCGTGCATGAGCTCTCTTCGCTAGGGCTCAACCCAGAGGTCCTCCACGAACTCATCGAGTCCAGCTCCCCCTCCTCTCCCTCCTCCTCCTCCCCTGCTCCGGACACCCCCTCTACATCGTCTCCGGAAACTACCACAATCTCATCGCTCCCCTCCGGTACCTCGGAAATATCACTACACACCCCCGCCAGCCGCGGGGATGCACACCATCATCACTTCCCGAAGGTGGTGTACGAGCTCGGCGGGAGCCCCGATCGGATCGAGCCGCAGCTAAGGATACGCGTGAGCGTGCCGGTGTCGGGGTCGGGGTCGGGTGGGAACTCGCTCTTGAGGCCGCCGTCGCCTTCGTGGGGCGGGAGGGGGAGGAGGAGTAGCTTTGCGTCGTCGGATGGGGAGAGTGCGGATGAGAGAGAGGGGGAGGAGGGGGTGGGCGAGGAGGGAAGAGGGGAGGGGGAGGGGGAGAGGGATGGGGGGAGGGATAGGACGAGGTTGTTGTGGAGTTTGCAGCATAGAGTGCCGAGTAGTGAGCGGTTGGTGGGTAGTCCTGATAGTGCCCTTGAGACAGAGTAGGTTTATATCTTCCTTCTACCATCGAACAAGCCTAATTATGGTACAGTAGCTATCTAGATATCCCAACCACAGATGCTACCGCATCGACGACCCAAGAACAAGAAGTCGTCATCCCCCTCATCCACGACACCCAATTCTACAACATGCTCGCCACGACCCTCGAGTCCGTCTCCGCGCACCTCAACACCGTGCACGCCGACTTTCTGGGCGCGCTGAAGGGGCTGGGGCGGAGTATCTCGGACGCGGCGGGGCCGGCGTCGGTGGTGGGCGGGTTTATGCCGCATTCGAGGGTGACGACGCATGCGGGGTCGGTGCGGGTTAAGTCTGGGGATTTGAAGGTCCGTCTCTCCCTTCTTCTCCCTCGCTCTCGTGCTTTTTGTTGATAGCGATGGTGGTGGTGGTGGGGTTGATGGGTACAGAGCGACTTATACTCATGGCGCGAGATATTCCAACTCTACCTCGAAGCCGAAGTATTCGAGTCCGTCTCCGAAACCACGCGCGGCGAGCGCTCCGTCGAGGAGTCCGAGAGGAGACTCAAGATGTTCGCGGAGAGGGTGAGCAAGCGGGGGTTGGGGGATAGTCGGCAGTTTAAGATGAAGCAGAGTGGGGTGGCGCTGGAGACGTTTTTAGGGCTGAATTTGTTTATTTTGAATATCAAGAAGGTGAGTCTTTCTGTTGGTGTTGGTGTTGGGTTTGAGAAGGGAGAGCTGATGCAAAGGGGGGGATAGTTTAGTTATGCGAATTCGGAGGCGACGAGGAAGATCTTGAAGAAACACGCTAAACGCACCGCCCTCCCCCTCCCCGGCCTCCCTTCAAGCATGTCCATCTCCCCACACGGCCTCTCCCTCCCCTCCCCCTCCTCCTCCACATCCCCATTCACATTCACATTCACCACCTCCCTCCCCCGCCTCCTCGTCCAAGCCCTCGGCGAGACCCTCCTCCCCATCATACCCGCGGTGGACGACTACGCGTGTCTCATCTGCACGAGTCTGGCGTTCAAGCCCATCAGGCTGAGTTGTGCGCATTTGTTCTGTGTGAGGTGTTTGGTGAAGATGCAGAAGAGGGGGAGGGGGAGTTGTCCGGTTTGTAGGGCGCCGAGTGTTTTGGTTGCGAATCGATGTGAGTTTCTTCTCTTTCTCTTCCTTCTTTCTGTTCTGTTCTTTTCTTTTCTGTTCTTTTCTTTCTCTTTCTTTCCCTTTCTTTCTTTCTTTCTTTCTTTGGGGCGTTTGGGTTTGGAGAGGAGAGAGAGAATGAAAGCTGATACAATGCCTACGAACAGCCAACGTGGATTGGGCGCTCCTCAATTTCATGCAAGATTGGTTCCCGGAGGAAGCACGCGAGAAGCTCGCGAGCAACGAGAAGGAGGCGGCGGAGGAGGCGATGAAGGAGTTGGGGCTTGATCCGAACCAGAGTTGTATTTCCATGTAGTTTTGTCTTTGTCTTCGGTGGACATGACAGGATAATGGTAGGACAGTTGGGCGATAATATAAGAGAGGAGAAGATATATACCAGGGGGTGTGTGTTGTATATATGTAGTAAGATATTCAAGACTTAGTGGGTTTACCACAGATATTATAAATGTATATACGTGCCTCCATCTATGCTAATTAATACGAACATGGAAAGGTCAATCAGCGTTCAACATATCCTCCATCACCCCCTCGTCGTGGTTCTTCTTGATGGCATTGAGGAAGACCTGGAGGCCGTCGCCCTCCATGACGGCGGTGAGGTTCATGAGGGTGAGGCCGATGCGGTGGTCTGTTACGCGGTCCTTTGTGAGAGGTATGTCAGTACGAAGAACGGAGGGGCAAAAAGTGAGGCAAGCCAATAAGAAGAACGAAGGGGAGAGGGTAGAGGGAAGAGCGGGAAGGGTAAAGAGGGAAACAGTGGAGGGGGGAAGGGAGAAGGGAAAGGGTAAGGAAGGGGTAAACGGTACAGGGAAAAGGGCAAGGGAAAGAGGGGAAGAGGAGAAGGGAAGGTGGGGGGAAAGGGAGGGGCAAGGAAAGCTGCCGTGATCCGGGGGGAAGGGAACGGGAAGGAAAGAGAAGAGAAACGCAAGGCGAAAGCGAAAGCCAAAAGAAAGAAAAAACCCACCTGCGCATAATTATAAGTCCTAATCTTCTCCGACCGATCCGCGCCACGGACGAGCCCGCGACGCGCAGCCCTGCGCTCGGCGGTTTCGCGCGTGAGTTTTTGGTCGAGGAGGCGGGAGCGGAGGACTTGGAAGGCGCGGCGGCGGTTCTATTCTCGGGTCAGCGTGTTTCGTGGGTGGGAAGAAAGGCAGAAGAGAAGGAGGGGAAGGGGGAGAGAGGAAGGAAGGAAGGAAGAGGGGAAAGGAGGGAAGAGGGAAGGGAGGGAGGGAAGGGAGGGAGGGAAGGGAGGGAGGGAAGGGAGGGAGGGATGGGAGGGAGGGAGGGATGGGATGGGATGGGAGGGAGGGGGGAGGGAGGGAGGGAAGGGAGGGAGGAAAGGAAGAGGGAAGAAGGGATGGGAGAGAAGGGATGGGAGAGAAGGAGGGATGGGAGAGAAGAGAAGAGAAGAAAGATACCTGGTGTTGGCTGCGCTCGTCCTGCATTGACACGGTTATGCCAGTGGGGATGTGGGTTAATCGCACGGCGGACTCTGTTTTGTTGACGTGCTGCCCGCCTGCGCCGCGTGCGCGCATGACTTCGAGTTTGATGTCGTCCATTGAGAAGAGGTCGTCGTCGTGCGCTTCTGTCTCTTCCACTAGAGGGAGGACCTTTTCTCTCTCTTAGTAGTTGTGGGAATAAGGATGGAATGGGGGACTTACGACGATAGCGACGGTGCTAGTGTGCGTTCTCCCGCTCGTTTCGGTGGCGGGTACGCGTTGAACACGGTGCACCCCACTCTCCCACCTCAGCGCGTCGTACACGCCCTGTCCTTTGATTTCGACGATAGCATCCTTGATACCCCCGGCGTCCGTAGCATTCTTCCCCACCACCGTCGCCTTCCAATCCGCATCATTCGCAAGGCGCTGATACATCCTCAACAAATCACTCAAAAAAAGACTGCTCTCGGAGCCCCCAACGCCGGACTTGAGCTCCATGAGCGCAGAGAGGTGGCGTGTCGGCGAGGGCGGGACGAGGAGTGCGGGGAATGTGGTGTGGAGGGTGTCTGTGAGGGTGTTGGAGAGGTCGTGGAATTCGTCGGAGGCGAGGGAGCGCATGGTGGGGTCGGGGTCGTTGAGGAGGGGGCGGTTTGTTCGAGGAGGTGGCGGGTGTGGGTCCAGGTGTCCCATGCTGTTTGGAGGGGCTCGGATTCTTTGAGTTGTTTGAGGTACGCTATGTCTTCCGGCGTGGACATCTCCTCCGAGATCTACGTCAAAATTAGTAGTGTACAGACACAGAGGAAGGGGGAGACGAACGCGGGAATGGATGGAAGCACGCTCATCGATGCGTTTTTTGACGATGCGGATGAGGCGGGAGTGGTCTGCTTCCAGGAGCTTGACCGCGTCGATGGTTGGCTTAGCGAGCGCCGCGAACGTGCGGTGCCACAACATAAGCAGGAGGGAAGGAAGAAGGTTGTTTGGCTTGGTGGGGGGCGACAAACATTTGCATGTCATGCCAGTCGTGCTTTCCGTGGAGTGCACGGTACTGCGAGCATGAACTCGACACTCGCGTTCTTCCTCGCCGCGTTGGCCGGGGACGATGATGACGGCAACCTCCCACCCGGCTCGCCTCCTACTCGTGAGTACCCACCGTTCTCTCGCTCAATGACTGTGCTGATATGGTGGACAGTGAAATTCGAGGGACCGTGGTTCACTACGCAGCTTACTATCTCTGCGACTATCGGCGTCACCTCCTTCCTCCTCTTCTCGTATTGTCGCACACGATGGCCGCTCCTCTTTGCGCCGCGTACGAAACTCAAAGGTGTGCTTATTCTTTCTTTGTTGAGTGGTGTGTAGAGACTGATGCATGGTGTAGGCTTCTCGCCGCACGAGGCCCACGCGCACTTGGCGTTCTTTGGCTGGATTATGCCTACCATTCGGACGTCAGAGTTCACTGTACTCCAAATCGTCGGTCTAGACGCCGCTGTCGTGAGTTGATTTCTGATATGGATGTGCATGCATATGAAATGATGGAGGTAGTTGTTGAATTTCTTCAAAATGTCTTTCTATCTATTCTCCGTGTGTTCGCTATTCGCCATAACCATCCTCATGCCCCTCAACTGGAAGGTTTGTCCCCCGTCATCTCCTCATCCCACTCTCTCTCATTCGCGTCTAGCACAACAAAGACCTCGACGACGACGACGACTGGCCCGGCGACGAAGCGGACTGGCCCACCATCCGCAAACGATTCACCGACCCCGCCACAAACCGCACCACCGGCCCCGGCGGCGGCCCAGACTGGCTCGACCTCATCTCCGACGCCAACTCCTACCTCTCCGTCCACCTCATCTTCACCTACCTCTTCACCCTCCTCGCCCTCTACTTCATCTACAAGAACTACCGCCGCTTCATCCGCTCGCGCCAGCTCTTTTCTCTGGAACTCGTGCATTCCATCCCCGCACGGACGGTGCTGGTGAGCAATCTCCCGAATCACCTCCAAGGGGAGAGGACGCTGGCGGAGTATTTCGAGAATATGGGGATGGCGGTGGAGAGCGTGACGGTCTGTCGCGAGGTCGGCGCTTTGAAAACTCTCCTGGACAGACGCACCACCGCGCTCCTTGAGCTGGAGAGTGCGTGGGTGAGCTATGTGGGCAATCCTAGCACGGTGGAGGAATACGATCCGGAGGGGAACGGCCCGCAGCTCCTTGTCGACACGGATGTGGAACATGGGCAGGGGCAGAACAGGCTGGTGGTACCGCATCGGAAGAGGCCGACGTTGAGGACGGGGTGGTTCAAGCCGAAGGTGGACGCGTTGGAGTATTTGGAGGCGAAGTTTAAGGAGGCGGATGAGTTGGTTAAGAAGAAGAGGAGGGGGAAGTTTAGGTCGACTAGAGCTGCGTTCGTTACTTTTGAGAAGATGTCCTCCGCCGTGCGTCCCCCCTCTCCCTCCTACTCCTAAAACTAACCACACACCCGAAACAGCAAATCGCCGTCCAAGTCGCGCACGCCCCCAACCCCTCCCAAATCCTCACCCTCCCCGCCCCCGAACCGCGCGACATCGTCTGGTCCAACATGGCCCCCTCCCCCCTCTCCCTCCAATTCCGCGACGCCTTCGCCCTCTGCACCATGAGGACAACGTATGGTACCTCTGTCTACGATAACTTATACAAGTACATAGGAACATGTATTTCGTGTACTCGAGAATATAATCATCATTACAAAGTGGTCACTCCGAGATTGCCATTCTAGTACTCCTTGCTCTCAACCACTACAGCCGTTCTACGAGTTCGCCCACATCTCTACACAACGGCACTCTATTTATCGATACCAACATGCATGCTGCTATCAGCGAGATTGACATCAAGAACTTTCCAAGGACGTGGAGGAACATGCGCATTTTCAAGGTACGTCCTAATACAAGCTACTACGACTACCATATCATGTTGACAATCCTGTCGCGTAGAAAACACCCAGCCCTGATCCGCGACACCATATCTTGAGGCGTCGCGGCATCATCGACTCACCGACATCGCACATACGATCCTTCGTAATCTCCACGAACGAATCCACGACTATCTCGTGGAACACCCTTCGACACCCTCCATCTTTTTCCTCAGCCTCTCCGTCGTCTAATCGACCCACGGCTCCAACGGTGCCTACGTACTCGTAGGTGGTGGTAGTCAGGGGTAGTCGGTCGTTGTTTGTCGAGAGAGAGAGGCTAGTCGTCATGTTCTCCATTCTAAATTTGGTCCGTCTTCAGCCAGCGTCGGGGCTCGCAGTACCTATGCCGTAACGACGACGGTGCTAGGGAGGGATGCTCGGTGATTGCGAGTGGTAGATAAAAGGGATGGCACTCGTGTTGTGATCAGAGCGGGCGCGCGTAGCCTGCGACTGCGATTTATGACAAACCTGGTCTGCTGGTAAGCCATCCACTCGGCTCACGATGAACGTCTACCTACTAACTGACAATTCAGATGCTGTCCACGGCGTAAGGGCGGAGGTCCAAGCTGGTAAGCACGATGAGTGTTGGTGGGAGACGAGGGACGGCACGAGCGTGGGCGATCAGGAAAGGCAGCATATTCGTCGTCGATCTAGCCGACTGCATGCTGGCGGTGCGGTGGCTGGTAGATCAGTGGTTAGCTCTTGGTCTTCGAGTGAAAGGTGAGTCAACGCACCTCGGGGCCATTGTGCAACCCCTGACCTCATTCTTTCCTTAGATCCCTCACAATATCTACAACCACGTTAAGCCACCTCCATAGTCGTCGAGTCCGCTGTCAAACCGCCACACACACACACTGCAACTGGGGGAGAAGGGAGACGGCGATCGAATGTATGGGAGGTCAAAAGGCAAGCATTCACCTACCATGAGTACCAGAAGGTCGTCCCCACTATATCAACGACTAGACTGTCGTGGTGGATGCAATGTCAATGATGTGGCCGACTTGCAACGAAATAAACGTCGCCGCACTCGCTCAAGCTCGCTCCGTGGATCTATGGGTAGCAAGAGATTTAGTCAGACGCAATGCCGACGAACCCAAGGTCAGTGCGCTCACCTCTATCGTATTCGTCTCTCAAGCAACTCCCCTTCAGCTACAAGACTTTGATCAACGTCGTCTGTGAGCGCAGGCGATACTCGTGCTCAATGTACACACCTCAGATACAACGGCGCCCCCCATGTCAACGACGTCGACAGGTGGGATACTCGTGCTCAATGTACACACCTCAGATACAACGGCGCCCCCCATGTCAACGACGTCGACAGGTGGACATCGAGAAAAAGCGACAACGAAGAGCGAGAGCGAAAGGAAGTCCCGGGCTTGGTGCGTCACTAAAAAGCGGCTGCAACCGACTCAGTCAACATGGCGACAGCGACGACAATGTGATACGTACAGCCACGTCACTTCTAGGAGACTCCGTATCAGGGTGCAGTCGGTATTCTGATGATGCGGACACTGCAATTGGGACAAGGTAGGGACGGCGGTGAGCATGGGTGGTCAGGGAGGGAGGCATACGACATACCAAACACGACGTTCGGTCTGTTCAGCAGGGCGTCGTCCCCACCCTCAACCACATCACGCTCTAATCGACTTCTGGTGATGCGGACGCTGCAAGCGGGAGAAGGGAAGGGCGGCAATGAGCATGGGATGGGTCGTCAGGGAGCGAGGCATATGTATGGGACATACCAAGGACGACGTTCTGGGTGTCAGTCTACGTCAACAATCGGGTTGTCAGTGAGTGCAAGAGATATCGATTCTACGGATAGACTTACAATGGACGACAGCGCTGGCGACGTGCGAGGGGGCCAAAGAGTGACAAAGGCGACTCGGAAGGCCGTCTCAAGGACGCAGGCAGTGTTCGTGGCGGACACGGTTCCCTACCAAAAAGGGATCCCATCCCGACTCTGCGAAGGAGAAGAGAGGGGTGGTCAGAGAAGGGAGACATAGATCTGGTGATGCGGACGCTGCAAGCGGGGAAGGACGGCAATGAGCATGGGTGGTCAGCGAGTGAGGCATATGCATGGGACTTACCAAGGACGACGTTCTGGGTGTCAGTCTACGCAAACGATTGGGTTGTCAGTGAGTGCAAGTGATATTGATTCAACGGCTAGACTTACAATGGACTCGACAGCGCTGGCAACGTGCGAGGCGACTCCGCATCGTGGAAGGCCGTCTCAAGGGCGCAGTCAGTGTTCGTGGCGATGCAGACACGGTTCCCTACCAGAAAGGCATCCTATAGGAGAAGGGAGGGACGTGCATGAGCATGCGTGGTCAGGGAAGGGAGACATAGACTTACCGAGGGCGGTGTTCAGTAGGATGAAAGTCTAGGAGCACAACGGGGTTGTCAGTGAGTGCAAGCCGCGTCGGTATTGTGGTTGGACTTACAGCGAACTCGACAGTGCTGCCGACATGGAAGGGGTCGAAAGGTGGAGAGACAGCGGAGACAACGATGGAGAGCGAAGGAGGAGGAGAGAAATGGGAGGGAAGGAAGGATGTTGGAAATTTAATATGGTACGGCTGGTTCTTATACCGAAAGCCCACCCTGTGTAAATACTGGTCAGTGTGCAAGATCTTGCTTCGAATGCAAGTGGCGTTTAAACAATTCGGGCCCTGCAAGGGGGGAAATGACAACATCGGGTAAAGTTGAACATGGCCGATTCGGTACTACCGCTCTCCCTCGTGCTCGAAATCGATGCCCCTCTTCTCTCTGGTGCTCTTGAAGACTGCCGTCTCATAGAACTGATCTGTACGAGGAAGACAAAATTGAATTTTCAGATGTTTTCATGGATCCAAACTATGTGGAAATGGCGGAATAGGCCAAACGACGCGAAACGACTTTCTGCTTGACCCAACACCCTATCCCCAGAAACTCGCACACGACTCTACGGGTACATCTCCCAATACTAGTGACGTGATGGAACCCCATGGAATATCTTTGGAATAGGCGGCTTTACGAATGAACGGGAAACCACGGGGACCTACAGATGGCTATTCAGTTGGATCTATGCTCGCTCTTGCAGTTCTTCCATGTACCTTCCTCCGTCAGCCTTAGCGGCCCCTAAGCCCTGCAAGATCATGTCGGAGAGTTCCGCGCTCGAAGAAGGCTACGATCCAGTTTTCCAAGCGTTTGAATCGGTGCACTTTGAAGGATGGAGGATTCGGGTGTGTACCATCGTTACCTTCCTATTACCATAGTTCACCGACATTTTCAACTTTCGATAGTCCAATATGAGGGCTGATCCATACGGCACTTTTCCCAGTGTCATATCCTGAGCGCTATTCTGAATCGTGCAGTTTCGTGCAGATCTCCGGAAGGACAGGGAAGTAGGTCAGTGGACCCACCAGCTCTTACCAAACTTCGGAAATTCTTTCGCCACAAAGTCATCAAGGGAAGCGAACAGACCCAGGCGTCGGGTACTCAGGGTCATATAAGAAAAGATGGCCGTTGGAAACAGGAGAGAAGTGAGATGGGGGGAAGGGGGAAGGGAGCCTTCCGGACACAGGACAGAAGTTGGGGGTCAAACCGCCTGCGTCGTCTTGAAACTTTGTGAGTCCGGTACTCCCTCTAATGCCTCGGCTAATAACATGTAGAGACCTCAGTCTGCGCTTTGGAAGCGATTCGGCGGGTGAATATGTTAAATGAAGAAGAGTGGAATGATATAGGTGCGACATTCATTTCCAAATGTTTTCCGAGTACTGCGACGATGGCTCAATGTTATACGGTATGTCACAGGGCTACTGAGCGTCTCAGAAGTATCTGGAACCACGCAGATTCGTACAGATCTTACGGTTGAAGGGAACGGGGCGATGGCAGGTAAGTGGAACCAATAACCTACTTTCAAAAACTTGGTATATTCTTGCGCTAGCTAACTAATTACCCGACGCGAGTAGATCCCAATGAGCGGTACTCAGGGACATATGAGGAAAGAACGCCGTTGACAGACGAGACGGTGGCGAATCGGGGATGGGAGAATGGGGACGTTGAATACCTTTCACTTTTCGATCTATGCTTCTACTTACCTTTCTCTTTGTCAATTAGTCAAACTGTAATGACTCCCACCTAATTCACGCTATCTATCTCGTCTACGAGACGGTTGCGAATCGGGGATGGGAGAACGGGGACATTGAATACCTTTCACTCTTCAAACTATGCTTCTACTTACCTTTCTCTTTGTCAATTAGTCGAACTGCAATGACTCCCACTTGACTCACGCTATTTATCTTGTTTGAAACCGTTGATATGTACCGCTTGAACGGGGTGAGGTGTTGCGAATGTGAATGCGCCACACTGGCACTTTGGTCAAGTACGAATAAAGATTGTGCATCGAGATCTTCTGTAAGGAATTACAGGATGGTACGGAGCCTAATTACTGAATAAAAAGAGTATATCTATGATCCTGAACTGCGTTCGCCAGTGGTTTGTGAGAGGACAAGTGGTAACTGGAATACATGGTGCGCATTCTGAATTGTAACTCCCAGCGTCCTAACTCTCCCTTCTCTCTTGGTTCTCTCCGCTCATTCATTAGACGAGTATCTAGTACACAATGCTTATGAGTATTCTGTACTGCTCCGTATCACAATATTGCGAATCAGGAGACAACGGTTATATGTAATTTATGGAATTCACTTACAAATATGTGATCATTTCCGAGCCGCAACTCGATTTATTCCTCTTTTCTTGGGCTCAAAGACCGTGTTGAGCGTCGCACAGCTCATCCAGTTTGCTCACTGCCTCTCTGCTCATAGTAGATACCGTCCCCTTATTTGAAGAGCCGTGATGTGCGAGTATGGCAAAGATCACCTTGCGCTGCGCCGCGTTTTGGCAATCCGGGCAATGTCAACCATCACTCTTTGGATCAAGTTCCAGCCCGTAATCAAAACGAATTCAAAACAGCCCTTCTCACGATGTAAGTCGGAAAAAACAATATATTCAAGCATAACACTGAGCTATATACAACAGATGTTCATGACACTAAAAGGAATGAGATAGGAAGGAGAAAGAACAATCGTAACGTTTGGTGAGGCAAAGCCTCGTATATCACTCACCTTGTTCTGCGACGTGGCATTCATTTCCGAGCACCACCGTCTCTCAATAGCCATTTCTGCAATTGGGATGTCTTTTGAATCTGCGGGCGCTTAGCGTTGTCAGCAACGAAACGACACATCATCAAGCAATATACTCACTATGAAGAGCCAAATGTTAACTCGTCAATTTCCTCACATGCTCAATCTTTCAACGTGATTCATTCGCAAACACCAACGTGCACCGACAACGATCATTGGTCGTCGGCATTTTAGTCGTGATAGGTCGTCAAGCAACTATGAACGCTATTGAAAGGGTCATGTCCGACGCCCTAGCCCACATAAAGCAAGAGCTGCCTTGAACATATCGTCGTCGTCGACACCTTTCGGTAGCGTTGTCGCGCCACCACCGCCTTCTCCTGGCACCCATCGCGCATCACCTTTGCCCCAAGTGCTGGGCGGCGTAATGGCCTCGTGGTCCTCCTCGTCCGTCAGGTCTACATCCATGGAACCTCCTCCCACCCTCAAGCGTTCGCTGCTGGTGCTGGTATGACTGTGTTCCCGATGGAGAGTCCGACTTGCACCACCTCCTCGGGAAGATGACGAGAAACCAGTCAGCGACAAAAGCGACACGTCACAGCCAATATACTCACTATGGAGCGCCGAACTAAGCCGCTGGGTGAAGAAGTATGGTGAACAATGAGCTCTAACTTGTCAAGTACGGATGTACTCACTCTTTCCATAGGGGCACGCGAAGTAAAGGAGAAGGGTTTTCAGAATAGCAGGGAGAGAGTCAGTATTGTGAAGCTCAATGTACACCATGCTTTGCTCACCAGCCCAGTCCCTAGGAGCCTGTCCGCACCCCGCACTGTTGAAATGTTACACACCAGGGGGGTTGGATAGAGACATCGTCGAAAGCCGTCACTGGAGATTGAGGGAGAAGAAAGGTCAGTGTTGGGAAGCTCGACGTCAAACGTGTGCGACTCACCATGCCCATTCCTAGGCGCTTGTCTGGATGTAAGGCGGCTCACGCGTATGAATGGGGTAGTTTGTAAAAATCTCCAGCGGGTAAACAGCTTTGACCTTGCTGGCACATAGATCCACCCTTACCAGATGCCTCAAACAGCTGTCACTTGACCCTGGCGGAGAGTAAACATATTATTCTTCTCGGCCGCAATGGACATGGAAGCAGGGATGACTGATTTAATTCTGTGCCGTCTTGACCGCCAGCAGACTATCCAGAGTACAAATTACAAAGCTGCCAAGGTCAGTAGAAAAGAGGGAAGTTGGGAAATAATGAAATGAACGGATGAATCAAACCGAGGCTGAATATTGTGATGCTTAGAGGCCCCCTATCCTATTCTGTAAACTAACGGGGATGAACAGAGTGTTGCGATAAGTAACTACTTGAGAACAAAACAGCCGAAGCGCTAGCGTATTCCCTGCAAATTCCCTGGGTCCAGAGTCACGGAAGCGAGGAAACCTATGACAAAGACTGCGGAAGCGGCCGCCAGCTTTGGCGCTGGTGAAGTATAAAGAATAGCATTTTCCGTCCACACCACCATCCCTCACTTGCCACTTCATGCCGATACTATGCAACTCCTTCTTCTTGTGTTGTCGTTTACCGACCCATAATCATCCTTCAATGTGACTTGCCATTCCAACACAATATTTGGAGTTCCGGGAAACCTGTTCACACTGTGTAAGCATTGTTCATTGCTCATCGTCTAAAGTGTAACTGTTGACACAATTGTAGGTGTTTTCATGTCTGTTTTTCCGAGGTTTCGGCCGCGCGGCGAGCGCCATCCACATTCAAGCTCATTTTTGTTTCCCTCGGTCATCGGACTACATTGGTATGGAAGGAGGGAGGAGCAGTGCAACGCACTGCGACGACTGAGGCAAGTCTAATAATATATGAGAGGTTTTGTAATGTCACTAATCAATGCACACATAGATACACCCCCATCTCACCATACCCCCCGTGCAACGGCTTAGAAAATTGATATTTGGACCTCCGGGGAACATTGTCACCTTGCAGTGAGTACCACAACTACCCTCTGTCTTGTTGTGTCATTTTCAACGCAAATCCAGGCTCAATTTTTCGACATTTCGGCCGCGCGGCGAGCGCCTTACAAGTTCGTACTAAATTTCGTTCTCAATAACACCGGTGTTGGAGGAGGGAGGAGCAGCGCAGAGCGCTGTGACGACTCAAGTCTGAAGATCAAGTGTGTACATCCACACATTTCTACCTTACAGTTACTAATTATGCCACGTAGTACATCTCACCTCGACCTTTTTACATCCAACGACTACTCGGCACCACCTCTATATGACATTGAGTGCCCCGAGACGACATATTGGAATCCGGCAAACGCTGCCGCAACGAGACGGCACCTCTCTCAACATGCCAAACTCTCATTAGGTGTACCGTACTTGGTGCGTTGTACACACCCCGAGACGACGTATCAAAATCCGGCAAGACTTGCTGCGGTCTTAGGGTCAACTACACGGTGTGCGTGATGTGTCTACCTACTTGTTGGTGCTGTGCAAGTCCCAGGCGATGTAACGACTTCCGGCAAATGCCGTCGCAACAAGGCGGCACCTTGATCGACATGTTGACCCCTCCATTGGATGTTACTCTACATGCCCGAGACAACGTATCAATTTCCCGCCATCGCTGTGGCGCCGAAGGCGGCACTTGTATATGTTATCTGGTAAGTAAACGCCTTCTTTCTTGCTTCACAATTTTACTTACAAGTTGTTACACATGTCAGGTTCTATCAACTTCCCGTGATCGTCTCAAGACCACATATCGAGTTCCCGCCACCAACATATCAACATCCCGCTCTTGCTCTTGTGGTGGTGCTGTCACGCATACCCCGAGACGATGTATCGACGTCCGGCAGTCGCTTCTACACAAACGCGGCACTTGGATAACACCGTCGTCATACCGGTGATTGCATAATACCTTGAGCAAACACAACTCTCCGTGAAATATCGCCGTCGTATATGCATTATTGTCCCTCCATCGCTATCACACAAAGTCAATAGCCGTGCCATCGTACATACCTCGAGGCAACGTATCGACGTCCGGTGATCATGGCCACACGACGGCGGCAGCCGTCGTGCATACCTTGAGCCGGTTCAACACACACTTACCCATGATAGGCCCAAGACGACGTATCGACTTCCGGCGATCACTGTTGGGTGTTACGGTACGGCAGGACTGGGGACATGGAATTGAGGTAAGCATCTGTTTATCAGACAGGCTTTGACACATTACTAACGGTTCTTGCTCCGAAATCAAGTTCTACTTGGACCTGTCCTAACATAATGCCCCAAGACGATATATCGACTTCCCGCGATTGCCGGTGCAAGAAGCGATCTGTTGACGAAGACGGCACTTTGACATGGCTCGGAGGTATGCATATCTCGATCCATACTTGTATAGAGAAGTTACTCACGATTCTGGCCATTGTAGGATCTTTCTTGTGGGCAATGTATCGAGTTCCCGCCATCGTACACACTTGGGAGACGACGTCTTGGTTTGCCGACATCACTTTCACACAGATAACAAAGAGGTAAGCAGTTGTGTCGTAGTCGTTTTGAGAGCTTACTTATAAGTTGTGGTAATCGTAGCCAACCTCTTGCCGACACGACACATCAACTCCCCGCGATTGCCGTCACACGAAGACGATAGCTGTGCCGTCATAGTCGCTGTGATTGCCGTTGACAAAGGTAAGCATCTGTCTATAATGATGATTTGACACATTACTTACTATTCTCGCCGCGAAAACAGGTTCTCTCCTATGTACACCGCTGTCGTACGGAACAAGACAATGTCGAACGAGGTCAGTCCAATTAACATTGTATCAGGGTCCTTACTGACACCTTGTTGATAGCAACTTGGCCACGAGACGACAGGTATCGAGATCAAGCACAAAACCTAGGGTGCCCTTGTGCGAGCCCCCGAGAAGACGGCACAACAAGAGTGTCACGCTACTACGACCTACGACCCAACGAAGCATCGGGTCATCGACGTAGGGCAGAGCAAACCTTTGGGGAGGGAGAAGTGTTGAGGGAGGGGTGGCTACAACTAATCATGGGGAGAGCCCACTTGTCCTTACCTTCGGGTAGGGAGAAGTGCTGCTCTTTCGGTTTTTACAAGGAGGGATGGGTCACGTCTACGTATCAAATTTCGTGTTTTTTCTCATAACATGCAGTGGACTTGTCATTTTTATTGTACTTTAGACATAGAGCGGACTTGTAACTCTTGTAGACATAGAATGGACTTGTGATTGTCGTCGTAACTAGAATGGGCCTTGTTTTATTGACGTGCTGCCCGCCTGCGCCGCGGGCGCGCATGACTTCGAGTTTGATGTCGTCCATTGAGAAGAGGTCGTCGTCGTGCGCTTCTGTTTCTTCCACCAGAGGAAGGACCTGTTTTATGTCATTTAAAAATGTTTGTGGAAAGGATGTGGGGAGCTTACGACGATAGCGACGGTGCTGGTGTGCGTTCTCCCGCTCGTTTCAGTGGCGGGTACGCGTTGAACACGGTGCACCCCACTCTCCCACCTCAGCGCGTCGTACACGCCCTGTCCTTTGATTTCGACGATAGCATCCTTGATACCCCCGGCGTCCGTCGCATTCTTCCCCACCACCGTCGCCTTCCAATCCGCATCACTCGCAAGGCGCTGATACATCCTCAACAAATCACTCAAAAACAAACTCGACTCCGAGCCGCCCACGCCCGACTTGAGCTCCATGAGCGCGGAGAGGTGGCGTGTCGGCGAGGGCGGTACGAGGAGTGCGGGGAAGGTGGTGTGGAGGGTGTCTGTGAGGGAGTTGGAGAGGGAGTGGAATTCGTCGGAGGCGAGGGAGCGCATGGTGGGGTCGGGGTCGTTGAGGAGGGGGGCGGTTTGTTCGAGGAGGTGGCGGGTGTGGGTCCAGGTGTCCCATGCTGTTTGGAGGGGCTCGGATTCTTTGAGTTGTTTGAGGTACGCTATGTCTTCGGGCGTCGACATCTCCTCCGAGATCTACAGGCTAGTTAGTAGTGTACAGACAGAGAGAAGGGGGAGACAAACGCGGGAGTGGATGATAGCGCGCTCATCGATGCGTTTTTTGACGATGCGGATGAGGCGGGAGTGGTCTGCTTCCAGGAGCTTGACGGCGTCGATCGTCGGTTTGGCGAGCGCCGCGAACGTGCGGTGCCACAACATAAGCAGGAGGGAAGAGAGAGGGTTGTTTGGCTTGGTGGCGGGCGACAAACATTTGCATGTCATGCCAGTCGTGCTTTCCGTGGAGTGCACAGACTGACCTTGATGAACTCGACACTCGCGTTCTTCCTCGCCGCTTTGGCCGGGGACGATGATGACGGCAACCTCCCTCCTGGCTCGCCTCCTACTCGTAAGTCCCACCCTACTCTCGCTGGATGACGGTGCTTATATGGTGGACAGTGAAATTCGAGGGACCGTGGTTCACTACGCAGCTCACAATCTCTGCGACCATAGGCGTCACCTCCTTCCTCCTCTTCTCGTACTGTCGCACACGATGGCCGCTCCTCTTTGCCCCGCGTACGAAACTCAAAGGTGTGCTTTTTCTTTTCTTTTTGAGTGGTGTGTAGAGACTGATGCATGGTGTAGGCTTCTCGCCGCACGAGGCCCACGCGCACCTGGCGTTCTTTGGCTGGATTATGCCTACGATTAGGACGTCAGAGTTCACCGTTCTCCAAATCGTCGGTCTAGACGCAGCTGTCGTGAGTCCTCTTTCTTTATGCTCGTGCATGCATAAGTAATGATGTGATTAGTTGTTGAATTTCTTCAAAATGTCTTTCTATCTGTTCTCCGTCTGTTCGCTATTCGCCATAACCATTCTCATGCCTTTGAACTGGAAGGTGTGTACATCCTCTCTTTCAACACTCAACTCTCATTTCTTCGCGTGCAGCACAACAAAGACCTCGACGACGACGACGACTGGCCCGGCGACGGCGACAGCGACCAAGACTGGCCCTCCCTCCTTCCCCGCACCTTCACCGACCCCGGCCCCTCAACCAACCACACCAGTCCAGGCGGCCCAGACTGGCTCGACCTCATCTCCGACGCCAACTCCTACCTCTCCGTCCACCTCATCTTCACCTACCTCTTCACCCTCCTCGCCCTCTACTTCATCTACAAGAACTACCGCCGCTTCATCCGCTCGCGCCAGTTATTTTCGTTGGAGCTCGTGCACTCCATCCCCGCACGGACGGTGCTGGTGAGCAATCTCCCGAATCACCTCCAAGGGGAGAGGACGCTGGCGGAGTATTTCGAGAATATGGGGATGGCGGTGGAGAGCGTGACGGTCTGCCGTGAGGTCGGCGCTCTCAAAACTCTCCTTGACAGACGCACCACTGCGCTCCTTGAGCTGGAGAGTGCGTGGGTGAGCTATGTGGGCAATCCCAGCACGGTGGAGGAATACGATCCGGAGGGGAACGGCCCGCAGCTCCTTGTCGACACGGATGTGGAAAATGGGCAGGGGCAGAATAGGCTGGTGGTGCCGCATCGGAAGAGGCCGACGTTGAGGACGGGGTGGTTCAAGCCTAAAGTCGACGCGTTGGAGTATTTGGAGGCGAAGTTTAAGGAGGCGGATGAGCTGGTTAAGAAGAAGAGGAGGGGGAAGTTTAGGTCGACCCGGGCTGCGTTCGTTACTTTTGAGAAGATGTCCTCCGCCGTGCGTCCCCCTTCCTCTCTTGTTTCCCAAAACTAACACTAGAATAACCTAAAGCAAATCGCAGTCCAAGTCGCGCACGCCCCCAACCCCTCCCAAATCCTCACCCTCCCCGCCCCCGAACCGCGCGACATCGTCTGGTCCAACATGGCCCCCTCCCCCCTCTCCCTCCAATTCCGCGACGCCTTCGCCCTCTGCACCATGGCCCTCCTCCTCTTCTTCTGGTTCTTCCCGATCACGGCGCTGGCGGGGCTGCTGAGCTACAAGGAGGTGAAGAAGGCGATGCCGTGGTTGGGGAGGATTATTGATCGGAGGGAGGGCGTTAGGGCGGTGGTGCAGAATTCGTTGCCGAGTGTGGCGATGGTTACGTTGAATGCGATGTTGCCGTTTTTTTTGGAGGGTAAGTGGGATGCTTGCTTGTGGATTGGATTTTGGTACTTATATCTCCTTGGTTGCAGCTTTGACTTATGTGCAGGGATATCGAGCACGGAGTTGGGTCGAATATTCCTTACTCAAAAAGTACGCTCGCTCTCGCCCACCTTCTCTCTCTCTCACCCTTCTCCCCCCTCTCTTCTCCTTCGCTAATCAATCCCGCAAAGATACTTCCTCTTCCTCCTCATCAACGTCGTCTTCATCTTCCTCCTCGCAACAACCTACTGGCAACTCGTCTACGACCTCGCCAACTCCCCCGCCAAAGTGCCCGAGAAACTCGCGCAATCTCTACAAGCCGGTCGTGCGAGGTATGTTTTTTCTTTCGTTTTCCGTTTCGTTTTCGTTTTTTTTGGGGTCTGATTTGACGGTGCTGGTGCGTTGCGGCGGGACAGGCATTTCTTCTTGTCGTATGTGATCCTCCAAGGTGTGGGTATCATGCCTTTGCAACTGCTCAATCTGGGCGTTATCATCCCGCGCGTGTTCTACCGCATGTTCTACACCCGCACCCCGCGAGGTCAGCTTGCTTTCCTTCCTTGTATACCTTGGGCGTGAATCTCATTATATGACAGATTTCGCGGAGCTGAATGCGCCCCCGATGATTAATTATGGTGTCGTGTACCCGCAGGCGATATTGATGTTCGTGATCACGATGCTGTACAGCGTCGTGCAGCCTTTGATCGTCATATTCGGGGCTATTTATTTCGGGATGGGGTATATGGTGTACAAGTACAAACTCCTCTTCGGTCCGTCTCCTCTATCCTCTTAACTTGTTGAGTGTTGACTAAACTAAATGACCGCGCAGTGTTCTACAAACCCTACGAATCGCAAGGCCAAGCCTGGCCCATCACCTTCATCCGCCTCATCTGGGGCGTCGTCATCTTCCTCCTCTTCATGATCGGCATCTTCACCCTGCGCAAGTCGTACGTCCTCTCCTCCCTCCTTGTGCCGCTGCTCGCGGGCACGGTGGCGTGGTCGTGGTATGTGGACAAGGAGCTGAGGCCGCTGAGCAAGTATGTGGGGTTGAGCTCGGTGTTTGAGGTGCAGAGGGGGGAGGAGACGGCGGATGTGACGCGGTTGAGGGCGGGGCATCCGGTGACGTGGTCGCAGAGGTGGGTTGGGTTTTTTTTTGTTTGGGAGGAGGAGGGTACTTATTGATGGTGATGGGGTTTTTTTTTTATCTAGTAATTTGAATAGGAGGAGGTATGCGCAGAATGATGATACGTTGTATGTCGCTCCTGAAGACGAGCGGACGGATTATGTGCGTTGTTTTCATTCTCTTTCTCAATTGAATAGTCACTGACGAACGATGTTATTCTTTCTAGTCGCAACCGCCCATGGCCAACTGGTATAGCGGAGTCCTCAAGTCCGTTCTTCCCCTCCATCATCCAATGTATCTCATTCATCCATTATTTATAGCACCGGCAAACGGCGGTACGGACACCCAGCCCTCAACGGCGTCCTCCCCGAACCCTGGCTCCCCCTCAAGAAAGGCCAAAGCCTCGTCAACAACGACCGCAGCACCAACAACAACGCGCGCCCGCAAAAAGACTCGGACCAAGCCGTCGTCCTCACACTGCGCAAGCGGTACAGCGTCGCGGGCCGTCGGGCACAGGGCACGCGGCAGCCATCCCAGGACAGCCGACGCGAGTCGACCGCTGGTGGGCCCAGTGGGAATGGGCTCGGGCGGGGGTTGGGGGCGGGGGCGGAGGGGGGTGTGGACACGCCGGTGGATGTGGGGAACCCGTGGGATGATAGCAATATCACCAGGTCGAGCGCGAGGAGGCAGGGCGGCACGCTGAGTCATCGGTTGAGCTACGATCATGCGTCGGGGGTGATTATGCTGCCCGATGATGGGGAGTGGTTGGCGGAGGAGGAGGAGGAGGAGGAGGAGGAGGTGGATAGTGATGAGGTGGATTATGGGACGGAGGGGGGGCTGGAGCAGTCGGTTACGGAGTCGATGGTGGGGGAGAGGGAGGGTGATGCGGGTGCGGGGGTGGCGTCGCCGACGGGGGGAGGGGCGGGGGCGGCTCCGGGGAGTAGTAGGACGTCGAGGTATGGGACGTACTTCCATCATCCGGAGAGGAGGAGGCAGCCGATTCCGGGGGCGTTTCCTGGGAGGTGATGAGGTGATGATGCGAGGGTTGTTGTCTATTCTTATTTCTTGTCCGGCTTTCTTTGGCTTACGTTCGTGATTGGCTTCGTCTCCGTCTTTTTTGTTATGTTTCTGTTTCGTTTCTTGCATGCACGCGCTCTCATTCATACCCACTTCTCGATTTCGCATTTCGCATTTCGCATTTTCTTTCCTCATAATTGTATCATGATAATATTTTATTTATAGCATTACATTACATACATACATTACAGTAGTACACCGACCGCACTTCGTTTTTCTTTTTCTTGTCTCTCAACTCTCAAATATACATGCCATGCCGCCCTCTTTGATTTCTGTGCGTCGTTTGACTTTTGCTTTTGCTGTCGGTGGTGCGGGAGATGGTTTCCCAGTTGCGCGTTATATCTTCGTTGAGGGCTCCGAAGAGGGTTGGTTTGGTGTGAGGGGATGAGAGGAGTGTATTGAAATCTGATTTCTTGTCTGACTTCGTCTTTTGGCTTCGTCTTCGTCTTCTTGTTATGTACATTGCAAGCGCGCACTTTTCCCATGTCCCCATAGTTGTATCATGTTATGATATTTCACAGCATTACTTACATTACAGTAGTACACCGACCGCTTCTTCTCAAATATACATGCCGCCGTCTCCAATCTCCGTGCGTCGTTTAACTGGATTCTGTGATCGGTGCTGCGGGAGAAGTTCCCAGGTGCGCGTTATCTTTTCGTTGACAGCCCCGAAGAGCAATGTTTGGGCAGCGTCCATGAGGTCGGCCGGCCATTTGGCAGCGTCGCGGGCGGGGCGGGAGATGTTGTTGGGCGCGATGTGCTTTGGGGCCGGACGCGGGATGTGCGGGGATGGGAGGAGGATTAGTGTCCCATCCATTGGGCGGGTGCTGGCGATGGTGAGGAAGGAGGAGCTGACGGTTTGGATGAGGTTTGGAGGGGCGAATAGTTTCGCATTGGAGTCCTGATGATAGAGCTTGTTGTTGGTATAGTGATGAGAAAAGGTGAGCTTTTGGGCTTACTAGGAAATCGGTGTTCTCAAAGGTGGTCAGGTAGCGCAGTGGTGCTTCGTGGAATGGGACTGCCTGGTCGGTGGCGTAGGAGGGCACTGGGTACGAGTCCAAGATGGAGATACTGAGTGAACCCCTTGAGTTATACTTCCACAGTGCAGAGTCGGGAATATATCAAGTACCTGCTGGGCTGCAAGGCGTCGATGACGCGTTCGGCGAATGGGTGCATCGCGAAGAGGGGTAACCCCGTGTACCCTTCCAAGATCATCACAATCGAGTTCGTCCACGGCCTGAGGTGCACAGATCCTATCTTCTCGCTCGTCAGCTCGTCCTCGCTCACTTTCGTTGGCAGCAACCCACTTCTACGCCGTTTACTGACACTACTCCGTCCGCGTCCTCGCCCTCGCCCTCGTCCTCGTCCCCATGCCCGAGCCCGAGCCCCATAGGGACACCCTTCGCCCAGTAGCTGCCGGCATCACCTGAGACGACGATGAGTCTGCAGCGTTTTGGGAAGTCGCCGACGACGACGATGTCGAGTGTGGTATCTTCCGCGATGGTGTTGACGCGCAGGGGGTTGATTTCGTCCTCTTCTTCGTCGGATTCGATGGCGTAGCGCGGGGGGACTGTGTCGGAGAGGGGATCAATATCCTAGATGAACAGAATCAACTGGAAGCTATTGGTCATGTAGACATGACTTACCATTCTTTACTGTCGAGGAAAGTTGAAGGTTCCTCGCGTAATAATCTTACAGATTAGCAGGCTCCTAAAACCAGTCTCTCGTATCGAGAGTTTCATCTGAGGGGAGAGATAGTTGAGCATCCGAGAAAGTGGCTGTGTTTGATCAATTAACCAAACAAATAAACTTTAAGAGGTCGGAACTCTCGATAGAGAGGCTGGCACAATATGTTAGGCCGAGATGTCCGAGGCTGTGATATACGTTACTGTCACCAGTCAGGTGGTATCATGTGCTCAGACGCGTTACTTCCTCAATGTCACTTCCGATTATGATTGGTAGATAACCATTTACAAAACGGCACTCATTCAATTAACACTCGCCAATCATTGACATCGTTGACATGCAGCCTCAAGATGTAGAGGACGACTCCGCTTCATCACGCGTATGGTCTGTCAAAGAAATACAAGACCTCGTTCAGCGAGTTTTCAAGAAAAGGCCATGTTGGTTTCAGATCAAGGTCGCCCTCGCGCTACATACAGGCAAAGATGTAGTGGCCTGCGCACCAACTGGCGCCGGAAAGACTCTTTCATTCTGGATACCACTTCTTATGGCGCTCGAAGAAGGAAAAGACAAGCTAACATTTGTAGTGACACCTTTGAATCTACTTGGGAAGCAGAACATAGACTCCTTGGCAGAGGCGGGGCTCATTGGGATTGCCGTGAGCAGTGAAAATAATAACCTACAAACATTCAAGGTGAGTTTTCTCTAAAAACGGGCATTCACAGACAATGACTGAACATACCTCATCGCAAGGACATCGAAAGAGGGAAGTATCGCGTTATAACGATCAACCCCGAAATCCTTATGAATAACCCACATACCGATGTCTTGTTCAAGAAGCCAAACTTTACCAAGAAGATTTTAAACTTCATTTTTGACGAAGCTCACTGTATCAGTCAATGGGGATCATTTCGAAATGAATATCGTAACATCGGGGCATTGCGATACCTCTTACCAAGCTCAGTATCGTTCTATGTTCCATCAGCAACCCTTCCGCACACTATCCTTCTTGATATCACCACAATCCTGCGATTAAGGCCCAACCGCACGGAGCACATCATATGCTCAAATGATCGACCAGAGATAAGTCTGGTGGTACGTGGGTTGACATTTCCAGCAAATAGCTTCAAGGATTTGGATTTCCTTATCCCCCAAGGGTTCAGCGAGGGCGACACACCACCAGATCGCTTTTTGATCTTCTTTGACAATCGAATCGAAGCCGAAAAAGCATGCGTTTACCTGGCTTCACGGTTACCGCCCACGCCGAGGAACAAGATCAAATGGTTCCACTCACTGAACACAGGACAATATCGGGTGGAAGAATTGGAGAACATGAGGAACAATGAAATTTGGGGATTTTGCTGCACAGATTCCTTCGGAATGGTAAGTACATTTCCAAATCTGAATGAAACCTCGACTGACATACCGTATAGGGAATGGATATTCCTGGAATCAAACTTGTTATCCAATGGAAGGCAACATGTACTTTATGCACCCTCTGGCAACGGTTCGGCCGTGCTGCACGCGGTCAAGGTGAAAACGCGACTGCGATCCTATTTGTTGAGAAGAAAGATACCGACGACGAACGCGCCCTCAAGGCTGAAAGAGAGGCCAATCGTAAGAAAAGGAAAGACGGCGAACGGATGAAACGAAAGGGGACTGACGATGTTGACGAGCCTCCTTCCAAACGCCCAGCTCTGGTAGACATCACCTCTGATCCTAATCGCGAACTTGACGTGGGGGCCGGCTCCAACGCAGATAGTGTCGGATCGAGCATATTAGAGAAAAGCAAACGTCGCGCACACTATGCGAAGCCGCAGCAGACAGCAAGACCCGCACAGGTTGTAGCATCGAGTGGGAAGGGGAAAGGTGTGGAGGTGGGAAGTGCGATGGACGATTTCATCAACACTCCGTGTGAGTTCCATTGCCGCCGCATTGTTCCCGAACGTCAGCTTCATTTTTGGTGGCGAATGACGTGTAGTTCTATGCTCTAGGCAGAACATCTTCTCGAATTGTAAACGCACGTTTTTGTAGATTTCAATCAAAGGTGATTCACTAATGACTCGGTGCTTGTGATGGTTCGAAGACTTTCCAGCATAAATGACCTCGAAAGAGCATCAGTATGCATAGGAGTTTCACATCTACGCTGACATACCTTTGTATACAGGTTATTATGCTCGACTTGCCAATCGATTGCTCGAAAATGGCCTTTCTTTCCAGTTGGATTGCAGAGGATATTCATCTGGACTGCATGCTTCAAGCCTGCTGGATAAACAAAGTGTACGTTCTCGAGATATCGTCGCATTTCTGTCGCATACTTATGCTTTCCACAGCCGATAAAGATATTGATCCATGGGACAAATAAGTCTTCAACACGCCCAATGTCGCCGTGATTCAGCGCATGCGACATCTCTTCATATAGAAGGAAATATTTCCTTCGGAGGATCGCATTTTCGTACTGTTGGTCCCTTTCCGTTTCTTCACGGGTACGTTGGCGGTTAACATTTTGTGAAGTTTCCCGTTCACGTCGAATGATGTTATAGGACATCTGCACAACTTCATCCCATGTCGGCTTCGACTCGGCCCAGTCATCCAGTGATCGATGCGCACGGTTTCTGTTTTCAGCTTCAATTCTCCACATGTCAAGATGTGTGACAATTCCTACATGCTGAATCACTTCATGCATTTGGCGGAAACCTGGCTTGGTGAGTATTTTACCTGTTTCCTTCGGCCGAATTTCACCAACAAAACTCATTAGCCCAGTGTCGTCAACTTGACTCTTCTTGTGGTTGATAAATATCCTCCAGATCGCATCAGCACATGCCATCTTGAGGTGGAATAACCCCATGACAAAGACCGTGAATTGCATACGACGCCACGGAGTTGTTTCGAGTGCTCGCGATTCCAACACGCTTCGAAGATGTTGACCGGTAAGAAGATCACCGAAAATCAGAATGACAGAATTGCTGATCGGTTGACATTTTTTGCCGTTAGAATCTCGTGGATCACCAATCTCAGTTTGTTGAAAAAAGCCATTCAGTGCTTCGACGTTTCCACCTGGGGTGCTTGGGCTGACGTCTATGGCCCGCAGCGGCCTTTGCGATGTCTTTATGATGGGTATTTCCTTGATTGCTTCGGGATCGCCAAGCTCTTTTCGGAAGGTACGAAAATACTCTGGGCCAAAGTTTACGAGGTCTGACCGATATTTCCAGGCATTGAATCGTTCGCGGCGATTGAGTCCTGATAGATGCAGTGGTGGCTCGGGGTAGATGTTCAACAAATCATAGTATGGAATGCGAGGCAAGTCTTGCATCTGTATATTGGGGTTGCGGTAATATTTTCGCCACAGAAAGTCGGAGCAGTCGAGGTCAGCACGGGTTATGCCATGATATAGCGGGAGCATCGTTCCTGAGGTGATGTGGACAAGGCTGTCCTGAGGTTTCTCGACTGTTGGTACTGTGTGTTTGAAGTCAATATCCAGGTTATCATATGCATACGAAACAAGGAAGCTCTCTCCCATATGACGCATCGCAATGTAGGCTTCTTGAGACAGGTGCACTACAGCGGCATTGACTGTACTCGAGGCAATCGACAAACCCATATGTGCCAGCAGCTCAGTAATTGTCTCTGGCGCATTGCATGAGTGTAGAAAGATGCCCACAACGCTCTGAAGGGCATTACAGTTCCTGTTTGTACTTTGCATCATAATGCTCATACAAACGGCCTTTTTCTGGAAGATACACCGTCATCAACGTATTTCGGGCATCGAGTTTCACGTACAATTGAAACCAAGACATTTTCTCGGTGCGCTTCTTGTTCAATGAAGTCCTCAGGTTCATCTTCATCCTCAGCCACCAATCTAACATGTGTTTCTCCAAATGCAGATTCATCTGCTAGTTCATCTGTATTCACGTCGCCCATATTAATATTGCCATCTCCCAACTCCTTTCCCTTGTCCGCATCATTGCCCTTTGATGCTCTTGCAGATCTTGGACCCTTAGGAACTCGACGGCGCTGATTGTTTGTCCCATTTGCCGAAAGAAGAATGCCCAAAAGCGCCCAAAGGTCTGGGGCTAATACCTCCATCCGAGCAGCAAGATCCTCAATATTGAAGGTAGTAAGTGCTTCCTCTGTCATCGTCGTGGCAGAGAGTTGAAAGCCACTCTCTTTTCGAGTAAGACATAATATTTGTGGCTGATATGTTTCTTGTATAGCAGTTTTATTTGCCCAAGCAATGACTGTGTCGCGTGCTCCTTCAGCTTCAAGAAAAATACGGAGGAGCGGGGTAACATCTTGCATTATAGAGGTTGCAGCAGGTTGGACTTTGTATGTTGAATGTGTCAAAATTGTCAGGAGGAGGTCTTTGAGAGAGATTTTGTGAACCTCTAGTGCTCGGAGGACTTCCTGGACTGCACCGTGGATGGAAGGCGTCATTGTATACTTATGAACATAATGTAATTTTTTTTTCAGACAACTATATAACGGCCTCGCCATTGCAAGTGCCACAGTCTGCCAGTGAAGGCCGGCTGATTATAAATCTGTGACCATTTGTGACCATTGAGCACATGTTTTGTGCATGACGTGTACATGATCTTTGGTGACAGCCTCGGACATCTCGGCCTAACATATTGTGCCAGCCTCTCTGTCGAGAGTTCAGCACTCTTAACATTTATTTGTTTGTAATATGATGGCAACGATGTTCTGGAATAAATATGTACAACTACCTTCCCCTCGGATGAAACTCTCGATACGAGAGGCTGGTTTTAGGAGCCTGACAGATTAGATGGACTTTTAGTTGCAGTAGCGTGTCCCTGTCCCTAACACGAGCAAATATACTATCGCGCTATTGATGCAGTTTCAAGGACAAGATCTATACCATTCATCCATCACGAAATCATCATGGTGAGAGTACTTTGTAATCCCCTGAAATGCTTTTATCCTGATGCAAGGTGGATCGCAGAGCGATAACGCAGGTAGGACGTGCATTCATCCTAGCGGACTACCGAACTTATTAACACGCTGCCGCAGAATACAAGGAGGCCTTCGCGCTTTTCGACAAGCGAGGAACCGGTGCTGTTCCAAGGGAGACGTTAGGAGATCTTTTACGCGCGTTGGGCCAAAACCCAACTCAGGCAGAGTGTGCTGACATCGTCGCCTCAGCACCACGCGATGGTACGCGTTCTCCTCTTCCAAGAGCAACTTCACGAGCTGAATGGGCTTTATCTATCGAATAGTGGATTATAAGACGTTCTTGTCCATCCTCAATCGCCCTGATGGGTTCAAACCCGCCGGAACACCAGGTGCGTGTATTGTTGAACCTTGAACGCGCTCGAGAGGCAGAGGGTGCTAAATCGGGGTTTGTTTGCTCTTTGCGTAGAGGAGTTCATTCGCGGATTCCAGGTGTTTGATAAAGAGGGGAATGGGTTCATCGGGGCCGGAGAGCTGAGATATGTCCTGACACAACTTGGGGAGAAAATGTCGGATGAGGAGGTTGATGAGCTGTTGAAGGGCGTCCAAATCGGAGCGTGAGTCGGGTCCGTCCAGTATCATTCTTATATTGCTGATCTATGGGTTTTGAAGTGATGGCAACGTAAACTACGAGTCCTTCGTACGCACAATCTTGAGCCAGTAGAGCAGATAAATGGACATTACTTGTTCGGCGATCTCTACCTTTGTTTGCAATAGTTCCATGCTCCTTCATTGAGGAAATAATTATAAGCTTTGATGAATGTATGTGTATAAAATTATGAATGTTCTAAGATCGACAATGCCAGAAGTGCAATATAATTTACTCAAACACTATCCGGCTAGACCGCCTTGAAAAGACCAAGTTTGGACTATTCGCTGTCCTCTGTACTATACCCGTCGTCTTCATCAGTAGTCTCTCGCACACGTTCGGCTGGGCTCCGTCGTCCTCCACCGACGAGTTCTGCCACGACCTGCCCTCCTCCTTTCAGCTGATCGATATCGGAAAGCTTGACTCCTCGTTTCCAAGGAATTTCCATCCTGGGGTAGGCCAAGACGACCTGGAAGCCCCAATAGTCAGCAGGATGGCTGGACTTGGAAACGTGCGTCTCTAAGGCTTGCTCGCCCGTGCCAACCTGGTCTGGAAGCGAGGCTGGATCATCAGAGGTGGGGAATTGGGGTGGAACGAATTGAGAGTCAACAAAGGCATAAAGCGAGGTGAGCGTGGCCGACGGCGAGAATTGATGGATGACTCTGCCGCCACTGGGGAGTCGAATCGCGATTCGTAGAGTACCTTGCGCGTTGCCATTGGTGGGGAGGAGGTTGACGACAACTGCCCTACGTGTCCACCTTCGCCAGTCCATTCTATTGCTCTCCCTTTGTCGCGCGACCTCGGCGTCTTTCGCCTTCCTGAGCCCCTCCAATCTCGATTCCTCCTCTGCTTGCCTCTTCCTCTCCCGGTCTGCTCTCTCTTCCGCCATCTTCGTTTCAATGCGCTCTTTGTCGCGGCGGGCAGTTTCTTTAAAGGCACGGTCCTGCTCTTCACGGAGGTGCCGATCGTATTCACGTTCGCGCTGCGCCGCGGTAATGCGATTGAGGAAGGGCGTTACTCGGGGTAGGAGTTGACTTTGGAGGTGGTCGACGAGGGTTTGGGCGGAGGTTGGGCCAGAGGATGGAGTAGACTTGCCTTGGTGGCGGGAGAGGATTGTGAGGGAGGGTGGAGAAGATGTGGTGGCGGTGCGGGAGGAAGAGGAGGGGTTGCGGCGGGGTTGCAGGGCTAGGAACGCGACGAAGGGGTAGGTAGTGGCTTGGAGTTTTTCAGAGGCTGTTACAGGATTATTATCGGTTGAGGTAGGGAATTGTAGATACATGGAACTCACCACTCCATGCTTCTTGATCTCGAACGTCGCCTCCCCATACGATAATGTCATTGTCGTAGAGGATTTTGACGAAAGCAGAGTCTGTCAGGGTTGATCTGCGCGAGGGTTAGTCTGTAATCCAATGGTAACGACTTGCTGATGCTGACCGCTTGAATTCAGGGACGTCGTCGTGCTCCTCGCTCACAAGGATCACACATCCGACCTTAGCTTCTCGTTGGCACGTCTTGAGCATTTCTTCGTAAGACCCGGTGGTAAAGTCAGGCAATAGTTTCCTCCCATCTTCAGTGTAGCCATTCGTTCTTGATGCTCTGGAAGTCAATGAAGATTGTCCGGCCTCCACGTTGAAAGACGATGTAGTTCCACGTGGCAACTTTAAGCGCCCGATAGAGATGGCACCGGTTTCTTCTTCCAGGTCACGTAGCCACCTGTCTGGGCCTCCTCGTGAGGCAGGGCGAGGGCGCAGGGGGCGGTAAAAGTTGAGGCTCATGAATCGGAGTTGGGGGATGGGGATTCGGAGGACGCCAAATATGAATCGGAAGACGTTGGACAGTATATGAAATGGAAAGGCGAGGATTGAGAGTAGAGGTCGCGCCATTACAAATGAATGTGTGTTCGGTGCAGGCTAAGTAGAGTCAGACAGTCAGACAACACTAGACGAGCGGATTTCATACCCTATGTCTCTCTTCGCGTTCAGCCTCGCCTTGGTGAGAATCGTCCACTTCAAAAGTGTGGACAACATGATTTGGTTGTGAGGAAGTGGTTGGCTGACTTGCAGAGGAAGTTCCAAAAATGAGCTCGGCGGCTCTCTATGTAGGGTGGTCAGTGGTGAAACAAATGAAGTACAATGACTGACCTGCACATCCCAATCAACGCTGCTCAAAACCCCGACTGCAACTTCATCGTCGGCGCCGTTAGTGATCTCTCGAAGTTGCTGCAAAGAACGACGTTGGTCAGAATCAAGGGCATCCATGCCTGCCTACAAGCACACCGCAAGCCAACAGGCCCCTCAGATAGTGTTGCCACGGTTCAGCTCGGCTCAGCTCGGCTTGACTTTGCCGACTTTGGCATAGGGCTGGGTAAGTAATGTAAGTGTACATCCGAATATTTTACATGTAATATAAGTAAGTACACATATCTTAACATGGAGGGGTCAAAAGCCGGTGGTAATATTCTTACATAGTTGACGGACGACGCTGCACTTGGCCCTTTTTAACCACATTTGACCAAGAACACGGTAACTGTAGGCTCAACTAAAAGCACCCCCATGCTCACCCATGCTGGAATGTGAGACAGACACCATACACAATTAGAATTTAGAATATATATATATATTGATTTGCGCACAAGTATACCTCAAGAATAGGTGAGAGCTTCTCTAACAAATCCCATTCTACAGACAACAGTTGAAAGCGGGAGATAGTGATTGTCACGGGTTTCGAAACCCGTGGGGGTTTTGGGTAGGGTACACTGGGGTACGGGTCCGGGTTGGAATCTGTTAACCCTGCACGTACCCGTACCCCCACCGTGGGTTGGGCGGGTTGGGCGGGTTTTCGGGGCGGGTTTTTATGGAACACCGGACTGTCAAGCTCGTTTTTGGAACGGGAAAGCCCTCCCATCAGTGTCGGCGTGTGTTGCCGTTGCCAGGGACCTCAGATACTACTTTCACAAGGTAAAAAATAGGTTCGAGAAATATATGTAAGCAACAACTCGTTGCAGGCAGTCCGACTCATTCATCTCATAGCGCAGCCACAACAAACCAACTTTGGCTAAACATTTGAATATATATTAAGTACACTGTGAGGAAGACATTTATGAAAAAAAAAGTTATACAGTCGACTCTGCCTTAACCCATACCCCTCGGTGGACACCCAAAGTCATGGGTTTTCACAGAGTATGGATTCCAAAAGAGGTTGTTATAGGGCTGTCCCCATGACCTGTAAGTATATTATAATCAAGTAAACATCATTAAAAACGAGATCTAGGCTAGGTATGAGTGAAATAGTCAGTGATATAAGTTGTTCCCATTGCATGGACTTCCTCCAGACATGTCTGGCGTCCGAAGCTTGCCAGAAGGCCCTCCAGTCTGCAAGCATATGGCTCATTTATGTCAGCAATATACTTCTGAAGGTTAAACGCGGCTGTAAGAGCTTCTTTGCGCGTTGGTTTCACCTCCGAGTCGACAGCATCGTTGTCAACATTGTCACTTCTACCATCTGCTCCGCTGCAAGCATATCACAAACTGACCCGACAATTTCCTCATCCAATACCTTGCTGACAAGCTCCTTTTCTGATGCGGGGTTCAACAATTCCTCAAGGCCCATCCGGTTCCTTTGCTGCAAAACCCCACGTGCCTCTAGCTGGTCCAGAGAGCTCAAAACATCACTCTCGGCACGGGAAACTGGGTTTTTGGACATTGGGAAGCAAGTTCGGACAAGCCAAGTTGTTTGGTAGCTATGGTAAAGCAAATATTCCATTTTAATCTAGATTATTCTGCCATAATCTGTACCTTATGTTCCAGAAAAATGTGTCATACATGCATGGTGCCAGCAAGATATGGGTTATGAAGTCAGGATATAGATATGTGTTATGGGTTACAACAAAGTTATGGGTTATCCCTGGTAACGGAGTTGGTGGATTCCAGAAGTCATGGGTTATCGCAGGTTATGGGTTGTTAGAGGTATGGTTTAGGGCAGAGTCGACTGTACAGGTGGACTATGAGTAACGGAATGGAGGAATTAGCACCTGGCCATTGCCAAGAAAATGAAGGCAAACAAAGCGGCACGCACTGTTCAAGGCCGTGAGTCCGACCTCATTCATGTCATAGCGCGGCCCGTTCCATAGGTTTTCCTTAAATGGAAAGATAACATAGGGCGCTCAAATGGCTTGGCCTATCCCCGATGGCCTGCACCTACTGTAGAGTACCAAATATGCTTCCGCTTTTCTTACTAATAGGAATCATCAACCTTGGAAACTGTCATCCGGAACCCAACAAGCCAATCCATCCTTCAACGCCTACTAATGTCTTTTGAATGTCTTTATCATTTTGAATCCTTGGCCCTCCGTCGTAAGCGTACTGCTACAGAGCGTGCTGAAAACAATGGCGATCCTCTTGTCGTCAAGAAAAAAGCTCGTGAGGCCGCAAAATCCAACATGGCTGCCTCAACTTTGACCCGAGTTGCGACTGCCGAACAACCTGCTCCCACAGGTAAAAAGGGTCCTAATGTGAGAGCATATGCTTTCCAAGATGTAAAAAACCCTCATACCTTATCTGACCAGCCTGCTCCCGCCAAAAAACCTGCTTCTGCCGGTAAAAAAGTGAGTCTATACTCCTTCCAATGTGTAGCCACCTCTCATACCTTATTCAACCAGCCAATTAAACCTCCTTGCCACTCTGTCCACATGGAAGAGGTTGACAATGAGGATGATCTCCCTTGTAACGCTCCCTTAACAAGTCTCATATTCTCGAGCTCAGTGATGGGAGTGACGACGACCACGAACCACGTGTTCCGGGGATAGGAGACATGGACATTGAAGAGGACGATGATGACAACCCTTGCCCACCCTTAGAGGTCGACGACAAGGATGAAGACAACAACCACGAGGATAAGGAAGACAAAGACGAAGAATCTGCAGAGGCAGAGTTAGGTCAGTTTTATGATCAAATGTTTGTGCTCTACTGATAAATGCATAGAACAACTCTTGAAAGAGTGGAACTCATCGATCTACGTGTTTTTTAAACCTATTCCAACAATTGAGTACATCAAGGGACGCCGCGTCCACATTTTCAAGTGCGCTGCAGCATCATGCAAGGGTAAAGGGAATGGCTGTATGGTCCGTTGATACCTTGACACTGGTGATGCCAAATCCACGGGAAACCTCCGCAAGCATGCAAAAAACTGCTGGGGAGAGGATGTCATAACCTTGGCCGATGGCACGAAGGATGTCCACGCTGCGCGTGAGGCCTTGAAGAGCGCAAAGTTAACTGACTTGTCAATCACCACAGCTTTTGAACGTGTCGCCAAATCTAGGGTGACTTACAGTCATCGCCAGCACACCACAGCTGAGGCCCAGTAAGCATTCCCCCAGGGTTTTATTTCATCAACTCATTGTGGGTTTCACCAGTGCCAAAATAGTCCGGTGGGTTGCAGAGAGTAAATGTCCCTTCCAAATTGTCAACAATCGAGGCTTCCAGTCTCTCATGAAGACAGGCCGACCGGGATATCACATACCTTCAGCTGAAACTGTTTCGCGTGATGTCAAGGCTGTTTTTGTAAACGCGAGGAAGTGTATTGCTAAGATGTTACAGGTATCATTAGTTTCAATTTTAATTCATGAAACAGTCAAAGTACTCACCAGCATCTTCTAAGGAGTATGACGGGGCTCTCAACTTTGCAACTGATGCATGGACATCCCCAAACCACAAGGCCTATGTGGCGTTCACAGTGCACTTAGAGCAGGAAGGCACCCCAATGTCGATGCTGCTTGATCTTGTTGAGGTGGCAAAATCTCATTCCGGCGTCAACCTTGCAGAGGCATTCGCAAAGGTTCTCGAGGATTTTGGAATCAAAGATAAGGTAAGTTTTATTACTATTACAAGATCAACTTGTGATGTACCTTGGTGCTCCAGATCCTCAGTGTCACCTGCGACAATGCTTCCAACAATGATACCATGATAGACCATCTGACAACCCTTGTTGATAGCTTCCCTGGTGCAGCTAACCAAACACACTGCTTCACCCATATACTCAACCTTGTTGCCAAGAGTGTCCTACGCCAGTTTGACGTGCCCAAGAAAGCCAACGATGATGATTCCAAGCTTGATGACGCGTCGAGAGTGCTGGCTGCACTTGCCCAGGAACTGGAGCTTGGATCGGAAGGTGGTGATGATGGCGAGGAAGGTGACGATGACAACATCGGTGATGATCAAGACGGCGGAGGTGACAAACATGACGAGTGTGATGATATGTCTGAGGAGGAGGTGGCAGAGCTGGAGGACCATATTGCCCCAGTTTGGTTGATGCTCACAAAGGTATGTTCTGTTCAAACTCAGCCATAGATTATCTAATATTTATCTTGGACAGCTTCAAACGTTTGCAAATGCTATCAAGAGCTCCTCAACCATTCTCCTCCCTCAATGGAATGCAAAACTCGAGGAACTTGGGCTCAGGGTTCGCATGATGCCCCGCAACATTTCGACGCGCTGGAATTCAACCTTCGACATGCTCAACTTTGCAATTGACTACCGTCCCGCCATCGACTCGATGACATCCAATCGTGATCTCAATCTCCGAAAGTATGAGTTGGAAGATGATGAATGGGCGGTGGCTGAAAATTCACGTGATACATTGAAGGCATGTAGGATCTGAGAGTACTTATATGCCATAATTACAATGTTCTCTAGATTTTTAAACACGCAACACTCTTCTTCTCTCGCAACACCCCCAGCATCAGCACTGTGATACTGGCTATGGATCATATCGACACCCACCTCGCAACAGCAGCTCAAAGCAACAAGTATTCAACATCAATTTGTGCTGCCCTTGCAATTGGCAAACACACCCTCAACCGATATTACAACAAAACCAATCATTCAGAGTTGTATAGAATTGCAATGGGTACATTTGTCTGCCTTACATTGGTTACAATATGTATTGACTATCTCTCAGTTCTTCACCCTCGTCACAAACTACATTACTTCAAGACCGCGGGGTGGGAAGACGACTGGATCAAAACCGCACGCACCATTGTTCGTGAGGAGTTTGATCGAACATATGCATTCATGGATGTTGACAGCAAAGTCAGTCCAATAAAAGAGGTATGAGAACAAAGCATTCATCTTTTCCCCAACCATCATAACACAATTTCCAGCTGTTGACGTCATCCGCCGGTAACATATTTGACGCATTACCTTCTTTGTCTGCCCCGGCACCATCAGAGCTCCGTGACAAACTTGAGCGGTACCTCAGCGCTGATCCCGAGCAAGTTACAGATGTGTGCGCATGGTGGTATGAACGGAGGGTAGCATTTCCTCGCCTTCATTGTATGGCGTTGGATTATCTTACTATTCCAGGTGTGTATATAACAGTTAACCTCTGACAACTCTGGATTGACCTTGCTAATGATTTATTTACATTCCTAGCCACTTCCGTTGATGTCGAGCGGGTCTTTAGTCAAGGCTGTATTGTTCTTTCACACCTCCGGAGTCGCCTTTTGGTTCAGTCAACACGAGCATTGATGTGCCTTGGGGTGTGGAGCCGTCTTGGGTTTGTGAAGGATAGCGACATTAAGGCGGCCATTGCGTTACCTGAAATCCCTGCAGATGAAAAAGAAGGTGATTTGTTGGATGGTTGGGACTCTATTAGTCACTAGACAAGTCCGGAAAATATTTAATTACCTATGCAAGCTCAAAATTAAATTCCCCTCTCTTTATTTAGAAACCCGTCGTGGGTTTCTGAACCCACGGAACCTGTAAGAACCCTTACCCATACCCGCCAAGACCCCTACCCCTTGTCGTGGGTATGGGTTTTGACGGGTATGGGTCCGGGTAGCCCTGGAAAACCCCAGGGTTACCCGTGACAATCACTAGCGGGAGAGACAAACCCCACACGGCTTATTGTGCTCCTTCTTTGTGACTAGTGCTTTGAGGGGTTCTTTGAGGTTGAGAGCGCGCTGAATAAGCTTGGCAGTGCTGTTCCACCGTGTTTGGACTAGTGATTAAGAAGTCCGGGCTTGGGCCGGGCCTCAACGGGCCTGGACTCAGTCAAAGTCAAGCCCAAGCCCTGAGCCCGATTAGTTTAGGGCCTGGGCCAGGCTTACTTACTTAATAAAGACAAGTACCAAAGTGTAATGAAGGCTTAAAAATGACACAAAGATTAGATTCAATTGGCTAGCTACTCTACTACAATACTCTCCTCCTCCTCCTGCTCACATGCAATCCGGGCCTCCTCCTCCATCTCAGCATCCTCCCTGTCCACCTCTTCCATCTCCCACGGCACGAGTGGGGGGGACAGAGCCTGTGCAAAGGGAGGGGCAAAAATCAAAGTCAACAAAGAAAAAATGAACAAAAACAGACAACTTCTTACCATTGTTGTCAGCGCGTGCACCTCGGAGCGTAGCCTTGGGCTTGGCGGCGTTGTCAGCGGTTGCAAGATGCATGCTGGGTTTGCCAACACGTTTGCCTTTGCCAAGAGCATGGTCAATTTTGGATGCCATGGGAGATTGCAAGAGGGAGATTGCTAGGAGATTGGAGGGAGATTGCAAAGGAGATTGTGTAAGATTACATAAGAGTTTTGGTATTCAAAAGAAAATGGTTTGGTGATGGTCAGTTGTATTTGCACGCCAAAAAACCGGGGCCCAGGCCCTTTTGTGCTTTGTTAAAAGTCCCGGCCGGGCCTGGGCTTTGCGGGTCGGGTCGGGCTCGGCTCAAGGGCTCAGGCCCGGACTTATGAATCACTAGTTTGGACATCCCAAATCATCAGCTTGTCTTTGACGCCAGCACACAGACATTTGGTCAATAAATCCGCCTTGAGAGTAGGGCTATTAACAATCTTGTTTGCCAAAGCACGCAGCTAGTAGTAACAATTAATAAGTAATGACATCAAAGAGACTAAAGAATATACATGATGTACCTTTGCAATGGCAATACAACCAACAGTACTGTCTCTGCTGGACAACAAACCAAGACGTCCGACAAGCTTGACTTCTGGAAGGATGTCATCTACCATGTCCTGGTTGCTTGAACCAACATCAGGCACAATGCCGTCCTCTTTGTTGTCAAGCTTGGGATCCTTGTTGCCAACGAGTCTTTCACCATCCACGTCCTCAAGGGCTGCAAACTGCGCATCCACATCCAGCTCTGGCAGGTCGTTGTATTCACCAAGATCAAGTTGATCAGCAACATGAACACTGCCCCTCTGAGTCTTGCAACTAAACTGCAAAAGGACAGCCTACATCCATATTTAGGCAAATGTATTAGCATTGTTAGAATAAGTTAATCACTTACTTTGACAACAAGGTTGAGGATGTGAGCAAAGCATCAAACTCGACCTCTACTCCCTTGAAAGTTGGGAGAAGATCTCCCAACTCAGTGACAAGTGTGTTGTTGTTCAAGGCATTGTCTGCAACAAATGCAAGGATCTGATAACATTGTTAAAATACAATTGGGAGTTGAAATGAATTGAATACTTCACCTCTTGTATGCCAAATTTCACAGAGTGACTCAGCAATTTGTGCTGCCAAATACTTGCCAGAGTGTGCCTGAGTAACCCTTAAATATGTGTTGATTAGCCAACTGGGAAATAATGAACGATTGTGAACATACTTGGTAAAATCAAGAATGATTGATGTCATTCTCCCGTTAATAATCCAATGTGCTGTGGTCCCAATAAAGGCAATGACTTGGGGCAAAATCCATCCATCCGCACAGCTGTGTATTTTTCCCGGGTATACCTAGACCAATCAAACAAAAGAATAAGTGAATGGATTCAAAAATCAGTCCACAAACACTTATCTGGAGGATTTCCCCAACCTTTTGTTGACTAACAACAAAGATTTCCTGAATATTGCGTGAAAAAGAAAAGCAAGAGGGCATGACACAGTTGGAATTGAGATCACGGAAGATCTCCAGCCAGGTCCTCAACAATTGCAAAAGGATGCCTACAATGTGCGATCCACAAAGCAATCTTGAGACAATGACTTTCAGGAGTGTACATTGATCCTCATCCCGCCATTGACCCACCCCAACAGACACATCAGCTCTTTGCTCCAAAACTACACTCACTACTTGCAGTCCAATCTTCACAAGTGTTTGTCAAAAGCCTACTCCACAGTCAACCCAAACCCAATGGCTTGCAACCAAAACTCTACCCAAGCTCCCAAAAATGGTGCCATTGAGCGCACAGAACAGCAAACTAGTGCTGTGCCCAACATCATTCAGGCTTTGAAAGCGGCTTTGGCAAAATCCAAACGTGTTTGCATTGTAGCTGATGAAGTCCTTGCACCTGCCATTGAGCAAGACCAGTCAGTACCTGTTAGTGATGTGCCGGCTTTGGCCTGGAGGCCGAAGCCGGCCAAAGCCAGCCGCCAAAAGCCAGCCAAGCCAGGTTTTTGCACGGCTTTCCGAAGCCTGTGGCCTTGGCTTTGATTTTTGAAAGCCGTGAGCCGTGGCCTAAAGCCGTGGCTTCATGCTTCAACTTAGTCATTTGTTATATTCTATTTACTTTTGAGTTTGGTGCCCGCACAATTTTAATGACCATTCATGTATGTACAAACAAACCATCATGGCTCAATCTCGTCCTTCACGCGCTCCCCATCCCTCCGCCAAACTCAATTCAGAGAACATCGCGTCTCATCAGCTCCCCTCTCACCAAACCGCCATTGCCAATGCTCAACAAAAAGAAAAATTCTCAAAGAACTCGCCCAGCGGCACAGCTCCCAAGGACAACATCACATCAACAAGCTCCGGTGGCGATGCTTCGGATCATGAGTGTGGGTCCACATCAGACACCACCATTCCGAGCCAAAAGCGCCCTATCATTCATTCTGACGATGACAACGATGACAATGACGACCACCCTACATCTCCTGCCTCGACTCAGCAATCTGAGGAGCCTTGCCCCAAGAAGAAGAAGAAGAAGAGCAAGAAGCGCACCTCAACCAGTATGTATCTAATTTGGTTTTTTGTGATCACCACTGACAACCTCACTTCTTGGCAGGCAATAATGACGTGCCATCAGCCAGTGTCCAAAGCATCGACGATGTTTCTAACACGGAAGAAGCCCCAAAGCTAAACAAAACTCAACCCACGGCCGACGTCGACCACTTCTTCAAGCGGGCAGTTTGAGTGAAAGGCAGCCACAAAGGATGCGCGACTTGCCTTTCCTGCAAGTAAGTATCGCATATATTCTTGAATTTGCAGTACTAAGTCTATTAAGGGACGGGGTAGATGGCTGCGCAAAGAAAGAACATACAATTGTTGACAAAGCGACAACTATGCGCAGGCATATGGCCGCCTGCCACCCAGTACGTCAAAAGTTGTCAGTTTATTGTGCATACTCACTTATGACCATAGCACGTGTATCGGAAGTGGGCCAAGGCCGAAAAATTCGATTCTATGTTGCCAAACAACACGACCAAACGACGCAAATCTATCGCCGACCAACTACTTCAACAAACCTCAGACGACAATCATTTCAAACCCGCGACCGCTGAAGAGAAACCGATTCCATACAGCGACAAAATCTTCAAGGAGGCGGCAATTGAATGGCTAATTGAGACGAACCAAGTAGGAAAATGTGCCTACCCATATGTTGAACTTCAACTGATGTTTTACTCTACAGCCAATCCAAGCTTTCAAGCATCCCAAGTTCCAGAAGATGGTCAGCATCGCAGCGCGTTCGACCCGGGGTGTAAAATTTCCTTTACGAAAGCAGACTCGCCAAGAAATCATCAAGCAATTCAAGGAGCAAATGAAGGCCTTAAAGGAACGTCTCAACGTGAGTAGTATTTTGCTTTTATTTAGCCACTACCTATTTCTCTATGTAGAGTCCTGCCGTCAAGGGCGAAATCAGTCTCACTGATGACGCGTGGACGGCCTTGAACGGCGACAGCTATTTTGCCACGACTGGTCACTGGATTGAAGAGCTTCCAAATGGTGAATGGGTTGAACGGGAGGCGCTCTTTGGGTTTGTTCAGATGAACTGCGCTCATGACGGTGTTTGGCTTGGCCAAGCGCTATACAAAATTTGCAATAGGCTCGGCATTGTCCATAAGGTGCGCTTCATTCACTTACAAGATCTCCTTTCTTTTAATCTTTAGAACTGTAGATTGGGCATATTACTTGCGATAACGCCTCCAACAATTCGACAATGTTGAAGGAATTTGCGCGGTGCTATCACTTGAAGACCGGCACAATTTTTGACGTGGCAAGCAGGCACATTTGGTGAGTCTAATTACTCATTTTTGTCGGGTTATTTACTGATAAAGGGTATAGGTGTCTAGCTCACATCATCAACCTCGCAACGCAGGTGCTAATTACAACGCGAAGCAAGGCAAAATACTACGATCTTCACGCCGAAGACTTGCATGTTCCCAATTTAGAATCTGGTGGCGACCACGATGAGGTCGGGTTAATTCGAGCAATAACAGTCAAAGCCCGTTCTTTGTTGCAGCGGAAAGAACTGTTCAAAGCTATTCAGGTAGAGGATCACAAACCGCCGGTGCAGCTTCTCCTCGACATGAAGGTACGTTGGGGTTCAACCCATGCAATGCTTTTGAGGGCTGAGATGCGGAAGGATGTAAGTCCTCTCATGTCCCCTTCCCTCCTTCCCTGTTGTTGCTAATGTCTATCCAGAGTGTCAACACTTTTGTTTATAAGCTCAGTACTGCCAAGGACATGAATGCCGAGGCGCAAAGAAAGATTAGGGATCTCACACTGTCTGGGGATGAGTGGACCCGGGTTTGACTTTTTAATAACCTCCTCCAGGCGAGTTTTCTTTTCTCTTGTTCTTTGTTCATGTCCTCATTTCCTTCCAGTACGCCAACGACGCTCAACACACATTCTCAGCGTCGTCTCGCCCTACTCTACACAATGCCCTTCCCGCAATTGAAAAGCTGTACGCCGAATGGAAAAAGGCATTGACAAAGGAACACTACAAACCCTTTCATGATGCCCTTAAAGTTGCAATGGAGAAGCTCAACAAGTACTACGAGAGGACATCCGCGTCGGATGCACATATTATTTGCATGGGTACGTGACATTAACATTGGATTCAGTCATCATTTTCATTGTGAACGTATAGCGCTCCATCCAAAGAACAAAGAACAAGTTTGAGCATTTCCGTAAGACTTGGAGCGATGACCTATACAAGGAGGCAAAGGCCACGGTTCAGAAAAAGGTATGAATCAATTATTCAACACGGAGTCAAACACCCTGCTCACATATCTAGTTTATTGAGCAATACAAAAAGCTCCATTTGGGATCAGGCCCGAGTCCCAGCGTTACGGCGCAAAGAAAGCGCCCAAGGCGACAAAACACCGAAACTCAGATGACACCGAATCAGAAGAAGAAATCGAAAAATTGTCTGATCCGTCGAACCCTTGGCTGGCTGAGTGGAATCTCTACCTTCAGACCCATGAGACAATTCCAGAAGGTATGGGCATTGTCCATTAGTGGGGGGTACGTCAAGTTTTCCTATGATCATTTCTCTTTTGCATACTCACAAACTTTGCAGCTAAATGTTCATCTGTACCCGATGTGGGGTTCTCTTGCACGCGGCTACCTGGCCATCATGGCGTTGTTGGTCTCAAGTGAACGCGCATTTTCGGCGGCTGGAATCACCATTAGCAAGCGCCAAAATCGATTAAAAGGTGATATTGTTAAAGCACTCGAGGTCCTCAAGTGTCTCCTTCACCAAGGCCTCATCTTCCGCCACGTCGACTTCACTTCGGACATTGAGAAGGAGCTCAAAGATCCAGACAACTTCTCTGACGATGAAAACACCCATTACAACACGGTTAGGGAGGCGGACATGTTCTCGTCGGATCAATTGGTTGATGACGACGATGGCGACGACGGTGCTGAGAACGGTGACAATGTCTTAATTGTAGACTTTGATTAAACGTTCTTGTACACTACATCAGCAAGTTCACCGACCACTAGAATCGCTAGATCTAGACGATCTAGCTGATCTATTGCTCTATCCATGAATTAGAATGCCCACTTTCCAAAGAATGGTCACATGACCCAAACCTTCGCACTGGATATGCTGCACAGACAACCAGCTAACCCACACACATCAGGAAGAACTGAATTTTTGCATAGAGCTAGTATACACTATTTAGAGCTAACCTGGGGTGTTTTCTAAGAAAGTTGGTTGCTGTGGAAAGTGCCATGACATGAATTAGAGATTGACCATATGTGGCTGTGCAGCACAGCCACAGGCTTGGACACACCATTCACCCGACAATCTCAAACTGCTAACCATATACAGATACCGTACAGTATAGGTTTCCAACTCATCCGTATACATATACTGATACTGATACATTATATACCATATATATATGGTATACTATATGGTACAGTTGGAGCCTTAGATTATAGTATTGTCGAAGAACATGGCTTTACAGTATTATTATTTGCGGCCCATCTAGAAAAGCAGTCCAAATGCTAGAGCAATCTGTCTGTTGAGTTAGAGAAGTAGAAAAAATTGGTCAGTTTGGTCTAGTTTGTCTAGCCCTTCTACGGCCTCTAACCGGCATCTAGCGGTCCTAGCGATGTTGGATCTTGCTGATGTATCTGAAGTAGTACCAATGACTCAATTAGCTCATTTCACTGGTAAAGCCGTGGCTCAGGCCAAAGCCAGGCCGTGGCCTGGGGCTTCCGACGGCCTTGGCCCTGGCCTGGGTTTTGCAAGGCCAGAGCTTTCAAAAGCCAGGCCAAAGCCGTGGCTTCCAGGCCAAGCCGGGCCAGCACATCACTAGTACCTGCAAAGCAACCACAAAAAGCAACAAACAAAACATTGATACCTGAAGGCCATGACAAGCAAACTGCTCAATGCTCAACCCACAACAATGCAAAAGCTCCAACCACGGCACCAAAAAGGAAGAGACAAACAAAGGAACAGATTGCCGCGGGTAATGCTGCAGCTGAATCAGAGAAAAGGCGCCTCAAAGAGCTTGAGGAAGAAAAGCACAACCAAGTGGCGCAAATGGATCTTGAGGAAGACATCAACAGAGTTGAAGAGGATGCAAGGGCCATTTGTAAATTCTCTGACCTTGACCATCACTCCGGTTTGAGTGAAGAAGAATTTGGGGGATATAACAATGTAGTGGGCTCCTCCAGCTCTGAGACAGATCTACCAGTATCCAAAGATTGTTCTGCAAATGTGTTCAAAGCCTTGAAGGTCAGAATCTCAAATCCAATAGATTACAATCTGTTATACTGACCTTGGGCTCATAGAAAAATCACAAAGCACTGCAGAAGGAGCTTGATACACTCAAAGGGCATATACGTGGGGGCAAAAAGAACAATGTGGGTAGGAGGAAGTAAGTTGAAGAATGCGGACTATATGTGCCATGTGGGCCAGCTTGATTGATAATGTTGACAGAACTAAGTGTGTAACTTTTGCATCTGGCCTTTGCTCTGATTGGGACTCCCAAGCCGGTGCTGATAAAAAGGCTCCAAAGAAACATGTCAAAGTTATTTCTGGAGGCCTCGGAGAATTGGATATTGATGACAATGCAAGCACGGCCAAAAAGGCTACCAGCTTGAGCAACTGGCAATTTACAGATGGCAAGACAGCAAAACACAATGGCTTGCGTCAAAATCAGGTGCGCGGGTTTATCATCTCGTGATTTCCATATTCCTGATAAGGAACATAGCTTGTAATGATTGCTTCAGGTGACTCCAAACCGGAAGAAGACTTCTTGCCACAGCCTTGTTGACTCCCAATTTCAAAACCATCTGTGAAGAAGATTCCTACAAGGACACGTAAAATCAAGAATGAGCCAATTAAAAAATCTGTCCAAACTGTAGCCAAGCCGTCTGCTGGCAGCACAAAGACTTGCATCTTGAATGCAAACAATGTTTGAATGGACAACCTCCCTGTCTTCATGAAACAAGAATGGCAAGGATCCATTCTTTCTACGCTTTATGACAAGTTTTTTGCTTCTAGCAAGCCATTTTCCCATTTCTTCAAAGGCAGTGATACATTTGTTGCATTCTTACAGAGTATTGTCAATGAGATCTTTTGCAACACCACCTATAAAGTTCAAGCAAATGATGCCTTTTATCACATTGTAAGTCAGGAATTCTTTCTAACATTACCCTTTCTGAGTATGCTTTTAAGCCTATAACCAAATCAACGAGAAACGCTCCCACATATCCGCTTATGCCATCAAAGCCGTGCAACACCACATCAGTACCATCTCAGCTCATAGCAGCAAAAATGGAGTGCGGGATTGGATTTGCCGGGCTATGCGTGCTCATGGTCCGCTTTTCTTCAAGACACCAGCCCCCGCAAATTCTCCTACTGATCGTACAAACCCCAAATACAAAGTGAGTCATTCATTGATTTTGGGTGTTCAAGCTGAGAATTGAGGAATTTTGCAGCATCCAGAAGGCCACCTTCTCTCAAAGTTTATCATCAACCTTGCAGCACCAGCTCTCTGCCTTCAAAAAGGCTTGGTTTCTGATAATGGGTACCCAAAGGGTCTTTTTGCGCTCATTTTGGCTGCAGTACATTGTTTTCATTCCATAATTGTCTCAATACTGATCTCCTACTAGCTCAAACATGCTGTTTGTGCGGCAATGAGATCAAGGAGTTTTCAAACAATTTCTGGGATTCAAAGATCAAAGTATACCATTCCAGCCATTGTGCCATTGAAGAAACTTGTTGGCAGGAAATTTTTGACGAGTTTGGCATAAAGGAGACCCTCTCCTCGGACAACAAAAACAATGCCGACTTGTTGTTTCTTGTTGAGAAACATGCATTTCTGTTAGACCATGCAAGCCCCATCAAGCATTGGGTTTGAACTTGACTGGTTGGCCCTAGAATAACTGATTTGACTTGTTTTCAATCACTTAGAATAAAGTTGTACTATATTCCTCATTAACATACTGCACTTTTATGACTTTTTTTGCGCTTTTGGGGATTTTTGGAACCCTCAAAATTTTTTGGAATAGCACTCTTTTGACAGATTTGTACCTAGCTTTTTTAATTGTCTACTTTCTTGTCTTTTGATGACTTTTACCGCCTTTTTACGCTTGCACAAGGCAAAAAAAGCAAATTGTAGATCTTCTGATGTGGGTAGTGAGTAAACAAATAATAGTGCAAAACAAGCCTTGCCAATGCACCCAGGATGTCAATTGATATTGGGATGACCATCTGTGAGGGCTGATGCCATTCTCTAAATGTCATTGACAATGTAGACCAAAAACAACAGGGTGAGTTGGTGGTTTGTACACTGCTGTGAACCCTATCAGGGCATTGCTGTTACTGCAAATGGTGTTGTGCAACAAGGTGCAACAGCAACACCATAAGCAAGGGTGTATTTGGCCCCATTAGACAAGGGAGCTGCAATGGCGGTGGAGTCAAAGAAGGGCAGTCATTGGTGTTGACTGCACTGGTGCTTATAGATGGGTTGGAGTCAAGGATGTGCTGGTGCAAGGTAAGGAAAGTTTGGTCAACAGCGGAGTAACATACAATTGCCACTTACAGTGATTTGAAACTCTGATGGCGCACTCTGACGGTGCCCTAATACCCCCCTCACGGGTATGGGTTTGGTTGGGTTGGGGTACATACTTTTGTACCTATACCCGTTCCTCACTGACTCGTGACACATACCTGCGCGGGTCTCTGTACCTATGTCAATCACTAGGTAAGATGTATGGATCAATAAAAGGAATATGTGACCAGCTCACCGCAATCTGGACCCTGCATTCTAGTCTTGAGTAGAACAGACATTGTTCTGATGCTACTGCCTGGTCCTGGTCAAGGGGGATGGATATGCATTAGCTAAAGAAGGCAGAGCAATGACTCTAATACAATCTCAAGTGACACTACTGCATAGACCCCAGAATAGGAAAACTGCTCATGCAGGTCCTTTACGGGTAGGCCAAAGACCAAAGACCATTGTCCAGACAGCCAGATGGGTAGTGTAGACAAAATAATTGGCCGGTCCACTGGCAAAGTATGGGATGTCCCAATCAGCAAGCAATTTTCTGAAGTTGGAATCTGGCATGTCTACACAAGGTAAAATTAGGTTATCAGCTAATGATAACATGGCCAGGAAAATAGCAACAAACTTAGATAAAAGAGATGAGGAGGGAGACCTTCTTTGTCATGCTTACTCCAGCCTCCAAAGCTTCACAATACACAGTCCACAATGTCTGTAGAGTGACTGGTAGAGGTGAAAGAGATTAGGTGAAAGAAATCAGCCATAGATGACAAGGATTGAGGAAATTACCTACATTGACGCCATCTGAATTCAGAATTATACTGATAATGATTTCCGCACCATTCTTCTTTTGTATAGATGACTGCTGGCGCTAAGAGGTGAGAACAAGTGACATTCAACTGGTGATGGTCAGAACTTGGAGGTTTACACAATCAAATACAGTGTACTGAGGGTCCTTGGGACAACATTTCATACCCGGATATTTTGGCACACTCTTGGTAAAAAATACTATCTAGGTCGTATTAAGGCATGTTAGAGTATCTACTCACAGAAAATTAAAGTACAAGGTGGCGTGGAAGGCCTACAAAACGTATAATACTAAGAAAAGTCAAATGTCACATTTGAGGGACCTTGGGACAACTGTGACCACGGCGGACCGCTTTCCCGAGCGCTATTGCACGCAATCACTCATCATCCTCCTCATCGTCTTTGCCATTGTCTTCATCTACAACGGCGTCCAGGGTGGCTGGAAGCTTTGGCTTTCTTGGGCAGGTTGGCCCCTTAGGCCATTTCTTCTTTGGGACACCTTCGGATGCAAGCCTGTCGCACTCACCTTTCCAAACTTTGTCGGCTTCATTGTGGAGTATCTTGATCCTCTTCCACTTCTCTTCCACCTTTGCCTGCGCCTCCTTTTTGGCCGCTCTTCCATCGGCCTTCAACCTCTTTGCAGCTGCCCTTTCCTTCTTCCTTTCCTCCTGTTCAAAAATTCCGGCACGGATGGCATCCCCCAAATAAATCTGACCCTTGCTGGCGTCAACAACCAAGGTGCGCGTTGACGTTCTTCCAGTTTCTTTCCCATGTAAAGCACCATTTAGCTTGCGTAGGTGCATGTCTTGGATGACCATTGTTGCATTGGAACCCTCAATGATACCATCCTGCACACAAGACAGAGTATGTGCTCATTCAAGGTGAGCTCTTAATAACTCATTCTCTCTTTGCAGATCCTGAGACATTACAGCTGGACTTTTGTATGCCAACGACCAGTCAGGATGAGGGATTGAAGGTACTGCTTTGATAACGGGTGCAATGACAGGTGTCAATGAGGTGAGCCGCGTTTTTGACACTAAAAATGAACCAGACACAGTTGAGCTAAGTGTTGCGTATAGGGTTTGCATTTGTTTTGATGGCGTGAAAAGGGAGGGGTCAATGTCGGGATCCCTTCTCCTACAGGTTGGTGTGACTGGCAACAGATTCTCAACGTCAGCAATCTGTGCAGGGTGGTGTGAGATATGTGTAGACGGCGAGGTGGCAAAAGCTGTAGGCGGATTGACATTGAAGGCCGCCATTACAGCCCGGACAGGGCTAGGCTGTGGGAGTGGGAAGCTTCCTTTGGTCAATGTGGTGAGACTGGGTTTCATCTGTGCTTCTGTGATAGCCTTGCGCAAGAAGGGGTGGACACCGGTAACGCGAAATGCAGCCAAGATTGTGTCTGGCATGAAAGAAGCTTGATATGCGCGACTCCAAAGGGAGGCGAAACTTTGTAACCCTCCGCATTTTTCCTCCTCAAAGCTGACGATTTCCTGCTTCCAGGCCTCTTTTATCTTGGCAAAGCAGACTATGTCAAGTCCCTGGAGTGCATGAGTGCAGTGCGCCGGATATCCAAGGAGTATAATATTATTTTTGCGTGCGTAGTCGATGAAGTTGAGGGTGTAGTGTGAGCTGTGACCATCCAAATGAAGTATGTGAGTCTTTCCCCCTGCCGTTTCCTTTGTTTCGGCATCAAAAACTTGTTCAAGCCACTGTCGGCCTATGTTATCTGTCCACCCTCGGTCGGAAGTGGTAATGCTATGTACATCAATTATCAGCCAGTTTAGTAGGGTTTGCTTTACTCACAACGTGTTTACAGTATTTCCCTCCATCCAGCTCTCCTTAATATTTTTTCCCTTGAAGATTAGCAATGACCGCACACTTGTCCTATCTGCACAGATAGTAAAAACTGCAGTAATGTTTTCCCGGTCGGCTCCTCCTTGCTTGTGCTGAGTTTTTGTCCCTTGTGCGCCAACAACCCTGTCTTTCCTGCTGTAGGCAGTCGGAAATCCACTCTTGTCCATGCCATAAATATTTGCAGGGTTGATGCCAAGATCAACAATAAACTTTTGGATAAGATCAAATCACGACTTGACTGCCTTGGGGTTGAGTGACTTTGCGCGTTGCATGTCAAGTGGTTTACTCCAGTGAGTGGCCAGCCGTTTGTGATGTTGATTGAGAAATCCAAAAACCCAGAAGTAACTAACTGCCTCGCAGTCCGTCCCTAGTTGGCTTTGTCGAACGGCATTTGCAAACTGTCAAATTTCGCGATGCAACAGTGGGAAGCCGCAGTTGGAAGATTCCAGAATGAGGGTTACGAGAACATTCTCATCAATTGGTGAGAGCTTCTGTTTAGTTGCATTAAACTCGAGCATTGTGCTTCTCTTTCCATTAATAAACCTCTCCAGAGTAGATTTCTTGACGCCAGGAAACCTTTCCTCTATTTGTCAAAAGGTGACTTTTGTTGGGCCATTCTGTGCGGTAAGGTATGCCTGAGCAGCTTTGCGCAGGCGCACATCATTTGCCTGATTAACTTTATGCTTCTTGACGCAATCTGACAGTGGCTTGAAAGGCATTCCCAGACTGTCAACAGTGTCAAAGTGGCTGAGGATGGAGGGGATGAACTGGAGCAGTGGTATTTTCCACACGGTCTGCTTCAATCAACAAAACCTGTGTGTCACACTTTTACTACAACGCGGTTTCTGTAGTCAGCTTTGCTCGGATTGTCTCCATAAAAAGGGTGTTTTGAAGAAGAAATGAATTACTGCAAACTGGTAAAAAATTGTGACCAAAAACTCGCTTAATTAGAGTAATAATCCAAGAAAGAAAAGTATGATGGACAAAAATAGCGATATTTTTGATGTAATTACACGGTACCACCTCACAGGATTCTTCAATCAGTCTGAAATTTGGAGACAACATGTGCAGAGTGAGAATTATGGTCAGAATTCAATTTGTCCCAAGGACCCTCAGTACACTGTACCTTCACTTTTTTCAACACTTATTTCAGTGTCCAGATGATAGTCTTAATAGTTGCTTTTTCCTTTCAGTATATACTGCTGCGGTTTGACACTTGATTCTTGGTGGTCGCAAATGTGAAAGAATATGGGTTTTTGCAGCCAATATTTTGAAATCATATACAGTATCTGTATGCTGTATATTTACTGTATACAATTCCTTCAGCCTGAAAGCCTATACATACATATACAGTAGGTATATGGTATGGCTGGAGCAGTGTCACAAATTTTGCACAGCCGTTGTGATCCACCTCAATCATGATCTGGTTCATGATCTTATCTTAGGATCCTGATTTAGGTCATGATTGTCATCATGATCTTTGGTCTTCATTGTGATCCAGCGTCCCACGGTTGATCAATGTTGCTGTTCAACATGTTTCCCATTGACTCTTTACTCCCTGCAAATAGTCTCTTTCTTTGAATATCCTTTTTATATTCTATATGCCACCCAAGACCACTTCCGACACCTCTTGCAAATGTTCTAACTGTGGCAGGACCTTCAAGCCTCAAGGATATGCAAGGCATGTTTTAACCTGTGTTCCCTCTGACAAACGTCGGCAGGCCAATCGAGCGTTTGAGGAGAAACTCAAAGCTGATCTTTGAGCTTGGGACACTGCCATTGTTGCCAGTAAGTACATCAGTCTCTAGATTTTTCTTCACTTACGCCCTGCAGGCTATAGTGGAATGCCCACTTTGGAAACAAGACCACACATCCTTGAGGGCCCGCATGCTACCGCAGCACCGGCCGTTGGGATGGATGGTGCGGCTGGGTTTTGCCTGGAAACAAGAGTGGATGCAAAGAGAAAGGAACAGGGTACATTGTGGCATCTATAGCCCTGGCAAATATCAACGTCTCTTCTCCAATGCCAAACAGGTGCCTCCACGCTTGGTAGCAAAGTGATGCCTAGCCACAATGAGAACATACATCTGGAACCGCGACCCAAACCGAAAGAAGCGAAAGCAAGCCAGCGGCGCATTGGTAGGTAAAAACAACCCTTTGTGGTTTCTTTATGCTCACAGCCGGGTCATTCAAGCTTTGAGAACCGTGAACCAGAAGCAAACAATGCCTTGTGAGTCGCAGAAATTTATTCTGTCAGGCCAGAGCTCACCTCAGCTGTACCAGCACATTCAGCTCCAATTGATCATGGACCCCGTGCGCCTTTGTTGCCAAGTCAACCGCAAGGCAAACCAAGGGTTGATGACATACGCATGACATACCACCCGGCGACCAACAAACCAAGCGTTGTCAGCCATTTCGAAGAATACGGACAAGATACCCCACCACCGTGTTGCTCCAGCCGCCTGAAGCCATGGCTTCCGTTTTGTTCAAAGACCGAGTTTGCCTTTGCTGAGCTTGTCCACAAGGCCGGGATGTCTTCTATGTTGGCCAACAAGCTCATCAGCATTGTTAATACCTTAAGGGATAATCATTTCTTCCTCAAGACTCATGGGGACCTCGATAAACTCTGGGAGAAAGCTATTTCAAGACATGTACCGGTATGTCATTCTCTCTTTGGTTTTAGATAACAGATAACTTACCAAGTCTGACTATCAATAGTTTGAACGGGCAAATATCAAGGTCCCATACGGCAGTGGCGTCCAAACGGTTGAGTTCTGGTCTCGTCACTTCAAGAACTGGTTGGCCATGGTGCTCGCCAACGACTATGTTGGGGGTGCTGTTGTGTTGGATCCAACAATTGTAGAGAAGTTCAATGGCGAGGATTGGGAGCGAGTCATCCATGAACCATATATGGTGGATCGGATGTGGGAAATGCAGGTAAGCCAGTATGCTAAACACTATTCATAAATTAACACCCAAGGGCAGTCGGAGATCCCTATTGGAGACGGCCGCGTCCTCTTGATCACAATCTATGCGGACAAGACATGTCTGTCTTCATTTGGCACCGCCATGGGGCACCCCATCATGGCGCAAATTGAGAGCCTCCCTGACGATGTTTGAACCGGTCAAGGTTTGGGCGCCACTCAAGTTGCCGGGTGGCTTCCTGTTGTGCGTACTTCCTACATGTCTGTCCCACGCTTGCTAACCGTACTACTTTAGATTAAAGAAGAGGAGTCTGAGAAAGGGAAGCCTGAGTGGGTCAACTACAAGAGAGCGGTGTATCACAAATGTTTCAAGCACCTTTTCTCCACTATTGTGGATGATTCCAAGTTTGGTGGAGTGTACACAGTTGGCCAGCGAGGTCAATTTACCTTATTCCCCTCCATTTACGTTCTGGCTGCCGATTTTGAAGAACAGTACGTTTTTATACAGTAAATTATACTTTTGTACCTGTATTCTTATCCAACACAATAGAACTACAATGACGCTCACCCGCGGAGTCAAGGCACTGTTCCCCTGTACGGTTTGTATGTGTCCTCAAGATGAGCTTTCGGATCTCGATAAGAGACACCCGCTCCGCACTGCCGAGGAGTCCAAGTTGATATGGGTTTGGGCACAGCGCCTGACCACAAAAGCTGCAAAGGAGAGGCTTGTCAAGGCCGAAGCCTCCGAAATGTGGAGGTGAGCTTTCAGCCCGCATCAGATAGTATGGCCTTCTAACTTGCCACATTCTGAAGAATGCATTCTGGAGTGTGAACTGTGACCCACACTGAGCAGTAACGTTTGACAAACTACATGCAAACAACCATGGACTTGGGGGAAAGCATCTCCACCCTGAAGCTAAGCGGCTTATTGACAAATCATTGGGCCGGCTAGCACCGGAGACGATTGAAAACCAGTAGCTCAATTTCCTTGTATGCCATATTATTTCTAACACCCTTGCAGGTTTGCTGCTTTTCCACGTTGGAAAACCTTGCTCCATTTTGAAGTGTCTCCGTTGCCACAGCATTTTGCTGATGGTAATAACTTTTGCGACATCATGAAGGTGACCACAACTTCTACATGTATACTTATCTTAATTTTACTTACAGATGTTCATCTATGCAAGCCATGATGTTCTTGGAAAGAATGAAGGGTCCGTTGGATATCTCTTACTCTGCGTTTTCCGCAAGTATGCCATCATGGTCATCAAAGACGCTGGAAGAAGCCCGACAAGCAGTCCAAGAGTTTGGGGTAGCCCTCAAGGTATGATCAATGCAGATTGTTTGGATATACCTAACACTAACTGCATACTACTACAGGCATATGAAGAGGTGCTTGCAGGGACTATACCCGGATACAACAATGTTGAAGATGGTGATGATGACAGCGATGACGACATTGATACACGCCCCATGGAGGATGAAACGGAAAGCAACGAGCTCAAGAAGTATAAGCCAAGTCTGACAAGAGCAAAAAACTTGAACTTTCCCAAACTGCACAACCAAGTACACGCCATTGAGGACATCAAAGCCAAGGGTGCCTTGCACTACTTTTCGACACAATACTTTGAGGGTCTCCACCGTTCTCTCAAGAAATGGTACCAGTCACAGACAAATTTTAGGAACATTGCAGATCAGGTACGTCTCTAATACACTTCCAGATAAAATGGGGCCTGAATGGGACACTAGATCTTGAAGGCTGAGTGTCGAAAAATTACAGCAAATATCATTCGCAAGCTTATTGATGATTACAAGAAGAGTCCTGACACAGATGACATTGACAAAGAAGATATTGCAGACAACCAAGACAAGGACAAGGGTAGTGCGCAGGATCCTCATACGTTTGGTAACATATATCTTGGTTCACGGGAGAAGAAGACGTCCTTCAATCAAGTGGAAGCTGAACATATGGGACGGCCATTGTTTGGCAAGCTGTGGGAGAGAAGCATGCGCAAAATCAAGGAGTTACTAGAGCGTACGGATAGCCCAGTCAACGTCAACGCTACACATGAGGATGTCAAGGCAGCAATAGGAGCCGTTACAAAGGATGATCCGGTTGTAAGTGCTACAAACTGATACCGTCTAAAGTAGTACTCACAACCAACATTTCTTGCAGGTGGTTTGATACAGATTGATCAAGCCTACATATGAATCTCTTGTGGATTGGCGTGCCCACACAGATTATCTCCACGCACACCCAACATATTGCAAGATTGCTGGTGGCAGGTTTGCTTGCGTCATTATTGACAGCACTCCCAGGCCCTTATTCGCACAACTCATCTTTGTTTATACCGTTGCACTAAAAATACAAGTCAACGGGAAGCAAGAAACTTTCCAGATTCCTCTTGCACTTGTGCAGCCGTTCAAAGAGAACCTCAAGATGTTTAAGCAGGACAAGGACCTTGGCCTCATGCGTCTCAAGCTTATGCCAGAGGATAGCGCTCGCATTGCTCCGGCCCATTCAATTATTTGTGGAGCATACATTGTCTCGGAGGGAGAGGGCTTTGGAACGTCACTGATTGTTGACGTTGTTGATACAGATATGTTCCTTCGCTTGAAAAAATTGTACCCTGTTGACTGATTGTATGCAACTTATTTTTGAGAACCAGAGCTTGTTAATGAACACATAAGATGGAGTGACATTTCAAGAGGTACTAGCTCTTCTGAGGAGATTGAGGCAACCGCCGGATCTAGTAACCCTGAATAGGAGCTTGCAGGGGTTGCACCGTCCTGGGCGGCATAGTGGGCGCTGGAGCGCGTCTAAAAGCCACCCCTCAGCTAAGTTCCGTGGTATATTGGTTAGCTCACCTTTTGAATAGCAGGAAGTCCTGGCTGCAGCCCTAAAAAGCATTTGTTAGCATGGCTTTGAGGGTACAGACTCTGTCAATTTTTGTACTCAACTATTTATTGAATTTGTATTACAAGTTAATAAAGCATTTAATAGTCAAGTATTGGCATCAAATCATTGGAATTTGCGAAACATCTGTCATCAGAACAAAATCTCAACTCATTTATATATATTTGCTGGGAATAAGTTACTGGGACAAGATTCACAATGTGAGATGGTTGCTGTGGAAAGTGCCATGACATGAATTAGAGCCAGTGAATGGTCACATGTCCCAAACATCGCACTGGATATGCTGCACAGACAACCAGCTAGCCCACACACATCAGAAAGAACTGAATTTTTGCATAGAGCTAGTATACACTATTTAGAGCTAACCTGAGGTGTTTTCTAAGAAAGTTGGTTGCTGTGGAAAGTGCCATGACATGAATTAGAATGTCCACTTCCAAAGAATGGTCACATGACCAAAACATCGCACTTATGTTTTCTTATCAATCTCATATCATAGATGGCACTTCTACTTATCTTGTGCTACTCAGGCTCTCCTGCACAAGCCGTTTCAGCCCACATTGCACGCCATGGAGGCACGTGTTTCTGCCATGCCACACAATTATGGCAACAGATGAGAGCTGGCCTCTTGGTTCCCATGCAGTTTCATGGCTGCTAACACATTTGTGAATACAGTGCACTGCACTGACAGCCCTCAACAAAGATTCCCTGGTGCCCATGCGGCTATGAATGTGCTCAGCGTGTGCAGGTCGCTCAAAGCCCGGAGTCATGGCCTCCAGCCGTCACCTGCACTCTCACCTGTGCTTTCACCTGCGCTCTTGCATGGCGAGCACCCTGCCGTTTATATACCGTCTTTCCAAGCTCCATACCCCCCACAAACACCTCCTCACCCTAGCATTTGCCTACCATGCCACAAACCAAAGACAACAACACAATCAAAGCGGGAATGTATCCGACGGCTTTGACAACTACGGCTTTGAGCAGCCCTATCCGTTGCGCCAACCACTAAACTACGCCCCCACGCCGTGGCAAGGAGGCGGCCCAAGCCGTCTTTCTGGGAATCATCCGCTACAGCTTTGTGATTCTAGCTATGACAAACTTTTGCAGGTAAGTGCATAGCTCATTAAGAGCTGTGCAGTAAGCTTGACTTCTCCTAGGCGTACAGAAAACTACAATGCAAACTTGACAGCGTCAAAACTGCCTTGTGGGACCTGCAGGCTGAAAATGACCAGCTTCAACAGGACCTCGATATTGAACGGAACACAAAAGGCCGCAACAATGCAATGGTTTCCTTGACAGTCACTTCCAAGCCCCCAGTTGATTGGATGCTCAAAGAAGCCAAACCATACATATGAAAACTAGTCATGCTTTATTATCCTTTTGTAGCAGAATCCACCGCGCTAGGACCAAGCCCACCCCCTGGCACGCTGTCCCCCGCGTCCGATTTGCCAAGGATGTCAATTGAAGGCCTTCCCAAGGGGTACTTTTTCTGGCCCAGCTGTATCGCTGCCTCCCAGCCCATCTTTACAACCTCGTTACGGGTCACACAAAATTCAAACAAACAGTGAGTCATTTACGTCACCTCTACACGTAGCTGACACCTATTACACCAGTTCTCAAAGACTGCAAAAAACATGAAAGGACATATCGTCAAAGAGCTTAGGAAAGCCGCTCCTCTCATCATCAAAGGGGTCGATCCGGCTCATTTCGCTGCAAAGGGGGATTGGTCAAACGTCAAGGAACTGATCGCTCTCTTGAGTTGGCAGAAGCGCAAGCACACGGTTGACCTCCTTGCGCCCATCCTTTATCCTCGCGAAGTACGCAAAAAAGGCAAGGTCAACGGCTTCAAGCGGCTCATTTTCCAATCCCCAGAATTATTTCAGGTGTGTTGCTTGCTACACGCAAGGTAATTGATTGATTTGAGGCAATACTCCAGTTCATTTGCGTCCTCTTATTTGGCCAGTCTTCTCTAGGCGGGACGGTTTCAAAAAAGAGCTATGGCGTAGTTTGGGGAGTTTGGGGGGTCAAGGATTTGGATTCAACAATTATTCCCGTCTTCGCTGTTCTTGTAAGTTTCTCTTCTCATCCTATGCTCCACATGACTAACTATCTGACTCAGGTTCTCTGTATTCTCTCCAAAGATACCGAGGTCGCTGCCGTTGGTCCAAGAACGGGCAAGAAGTGGCAAGAACTTCTTGAATGGTACCTGGGTGAATTATACAAGCTCAAGGAAGAAAGGAAAGAGGAGTATTCCGAAGTCATGGATCTATTTGAGGCAATTGTATTCAACAAGACGCCGGAGAGCAGAGAAGAAGAGGATCTGGGGAGCCTCAATCTCTTTGAGGAGAGTGCGATATTTGAAGACGATGAAGCGGAAGTCAGCTGGCGAAACCAGGTAACGCATAAAGACAATTTCATGGATGACGGGGATGACGACCTTTACGAACCCTTTGAGCCAACAACGGCTTTCCGACTGCCAACGCCTCCTCCTGCTACACCTTCTCCTCCTGCAACACCTCCCCCTCCTCCTCCTACCACTTCTCCTCCCCCCACCCCGCTGAACTTATCTGCACACCCACTTCAGCCCGCAGTGCCCATCAAGCCTTGCAAACGTAGGACACGCGCAGCGCCCATGGAGCTTCAGAATTCTCTACCACCACTTCCTCCAGCAGCCCACCCACTACCGCCCCCGCCACCCCCACTACTCCCACCTCTGCCGCTCCCGCCGCTCCCGAAAGTGCCGCCAAAACCGGCAAAGCCGCGCACTGCAAAAGCAAAACCCTTGGAGTATCCAGCACATACCATGGCCCAGAAAGAAAGTACAACTGCTCTGGACCCTATCCCCACATGTACGACAACAAAAGCAAACAAGGTCACCAGCCGTTGCAGCAACAAGGGCAAGGGCAAGGCTACGCCCAACAACAACCCACCGGAACAAGATGTTGTCCCCACAGATCATGCTCCACGCGCCACAGGTCCAGACGAGGTTGAAGAGGTCATCAAGCAGCCTTTTTGTCGAACATTGCGCACGAGGTCAGGCCATCCAGTAAGTCACTCCCCGTATATTCCAATTCATAACTTGTACTAACGTCTATCTAGTTGAAAGCCTTTTGATACAGCCTCACATTTACCAACGTATGTAGCATCCATTCTTTGTATTTAAACCCGTCTCTACATGGCTGGCCCTTCAGTTAAGCCGTTCTTGAGTTTTGGCAACTTGAGTTCAAATTTTGAGTTGTATCTGAATTGCCTTTGAATATATTTTAACAAGTGATTGGTGTGTTATGGTTGAGCCGCCGCTGATATTGTGGGCATCTTTCAGGATATTTGAGAAGAATTTGAGCAGTCCTTCCACCTTTTGTTCAACAACACCATTTTCAGTTTTATATCTAAAACCGGCATCAAGCCATGTCATTTCAGCCCAACATCAAGTGTGAGTTCATGACATCACAGCTATTTATAGAACTCAAGCTCAAACACAGACTGGCAGCCTTGAGGCGTTGGTAATGGCAGACCTCTTTTCTCCTGCCTCGTCTGCTAGGACGGCCTCGAGAGAAAAGCGGCAGATTGCAAAGCCCACAAACGGACTCGATGTCATATCCAGAGACTGAGGAGCTTTAACTCACCTTTGCCCAACGGTGACAGCAGTAATTCCACGCCGTCAACTTTGGCTCTCACCGACCGTGGAATTTCTGAGGATGGCCTGCCTGCTCTCTTTATCTCTGCTACCACAAATCCTGATCAGCCTCGCTATCCACCTGGCCATCCTTACTTCAATATGTATGGTGCCCCAAACTTGTCATCAAATAAATCCTTCTGTTGGCTCTCAAAGCTGGAGGGCTCTTGAAGCAGTGCTAATGAGGGATTGGAGCTCAAGAGGAAGTTGCGACGCAGACTGCTCCGCAGAGTCATTGCTGGCGATTGTTGCCACAACTTCATAGAACCCGCACCCAACATCGAGATGTGTTGGACATCGGATTGAGAATGAAACTGCAGAGTGATGAGAAACATTCGATTTTACTGTATTTATGACTATTTGTTTCTGAGGCTCAGCTTGATGACCAACAATTTTCTAGTTGTAGCCCTCACTTCAACTTGCCATTCACCTCCGTCAATGCCCCCCATCTACATACATTATTCCGCCTTCCTCTTCTTGAAGGCGCCCTTCTGGCGTCTGCAATCGTCCAAGATCACCCAGGCTCAGATCACTCCAGCTAACATCAGGATCCAGATTGGGATCGGATCATGATCGTGCCGGAGATCAGCTAGATCTTGCTGATTGGATCCGGGTCTTGCCGTCTTCCAGAATTTGTGACATTTGCCTTAGCCTGATCTAGAAGCCGCATATATATGAAATAGAGATATAGATATTGACATAACCTTGATCTAAACTAGACAAAACAAAATCTCTGGTGGGCTTAAATATCTACAAGTTGAGGAACATAGCATCCAGAAATTGCTCTTCTAATTCTTAGCCTTCTTTTGGTGAGCTAAACCATTTAGCTGTCCAGTTTATTGGCTAACTTAACAACATCTGGTAGATATACACCATTGACATTGGGGATGACCAATCCATGATGTGTGTGATGCCTAGTGACACACCTGTGACACCTGTAACAAGCAACATTTATTGAGACATTGCAATTGTGGCTTACACAGGAGGATATATCCATTTTTTTTGTACAATATCGTTGTAGATACTCTACATGTATCCATTTATGCAAGTGAAAAAATTTAGACCAACTTCAGTCCCATCAAAAAGCAAAATAAGTGATTTCTCCCTGCCAAATTGAGGAGCTTCAAAGCTCTTGTAGCAGCTCCTCAGGCACTGCAGCTGTTGACTTCTGTTGCAGATGGATTTTGCTTAGAGTTGAATTTCAAAGAGATCTGCAAGACCAAAAATTCAATTTTTTTTTCTTGGGGCCAAATTAGTCCCCATAAATGGCTTGTTTGGGTACAAATAGACATTTAAATAAAATTCTAGTCTTAGAGATCTCTTTAGATTTAAATATAAAGCAATTTAGCTCTGCCAACCATACTCATAGGTGCTTCTGTTAAGGAGCTGGGATCTGAAGACTGTTCTGTGGTCATTTTGGCAGCAGCACAGCCACTATAAAGCACAGCCACACACAGAATTCATGCCTGCAGTGTACCTCATGTATCTCTGGCTGTCCTGGGATGTTCCTGAGTGTTGTGCTTCCTTTCCCCCCACATACATCTTTCCAAACTCCCAGAAACTGTGTCTGAACTCTTGGTATAGCTCCCTAAATCCTGGTTATCAACATGTTAACAAGAAAAATGATAGATATTACCATTTCAAACCATTATAATCAGGTAGAACATCTTGACTTACAACTTCCTATTTCTATGGTGTTCTCTCTTCTGACGGCATGTAGCTCTCACTTTAGGCCTTCCCATGCCCACTAAAGCTCAAATAGCTGCCCAATCAGCTGCTGCAGCTAAAGGGCACAATACTATAGCTGAGGAATGTATCACTCTTGCTTCACAGTCTCCTGCAGATCTCTTGGCTAGGCTACAGGCTGCGGAACATCTTTCTTGGGAGCTCTGGCTTGAGCTTGCCAAGGCCAACTCTAAGCTGCTTGTTTTTCAGACTAGGAATGCTAAGCTGGTTGAAAGAGTTGCTTTTTTGGAGTCTAAGCAGGCAGCTATGCAACATGACTTGCGCATAGAAACTCAGCGGTTAAAGTGGAGCCGTGCCAAGGAGGCCAAGCTGGATGCCCAGATCACTCTTCTAATATCAGCTGCTGCACTCTCTGAAGTAGAATTAAAAGAGTCTCAACATGCTATTGAAATTCTCCATAAGGAGAAAGATGGTGTTGAAAGTGAACTCTCTTGTTCTATTTCTGGTCTATCTGCCAAGCTTAAGAGATCACGCTCTGAGCATGATAAGCTAAAGGCATGTGCAGCTACATTGTGGAAAAAATCTGTCAATTTACGCAAGGTTGTTGGTTGGTCTGACAGTGCCCATGCCCATGCTATTGCTAGTCTTGAGGCTAAGGCAGCCAAACATCAGTCTAGTCACAACCTAATGGAGAAGGATGTAATAACAGAGTCAATGCGCAATGTGATTTGCTTGCTTGTAAAGACAGGATGCTCACACAACTATGTTACTGAGATTATCACGGCTATTCTCAAGTCTGCAGGAATATCTGCTATAGGATCTATTAGCCGTACTTCTATTGCAATGATCATCCATGAAGGATACTTTGCTGCTCAGGTCTAGCTTGGCTATAAAATGCAGAACACAAAAAGCATGACCTTTAGTTCTGATGGCACTGGCCACTGTAACATCAATTACAATTCACACCATGTTCATCTGTACATCTGTAGGTTGAGGATTATACAAATCCAGCTTTTAACGCAAAGCACCAGGCTACTTGCTTTCTGGGAATACAGTCATCTAATGATAACTCCAGTGAGATGTCCTTGCCAATTGTAGAACATCTGCTTCCTGCAGCAAAACTTGTTTTTGCTTCTATGAAGCAATTGGGGGTGCAGAGCATATTGCTTGGAGGTGCTGCCCAAGCAATGCTAGGAGGCAGTTGTAATACAAAGGTAGAAATTCTATTCAAAAATTCTGGATTTTTGCTAAGGATGCATTTGCCTGAGGACCTTGACATTAATGTCTCTGCCTTCCCAGATTTCAATCACAACCTTCTCTATAAACGGCCACCAAATTGAAAATAGAATTATGCAAGTCACCTATATAGATCCCCAAAACGCAGCAATAGTATCAGCTGTGACATGGCCGCAAAATGTGCTCACATGATGCCTTTGTTTCTCAAGTATTCCTGCTATGACGAGGAGAACAATATATGGTATGCTAACCATGCGCTCCTCCTTGCGGACAAGATCTGTACATTTTACAACTGTTGTGAATACAACCTCAAGAAGCAAGATAACAACTTGACTGACATCGAGTTTTGTATTGAGCATTTGGACTCAGCTGAATTTGTAATGCACAGTGATTTGAAGGCACTGTACTCAGCAAATAATTGGGCCAAAGTCAAAAAGGGGTTTAATACAAGAACTAAGGGAGAACATTATCTGTATTTTGAAGAGCAACTTGGCCTTTAGCCTTCCCTCAAAGATGTGGCAATATGCATAATATTTTTGCCTCTTTAAAATATATCCATCATCCATAAACAATGGCCTCCGAGTTGTACTCTGGTCTTGGACATGGAATAACAGAATGCGTGTAAATGTTTGTTGGCACAACACTGGTATGACTCTAACTGGCTTCACATCTTTGTTCTTTCCTTAGGGTGCCACATTATACAAATGGATAGATATAGCCTTGAAATTAACTTGGACTTGAGTTAGTGTTTAACTTCCAGATAGGATGTACACGGCTCCTTGCTAACCACTACTTACCCCCTTTCCATTGACTAGATAATGCACCGTTTATCTTTTCCCAGGCATAAGCATTTGGGTTGCAGATTGCTTAGGGTTAGGGTTAGGGTTAGGGTTAGGGTGACTCACGCAATCGACGATGACCATCTACGCGCTCCAGCCCTCACGACGAGCCGCCTTGATATCGCGATGTATATCCCGGATTTGCTGCATAAACGAATCGTTCAGGGCTTTGATGTTGTCATTGATCGCGTCGAGAATATCCTTTTGCGCAAGAACCAAAGGAGGCACAACCATGATGTTCTCAGACGAAAACGATGGCTGGCACAATGACTGCGCGCTGGAACGAGTGAAGGAATGCTGAGATGAAGTTGGAGGAGGGGGCATGGAAGCAAGATACATTGGCGCAGAAGAGCTGAGCAAAGACGCACGGAACGACAACACTTTGGAAGAAGAAACGACCGCTATCAAAGACAAACCTGCCTCAATTTTGCGTTTACGCTTACCACCGATACAAAGGCTCAAGATTGTCGTTTTCCCTGGAACAAGAACGAATGCAGACGCTTTTCTTTCCCTTTGCTTTTGACTTTGTCTCGGCCTTCACAAGCTTTGGCAGGCACTTGACATGCAACGCGTAGCAAATCTGACACATCTTTGATGAGGGACGGTGACAACCCTTTCCAGCCGTTTTGACCATACGAGGGACGACACAGACCAAGTCTATCTCGGAGCATCAAGGGCACTACTAATGATCAGTTTACACCGATTAAAGAGAAAACACACACACTGTCGGTTCAAACCACTCATCTGTTGTTTTAATAACAATATTGTTATGCAAAGGTCTTGCCAGCCCTCCTCAATTATGTCGTTGTCGTCATAGTCGTTGTCAATTAGAGAATGACGCGGTCTCTTTGCAGAAACACAATTGCTCGAACGTCGTTTAGAAACGGATTCATCTTCGTTTCCAACATTCTCCTTCCCCTCCTCATTGTCTTCCTCTTCCTTGTCTGACGGAGGCCTTTTGTTATCAATTGCAGGAATGTGCGCGTCCATTGGATTGTCAATATTTGTGTTTGGATTCAATCGACCAAGCAAATCATTAACGATTGCCCAAGCAATGTTCCCCCTACAATCCGCTTCTCCCTCACGAGAGATATACCTGGTCGTAAACGGAACCACCGTTTTGAAGAATACACAATCAAACACGATGTTAGGGTTGTGTTGCAAGGCATCAGCCAGACGTCGGCAGAGCATGGTCTAACAAATTGATAAGCAACAATAACATTGATAATCACCGATCTATGCACCCATGGTCCACGGAACATCTCCCACCAGCTCTCTGAGTATTGGAGCATTTCACCGAATTTCCAGCTACTATGGACAACTTCGAACGCTTGGCGGAGCTCACCATCAGTACCAGCGGGCGCGATGAGTGACATGAATTTGAGGTGCAAAGAACAGAACTCTTATCTGATGCGACTACATATGGGGTACGGGTGTCTCGCGGTCAGGTGTCGAAGCATAGTCAACAGGAAGATCAGTATTAGTATCACGCGCGCAATTACGAGCCGGTCCAATGACTGAGGACAGTCAACATTTCAGTAAGGAGGAGATGATGTGCACGCACACAGCCTGACCCCGGAAAACGCAAAAATTGATCGTTTTTAGTGCTCACCAAACAATACTATTCAACAATTGCGACTTGCTCTCAAATCGAGTGTATGCACCCCTCTCTCACGTGATTCCGTGCGCGCGCGTCTCCAGTAAGCCATCATGGCACGTGACGCGCGACGCTCAAAGACCTCCAATTCCTTTAGGCTGAAAGAAAATGCGACCCCATACAAATGCATGCAATCCGGCGGGGTTACCATGTGGCTGACAACACACAGTTAACAATTCCGACCGCGCTCACCGAGTTTGATGGTCTTCCATTGACTTCCATCAATGTTTTCCTTTTGTTTTTCATTGTTCAAAACAAGGCTATGCATCGTTTCAAGGTACCCGGGCGTTTTGGGGCTACGGATAAGACATTTTCTCTATTTTATTATGCAAATTTTCATCACTCCGGTTATTAAGTTACTATTTTAGTACTAGCATTGCTACTTTACCGTGTTTAACAATTATCTCCGTTTGTAGCACACACTTAGTATAAAAACCTGTAGCTAGCATCTTAAAAAGGAAGGAAATTACTACGGATTTAATCGCTCTTGCCTCGTTCGTGCTACAATAACACACTCGGCCTCGTCCTCATTGTTTTTGATCGCGCTCTCATCGTTTTATTATTGTTTTTCATCGTATTGATCATGTTTCTCATCCATTAATCGATAAGTGCATTGTTCGTTATTTCCAACATCGTTTCTACTCGTGCCCACAAAAAGTGAGCATAGATATCAAATTTCCGGTTACAATTTGACAGGTTCATGATAAACCTTGAATCTTTTATGCAAATATTGAGTACATTTCTGGTGCTTTTGGATAGTGCCTTTTGTTTTCCAAAACTCATTCCTACTCTCCATTTATGGTAGGTTCTTCCTTAACACCAAAAATCAATCTCTACCAGGACTGCTCCGTTTGGCCTGAAATTTTGAGTGGATGTACATATGTTATATTCAACCAACTTTGTATAGGAGACCTAATTATTATACCTCTTGGATCCTTTGATATTGGATCAGTTCCAGAAATCCCACAGTTTCATAATGAACACACAGACATTGCAGAAGTGAAAAATGTTCAACTTTTATTTCACAGTATTAACACATATTACGAGGCCTGGCATCTCACAAAATTTTGTAAACCTATGTTCTGCAGTGACTGAGATACATAGAAATGAAGCCCAGATGCCATGGGAACTGTGCTTACATTTTGCGGGCACAAGTAGCGCGCACGTTCAATCTATTATCAACACTATCTAACTGACTACTTTGTTTGGTCACCGTTGGGAGCCGAGGAACCCTGTCTCACGCCTCAGAGCCACTCTTAACAGTAGTGTCGACCTCACGTCAGTCGTTTTGTGTGTGTTTTTCACGCATAGCGCGCCATAGGCACAACAACACTGCCCCAAGGCACGGCATGCAGCAATGAACCGACATGCTGATCCCACAACATCAGACTGTAGTGCCTCCTGATACTCAAGGGTAACTCCGGTTGCAGTTGTCATGTGTACCTTGTTCAGACATCCAATTTCTTTGACAACTTGCACAAAAACCTGCCAATGTTGATACCTGTGTGACTTCCATGGAGTTGTTGAAATGCAACCAGCTGTGTACAAGCAATAAGACAACCATCCACTGACTTGATGGAATAGTGAGCTGTCATTGCCATGTACAACTCAAGGTTTTGGCATGACCAAATGTCACTGGTTAAGGAGACTCGCCCAAGTGACGCCTGTGTGGTTAAGAATAAGTTAAAAAGAATGAGAATGGAACATCAACGGACTTAGGCCCCATTCGGATACTCGGTTACAATCCGGTTAGGGTTGGTTGGGTTGGGTTAGGAATGTCACAAACCAAGGTGACCGGTTTCAGTCGGTTGGTCACACTGTAGTAGATCTTCGAGATAACACTTTCCCTTCATCATTTTATCAAAAGGGCCGTATACGGCCTGGAAATGGTTACTGTCAGACAGTCCCAAGCACAGAATGGGTCATGGCAGGACTCTTCAAAGCACATCTGGAGGAGAAAGCAGAAAAAAGCAGCTGCACTTGCCATGGTAGCCGCAATCTTGGGTGTTGCGACTGTTCTTGCCCACATCGTTCCTCACCTTGACAAACAGCCAATGCACACATCAGTCCTCAATGGTCAGAAATGGGTACAGGAGCTTCTCGAAGGTAATTTCAATTTGAACTTGTTTTAGGGGTTGCATTAAGTACTTGTCAATCCAAACAGGCCACCCTCACCGCTTCAGGAGGCAAATGGGAATGAACCAATTTGTATTTTGGCAGCTACTGCGTGAACTCAAAAGAAAGTGTGCATTGGGACCTACTCGATATGTTTCCTCAGAGGAACAACTTGCAATTTTTCTGCGCATTGCACGGACTGGGCAAGGAAATGCAGAGATGCAAGAGCGCTTTCAACGTAGTGGAGATACTATCTCAAAGTAAGATTATTTGACAGGAGATATACAGTGACTTTAAACTTACTTTTATTATGTTATATACAGATGCTTCCACCGCATACTCAACATGCTTGTTTCCAAAGAATTCTATAGAGCATACATCAAGTTACCACGAAACGAGGTGCTGCCTGAAATCCAAGAAGACGGAAGATTTTTCCCATATTTTGAGCACTGTTGTGGGGCAATTGACGGCTTGCTCCTCGACGCATTTGTCTTGGTGACAGATATGGCCCGATATTGCAGTAGGAAGGGTCGAATCTCAACTGACCTTTTAGCCGCTTGTGGGTTTAATCTTTGGTTTGTTTATATGCTTGCTGGGTGGGAGGGAAGTGCGGCTGATGGACGGGTGTTTGAGGATGCACGGCGGAAGGATTTTGCTATCACACCCGGAACCTATTATCTTGGAGATGCTGGTTTTCCTTTATGCGATGCCCTTGTAGTGCCTTATTGAGGAGTTTGGTATCATCTGAAAGAATGGGAACAAGCAAATCTCAGGTGAGGTTCTCTCAAAGGCATCTATTTCTTGTCGATTGAAATATTATCACCATATTAAGGCCGGCAAACTATCAAGAACTGTTCAACCTTCGCCATGCAACTCTTTGAAATGTTATTGAACGCATCTTTGGAGTATGCAAGAGACGATTTCGACTTATGGCTGCTGCAGCTGAGTATGACCTCCAAACTCAGGCAAAAATTCCAGGGGCACTTGGAGCTCTTCATAATTTTATACATATCAAGGATCCTGATGATGAAGCACAGGAAGAAGATGATCACAGTGAAGGTCGTGATAATGGTGTTCCATTACCAGATACTCCGATACCACCTGAAGATCTTGGACGACATGTTTCCCAAGCAGAAAAAATACGGGCAGGTGCGAGACGGGATGCTATTGCGCAGGCTATGTGGGTAGACTACCTTGCTGAGTTACGTCAAAGGGGTGAATTATAAATCTATATATGAAATTATAACTGCAAAAGAATGTGGGGTATTTTGGACAATGAATGGCCTGAGTGGATGATGAAAAAAACGAGTGGCATAAGTTGGATGCAGAAAAGAAAAGATATAAAATAATGATTAAAGGTCCTCAAGCTCACTGCGAATATAACCAACACGCTTTTGAGCATCTTGAATAGATGTAATAGATTCTGCAAAAGCAATGTCACGGCAAATCAACTTGAATACCTTGTTGCGGGAGCGGTCAGAAAAGGCAGCTTCCTTTTCAATGATTGAAATGGCAGCTGTTCTGCGCTCTGGAGTTGTCAAAGGATCAGGCTTTGCCAGGGCTTCAGCCAAGCCCTGAACAGAGAGCCTGGCCAGCACTGGTTTCACCATTGCAACCGTTGCGGTTGAAACATTTTGCGGAGACAGAGTCACCCGCATCATCTGCAGCATGACGCTTGCGAGAAGCCGACGGTGCAGGTGTTTTTGGCACCATCAGAGTAGGCAGAGCTTCCTCAGGCTCATTCTCCTCTGGCTAATGAAAAATTATTCATGAGAGACATCTCAATAACAGATCCAGAGCAAACATACGAGAGTAGGTGAGCGGCGCTGAGGTGACTCTGGCCAATCAATCATAACAGTGGCCTGGGACTCAGAGCTATCAGGTTGAGACTCGTCGATAGGCTGAGATGCATCAGCAGTTGCCTCTGAGCCATTAGGCGTAAAATTGCGTCCAGGATGGAAGGCCATATCTCCTGTGGCAATGGTCCCAACCACCAGGCAGTGCATATCATCATACAGAGGAAAGGCACTTTTGCGCCATTTCTTGTATGTAGATTTGGCCTTGTGATGTAATGTCATTTGAAAACTTGAAACACGACAAGATTTGGATGACCTATAGCAATAAGACGGTCCCAAACATCATCAGGTGCAATGACAATGCTCAGTGCGTCATCCCAGCCAAATCCCAACATAGCCCGCAAGTCTCTAACAGCAACATAATCTTTCTTGAGCTGTGGTAGAATACAAATTACAACAGTGCAGAGAAAGGAATGGGAGATGACGCACTGAGGTCCAACGATTATGGCAGCTGTCAGCTAATTTAGGCCCACCCCCACGCAGCAGCTCCAAACCAGCAAGCACCTTCTTGGCATCAACCCATGCAGCACTGTGCCAGCTGCTATTGCTTGTCATCCGGCCATTTTCCTTCTGTTTTATCAAACATTCAAGGAGAGTCGCGTCGTCAGTTGAGTTCCAGCTGGCACGGGGGACAGAAGAGGCATCCTTGTTCTTTTTACAAGGTGCCATGGGCGCGATATCTTGATGCAAAGCGAGGAAGGGAGGAAGCATTGACGCGTTGTGACAGCGTGGCAGACCTTGACCCAAAGTTACCGAACAAGAATTTGGTTGGGTTTGGACCCCAAACCGACTTTTTTGATTGGGTTTTGTTTTTGGCAGGGAAACCGGATCGTAACCGGATCGTAACCGAGTATCCGAATGGGGCCTTACCAATATGTCATTCATCATTGCTTGATACTCCCTTTGAAATCCTGGATGATTAGTTCCAAAAGCTTTGTACGGTGAGGTATGTCAGCATCTTGCAGGTGGGGGCTGATAAGCAGGAGTAGATCACAAAACTCTGGACAGTCAACTACTCCCAGAGACTTCATTCATTCAATAGTCAAGATTCCAAGAAGCAAACTTGGAATCTACAAACCTGGTCATCAACAGCAACCCACCAAATCAAGCGATCGTAAAATCCTCCAAGTGAAAAGGGTTCACGCTTGCGGTGTTGCAAACCACCCATGGGCATTGCGCCCAGCTGCTGCCACCCCTTGAGTTGCTTCAGAATCACGATGTCATGCCAGTACTTGCCATGCTTCTTCACCATGTGCTTGCAAATTGTCTTGCTCTGGCCATTCGTGTTCTTCCAGATGGTGCCTTCATCACGTCTGTTTTTTTTTGAGAATGAGTCAAGTAAATAAGTTTTTACAAAGAGGTACTCACAGACAGATGATACAACTAAGAATTTCAAACACTTTTGGATCTGGTCGTATTTCCAATGGCTTCTCCTTCTCAGGTATTGTAAATGGAGGTTCGTCACTTGTTAGTCCTCGCGTGAAATACCAGACATCAGTTGCAAGTGTGGTGCTGTTGTTTGGACTTGAGGTGTCATTGAGAAGGGATCCGTGATGTGAAATGGGTCCATGGACACGGGCAATCAAAGGATGAAGCTTCCGGGGGGCTGCATTGGTAACAGCCTGGGGCCCAACCCCTGGAACAGGTTGTAAGAGAGATGTTGCGGGCACGGGAGGAGTAGACCCAGCAGATGTCAACGGAATAGTTGATTGTTGGATGTTGCCCCGTTTATGGGCAGTATTTCTCACACCCGTTGTAGTACTCTTCCGTTTGGCACGCACCTGTCTCGTTGTGGTTGAGTTCACAGAATTTGATGTGATGTCTGTGAACACCACCTCGCAAAAGATGGTTGGCTCGGGTGGTGACTGGGAAAGTGATTGCTGAGTATGATTGTAATAATGATTTTGATGTGCAACAGCAATTGGGGAAGGAAGGAGGTCCATAGTTCATTTGAGGAGCAGACAGGTATGAATGAGCTGCCCATGATGTAGGATTTCCGGCATGAGTTGGCATGGGAGATCTGCCACCAAACATTGGCAGCATGTTGGTGTGGTACATCAATCTCGGAGTGTATTTTGAGGTTGCGCAAGTGCAGTTATACACTGGACAAGCACATTGCGGAACTGACATGCAAGCTGCCACAAACTTAGAGGATAGAAGAGCCTTTCTGTCTGTATTTTGTACCTGCATTCCTGGAGCTTGGCACAACATCAAATATCATATTTGTAGACTTGGCTGTACCCATATGTACAGATTGAAAAACGGAAAACTTTGCATTCTCGTTCACTGCAATGGGCACCAGAGGATACTTACCAGTGCTAGGTGCTCCAGGGCTATATGCCGTACTACTTACAAGCAATTCCAAATCATGTTTAGATCTGGAGTGAGCTCGAGTTGAGCTCAAGCCCAACAAGCTTGAGCTTCCAAATTGGGAACGTCACCAAGCCAATTCAACTTGACTCCAAGCTGACTCCAGCTTGCGGCGTCACTACAAGAGGTGCAGCAGGAGAGTTTTCATCTGATGGAGACTCCATTTGTCCAAATTTCCACTTTGAACGGTTTTGCCCTTCTGCAAGCTGGCTTTGCTCTTGTATACCTTCTCTGACTTGAGCCTGTTACAGTATTTTGTATGAATCTAAATAGACTGAAAGTGCACTTGCAGAATTGGCAATAGGTGTAAGGATTTGCATTGCAAGCTTGACGAGGGCATTGGACACTTCAGAAGGTGTATTAGATGGCTGGGAATCAATGGTTTTCCAAACAAAGACAACATCCAATGGTTTATCCTAGAAAGATGATTAGAAGACACCAGAGTAACAACACTAGACATACCTGTGTGTTGAACATTTCCTTTATCCGCTCCAGGTTCATCTCCTCTGGCAAAAAATCTCCCTCACCCCTCACATAATCAGAGTGCAAGATCTCCCGGACAACCATAGAATCTCTTGAAGACTTTGTCAACAATGCCATATAGGCTGGATTCAGTGAGTGCTGCTGGATTGAAGATGCAAGAGCGGATGTAGGGGTTAAAAAACACTGCCAGAATGAATATATCCTGGTCAGCCTTCTTTCATCACTTTTCAAGACTGGACTTGCCATAAGCTATCTCAGCATCAAGAGTTTGGATTGAAGAACTTGGGTAGATTCGGAATAAATTGCCAAGTGTGAGGAGGACATAATCAAGGCGGGTGTGGGAGGCTTGAGTGATGTTTGCAGCAATGGCAAGCGGTTCCAAAATTGCTTGGATCCTTTACAATTTCAGTAAGCATGTTAGTGACACAAGGTGTACAGCACTTACTTTGCAAGCCATTCCAAAAAGAGCTGTCCTTCACAATCTGGATAATCTCCTCTGCCTTTTTTTGCAAATCTTGTGTCTTCCCGTAATCCAGTAGCAATAGCCTTCACAAGTAGCAACAGGGAGAGAACCGTGCAAATCACTATGAATGAGCTCAAGAGGCTTTTTAGCACAAGATGGCAACATTGGGAACGGGTTGGAGTGCATCTTGCCTGCTAAACAAGGCTCACAGACCGGATCCTGTTTGTCCCTTGATTCAATGACCATGCCAGTGACCATACCATCTTGGCAATGTCTGCAAAGCTGTGGTAACAGCAGGAGTGGGAGTGTTGAAACCCAGTGAGCTGACTTGAATTTGGTTCTGTGGTTCGTTCCAAAGTTGCACAGTTGCTGAATGAGATAGGCGCACAGAAAGTGTTTTACCATTGCATTCAAAATCCATGGTATCAGAGTCAATGTTGATCTTGAAGGACTTGTGCTTAGCAAGGTAGAGACAAGATAGTAGATTGTTGCGAAGTGAAGGGACATGGAGAACACGTGAAAACTCTACAGGCATCGCTGCCTTTCCTAGGTTAAAAACCACAGATCCAACCCAGCAGAATAGACGATGCTGTGATCTGCTAAATTGGTATGCAAAGGGGCTCATAATTGTGCACCCAGTGACAATGGGGAGTCATATGAGAAGTTGCCCCTGTGTCTGCAATCCAATCAAAGTCAGGAGAGGTGGAGGAGGATGTAGAGCAAGCACTTGCGATTCCAAATTCTGAGACAGAAGTGTCCTCAGAGGTGTTGTTGGCCTTGTGAGCATTTTGAGTGTTCTTGGCCTTGTCCTTGCCCTTTCCGCGGGTGCTGCAAAGGTATTGCACTTGTCACATTTGTGACCTTCCAGGCCGCAGAAATAGCATGGGAGCTTCTGGGGCGCAGATGATAATGCAAGGGCACTCCCAATGCCTGGCATGTCCAAAGCGCAATGACACCGTCGTGTTTCCTGTGTCATGAATGCTGCCTGAATTGTAGACTTGTCCAACTTGTCCTGAAGGAGCAGAAACAAAACAAAACCATTGTACTCTTCTGGGAGAGCTCAGATTGCTATAGCTGCCAGTTCATTGTCCAAATTGGCAAGATTGAATCCAGTTAGTCTGGAGGTCCTGAATGGTGTGAATAGAGTCGTCCACTCGGTTGATTAGAGACTGTAGAGTCTTGTCTTCGTGCTTCCTAATCGAAAAGAGGTTGTTATAAGTGTTGAACCATGTTCCAGGGCGTCTCTGGATGTGTACATTGTGTAGAGTGTTCCAATCTCACTGGATTGTCCTTGATACCATTAAAATAAACCCTTTGACTGTGTTCCCCTGCCCAGCTGCCTTGTCTGCTTTCAACTCCCATGCCTCCAACGCGGTCTCCTCAGTTGGTTTAGGCGGTGAAGACACTGTAGGAGCAACCAATTTCCCCAAAACAATGTGTTGGATGGAGGCCAGCAGTGCGTAGCAACTTGTAAATAAAAGGTATAGATGTGCAACAATGTGGCACACAAAGTTAAACAAAGAGCAAGTGACAAAATGACTGGCAAAGGCAGAATTGAGTTACTGGTGCACTCAGAGGCCGGGGCCCATAACCTGTTGAAAGAGGCAAAAGAGGCAAGGTGTAACAAGTCTGTGTGCCAAGTATGAATGTCTCAGCTCAACAGAGTGAATAGCAAAGAGCAAATTGAAGTCCAAAGTTAGAAACGATATCAGTGATATCTAGTGTACTACTCACCTGAAGTCCAGAGTTAGAAACTAAGGACTTCAGAATGCTACTGGAGCAAAATGTCACTACTGTGACATGTAACTGTCAATCATCTGACATAAGAGTCACTCTAACATAGAGTGCTGTCTTTGTACACACAGTGACAGTCTTGGCTAACACTGTCCAAGCTGTCATCACTGAGTGCTTGAGCTCAAACTCTTGACCTCTGCACTTTCTTTTACTTTTCATCCTTTTCCACAAATCATACACCCACATAATATTCCAAAACATTCAACAACACTTTCAAAGTGGAACAAAATCTAACCAACACAAACTAATTCAAATCTATAATGCTGAGAATTCAGAATGACCCAAATTTTGTAGCACAACCGGATTCTGCGTCAGAAACATACACTCTCTGCCAGACTCTAGCACGGGCAGACAACATAACACAAGAGGAAGCAATGGTCCAATTAGCGGCAGCATGGATGACCAACCACCTAGCCTAAATTGATGCATGGGGTCAGCAGCAGGAAGAAGACCAAATTGCAGACAGACAGAACCATCAGCAGCAACAACAGGAGGACAAACGGCAACAGGACCAAGAGCCACTTACCCATCCTCAGGCACCTCAGGTCAATGACCAAGAACAAAGGTCAGAGCAAGGACCACCAAGAAAATCAAGCTAAGAAAGTTTGAAGCAAACAAGCCACTAGCGTCCATCACAACACCCCGGCCATCCAGTTACACAATCGCAATAAACAAACTCAAGGAGTTTGAATACATTGAACTCCATTACTTCACACCAGAAAGTTGCACTGAAGCAACAAGATACAACCACACAGTTGCCCAAGACACCCTCTACATTTGCTAGAGTCAACATCATCATGGCTTTAAAACCATATGCAGCTTTCAAACCACCAACAAAAGTGATCCTGGATGATCAACTAACATGGCAACAGATGTCCACAGCAAAGACCCCCTTCCTCCACTACATGTCCAAAACAGGTTGTCCAGACACACATGTAGTATCCCTGGCCACCTGCTACCTCAACCTCTAAAGCCATGGAATGCAATTTGAACAAGACAGAGAAGCAGCTCTACTTATCTATCACACAGAAGTTCAGAGGAAGTGGCATAATGCCCTCAAAGGTGCAAGGTGCAAGCTGCGGCCCAGCTTTTGACATCAGTGTAATCAATGAAGAGAGACTACAGCAAACACTGACAGCATACTAAACCACAAACAGTTAGTGGGGGTCTTGAGGTTAGTACTGCAGCCAGATCTCCGGAACACGACCAAACTAACAGGCTTTCTTCCTCCTCCCCAACCCTCATCCTATACATCTGCTCCCTTTGCAATATATACTGCATTTGCACCTGCACCTGCACACGTACCTGCACCCACACCTGTAACCATGCACACTACCCACCACACCTACATCAGTGCTGGCACCTGGACCCACACCCATGACCACTCTCCAAACATTGCCCCTCCCCCTTTCACCTGCTCATACCGCTATGCACCACACAATAGGCTGGAAGAACAGCTAGCACTAACAGCCCAGGACACGCCCAACAGGGGCAGGACAAGGTACACCTGGTACCAAAGCAGATCATCCTCACCCACCCGCAATGCATCTGCAAGGCACACCCAGAAACAGCAACACCACTCATTGTTGCCTCCTCCAACTTGTCACAGCGGAAAAGGCTCCACGCACTGAGGAAACAAACACACTAAATCATCCAACAACCAATCTTTTTGCAACGGTGCAGCTGCAGCCACTCTCAGCCTGCATCCTGCGTTTGGGATGCAACCCACAGAAGATTGCAAACTGTGCATCCGACACATTCTGGGGTGGTTCACTGGCCCATTGCCGCTGGGGGGAAAAAACCCAACTTGTCAATTCAGCTGGCATAATCTGCACCCATTGGCAAAAACTGTCAGGCAGAACTAGCACCAGCCACAACCCCCACCACAAATGCGGCGGATGCGGAAAATTTGATCATGGTGCTCAAGCTTGCCCTTGCGCACAAAAGGCTTAACTCCGGAGCTCCTTCCATATCTGAATATGCTGAGGAATTCTGCAAGATTCTTGACATCAAATATAGAAGAGACAGATATCTTCAGTACTTTACCTTCCTCCACCTTTCCTTGTGGAGTCCAAGTGGAGTCTGGGTGGATTCTGAGTACCCTCCTACATTCCAAGTGGAGTCCGAGTCAGTCTGAGCTCAGTCCGCTAATTTTTTCAGAAATGCGGACTGGGTGCGGAATGGCCTAGGTATATTCCAAGCCCAGTCCAAGCCCAGTCCAAGCGGATTTCTTGTAGATTAAAGCAAGCAAATATATTAGATTTGCTGACTCAATACAACTACTACATACTATACACTACTCTATATCTTGGTATCAGATCCACTATTCTCAGAGTCACTAGTCTTAGAATCACTATCCTCCTGACCCTGCCTCTGCTCCTTCTGGAATTGCCTTTTTGGTACATATTGAGTGTGATAAAAGAGCATTGTATGCAAGAACCAATTGAAATTGCCAGGTGTCATGCATCTGAAAATTGAGTCAAAACCACCTAACCAAAAATTCAATTGCTCACAAGCCTAGACAAGGTATAGTTAGTAAGTAGAATTTCATGTAAAAGACATACGAATGCACATTTTTGATAAGGCACCCCATTGTTGTCATAGGCAACTACTATTTGGAGCAGAACCATCTTGTGGTGCAGGATTGCAGTATTTCCAACAGAGATAGTCATCTGTGCAATGATTGATATAGTGGTATGAGTCAACAATGAATTTGCCTTCTGCTAAGTATCCCAAGTTCCATTGCTGATGGCAGCCCTGAGTACTACACAACTTTTGAGTTCCCATTACAATACTATCTATCACCTCCATCTTTACCACAGCACCATCTTCTGACATACGCTCTAGCTCTAGGTTTCTTTTTTGGGTAGTTCTAGAAGAAGACTAAGCTGCAGAAAAACTCTGGCCTCCTGCAAGTGGTCATCCACTATTCCAGCAGGATCATGTTGTGCAAGATGGTTATTAACAGAAGTATGTTTATAAGGTTGGATGCATTCTGAACATGCATGGCCATCAGCCCAGATGCGGCCCTTATCACCCAGCTTTACAAGAGCTTGTTTTGTGATTTCATTAATATACAGATTATCCTTGAGCTCTAGATGCACACCACATACTGAAGAGGTTGTCCTTGTCCTAAACAAATGCTTGCCAGACTTGTTGCCATGTGATAGTAGTAGATGTTGCAGATGCATTTTCTCCATAACTGTTATTCCAGAATTCTGTATATGCTGCATCAGAAGCATGAAAAACATTCCATTGAGAACAGCATTAGAGAAGACTCTATCAACCCACAGACCATGTCCCACTTTGAGATAGGTAGCAGTGTTCAAATAAACTTTGGTAGCCACACCACTATTCTCAGGAATACATTCATAACCAGCTGAGTAGGTTATTTTGCAGTTGGTACACACTCCAGTCAACACTTGAACATTGTGATGGATAGTTGTTTCTTTGATCAAAGTCACCAGAGGTATATCTCTAATCTTATGCTGCTGTAATAGTCCACGTGGCTTACACATTGTATCCTTACAAGTCAAGGAAGTAGGACAAACAACCATAACTGGTATGATAGAGTCATGAGACACAGAGTGTAGGTTTTCCAAGAATCTTCCCTTCTTGTTATATGGGCTTAGTTTTAAGATTTGGGAAAAGCTATCAATGCAAGTTGGGTATAGCAGTGCTGTCTTCAGAATCTTGAGGCTGTTCAAATTTTTTGAACATTCCCAAGGTTTGAAATCCTAGGTGTGACTGTAGAGCATGGGCCAAACATTTGATCCAACCAGATACAGAAGTCATATTTTCTCCAGGAAGAGTAGAATGTTGTTCACAAGCATGGAGATTAAGAAGATCATGGTTGTTGGTCAATGTAAACAGAACAAGTAGAACAGTTGACAGAGACACTTTAGAACTAAAGTTTGATGCCACAAATTCATTGAAGACTTTGAATGATATATTAGGGAAGTTACTCTGCAGAGGAGTCTTAACAGTAGGCAGACAGACTAGGAAGACCAGAGTTAAAAACATCCAATAACAAGATAATTGTTGCAGCCAAGCTAGTAACAGCAAGTATCCAGAAGAATATATAGCTAAGATTGGAAATAGTTCAAGACTGTACATAAGTAACCTACCTGATGGTCTTCTTCTTGTGGCTCTTCATCTGATCAGGCTCCTTTGCCTTTTTCTTTGCTTTTGCTTTTGCTTTTGCTTTCCCCTTCTTACTTCCTCCAGCAGCAGGAGCAGCATCCTCCTTCTCTAGTTCCACTTTGCAATCCAGGTCTTGATGTCATTGAAGTTGTATAGATTTTTCTGTATTCCCCACAGTTTAAGAATAGATGGCGCATCTTATCTCCAGCCAGCCATTTGGTCATGTCTGGATAGTTTGCAAGCCTTCTGAACTGCTTCTGGTAGGAGTACTAATATCACTTTCCAACAAAGAGTTGGATCAAGTCTGTCTTGGATTGCTTTTCAAAACCCAAGTACCCTGAGCCACCATCAGGTTGTAGGCTTGTTGAGCCTCAAGACAGGCTTTCCATTTGCAATATGCAAGCTAGACAGAACAATATGACTGTTCAACAAGATGGAGGGGAACACCAAGAGTAATCAGAAGCTGAGACTTCATAGAGCTTGATGTAAAAAATGCAGGTGTCAAAGAACAAGACTTAGCAGTGTTAGACACTGATGCCAACCAACGTGCAGTGGAGAATGTTGCCAAGATAGGGGCAGTGACATCTAATTTGTATGTATTCTACACAATACCAGTACTCAGGATCATGTGTCAGAGTCATAGAAACACTCACAATCAGAAAAGTCAGCCTGTACTCCCATTCTTCTTCTCCCATTCAACATCCTTGTCATCCACATGGCTGAGTCATAGGGACCTTTCAGTCCCCACAAGTCACCATCACAAACATAGACACACTGGTTATTCTCTGAAGATGAAAAGAATGTGTGCTTTGAGAATATTTTATTATGACTTACTAGCAAAGGGTGCCCATCTTTTGGAGAAGAGGGCCAATTGCAGTCACCTTGTGTTTAAAAAAACATGTTGGTCTTGCACCCTCAAACACAAAGTGGGCAGGATTGTCAGAGGTATACATAAACCTTTCCAATGATAGGACCCATCATCCTGGACACTCTCATCCTGGTCTGCATGGTTGAACATGTTACCATATGCATGACCACATAAAATCCCCCCAGTTGTGTGGGATGAGCCTTCAAGCTGAATAGAGCGTGGAGGGTTCTGGAGGCTTATCATGTGTATGTATATCTAATTATGTTCCATGTTAGTTTGATATATAAATAGATAAAAATGAATATTACCGTTATCAACAACAGCAGGGATGCTGGCAATATCACCAGCTATGGTACCTTGCTCAACACGAGCAGTGCCACTGAGGTGGGGGGGCCACACCTGATGGCTGAGTGGAGGTGTGAGTGCCTGGGAGGGCCACACTTGATAAAGCTTCTAGCTGCAGCACTGGCGGCACTTGCAGTGGGGTGGAGGCTGGCATTTACAGCCACAGCCTCAACATAGGCGCTGGTGGTGTGCGCAGCTGCGGCGCTGGCAGCAGAGGTACAGCCATGGCAGTGGTGGAGAGTGCAGCCGCGGCGGTTGCGGCATTCGCAGCAAGGCGGGTGCTGGCAGCCTTGACAGGCACTGGCGGCTCTTGCACCACTTGCAGCCGCGGCGTTTGCAGCAAGGTGGGAGCTGGCGGGGCTGGCAGTGTTTGCAGCCGCGGCACTGGCAGTGATTGCAGCAGGGTAGGGACTGGCAGCCCCAATGTAGGCGCTGGCGCCGTTTTTGGCAGGGTGAGGGCTGGCAGCCTTGACATGGGTGCTGGCGGCACTTGCGTGGGTGCTGGCGGTGCTAGTGGTGCTGACAATGTTTGCAGGAGGCTTGTGACGTCCCCGGTTCAATTCTCATTATACGCATTTTATTTTTCTTATCTAAGATAACGTTGAAAGAGGCAAACGAGGCGAGTAGTAACAAGCCTATGTGCGAGTATCAATGTCTCAGCTCAACAGAGTGAATAGCAATGAGGGAACTGAAGTCCAAAGTTAGGAACTTTGATATTGGAGATATCTAGTGTAATACTCACCTGAAGTCCGAAGTTAGGAACTAAGGACTTCAGGATGCTTCTGGAGCAAAGTATAAGTACTGGACATGTAACTGTCAATCACCTGACATGAGAGTCACTCTAACATTGTCATCAGAATTGCCTCCATTGTCGGACCAGATAACAGGTGGCTCATCAGGAACCTCGGCTCAACAAGTGGTTGGAGTGACTGGTGGCGTGTATTGCGACATTGAGCTAGTTCTGGCTCAGGAGATTGTTCTGAAGTGGAATGAGTGGGAGAGGGAGGCAGAGACGGTGATTTGGCCTTAGGAGAGTGCAGAGGTGTTTCAGGAGGTTCTGGATGTTCAATTGCTTTGGGAGCATCTGGCACTGTTTCATCGCTATTCCAGAATAGAGCACAGGTGCATGAGTGTGCTATTCACTCCGTTGAGCTAAGATGTTCATACTCGGCACTTAGGCTCGTTACAACTCGCCTCGTTCGCCTCTAACAGTAACTGCTAGGATAACCTACAAAGATGCACTTCTCCATGTGTGGCTTCAAGGACTTGCGCTTATCTTGCTGTATGAAGACATATGCAAGACAGCCCCAAATGCGAAGATGAGACATGTCTGGTTTGTGTGCCAGCCTTCGTATGATGTTCCCGGTGGCAGAGACGTACTTGAGCAGCAAGGCAGAGGCCCGGAAACGACGGAGGTAATCGAGCTTCAACCATCATTGCAGTAAAATCATCTGCCATGGGCCCATTTGCTCATTCTGCAACTCTGTTCTGTTGTGGGTGGTTTCGCGTTGTATGGCGTTGTACAATGCCGCACTGGTCTGTGAATTTGATGAAAGCAGCAGACATATATTCACCTGCTTTGTCGTCCTGCAGAGCCTTGATTTTTGCGTTGAAGTGGTTCTCAGCATATGCTTTGATTGTTTTGAAAGCATCAAATGCTTCGCTTTTCTTCTTGAGCTTCAGGACGCCTTGGAACAATGTGCAATTGTCAATGAACGTGATTCAGTGACGGTAGCCTTCACGAGTAGCGACAGGGAGAGGACCGTGCAAATCACTGTGAATGAGCTCAAGAGGCATTGTGGCACAAGATGGCAACATTGGGAACGGGTTGGAGTGCATCTTGCCTGCTAAACAAGGCTCACAGACCGGATCCGGTTTGTCCTTTGATTCAATGACTATGCCAGTAACCATACATACCCTTGCGCTGCATCTTGGCAATGTCTGCAAAGCTGTGGTGACAACAGCAACAATACTAGAGGTGAGTGGGAGTGTTGAAACCCAGTGAGCTGACTCAAATTTGGGGTCTGTGGTTCCTTCCAAAGTTGCACAGTTGCTGGATGAGATAGGTGCACAGAAAAGTGTTTTACCATTGCATTCAAAATCCATGGTATCAGAGTCAATGTTGATCTTGAAGGACTTGTGCTTAGCAAGGTAGAGACAAGACAGTAGATTATTACAAAGTGAAGGGACATGAACACGTGAAAACTCTACAGGCATCGCTGCCTTTCCTCTTATAATTGGGCTAAAAACCACAGATCCAACCCCAGCAGAATAGACGATGCTGTGATCTGCTAACTTCAGTATGCGAAGGGGCTCATAATTGTGCACCCAGTGACAATGGGGGGTCATATGAGAAGTCAAGGTTGTTTGGCAGTACTTCTCCCCAGGGCATTGTAAATTGTCCATTTCTTTTTCAGAACCTGACACAGATGGCCTGAACTACAAAGTATTATGCCAAAAATATGGGGGGACAGCTAAATTCCTTACTCTGCAGTACAAGTGACCCACTACCATGCACATGTTAGAGTGACTCTCATGTCAGGTGATTGACAGTTACATGTCACAGTAGTTATACTTCGCTCCAGAAGCATCCTGAAGTCCTTAGTTCCTAACTTCGGACTTCAGGTGAGTAGTACACTAGATATCACCAATATCATAGTTCCTAACTTCGGACTTCAGTTCCCTCGTTGCTATTCACTCTGCTGAGCTGAGACGTTGATACTCGGCACATAGGCTCGTTACTACTCGCCTCGTTCGCCTACTTCAACAGGTTATGGGCCCCGGCCTCTGAGCGCACCAGTAACTCATTTTCGCCTTTGCCAGTCATATCGTCACTCGCTCTTCGTTTAACTTTGCGTGCCACGTTGTCGCACGTCCATACACCACTCCTTTCATTTACACGTCGCTCCACGCACATTCCACTCCCTATCACTCACAATGTCAACACCTGCTCCCAACTTCGCTAAACTCAGTGCAACCAACTATGCCACCTGGTCTGGCGAAATGGAGGCCTGGCTACGCGCTACTGGCCTCCAACGCATCGTTTCGGGGAAATCGGTTGCTCCTACAGTGTCCTCACCGCCTAAATCGACTGAGGAGGCCGCTTTGGAAGCATGGGAGTTGAAAGCGGACAAGGCAGCTGGGCAGATATATCTAATGGTGGAACACAGTCAGAGGGTTCATTTCAATGGCATCAAGGATGACCCAGTGAAGATGTGGAACGCCCTACGCGATGTACACGTCCAGAGACGCCCTGGGACACGGTTCAACGCCTATGACGACCTCTTTTCGATTAGGAAGCACGAAGACGAGACTCTACAGTCTCTAATCAACCGAGTGGACGACTCTATTCACACCATTCAGGATCTCCGGACCAGTGGATTCACTCTGGCCCATTTGGACGATGAACTCGCAGCCATGGCGATGATCCGAGCTCTCCCAGAAGAGTACAACGGTTTCGTTTCGTCCCTGCTCCTTCAGGACAAGTTGGACAGGTCCACAATTCAGGCAGCCTTCATAACAGAGGAAATCCAACGTCGTCGTTGCGCTTCGGACATGCCAGGCATTGGGAGTGCCCTTGCATCGTCATCCGCTCTCCAGAAGCTCACATGCGATTTCTGCGGCCTGGAAGGTCACAGAATCCACGAGTGCAGTGCCTATGACCGTGGCAAGCAGTATGCACGCGAGAAAGCCCAGAATCGTCGCAACTACCGCGAAAAGGGCAAGGACAAGGCCAAGAACGCTCAAAATGCTCACAAGGCCAACAACACCTCTGAAGACACTTCTGTCTCAGAATTCGCTGGAATCGCAAGTGCTCGCTCTACATCCTCCTCCACTCCTCCTGACTTCGATTGGATTCCAGACACAGGGGCGACTTCTCATATGACCCCCCATCGTCACTGGGTGCGCAACTATGAGCCCCTTCGCATACCAATCAAGTTAGCAGATCACAGCATTGTCTATTCTGCTGGGGTTGGATCTGTGGTTTTTAACCCAGTTATTAGAGGAAAGGCAGCGATGCCTGTAGAGTTTTCACGTGTTCTCCATGTCCCTTCACTTCGCAATAATCTACTCTCTTGTCTCTACCTTGCTAAGCACAAGTCCTTCAAGATCAACATTGACTCTGATACCATGGACTTCAAACGCAATGGTAAAACGCTTTTCTGCGCGCCTATCTCATCCAGCAACTGTGCGACTCTGGAAGGAACCACAGAACCGGAATTTGAGTCAGCTCACTGGGTTTCAACTCTCCCACTCACCGCTTCGCTCTGGCATCGTCGCTGCTGTCACCACAGCTTTGCAGATATCGCCAAGATGCAGCGCGAGGGTATGGTTACTGGCATGGTCATTGAATCGAAGGACAAACCAGATCCGGTCTGTGAGCCTTGTTTAGCAGGCAAGATGCACTCCAACCCGTTCCCAACGTCGCCATCTCGTGCCACAATGCCTCTTGAGCTCATTCACAGCGATTTGCACGGTCCTCTCCCTGTCACTACTCGTGAAGGCTACCGCTACTGGATCACGTTCATTGACGATTGCACGTCGTTCCGAGGCGTCCTGAAGCTCAAGAAGAAAAGCGAAGCATTTGAAGCTTTCAAAACATTCAAAGCATATGCTGAGAACCACTTCAACGCGAAAATCAAGGCTATGCAGGACGACAAAGCAGGTGAATACATGTCTGCTGCTTTCATCAGATTCACGGACCAGTGTGGCATTGTACGACGCCATACGACGCGAAACCGCCCCCAACAGAACGGAGTTGCAGAACGAGCAAATCGGACCATGGCAGATGATATTACTGCAATGTTGGTTGAAGCTGGATTACCTCCGTCGTTTTGGGGCCTCTGCCTCGCTGCTCAAGTACACGTCTGGAACCGCCTCCCTACGTCGTCTCTGCCACAGGGAACTCCATACGAAGGCTGGCACAAGCGCAAACCAGATATGTCTCATCTTCGCATTTGGGGCTGTCTTGCATATGTCTTCATACAGCGAGATAAGCGCAAGTCCTTGCAGCCACACATGGAGAAGTGCATCTTTGTAGGTTATCCTAGCGGTTACAAAGGCTGGCAGTTCTACAACCCACAGACAAAGAAGTTCATCATCTCAGAACGAGCTGAGTTCGATGAACGCGTCTTTCCAGGGATTTCTGGCATGCCCAAGTCGACAAAAATCGACCTCACTCCCATTCGCACTCCCTCACTGCCGGAGCCTCGCACTCATGCACCTGCGCTCGATTCTGGGGGGGATAGCGATGAAACAGTGCCAGATGCTCCAAAAGAGTCATTTGAACATCCAGAACCTCCTGAAACACCTCTGCACTCTCCTAAGGCCAAATCACTCTCTCTGCCTCCCTCTCCCACTCATTCCACTCCAGAACGATCTCCTGAGCCAGAAATAGCTCAACGTCGCAATACACGCCACCAGTCGCTCCAACCACTTGTTGAGCCTCAACCTGATCCAGAACGCTTGCTGAGACGCACTACACGCGTTTCGCGTCCTACTGGTGAATGGTGGAAGGTGAAACACCGTCACGAGGTTCCTGATGAGCCTCCTGTTATCTGGTCCGACGATGGAGGTGATTCTGATGACAATGCAGCTGAATTTGCAAATTCCGCTCTGGAGAGTGAACCACGCACTTTCAGACAAGCACTGCAAAGTAACCAGTCCGTTCACTGGCGCGAAGCCGCAACACTTGAGTACAACACTCTCGTCGACAATGGGACTTGGGAAATCGTTGATTTACCTTCTGGTGAAAAGGCAATTGGCTGTGGATGGGTATTCAAGGTCAAACGCAATGCGGACGGTTCCATTGAGCGCTACAAGGCTCGTATCGTTGCTAAAGGCTATTCTCAACGTCCTGGCATTGACTACAACGAAGTCTTTGCTCCCACATTCCGTCCTGCAACTCTACGCCTCATTCTCGCATTAGCTGCCATTGAGGACCTGGAACTTCGCTCTGTGGACATTACCTCCGCATTCCCCAATGGTGACTTGGACGAAGTGATCTACATGAAGCAGCCAGAGGGATTCCACATTGGAGCACCTCACCAAGTCTGCAAACTCCGGAAATCGCTCTATGGTCTCAAACAGTCTGCTCGTCAATGGAACAAGAAGCTGCACTCTGTTCTCAGCGAAATGGGCTTCAAACGCATTGAATCTGACCGCTCTGTCTATGTTTACTCAAATGGCGAAGTCAGGATCATTGTTCCCATCTATATAGATGATATCACATTTGCTTCGAAATCCACTGCTGCCATTGACAAGTATGTCAAGATCCTTTCCCAACACTTCAAATGTCGCGATTTGGGCCCTACCAAGTATCTGCTTGGTGTTGGAGTGGGTAGACTGCGCTCTACTCGCACAATCACGTTGCACCAGCGCCAGTTCATTGTTGACACCTTGGAGAAGTATGGTATGAGTGACTGCCATCCTGTGCTCACTCCCCTTCCTCCAAAACTCGAATTATCGCATGACATGGCTCCCAAGTCAGATGAGGAGAAACAGTTCATGGCCAATGTTCCCTACCTCTCAGCAGTTGGTTCGCTTCAGTATCTGGCCACTATGACTCGCCCTGACATCCAACATGCTGTCTCCACTCTTGCTCGCTTTAATGCGAATCCTGGCCCCAAACACTGGCAGGCACTGAAGCATCTCCTTCGCTATGTCAAGGGCACCATTGAACACAAACTCACATACTCTGGCAATAATGTTGGTGATGAGCTCTTCACCACATACACAGACTCTTCCCATGGTGATTGCCCGGATACTGGACGTTCTACTGGTGGTTATGTGACAGTTGTTGCTGGTGGTGCGATTGGCTGGGGCAGCAAGTTGCAAACCATTGTTGCGCTGTCTACCACTGAAGCAGAGTATGTGGCTGCAGTTGAAGCTGGGAAGGAAATCATTTGGATGCGACACATTCTCTCAGAGTTTGGCTATCCTGTCAAACAGGCCTCTACACTCAAGATGGACAACCAGAGCGCAATCACAGTCTCCAAAAACCCGGAACACCATGGTAGAATGAAACACCTTGACCTCCGGTTCTACTGGCTTCGCAACACTGTTGACTATGGCGAAATTGCACCAAACTACATTCCTACTGCGGAGATGATTGCGGACAACCTCACCAAGGCAGTACCAGCACCTAAAGTCAAATTCTGCCGTGAACAAATGGGCATTTTACCTTAGTTTGTTTTATTTTCATTCATTCTTTCCATCTCTTCATTGTAGACATACGAGATCATGGGGGGGTGTTAGAGTGACTCTCATGTCAGGTGATTGACAGTTACATGTCACAGTAGTTATACTTCGCTCCAGAAGCATCCTGAAGTCCTTAGTTCCTAACTTCGGACTTCAGGTGAGTAGTACACTAGATATCACCAATATCATAGTTCCTAACTTCGGACTTCAGTTCCCTCGTTGCTATTCACTCTGCTGAGCTGAGACGTTGATACTCGGCACATAGGCTCGTTACTACTCGCCTCGTTCGCCTACTTCAACAGCACAGTAATATAACTCCAAAACAAAAAATTGAAGAATGCTCAGAGACACATCCAAGTGGACTCAACCTTGCATAGAGTGCTCAGCCACCACAGCCATAAATTGTGATCTTGTAAGGCCGTAGTGAGTGGCCCTATCGCCATCCCGCCAAACCATAGACTTCTTCTTAACAGCATTGTCACGGCTTCATTTGACTGTAAGAAATTTGAAAGAGCAGTCTTTATGGAGATTCAGGCCGCACTTGGTGGTGTCTCATTCACCTCTGATATTTGGAGTGACCCTTGCCTTACATCGTGTCTGGCAATGACAGCCCATTTTTGTTAGCGTCCAGATGGACCTGGAAGCCTTGAGATTTTGCATTGCCTCTTGGGGTGGTTAAGGGTAGTCATGATGGAGAAAATATTGGGCAGCTCATGTACGACATAATGAAGGAGGCTGGGGCAAATGAAAGGGTATGCATTTTGGTCAATCCTCCAATCAGTGCCTTGTAACTCATTTTTTCCCAGATAGGTCAACTTACCCTTGACAATGCTGGAAACAGCCACACTGCAATGAAGAAGATTGAATGCCACTGTAATAATGATAACATTAATTTTGACGCTGATGGGAATTGGTTCAGGTAATATTCCATTCCTTTTTCCCTTCTGCCAATTAAAATTGATTTTGTACACAGATGCTAATAAACATCTCTGCACAGACAATTGCTCAAGAGTTGAAGGATGCACCTCATATGGTCACTGCTACATTGTTCATGGCAGATGATGGCAGGGAGGAGCGTGAACTTTATCAAGCTGCCCTTGAAGCTAATCCAATTGGAAAAGCACGGGCCATTGTTGCTGCCATGCGTGCATCAGGTCAACACCATGAGGATCTACGTGAAGTAATTGACCAGGGTAACAAAGATGGTTGCTGGGCAGAGGTCATTCCTCTTGTCCAACTGCTTTGGAATGTTGAGACAAGGTGGTCATCACTGCTGGCTATGATCAAGCATGTGATTGAGCTTTATCCAGTGAGTTTATATTTTCTCTAGTGGATTATGCTGTCATTCTCATTATCTTAGGCAATCATGGTTCTTCTAGACAAGACCAAGTATTTAAGCCTGGGCTGGCTACAATTTACAGCTGAGGAATATCAAGTCCTCAATGACATTGTGACTGTGTTGGAGCAACCTCACTTTGTCCAGAAGCTGTTGTCTGCTGAGAAGACTCCCACACTTTCTCTGGCATTACCAGCATTTGAACTTCTTTTGATCAACTGAACAGTTATCCAGTCCACCACTCCTGAACTTGCTCACTACATTGGTGTTGGAATGCACAAGATATGTGAGTATGTTGAGAAGGGATGGAAAAGTCAGATCTATGCTTTGGCAATGAGTATGTACATCTATCTCTCTCCCACTTCTTATCTGATCATTCTATCTCTAGTCATCAACCCTGCTTACAAAATGGAATGGATCAACAAGTACTGGACAAGATTAGAGGCTAGCAATGCCAAGAAATGGATGCTTGAAGCGGTCTGTTACCATTTTTGACAGTTCTGAATAATACTGACCATCTATTCAATTTTTTTATCAGATGACATTGTTTGCAACAGCCCAATGACATTGCCATGAATCATCTCAGGCTGTATCCAATTCTACCTTGTTGCACTCAACACCATTGGCAGCCACACAGCGTGGGTTTTGGCCATCAGCCCATGACAGGCTCCACAGTGGCCTGCAGAGGATGGCCAGTCTGCCAGATGCAACACGCCAAAAGGTCTCTCTGCCAGTTTGTCCAGGCAGTGTGCCACCACCAGTGAGGCAAGCAACACCTGCTATTTCATCATGTCAAACTGCTTGCCTTCTGCCATTGCTCCTCAGCCAAGGGTACCCACTGCTGAGGAACATGTGGCATGGGAACTTGAGAGATGCAAGCTTGACCGCTTTGCTGCTGAGAGAGAATGGGCTGATTACATGGCAGCTGGTGTAGTCACAATGATTGGGAAGGTTGGAGTAAACCTCGTCCATTTTTGGGATGTAAGTTGCCCACAACACATTTGTCATTGTGCAGCCTAATGATATGTTATCTAGATCAACAAGGCTTCATATCCTCTCATGTTTAGTATTGCTCTGGATGTGTTGCCTGTGCAGGCCTCTGCTGTTCCTTGCAAGCAACTTTTTTTGTCAAGCAAAAAACATGCACTGATCAGCAGAGCCAAATTTTACCCAAGCTGTTGGAGGCTCTGCAGACTCATAAATGCAAGCTATAATTGGTTTGATTTTACGGAAACCTATCTTGCAAACAAGGAGGATTATACAATTGATGGAAAGTTGACAGAATTTGCAGTTGAAGAACTCCTCAGACTAGGAAGGCTAGATGAGCTAGAGGAGCTTCTCAGCAATGCAAAGGAGCTGTTGGCTGCGTCTACTGTTGTGTAAATACTATAATGTAATTCCAAGGGGGTTCTAGTAAAAAGAAATCCGACCTGGGGTTGTTTTTTTCCCTCAGCCATTCTGGCTGGACTAACCATACTATGTAATCAGGAACATATCTAAAAATAGAAATATGACATCATTGTTGGCTGTGTTTCCCTCCTGCCCCAGACGCCTTGCAAGCCTTGCAAAATTTTTGTGGCTTTATCTCCAGCTTCATGCAATCTAGATGATACTGAACAATAAAGTTAGTGTCGGTTAGATGCTTCCTTTGGATCCGCTTCCATTTTGGCCGACCAGTGTCATTGAGCATGACTGCGTCATTTTCCATTGAGGGCGGATATCTTTGTTTGTTGACAACACCTGTCATTGATGAGGCCCAGGCAGGGCCTATTCTTTTGGTAAGGTCCTCTGGGGTTCCAATATTTTCATTTCCCTGCGTGTTGTCAGTTCATATCCCCCATATGTCTTAATAAAATTCACGCTGTCAATGGTTGACACTTCTCTGTCAACAAACATCACCACGCCCTCGGAGTTTTGCACACCACAAACAATCTCACCCTCCAAGTTGCCAGCGGAATCAACTGTTTCTACAAAACCTCTACCAATTTCACTGTTAACAGAGGTGTTTCCATTATTGGGCTGCAACCAATGTATGCAACGGTTTTGTACTTTGGCATTCTTATAGCCCTTGTCCTCAGAGTCATTAGAATCTTTGCTATCTGACTCGGATTCTGACCTTTGAGAGGAGTTGCCCTCTTGCAAAACTGGCGCCTTGTTGCTAGAATTATTCACAAGTAAGTTACTCAACATTGAAGGTGTCGTAAAATAACAATCAATGAAATACCTTGAAGGAATTTGTGCGTGGTGGTCTTCTGAGATACACAGCGGCAGGAGTTTTGATTTCTTGGTGTATTTTACCATTACTTTTGCGCAATCTGCCCAGATGCGGTTTATTTCCCTGATCTCAAAGTTAGTGAGGCTCCAGATGTGGTTGTATTCTGCAAAAGGTGCTGTTGGGTGTTTCTCTTGGAAATGTATCTTGAAAGAATATCTCCAGATGACGATCCGACTTGGAGCAAAGAGGGCATTGAATCGGCACATTAGAGCAAGGTGAAGAAGTGGTTGACTCCAATGCTACGCTGTAAGAATATTTCTTCACCTTCATGAGGCATCCTTTTGACGCAGCTTGGTTGATCATTAAACTTGCCTTGGCACCTTTTCCCTTCTTCAAGAAGAACTGGCATAACAGCAATGGGCGGAGACATAACCCCGCAAAGAGGCATTGACATGTCAATCCCGGGATTGTGTAGAATATGCGCACTGACATGCTCAAGGACGTACTGTCTTTGCAAAAGGTTGAGAGTGACAGTAGTTGAGCACCGCGGACAGTCCAACACACATAGGAAGCATGCACTACCTGCTCAATATTTTTTTGTCAGTGGTACGCCAATTTGCTAAACCAAAGAGGCATAGAATAACCAGATACCTCACGGTAGGGGTATTCTATAGTTGGTGAAAACTTAGGGACATTCTTGACGTTTGAGGCTAAAAGTTGCTGGAAGACACTTGCTGCTAAGGCCACAAGAACTGTACTTTGGATAGGTACCAAGGGAAGTTGGTCTCGACCTCGGAAGTAGTGGGATTGATTGGTCAGATGAGTTGTCCTGTGTCCTGGTACAGTGGATGATTTTTCTTTGAGCAAACAGTAAGTTTGCCAATCGTGAATATTTGCTGGGTCATCATCTTGAGCTGCAGCCGTAATCCGAGTATTTGATATGATACGGTGACCGTCTGTTCTGACAACATATCCATATTAAGATAAGAAACTGATTCACCGTCAATTTTCAAGGCATTTATCTCTCCTATGCATAGCCAAAGCATGTTTTTGGAAGAGAGGATCGTAATGGAGTCCAAGACAAAGAGAACCTTGGAATCATCTTTTGGAGGTGGAAGGGCTATAGCAAGTTTGAGCTGACGGTTTTATCTTGGACATGTTGTTCAATCTCCTGGACACCAGTGTTGACTTGACCCCCATTGACCCGGTCATTAAACTGACCTGGTTAATGGGGTCTGACCTTTTTGACCGGGTCAGTCCATAAAGGTCAATGGAGTCAAAGTCATGTGTTTATTTATTTATTATTTATTACAATATCATGCCATGTAGGGACAACTTCCTTTCTGGGTCAAAAAGCGCCAGTCATTACCTTGACAGTGCATCATTTCTGGGCACATTGAGGGTGTACTCATGGAGAACACAACTAGTTCAAAATTAGATAGATTATGAGGAATTCTATGAATACGGCAGCTGGTGTTGTCAAGATGGACATCAAGCAAAGCCAGCTTGCAGAAGGGCATGATGAACCATTCAAAGCGTAAGTTTGGACCAATGGAGTCCCCATCAGATGAAAACTCTCCCGCCACACTTCTTGATCCCTCCAATTTCCATGCACTTGCAGACTTGCTCATCATTGGCGGCTTCTGTGACCAAGGCCGCAATCAACAATGGGACTGGATTGGACTTCTACTGGAAGGGAGGGATTCAGAACATTGAAGAGGAGCTCCAACAATGTAATGAAGATGACAAGGGTGAGAAATTGTTGACAAACACAACACCAGTTTAAGGTGCTTTGAGTTTTTTCACTTCTGCATAATTAATCTTCTTGAGCTTCTAACCAAGCTACACTGTACATAGATTTCATAATACCAAGGTTGATATTGTGTTTTGCACCCTAACCAAGCTACATTATACATAGTTCTCATAATACTAAAGTTGTTTGGTCAATGTTTGGTTCTCATTGCGTGGGCACCGGAATTCAGTTTCCAGAGTAGCCGGTGTCCCACAGTGGGGTCATTGACCGGTCAGTCCATGAACGGGGTCTGACCCTAATGACAACACTGCTGGACACGGCATAAGCAATCTGTCAAGCTGACATGTTTTCTGTATTTTTTGAAATCTGACAGTGCACACACTTTTTATTTAAGCTTTCCATTGATGAGCACCTCACTTTGAAAAACTTGGTGCTCAGGCCCATGAATGTCCTTGTCAGATAATACAAGCTCTCCAAGTTCATCTTCAATCCCGACTCACGTTTGAGTTTTGTCCATGTCTGAATTGGGCTCAAAATAGGGAGACACAGTCCTTGTAGATGCTGGAAATTTGAGACTTTTGTCAATATCGTCCTCAGCCAGTGGGACATTGAAGAGTAGTGTGCCAAAAAGTGCAAGGATGTCAACAGAGATGTTCTCCTCAAGTCCCTGGAGAATTGGCTTTATTGTTTTGCAATCTTCCTCTACAAGGCAACATCCACAATTCCACAAAGTTTGCAGTGAGACATCCTTGACCTCAATGTTTCCTCTCCACAATGCAGGTTTTATATGGTCTGCGCTCTTTGAAATTTCTGTCAAGTCGTGCAAAGGAGCAGGTAACTTGAGGCAGTGTGGTGCTCAATCCCAGTGAGGATGTTTAGCTAAAATGTTTGATACCTCTGTAGTGCCAGAAAGACAAGAAACAAGTTGCAAAATATACAATTTGGGTTACCAACCATGGTCCGAAGAATACCAAATAACTCTTCAAGTCAATCAGTACCCAGAAGGATTACCCAGAACTCTCCATTTGGATTGTCAACCTTGGCTTTTGCAACACAGAATAGGACATTCTTGATCATGATCATGACATCAATATAAAGGTTTGTCAGCAGGAAATCCTTTCTAGCCAACTTGTAAAGTGCAAGTGCTGAATGAGCTGCAGCACTTGAATGCTCAATCTTTTCTGAGAGCAACAGGTCCACACAAAGGTAGGGAAAGACAAGATGGAAAAGAAGCTTACCGAGGATCCACAAAGCTTCTTGAGCCGCCAAAGTGCCTGGACAAGAATTCAAGTTGGAACTGGTCCGGGGAAGCAACCAAATGTCCTTTAGCATATCAAATGCCATTTTCATGTCCTGTTGGTTGTCCGGATTAAATAAAGACCGGATATGATCTGCAGATAGCCCATTTAACTTGAGATGATCCATGATAATGTCAGGTGTAACCCAAAATCTGGTAACAACAACACCACACTGACAGAGAAGAAGGTTTTGGAAACGCTTGAAGACATGCTTCCAGTCTTTGTCGGATGTCAGGTCATTGTTGCCAACATAGAGATTGAGGAAATTGAGAGGCTTTAGAATAGAATAGATCAGCAATTGGGGAAGAAGTTGGTGCTTGAAGGTGAGGAGAATAAAGGATGAGCCTTGTCTTATTCTGCCATCAGACGCAAGCAAGACAATGCCCAGCTTGGTTGTCAATTTTAAAGCATCAACTCCATTGATTACCGTTTAAATTAAGTTGGCATGTTCTTCTCCAGTTTCTTGTTTGCAATCCCCAGAAACAAGGACTGGTCGGCCAGGATAAATGCAATTGTTTTTGCAGAGAATACCAAGAGCGCCAACTGTTGCCTAAAATAGAACATTGAATTTTACGGACAGGAAGCAAACTCCCAATGGAATCAAAATTCTCACCTTGCCGGTGTAATGAACTTTCTCTTCATCAACCTCGCTGTTGAGGTGTCAGAACAGCTCCTCAAGGTCTCCTTTGTTCACAAACTTTGTTGAAGTCCTGTGCGCATATTGTCAACATACCCCAAGGAAATGGTTTGTTTTGGGATCCCAATGGATCCGCTTTTCTGTTGCCAGTTCGTCAAATATGACCATGGTATGCAGCACATTTCCATTGATTGTTGCCTGGATCTCATCCATTATGCTTTCTAGGGATGCCTTGATGTTCCTCTGGACCTTGTCCTCTGTTGGATGTGCATGAGATGGAATGATTGCTGGGACAATGGAGCGAGTTCTCAGGTAAGAGACACTCTGTTTTCCTCTTGCACGCTGCATGATTCCCACCACTCAATCTCCAGATAGCCGCCAAACCAATAATGATTCCATGTCCTCCTCCTTGGTAAAGCTCTTTGGACGGTAGTGGCCAAGGGCAGCCGCCATAACCAAAGCAAGAAGTCCCCACACCCCCTTCTTTTGCAGGAGGCCAATGCTTACACATGGTCAATACATTGGGTCTTCCCACTCGCAATGGCCATTGATAGATGCTTATGTATGGACAATGCAGCTGCCTTTCCTAGCAGCTTTTTTGCCTGGTTCAGGCCACAAAGCCAATAGAACTCAATCATCTGAGTCTTGAGTCAAAGGATCTTGTATAGTCCGCTGAAGCCATGGTAGGCAAATTTGGCATTTGGGTGAACTCCATCCTTGATCCGTCTGACAATGCTTTCCAGGTTTTTGTTTATGCCCAAATGACGACATGGTCAACAGGATATCGCCTTGCCGTCCTGCGTTCCAGTGCAGCTATCCAAAAATAGTGACATCTTGCCATTCCTGACTACTTTGCTCCAGGGAAGAACCCACACATCATGAAGTGCAAACAGATAGGCAGTATGTGGTGACATTCCCTCTGAAAAAGCGAGAGCACGGCCATTGCATGTGGATCCTGATGCTTTTGTCCCTTTTAGTGGGTTTTTGAACTCAAAAGCATTGACATCAACGATCTGCTGGGTATCCGGGGTAATACAGGTCACAGATGGGCTACCGGCAAAATCTGGCAGCTCAGCAGTGGGTGCTGCTTTGCTGCGGCTGACATTGATCAAGTGAGGAACAATATGACTTGGGATATAGGCCTATACTCACAGTTCCCTTAGACCATCAAAAAGGTGCATCAATTTTCCCTTGAACAATCCTTCACTAACACCCCGTTTAACAATGAAGTGTTGAACAAATCCAAGTAGATGTTTGAGTCCTGTTTTTGCCTGGATAAGCCTTTTTACATCTTCCTTCATTCCCCAACCCAGTACTGACTTCAAAAAGTTGTTCAGGCCTTCTTCCCATAGCTTGTTGCCTTGCAGTGATGAATCATAACGGATATCTGGGTCTCCTGCCAACATTACTGCTAGTATATCATTGTGCGCAGACTGTGTAATCCTCCCTGGTAAGTTGTCAAGGTAATACTGAAGTTCTTGGAGGATATCTTTGAAAACAAGGGCAATTACAGCTTTGGAAGGTGCTGCTGACTCAAACTGTTGGTTTGAGACAGCAGGGCTCTCATTTCAGGGATGTTCTGAAGCCAGATGACTGCTCTGAGTGCTGAAGAGCTGATTGCAGCGGGTACAGGAGGGGCTTTTGACTTGGTAAAAAAGCTGAGTATGTTTGAGCTCTTCTTCTTCTGGTTCTTATCTTGCTCTTCTCTAGCCTCTTTACATGCTTTGCTAGGCCAATGGTGTTTTTCAAGATTTGCAAGTCCAACAATTCCACAGTGAACTCGAGTGTTGCAATCTGGACACACAGTGTACCCATTGGCATTAAGGACAGGTTCCTTTGTAGGATATGAGTCTTAGTCTATCTCAGAGGTCAAAAATCACTGAGCTACATACCTTCCTAAGGTGAGTGTCATCCATTATCGACAAAGATCATGTGAAATGTGTGACAAAGCTAAATATGGCAGGTACACGGTCAATTAAGCCAAAAAGCGCGTTTTTTGAAGGATTAGGATACATTTTGTCGTAAAGCTCTCCCACATTGTATAGATTACATTATCAGACACGTGAAAATGAAGATCTCTTGGCAAAAGAGAGAGATTTTGTTGAGTTATTTCCAAAATCAGCCAAACCACCATCAACAATTACAGTCAATCCTACATATCCCTCCATCCCATCTGCGCAGAGTCTCCAAATCAAAGCATGGGACGCCCAAAACAAAGGAAGATGATTAACATGCAAAATCTCAAAGGAGGGTCAGGAGAAAACACGTCAAAACGGAGGAAAATAACTAAAATGTGAGATTTGGTTGGGGATGAGAAGGAGAATGTATGTTTTGCTCACCCATAACACCATTTTGTAACACCAAAGCTGGCTTTTAGATATGTCCTACATCTAGTCAAAGCCATAGTGGTGCATCAGACAAACCTCAAGATCCGGCGCCTATAGAAAGCATGCAGTCAAAGTTTTGATGCAAGGTAAAACAGGGCAACATGGCAACACATTTGGATCTTTGCCCTGCATTCCAAAGTTTCTTGGTAATCAAAGAAAGACTTGCCAACAATGTGGAGATTGACTGTGAGGATGTATTTGGGGATATGCCGGGGCTTAAAGATGCAGACTCGGACTTGGATGATGAAGAAGACACGGATCACAATGACCCCGATGTTGAGGCAGATGACATACAGAACATCTACGCAGATGATCTCGGCTTCAAATGGATGGAACGCAGAACCAACTTACCACATGCCGGACCACCAGAGGGATACAACTATACACCATTTATTCCCAAAGATGCACCTCGAGAGTTCGCAGGTCATATCCGTGTTTCACCAACCATACAACAAGCACTTGCGGCACTAGCAGATCTCAAGCCCCTTATTCAGCCAAAGCGGCAAATGGGAACAGGATACCGGGATCCTGAGCCTGATCTATGGACAAGAGCTTGCCTAGAGGGGATGCAGTCAATGCTGCTCATGTATACGGATTCAAAGTCACGTACATATGATGATTGGGGAGCATCTTCATGCCAGACAGCCATTGGTATGGGACAAGGCCGCCACTGCACTTGTTGCCTTTGAGGACTGTGCCGAGAATTCATTGAGGACCGAAAAATCTTACCCGTCAATCCCTTCGGTGATTGGAACAAATCCATGCTTGCCGATGAAAACCTGTGCAACAAAATCAGTATCTTTCTACTCTCTATTGGGAACAAAATCTCCGCCAAGAAACTTATGGACTTTCTTGCACAACCAGATGTCAGGGAGAAGTTTGGAATTGAGAAACCAATCAGCTACAAAACGGCATGTCAATATCTCAACTCCCTTGGGTACCAATATAGAGCAACACCAAAAGGGCAGTATGCCGATGGTCACAAACGGGATGATGTGGTCTTCTATTGGGAGAGTGTCTTCTTGCCTCAATGGCATCGGATTCACAAGGGGATGGCCACCTGGGTTGAGAAGTTAGTTGAATCAGGTCCTTGCGGCGTGGGTCGCCGCATTATCACCTGGTTTCACAATGAATCAATTTTTTACGCACATGACCGTCGCAAAAAAGGCTGGTGCCACAAGGATGCACCAGCAAGGCCGTACACCAAGGGTGAACATCAGGAAAACTCCATCTGTCTGGCGCGTCTGGCACCAGACATGCCAGACGCTTCCAGACCCCCATATTTGGTGTGGCGACATATCAACGCTCCCAACTCCATAAAATTTTCACGCCACAGATGTCAATCCTGAGATCAGGAAGTTTTCTGGCAACATACATAGTTTCTGACTCGGAAATTTTTCAGTTTGTCATTCCGTTATTTCCCCTCCAGTAAAAAAGATTTTGGGTATAATTAGGTCCATTTGGCTACTCATAGGGACCAGGGTACAGTAGTGATAGATTACATAGGGTATCACAAAATGTATAATTCAACTACGCCGACATCAATGCTAACATTTGGGATGAGCACCGTCCACGTCAGAGATTGATATCAATGACATACCTGTTGAGCTGAGCGTCTACGTACTACCTTCGCCTTCAGATGACTTGGACAGCTGCACAATGTCCTTGGGATCCTCTACTCCACTGTCATCAGCCGTTGCGTCGACATCAATGGACTCAATAGCCGACATTGAGGCATGGTGGATTTCGTGCCACACCCGTTCTGACAGCTTACAAATGACCTTGTAATGTGCTGCAGTTTGAGCGGCCCAGGCGTTGCAAACAAAGCTTCTCTTTGTATCCTTGGTGGGTGCATTACCAGTTCGCCACAACTTGAGTGCTCACTCGTGCTTGGGTATAAACATAGTGGTCAGAATTTAGAAATGGAAATGGCTTTGAGACATACCGCGGCTGCGCACAACAATAGGGCTCCCATGCCAAAGCCATAAAACCGATCCGTCTTAGTGATGACCTGTTGATGGACTGCGAATACTTCCATCAACACAGACAAGTGATATGCCCCGGACTAACAATCAACAAACCAATTAAGTTGATTCGATCAAACTCAACCTTTGCGTGCGGATCGCGATAGACAAAAGACAGGTCCTTGAGGTCGTTCTAGACGTATTCCGTGCGTTGATTTTTTGAAGATTTAAAGGGTTTGGCGGAAAGGATTTTGGTGAGCTGCAGGAGAGCATGCTTCCCGATGGCACTTCTCCAGTTCCGAATTGCTGAATTTGCCTTAAAAAAACAATATCAATAACAACCAATGTATACTAGACATTCTGACGTACCACAGCATGCACAGCGTCATTGGCAGGTATTTTGGGAAATTCCTCACTCCAAAGATATTCCACCACTTCTGGGAGATCAGGATGCGAACTAACAGCAAAGGGCTCCTTGAGTGTTCTGGCCCAATCGATAATTGCTGGAAGAACAGCATCATGCCAGGTGTGGAGGTCACGGGCGGCGTTTTCAAATGGGAGGTGGTTATTTGTGTAGCAAGGTTTGGCTGGACGACAAGCAGAGGCCCCACACTTTACAGCGGAAATGTCTGCCGTGTTTAGCTTGATGCCCATCTGAATCATTGTGTAAGTATAGTGAAGGTTTGCATAGTTAGGTATGACTTACACCTTTGGTTCCACCTTTGTGGTATCTCTTCGCCCCTGCTGACGCCTCCTTACTCTGCTTCACAACCTCAAGAAGTGCTTCATCTTTGTCAACAACCGTCTCTCCACCACGGCCATCAACCTTCTCCGTGGGGTCCAAATTGTCACCATCGCCTACTGTGTTTGTGTGCGATTTTGCAGGAAGGGGAGGAGCTGTGGGCCTTACAGCTGCAGACGCGGATGGGGCCGTAGGTTGGACTTGAGCCTGTTGCTTCCAATTGCTGTGTAACCCGCCTATTTCCGCAGCTTTCCCACTCGGCCTAACGAGGAAGAAGTTAGTAAATGACAAGACTTGCTCCCACGTACATACTTTTTTTTCTTCCCTTGTTCCCCTTTGTCTCTGTTCAGCAACTGTGCATTAGGACGAGCATATACCGTTGGGGCCACTTGGCGATGCACTTGAACCTCAGCCTGGAGTTTCCCCACCTCCTGGACATTTCAAAACGGTCAACTGTTCTCAGTTAAATAGATGGTCTACAAAAACTGACCTTTTTCTTTTTTGCAAGCCGTTTTTGTCGGTTCTTGTGCAGGAGGACCATTGAATCTTCAGATGCATTTCCATCCGAGTCGCCGTTGTCATCATTATCTTCTTGAGCAGAAGGTTTGTATGCATCGTCACCTTCATCTTCATATTTGGAAAGCCCAAGGCGGGCCCTATCTGAATCTGTGTCCACAGTTGATTCTGGTGGGAACTGCAGGTGATTGATGTGCATGTTGTCGCCTGCCAACTCATCAACCTCCTCGTCCTCACTGGCGATGGGCTCGATCTCCTCGTCCTCACTGGCAATGGGCTCGATCTCCACTTCTTTCTGCTGTTGAAGCCATTCACGGTACATTTCCATGGTTTTGAGATCTGGGCGCTCAGAACGCGGCTGACGCTCTTTTTGTGAACATTGAACAGTATCCTCGACCGAGGCGATCCGTAGAGCACTCAGCTTGCGTTTTTCCTCAGCCTCAAGGAGTTTCTGCATCTTCTTTGCTTCTGCAGCAATCTTTTTGGCATGCTCAGAGTCCTTTCTCTCCTTGGCTGCCAGCTGGATTTCGGCCTTGGTTCTTTTGGGTGGTTTTGGATTTTCGGTGGGATGATTGCGCGGGTAAGTTGTCTTGCGCTTTCCTTGAGCACGGCTTAATCCTTTGTCCAACTGTGTTTCAGGCATCTGCACAGAGCGTGTTGAGCCCAAGTGGTATGAGGGAATGAACGGACAAACATTCATGTTGGTAGGAGCTGTGCGGTTGAAAATTTTTGTTGACAATTTTTGTTGATCACCTGTGAGTCATGGTGGTTCAGTCACCGCACTCTTGTCTCACATGTCCTAGCTTTCTCCTTAATACCACAATGCTGCGAGGCCGAGGCTCTCGACACAGTCGCTTTCAAACATTGCGCTGCCCATTCCAAGGATGCCCGAAAACCTTCCGAAGTGAATCTGGGCGCACAAACCACGTTTGTTCAGTTCACCCAAGGACTGATAGACATTGGGTCTTAGCACCAGATGTTCAACTACCACCATTGCCAACTCGCTCATCACCCCAGCTGTCCGATACCAACCCTTTCCTGGAACCACCAGCAGGATGTTCAGATGCCCCTTTGACTGCGCATCAATCTCCAAGTCCAGAACCCCGGCAGGTACCACAACAAAAAATGTACCATCCTTTTCTTAATGGCAAGGTTTCTCCTATTCTCTCATTTTTGCTTACTCACTCTTTTTCTTTCTTTCTAGGACATCCATGTGATGAAAATGGCCATTATCTTCCCTCTGGAACTCCACCACCGCCCCGCCCTACTGCTGCTCCTGGAGACTGGAAGCCATTTGAAGATGGACTTCAATTCAAGATTGCCGATTTCCTTTACCGCCATGAAGAGATGTCGCAGGGCAACATCAACCATCTCCTTGAACTTTGGGCATTATCCCTTATGAAACACGGGAGCGTTGGGCCTTTTGACAGCTACAAAGATATATATGACCGGATCAATGCCATTGAAGAAGGTAAGCTTGTTTAGCTTTGGTCTTGTCTCCGCCATTAAATCAAAAATAGGTGATGCTCCCTGGAAATGTTTCAAGACTTCAGACGACAAGGAGATTGATGACGCTGCACCAAATTGGAAAAAACAGGAGTACAAAATCTGGTACCGTGATCCACAGGTGGTGGCTTGCAATATGCTCGCAAATCCGGATTTCGATAAAGAGATCAATGTAGCACCATATGTCAAGCTAGATGTAAATGGTGTACGGAGACGTTCCAATTTCATGTCAGGTGATTTTGCGTGGCAACAATGTGTATGTTCCTTTTTTTTTAAATTTTCCTTCTGCATTATCAAAATTGATTTGAACACATTCCTTAGGACATCATTTACGAAGAAAACCCTGCTGAAAATGACGGTGCAATGTTCTGTCCCATTATACTTGGCAGTGACAAGACCACCGTCACGGTGGGCACTGGTGACATTGAATACCATCCACTATATTTTTCGCTCGGGCCTGTACGAAACCCAGTTAGGCGTGCTCATCGGAACACTGTTATTCCAATTGGGTTTCTTGCCATTCCAAAGAGTATGTGCTTCCATACGTGTTATCGAGCATTTCCATAAAATTTATTGCTTCTAGGTGACCGCAAGTACGACGATGACCCCGCCTTCCGAAAGTTCAAGCGGCAACTATACCATTCATCAATATCAGCCATTCTCTCTACGTTGAAGCCTGCCATGTCAAAACCAGCAGTGTACCGCTGTCCCGACGGTCATTTTTGACGTATTATTTTTGGGATAGGACCTTTTATTGCCGATTATCCAGAACAAGTTATGCTAGCCGGTATTAAACAGAACTGGTGTCCTCGGTCTGTCTATTTATGATCTCTCTACAGCTAATTCTCTCTCTTAATATTGTTTTAGTTGCACTGCGTTACCGGCTAATATTGATGGTGCAGCATCTGTACGAAGAAATGAGTTAACTGATGCTCTCCTTGAAGAATTTGATTCGGCAATATTGTGGGATGAGTATGGCGTTGATGCAGAGATCATACCCTTTACTCGCAACTTTCCTCGTGCTGACATTCACGAGCTCATCTCCTCCGATCTGCTCCATCAAGCAATCAAAGGGATGTTTAAGGATCATTTGGTTGAGTGGGTGGGCCAATACCTGCAGATAACCTACGAAAAAGCGGAGGCGGAACGAGTTATGGATGAAATTGACCAAAGGTATATTTCCTTGCTTTTAATCTTTATTTTTTTTACATTTCTGAGTTCATGTCTCAGGCTTGCGGCTACGCCAGCATTTCCTGAGCTGCGGCAATTCAAACAGGGCCGTCGGTTCAAGCAATGGACAGGGGATGATTCAAAGGCTCTCATGAAAGTACGTATCATGATATTTATGATGGTTCATCTCACTGATATTGCATCTACAAGGTGTACTTACCGGCTATTCGTGGTCTTGTCCATCCAGATGTCGTTAAATGCATTTCAGCCTTCCTCAACTTCTGTTACCTTGCACGACGTTCCGACTTTGAACGCAACACCCTTGATGCCCTTGATAATGCCCTTCATCACTTCCACACCTACCGTGAAGTTTTTTGATCATCAGGCGTCCGTGAGGGAGGCTTCTCACTGCCACATCAGCATTCCCTCGTCCACTATCGCATCAATATCCAAGATTTTGGCGCTCCCAACGGACTCTGTTCATCCATCACGGAATCTCGCCACATCACTGCTGTCAAAAAACCGTGGAGACGCTCAAACCGCTATGAAGCATTAGGTCAAATGTTGATCACAAACCAATGACTGGACAAGCTAGCTGCTGCGCAAGCCGATTTCATTGCTCGCAAGATGCTGCCACCTGATTGAGGGCCCCTTCCTGGGGCTACTGCCGAGGACAATGATGATGGAGGCCCAATAGACGATGAGAAAGTCATGGCTGATGTCCAGCTAGCACGGACAAAAGGTGCGCTACTGTGATTGTCCTTCTTCATTCCATGTGCTCATATGTTTAATAAGAACGCAAGTACCCATCAGATGTCCATGAGCTTGCGCATTACATCAAGACGCCTACCTTTCCAATCCTCCTCCATGCCTTCCTCCATGACCAACTCAGTGGAAGTAAACTCAACGGCCCCATTGACTCGGATGAAGACGAAGACCTGCTGGCAGGGATATCTTCCATCTCGGTCTATCACTCTGCCACCGCCTACTTTTATGCTCCCAGTGATCCCTCTGGTATCCGTGGCATGCGCCGCGAGCGGATTTGGTCCACCCCTTCCTGGCGGAGTACAGGTCCTCGCCGTGACTGCACATTTGTTGTTGAAAAGCAAAACAAATGTGGCTTTCGAGGTATGAGCGTTGTGCATATCAAACTATTTTTCTCCTTTAGCTATGAAGGGGAGGAATATTCCTATGCTCTCATGGAATGGTTCAAGAAGGATGGCCAATCACTTGATGATCAAACAGGCATGTGGGTAGTGAAACCAGAAGAGGATTGCCATGGAAAGAGATTAACGACTGTTGTACATTTAGATACCATTCTTAGAGGTGCTCACTTAATTCCCGTCTATGGTAGTAGTTTCATTCCTCCTCATTTTTGACATTCTTGGTCTCTAGATGCATTTAAAGCCTTTTTTGTAAACAAGTACGCAGATCATCATGCTAACGAGATTGCTTTTTAAATACATCTTCATTTTTGCATGAATGTTATGATACAGTTGTGGCTAAATAAAAATTCTGACAAAAAATGGAGGGATGAGGATTTCTGGCAGCTGACCTGCCAGACATGCCAGACGTGCCAGACGTGCCAGACGGTGCCAGACAGATGGAGTTTTTCTGATGAAGGTGCATCATTGATGGTTGCGGATTTTGTGTCTGCTGATTTTGGCTGGCTTTGATCTCCTGATGGAAAACAATCAGCTCGGCGGCTGTTCAAGCCAGGCAAAAATTGAGACGGTTACTTTTCAAATGAAGAAATCCAGGAGCAGGTGCAGGCCGCAATGGACATTCTGCAAGAGTTCTATCCGCAGTTTGACCATGTTTTCATTTATGATAATGCAACGACTCACCTGAAACGGGCCAATGACGCATTATCTGCACACTGAATGCCAAAAAATATTCCGAGAGCAGGACTTAACTGGGGAGTGGAGGTAGTGAAACGCGATCCGATAACAGGAAAGCCTGTCATTAAACCTGATGGCAAGCCCAAAAAGATCAAGATATGGATGAAGGATACTCACCTTCCAAATGGCAAACCACAAACCATTTATTTTCCTCTAGGACATCCTTGAGAAGAAGTATTCAAGGGAATGGCCGTGATTCTTGAGGAAAGGGGGTTCCGCAATACGTCGAAGATGCTTGCCGAGTGCAAGGGTTTCAAGTGCAAGGTTGGGGCAACAGATTGCTGCTGTCGGCGCATCCTTTATAATCAGCCAGACTTCGCAAACGTGGACTCACTACTCAAAGCAATTTGTCATGCTTGTGGATTCCAGGTCTTGTTTCTTCCAAAGTTTCACTGCGAATTGAATTTTATTGAGCAGTGCTGGGGACGGGCAAAAAATATCTATTGCATGTACCCTGAATCTTCTCGTGAAGACCATCTCCACAACAACACCATCACGGCTCTGGAATCAATTCCTTTATCAATGATGCGGAAATTCTTGAATCACTCTCTGCGGTTTATGGACGCTTACAGATGTGGGCTGAATGGCTGGCAGGCAGCGTGGGCATCAAGGAGGTATTGCGGGCATTGAGTTCTGCCTAACAACATAATGGTGGAGCTAGAGAAGCAAGGCATCTGTTAGACCTTGCATTGTGTGAAAAAAGCGGTGGGAGAGCGGGGTAAACTGTCATCTGTGCAAACACATGTTGTTATCTTGTGGCATCAATGCTCATCAATGATGGAAACGGTAAACCACCTTCTTTGGAAAATAAGTCATCACCGAAGAGTCCGATCCTCACGAAATTTTGAGATAATCTTCACAACACATTCTATAACAGTTTGTTGGAGCCATATACTCTAATACTTCCAAAATGCGACTGGCAATGGTTAAGACAAGGTCTTGAACGTTAAGTGAGTTGACGTACATGAATTGCAGCACAAGCAACTGCCTCTGGGGTTACTGACACCATTCCATGCATCTCGGCCTGCAACATCTTTGGAGCGGTCCGCTTCCCCTCCAGTCCAGTGTTTTTACCTGCGTATAGTGACTGTAGTGTTTAGTGAGAGCACTGTCAGTGGCTGAAAGGAAAGGGGGAGAAGGTTTCTCACTCAGACAAATGTATGGCCACAAAAGAGGTTGTTGTCGATATTCTCGGGGTCATGCAGGGTACCGTTGGGGTAGAAAAATGCGGCATAATTGCGATCAGAGACAATAGTTTGGCCTGAATTGACTTTGTTACAGTATCCGCTGCAAGGTGTAAGTAGAGAATTGATATGCAAAAAGACAGAATACTCACAGTGGATCTTGGTCATACTTCTCACGGTCTTTCAGTGGGCAAAGCGCAGCCCCAGTCACAAGATAATTGAACCCTCAATTATCCTTGCCCGATCCAGTGATAGGTGGATCAACCATGTCCTTCTTGGGGTCTAACGGGATAAAGCTGATGATAGTATACTTGATGGTGTTGGTGTTGCTGTTTTTAGCCTCTCCAATATGAAAATCAATCTGTTCAAAGAGATGCATGGGTACATATAGCGCATATATGCAAGAAAAATACTTACAACAGCTGCAAGGGCATCAGCAGCGTCTTCATCATTGGCTGCATGCCTAAAGATTTTGGGAAGTTCCAAATGGAGCTTGATGATCTTTGCATATTGATCTTTTTCAGTGTCCGTTGCGCTGTATATCCAAATGTCCATCATTGAGCGCATATCATGGCATAGATCATGGCTTACAGGTGTTCATCCCTGGGTACATGCACTACAATCACCCGTTGTATATCAATGTAGGGGCTGATTGAACGTGCCATCCACTTGAACTTGGGGATTATCTTGTTGGCTAAGTCACTGAATGTAGAATTAGTAGGTGTGAAGGACTGGGAAGTGGTTAACTTATGTTGCATCTCTCTCTAGATCAATACTTTCAAGAATCTTGATGAAGGTGTCGCGGGTGACCGACGTCAAGGACTTTCGAGCAGGCATAAGTGGAGGAACAAGGGAAAGAGGTGTTTCAAACTCTGCAAATTGATCAATACTTGATCAAGGTTGCTCTCTTGCTGCTCTGCGGGGAAGAAAGAATTGCCTTGAGGGGTAGAAACTTGTGTCAATTATTGTTTTATTCTGCTTTGTTCTCATTATGCCACTGGGGTCTGAATCTAATGAACTTGTGTGTGTTTGTAAATGATCATTTACAACCCTTGGAGCACTGAAAGGACATTGAAACCGCTGTTTCAAATGGAAAAACCACAAAAAAACTTTGACGCAACCAGACTTGCAGGCAGATCCCGTGCAGATTCCGTCCAATGGTGCACCACAGCAGGCAGAGGGTTTTTTTGGACCTGTGGAACCTCATTTACCTGATGTGGCTGCAGTTGATCAGGGGATTGTGCAGTCAGACAGCGCTTTAGTTCAGGTGCTTAAATTCAGAGCTGAAATAATGTAGTTTTAATTTGTGTGAATGCAGGAATCTGCACCTGTAGTCCAAGAACCCATCCAGGATTAAGATAGGGAGCGTTAGGAACCAGCACCCTTACATCATCTGCTTAATAAGCGCCAAGCCTGGCAAAATGTTGCCTTCGAAAAAATCCAAAAATTTTAAACCGCAAAATCTTGTTCTACATGTACTACTACTCTCATGCAACAACATTTCCGTACTTCTCAGTGAACTCCTTCTTCAAATCAGCAAGAATACAAGGTGGGAGAGTTCGATGGCCATGGTATTTCCGGTTTGCCCATGCTGCCTTGGGACCTGACAGACCCTGTGAGTATGCACTGATAAATCGAGCTGATCTGTTTGCATATCTGATAAGGATGTCAGATTAGACAAGCGACATGAGAAAGAAGCACGAAATGCGGCAGACCTTCTGATCTGAACATCTGGCACGTCGTCCAGGCATGCCTTTATATTCCCTTCCATCTCCTTGATATCGTTCGTCTTTGGGCTGCTACGATAACGCAGCTTTGCCGCCCCCCAGTATTGCTCTATAAAGTTGAGCTCACAGTGGTATTTGGGATAAAAGTCGCAGATGTGGCCTCGGGAGGTGATGAGCTCTTCCAGGTGAGATTTTTGGTTCACAAAATCTGGCTGTGTGAATAGTAACCGCCGATAACAGCAGTCTTTTTTTCCAGGTTCACACTTGAAGCCTTCGCATTGTGCGTTGAGTCCGGTTGCTGGCCAGAGGCCCCGTTCCTTAATGATCGCCTCCATCCCTTTGAACCATCCAGGCATCGTTGGGTGGTCGTCGTTGTAGTAAAATTCTTGTGGTGTGTTGTTGCTGCCAAAAGTTGTTGGTCTCATTTGCGGCCCATTTTTATGATGTTGCCATGTTGCATGAGGGCCTTTTGGCATTTTTTGTGCAGATAATGCATCCTCTGCACGTTTTTGATGACTTGGGGCATTATCAAACAGGAAAAGTCCTGTTGCAAATCCATTTGTCTTCCCTTCGAAGATGTCAATTGCCTTATCAACTTCTATCATCAGGTCATCATTGTCAAAATAACCGTCCCGCGCCTTCCCTGCCCGGAAGAAGAGACGAGCTTCACTGACACCTTGTGAGTATTCTATTGAAACATTTTATTAAAAAGTACTCACTCAGTTTCATCCCGAAGGAGACCCCATTCAGACGTTACAAAGGCCAAAACCATGACAGATTGCCCATCCCCTTTTTTAACAGGCTCTGGTTTCTCCGATGCGTGGGCCCATTTTGTTTTCCGACGGTCGGTCTCGTAGAATGTTGACTCATTGTGAGTGACAAGAATTAAGCGGAAGCGGCCAATTTGCGGCACGGGAAAGCCTGTTGGTTGCGACAGAATCTCGCCGTCGTTTCCATAAATAACAAAGCACTTTTCATATTCCTTCCACCTTGCTACGAACTCCTGCCGGTATTTAACGACATCCTCACGTTCGTGGCCATCAATATACATTCCGTTCTGTTTGCGAGTATACCGCCACCGTAGCTTATGCAGCCATTTTCTAGCTGTTGTGATGTGAGGGACGCAAGCCTTCGTTCCTAACCTGGCCTGTACTTCTGGTGTAGCAACATAGTCGACAATGTCTTGTGCTCGTATGTAGCCGTTTTTTGCAATTTCGGTAAGATGGAGCTGAATATCTTGAGCAAAATCTTCATCCTTGAGGATCGAGCTGTGATATCTGCCATAGCGGTGGAGAGGGAGTTTTTTCTTGTGTAGGTATCTTCTCAACCAGGTGCGAAGGTTCCGTGCATGATTTACACCTCTCACTGATGCTTTTGCTGCAATGACAGATGCGTCGCGCCATGAGTAGGAAAGCTCGGAGTCAAGGTAAAGGTTTAATGTTGCAACCATGGACGTAATGCGGCTTCGAAAAAAGACATCCAATTTCTTGTCTTTACTTTTTACTGTGAGTTCAGCACAAGCACGTCGCAACCTAGGAAAGTCTTTGTAACACAGGTTATCCAATAATTGGTCTGTAATTGTCTCGGGGCTATTGTCTTGAGGGCATCGTCCTTGTCGCAGATTTCTCAGTAATTCCTCAACGTTTTCTCGAGCTTCTTCATCTGACAGTCTCTTTGCAGTTGGATCATTGCTCTCTGTCCTTGGGGTCTGCTATCACATGAATTGTAAGCTTAACATATCTTTTTTGAGCCATTACACACCTGATTTGCATCTGCAAACACTCGATTGACCCGCTCCTCAATATCCGGTTCTTCCAGCTCATCTTCTGACTCCTCCACCTCCTCGCCTCCAACCTCTGGTGGCTGAGGAATTGGCAAGTTGCCTTTTTTCTTCTTTGGGAACCATGAATTGATAAAACTTTGCCCATTTGCTTCTAATTGGCGGCGTTTCAGAGCATAATGTCGAACAGTGCGTGCTGAATTTCCAGTATAGTGTTGCTTCCGTTTAGGTTTTGACTCTGCAGCTTCTTTTTCAGCTTGGACTGCGACTGCCTGTGCCTCTGAAAGAATCAAGTTGAATCGGAAGAGCTCAGCCTTGGTACTGAGTTCATTCAGCTCGTCTTCTTCAATCTCCTTGTCTCCTAAGTCTGAGTCGGAGTCGCTATCTGACTCTTCATCAAGGAAGAAGAATCCCTCCTGCAAGAGGTCTGAGGCTTGTTTTTGTGGGGGACAGTGATCCTCGTTGTCTGACTCTGGTACATCTTCGACTGTTGGTTTTCTTGTTCTTTCTCCTTGTCGGAGGTTCTTCAAGTGTGCCAGTGTACTGTTAGATGTTCGACCCATATCTTTAGATGTGAATTTGACGCATTTTTAGAGGTTTCGATGGTGTTTTGTGGCTTTTTGCGTCGCCCCTATCCATAGGTACCAGGTCATGTGATTGATTATATAAGTGGCAAAATGTTTGGGTCAAATTTTCAGATTTCTTTTCCTTGTCATGTCCTGCATGCTTTGAGGCTTTTGGAAGCTTTTTGGTCGAAAAAAAATCTGGTCAAAATTCTAGGCCATGTACTTCAATTTGAGTGAAAATTTTTCCATAGAATCATGCTTCAGTCTACTCTACACCATTCTATCATTTCAGAAATACACTTAGATGATGGTTGTGGAAGCAATTGAGGTCGTCGTTGAGGGTGATTTCTTGCTTACATAAGGGTGCTGGTTCCTAATGCTCCCTATCTTATCAAGAATCTGGTCTTCCATGTAGGAACACTTGTTTACCATGGCATTATGACGATAGACCACCTCCTGCACTGCCAGTTGAGGTGGCACCGCTTGATCCACCAAGGGAAGCTCCCAATCCATCTCCAGTGGAAGTCCCATCCCTACCCCCATATCAGATGGATTCAAACGGCTTTGGGGTGTACCACATTTATAGAAGCAGTATTCCTGACTACAGTCCGGATGCAGATTTCCACCTGAACAAAGTTGCAGACAACCCAAATTTTACCAGTGCTCAGCAGAATCTTCCTTAGCCCATGCCGGGTCCATTCCGCAAGAACCCTGGTCCTGATAATCCTTACAAAAACAAGACTACCGAGAGGCTTATGACATGGTACTACACCAGTTCTAATACCAAGTCGTTGCAGGATCTCAACATCCTCACACATAATGTTTTACTGGCTGATGACTTTAATCGGGATGACCTGCGGGGCTTCAATGCATCCAAGGCCATGAAAGTGTTGGACAATGAGGCCGGAAACCCAAGTTCACCATTGAAGAACAGTTGGAAGTGTTTCTTCAATTCCCTTATCCATGCCATTTCCCAAGCACAAATATCCGTCTGAGGCAGCTGCCCCGGTTCATCTTGTGGAAGGCCTGCTGCACAGAAAGCTCACCAACATCATCAAATCTGCCTTCCAGGAGAAATCTGCAAGTGAATTCCACTTATCCCCCTTTGAGGAATATTGGAAACCAAGTTCAGATGCTCCACCAGAAAGAATTTATTCTGAGCTGTACAACAGCAACACATTCCTGAAGGTACACAAAAGTATTCAAAAACAGCCTTGCCCAAATTGCAACCTCCAGATCATCATAATGCCCATGATGCTCTGGTCATTGTGGCCGATTTATATGTTCAACGGGGCTCAGTCAAAGTATACTCGTGCAAAGCCGACATCATTTGCCGCTCATCATATTGTGTACATTCCTAAGGTAAAGCTTTAATGAATTCTTGCGATGCAGGCTGATGTTCATTCCTCCCAGCTTGATGATGCCATCTACAACGCCTGCAAGCATGAATTCTTGCACATCTTCAGCGAGAGCTTATACATGCTGTCTGGAGGCTACTACTTGACGGTGAGTTTATGGATGCTTATGAAAACAGGATTGTCATCATGTTCCCCAATGGCATTCAGTGTCAAGTCTTTCCGCGCTTCTTTACATATTCGGCTGATTATCCAGAAAAGTGAGTATACCACCTGCGTTGATTGTGAGCCATGTTGATCATATGGACAAATATTGCTCACCTGTGTGCGATATCTTGGAAATTTGCCCTGTCCTCGCTGTCAAGTCCATAAAGATCAGGTAGTTGAATTGGGAAGTGTTTGGGACACAAAACGATGGGGTGACAAGAGAAGAGTTGACAATGAATACAGACGGGATTGCGTCAAAGCTGCACGGTGGCTGATTTATAGAGAAGGGTTGTCCATTCAATCAACTCGAGTGAAGAACATACTTGGGCCAATGTTGCTAACACCAACTTGGGTGAGTGCTGACCCAGTTTTTTGATGTATTCCACTATTAAATTTCTTCAGAACACATTCTCTGAACGTTTGGCATCTCATGGATTTGATTTTCACACCATGTTTGTCGTCAATCTGCTCCATGAGTTTGAGCTAGGGGTTTGGAAGGCTACATTCCCCCATTTGATGTGAATTCTTTTCGTAGCTGGCGGAGATCCCATGCAGACATTGAATTCTAGGTAACATGGTTGATGTTTATCCAATCTCAATTACACCTCAAATTTCAATCAGATACCGCCAGGTGCCTACTTTTGGCCGCGCAATACGTAGATTTACTTCAAATGCGTCTGGAATGAAGAAGTTGGCGGGATGTGATTTTGAGGACCTTCTGCAAGTGAGCACATTTTGTCAATGTATATTGTACATTTCTGATTATTTATAGTGTGCAATTCCCATCTTCAAAGGTCTCTTGGATGACAAGAACAACACCATTGTCCTAGATCTTCTCTTTGAACTTGCAACATGGCATGGATTGGCAAAGCTGCATCTGCATACAACAGCCACCGTCTCGTCACTTGAAGCATCCACAACTCGGCTTGGGGCAGCCTTGCGCAAGTTCCAAGATGTGACATGCAAGGAATTCCCTAAAGTGGACCTCCCAAGTGAGGAAGCAGCAAGAGCACAACACAAAGCTGCAGTCCAGAAGAGGGCAGGTACCATAAAGGGTAGGAAGTTGACATCACATGCCGATCTGAAAGGAAAGGGCAAGGCCCCAGCAGCAGCAACCAGAACCTTCAACTTGGCGAGTTATAAACCCCATGCCCTAGGTGACTACGCAGAGATGATTTGTCTTTATGGCGCACAGATGGCTACAACTCCCAAACGGTATGGACATAGCTTTTCTATGTCTGAATGTACTAAATTTATATGATAGGGTGAGTTTGAGCACCGTCAATGCAGACACTTCTATCCGCATGTTCACAAGGGCATGAAGCACTTTGCTCTTGGCATTGCAAAGCACATATCTTGTGAGCGTCGCCTTCACAATTTGTCTCTTGCCTCTGGTACCCAGATGATGCGCGCTGTCAAGAAGCAAAAGAAGAATCCACTCCACACACGCCAGGAAGCAGCTGACAAACTTCTCAAACCTTCTCGAGCTGCTGAACACTACCAAATTTAAGACAAAACACGCAATCCCTTACGGGTCAAACACTTTCTTTCAGAACATGAGGACGACCCAGCGACAAAGGTAGGATTCTGACTTGTTCAGGCTTGATCTCTGTTATTGATGACCGTAGAACTTTCTTCCTCGTCTCCGAGACCACCTGCTTGGACGTATACTGAAGCGACCCTACAATGGTGATGACGACCCATTTTTGGAAGCCAAACATGCATTGATTGTTCTTTGAAATCATACCATCTACGAGCACAAAACTCTTCGCGTGAACTACACCACTTATGACATGAGACGCAAGCAAGACTCACTCAATCCTCCTACCAGTCCCAATGTCATGGTTCTCTCTTCAGAAGGGGAGGAACACCCGTACTGGTATGCACGGATTGTTGGCATATATCATGCGGTTGTCAGTCACCCATCCCTTTTGGAGCCAACATTCATGCACTTTTTATGGATTTGATGGTACAGCATGGAGCCTTCTTGCGGGTACAAGCTTGGCTGGAAGGCTTGCCGACGACCACATATAGGTTTTGTTGAGGACAATGATGACCCATCTGCGTCACCTGCGTTCGGTTTCATCGACCCCGCAAATGTTATTTGTGCCATTCACCTTATTCCAGCTTTTCACCACAGCTTCACCAATGACCTCCTAGGACCAAGCACCATTGCACGACCACTGGATGAAGGCAATGTAGACTGGAATTTCTTCTACGTGAATATGTTTGTAAAGTGTTTATGTATTTGAATCCTTCTAACACCTTTCTAGATTTGTAGATCGTGATGTACTAATGAGGTTTCATGGTGGCGGTGTCGGGCACACAAGCACACAAGAGGCCACTAGCAGGTTTCTCACTGGCCCTCACCTGAAAGATGTACATACAGTCGTTGCAACCTCTGACACTGCCATGGTTGTCGACAGCATTGTTGATGAATCTGATGAAGGCAAGCAAGAGAACAACAATGGTTTGGGTAATGAAAGTGGTAATGGGGATCTGGCCAGTGATGGCTTGGAGGAGGGGGAAGGTGGTTTGGATGATGACTCGGGGGAGGGAGAAGGTGGTTTGGATGATGCCTTGTCGGAGGGTGACAAAGAGGAGATGGATGAAGAACTTGATTATGGGTACTGTATTCAAGGCAGTGATGACAGAGACTAGGAGGAAGAAGGTGGAGAGAGAGACATCAAAAATGACAAGCTACCCGGGGACAAAATGGAGGAGCTGGGATATGCACCTTACTAGCCTAGATTGTACTGCGTTGCATTGCATTGCATTGCCATTGAAAGATGGTCACAATATGTACTGTTTTTGTAAATAGCACTTGCAACACCTGCCCCTTAGTGAACGGTCAAGAGATCCTTGTCAACTATGTGTAATGAACATTGGTTATTGTTCCCCATGGCCAGAAGGAAGAAAGGATACGGTCTCAATGTACGATTGACAAAAGAATTTTGACACTCGTACAGGGCTCATGATTCTTGCTCTCGTCGTGTATGAGTTTAAATTTCTTCTACTATCTCGTAATAGGAAAGTCATTATTATTTGAGCTCCCCTGTAATCAGAAGACTCTTTTTTCAATACAAAGCCAATGCAATTATATTTCTTCATAATACGCAATGCAAGCCATAGTATTAAACGGGGCATTTCAGTGATGCCCCTTGTGTAATTCTACACTGCTTGAGACTGGCTCATGTAATTCTACACTGCTTGAGACTGGCTCAAAATGTTGCCCTTGCTACAACCAGGGGGTGTTCAGCGGAGAAGTCCAAGACATTAGGTTGTCAAGTGGCTACACCTATCCAACTTCACGGGGTCCCAGTCAGGGAATTCCTCATCAGAAAGGTACCCTACGCTTTAGGAAGGTACCCACTTGCTTAGATCTGTCATAGAATAGTGTTGTAGTCCCGTCCGGTATTTGTCAAACATAATACATAACTTCAGATATGGTACTTCCTACTTTGTAACTTTAGTAATTCGTCTATCAATGTTCCCTTCTTTGAACCTTTGTTGGTGATGGCTGGAGAGAAGCGGTTAATATGTGAGATACCTCCGACGGTGCCCTCTTCCGGGACTCGCAATGGGCACCTTCTTCAAGCTTCACCAGATCCGTGATTGCATCGCTATCTGGAAACTTATTCTTCTCCCTCCACCCCTTGGTAATCATCGGGTTAAGTCTGTTTGCAACATCTTTTTGTTGACTAATGTGTCCTTGGATCAGCAAAGATGGTGGACACCTCGGTAGTTCACCAGCTTCAGTAAGATGAAACGTAGCCATGTGGTAAATTAAATTATACCATCAGCAAAAGGGTCATGTCACGGTATTACAATACCGTGCATTGCACGTCATTCATTTTCCCACAATCTTGAGACTACCTTGCAATGCTCTGGCAAAGGCGCGCGCATCTTTGGGACTTCCTTGGATGCTTGCACGAATATTTGCCGCTCTTTTAATGACAGACAAGCATTTGTGCACAATGTATTACCCCCCTAATTCTTGGCTAGCAAATACAATGAATCCGCCATTCTTTGCATAAAATGGTATGGACTGACCAGAATTCTTGGGAGATTGCAAAGGCTCAGGATCGCTGTCACTGCCTTGTAAGTCGGTATTACATTGACTTGTGCTTGTAAGGTGGAGTAAGTCTGTACTGAGTATCTCAAGTAATAAAAGATTTTGTTTTTTGCACCAATGGTATTGCCCCAGTTCACGTCTAGCATGTTATCCCGGGGCGTGGACGTTCTCATTTGAATGCAAGCATCTTTTGTAACAAAAAGGTAGGGTACCAAACAAAAAACACGGCTTCGAACATCATTGTTCCGCTCAACATCTCAGTTCAAAACTCCCCGTAACCCTCCGCCTCAATATTGTCCATATCCCACGGCTCTTCGCCATCTTTGCCCTCAAAATACTCGTCCTTGTCTTCATTCTCTTCGTCTTTGTCTTCATCCTGGTCCTCTTCTTTGTCCTGGTCCTCTTTGTCCTCCTCCTCTTCAGAGTTCACGGCAGCATCAATGTTGTCCCCTTCATCCATCATGTCGTTGTCTTCACCTTCATTGTCCTCCTCAACATTGCAGTGTGACATAAAATTGGGTTGCAGGCACTCGGTGAACTCGTTTGTAGCCTTGTGACCCACTCCCCTTCCGAGAAAACGCATAACCATATCACAATCAACAAACCTATTATCGATAAGTCACATTCACTATGGGAATTACTGCACTTACATATTCACATAGAAAAACTTCCAATCCTCATCCCCCAGCTCTTTGTCTGCAAATTCACGGGCAATTGATGATCCTAAGTAGTGGCTTGATGTACCGTGCGCGAAAGCTGGTATCAGGTGGGTACCTTGAATGATGTCAGAAGGATCCACAAAGCCGAAAGCCCCATCAGGTGCATCAGATTTTAAGAAGCTGAGTCGATGCAACCTTCGAGTGTTCCATCCAGCTGCGTAGCTCCGGTCGCGCTGGAACCATCGCACCCACAAAAACTCCATTCGCTGGGTGTTTGCCGTCGTAGAGTGTGGCCCATGGTGCTTGATATCAACATGGAAAATCCCAAGCACATGGGCATACAAATAGGGATGGACATTTGGGTCATCCTCCCGTGATAATGTCATGACATCGGAGTGAATGCGTGGGTTAATCGAGTCCTGGGAGCGTCGGACATCATAGGTGGTGTAGTTAACGTGAAGAACCTTGTGACGATAAAGGCGGTCGTTCACAATTCCGACATTATCGCGTTCATCGTCCAAGTAACAATGTTCTTGACCGTCTGAGGTATCACCAGATAGCCGCGAGAGGAGGTGATCTTTGAGGTCTGGAAGGAAGTTCTATGTGAATTAAGAATATCAGAAAGGTTCACAAGGTTGTAACAGCATAATACATGCCTTAAGAGCTGGGTCTGCATTGTTCTCATCAAGCCATCGGAAGAGATTTGTTACATGCCGTTTGCTATTGGAAATGTGGTGATGTTGTTCAGGTTGAGTCGGGGGAAGGGCATCTGATTCATCAACAGGAACAACGGGGGCACGGGGGCAAGTAGTCGGAAGAGGTACAGGTGGTACAGAATGTGTACTTGGTGCCGGTGGCGGTGGTGGAGGGGTTGTATTTGCCTTGTTTACGTTCTGTCCATTTTTCACGTGGGAGGCAATCCGACAAAGGATGCGCTGTCGGTGTTGATGTCTCGAAATCTGCCTTTCAAATGTTTGGCCCTTGTTTGTACGAGCGTAAAACCTTTTGACTTTCTTGTGTTCCAGTTCGCCCTGTGTAAAGTGAATAAAATTTCATAATTTGTGTAAAACATACCGTCTGAGTTGAAAACCCATCAGAAGGTCCAAATCTCAAGATTGCAGCAATGTAGTCTCCGAGGGCATGCAGCTTGTAGGTGAAAAGGTTTAAGAGCTTTGGTAGAATGTTCACATCTGGCTGCTTCCCACGTGCTTTTGATTTTGGGGCTGGTTTCCCCTTTGCTGCCGCATTGGCTCGTCGGCGTGTTTGCGCAGCTTCTTCACAAGGTAGCGCACATGTTTTGTATTGCATGCAGACAGTTTTAACGAAGCTGCGTAAAGCTTGACCGAGTGATTTTGTGGTGAGTTTAAGGCCAGCCAACGTCAATGAAGTATGAAGCCGAAGTTTAGCTAGACCGTGCCAAGTGCAGAGGGTAAAGAGTAAGTCTTGGACAACTTTGTCATGTTTCGGAGCGAGTAAGCCTTCAAAGACTGGCATTGAACACTAGAGGTTCCATTGTTTTCAAGTTGACGTTACTCAACAACCGGGGGAAAATAAATACCTGGAGAAGATCTTCGAAATCCCTAGCTGCAAGTTTTTTCATAGCTGACACATTATTAGAGAAACGGCGGATGGTGTTCCTTCCAAAGGTCAAGACACGCCAATATCTAGATTGAGCAGGTAAATAAGATCCATAGTACACAAGGAAAGAGGTTCAAACATACCGCCAATTCAGCGCCTGAATGCAATTGTCGCCAGCAGCGTAGAAAATGCGCATCAGGTGAGTAAAAACAGCCTTCCAAACACCTAGTTCAAATTCATGCAGAAGGTCTGGAACAAACATTGAGAAGAAGTTGAATCCAAACTGGAAGAGTCGAGTTGAGAAGGCATTCTGAGTTGACAGTAAGAACCAATGTAAAAAAGGGCACTATTCAAATGTACTCTTGTTGGGATTGAAGAATCCTCTTGGAGGAGATCCTCAACGTACTTGCTTTTGACACCCTTTCCATGTCAAAAAATCCAAACCCGGGCAGTCTCAACCTTTTCTTGTTGCCGTTCAGTATCAACTCGAACATGCGCATGTCTTTGGTCATCGACATGAGTTCCGAGGCCACTAATGCGGCGCTTTTCTATAAGGCACCAAGGGCAGGGGCATCTAGCTAAGTGTATGATGGTTGCGAGGAGAATTCTGCAAGTTATGAGATTGACACATCCAAAATGGGTCAATAAGAAGAACTCACTTCTCAGGATAATCGGCTGAGTATGTAAAGAATCGAGGAAAGACGCAACGAGTTACGCCATCCGCACACACAATGACAATGCCGTGCTCATATGCGTACATAAATTCAGGATCCAACAGAAGGAGCCAAATAGCATGCATGAGCTTGCGCTTGAGGTGTGTAATGGTGGCTGCTGAGGCAGCCACGCCATTGAATGCCTTCATATAAAGATCCTAAAGATCTTTTGGAAGCTAAAGGTTTATTAAGCATCAGACAGTTCTTTAAAATGGATGTGAAGAATATATACCGAAGGGATATACGCGATATGATGAGTGGCAAAGTTACTCGGTTTCAATCGGAAGTACTTTGAAAGGTTTCCAAAAAACAAATAAATCGGCCAAAGGGCCGCATCACCAAAGTTTGCCAGGTGTGTCGAGTCCGATGACAGCATGATTGCAGCGACTACAGTCTCTAGATATGGACCTGGTTCTGGGGGCAGTTGCGTTACCTTGACATGTTCTCCGTAGAAAGCATCTGAATTGTAGACTTCAGTGATAACACGCTCAGGCATGCTTGTCGGAGTACGCTTCCAGAATTGGCGACAGGGTGTGAGATGAAATGAGTTCGCAGTTTCGTCCTGAAATGCGGAGACGATGGTTTTGACAATACTGCGGTGATGGACATTTGGAATGTCTAATGTGGGTGCTGATGCCTCAGAGTTGTGTTTGACGTGCTCGCAAGGCAACGGTATTTTGATGGTCGACGTTGTCCATCCATTTTCTTTCGCGAATGGGGATTTCTGGTCCGCGGTATCAAGCCGTCGAAGTTCTCGAGTAGCACTAAATCCCTTTAGATGTTTGCGATCGAAGTCATCAGCCAGAAGAACCTCCTTAACAAGTTGGTCAAGCTCTGAGATTGATTTAACATTTCCGCCAGAGTAAAACCAGTTCATGAGGCGAAAGACCGTTGAGTTCAGGAACGGTGCAAAAAGTCCGCCTTGTCCCTCAAACGAACGGGAAATACCAAACACTTTCCACCATTGACCTTGCTCCCGAGTCTGCGCCGTCACTAGGCCAGGAGAATCGCACAAATTGTCCAGGTCTTCACTTTCATCAGTTTCCTTCATTGGATAGGATGGGTATTCTCGATAGAGACCAAAATCATTGGTAACTGTTTTAAACAGCAAAGGTTCCGGTGTAGGTGGCGTAGCAGGACGTTCTGGAGTCACATCTCTGGGTTTGGCAGTTGGTTGTGGTGGATGGCGTTGGCAAGGTGGGATATGAGGAAGACGAGTCGTCAAATTTGGCAGGAAATTGGTGAACTTCCGTGGAAACTTACGAACACGTCCACGTGTAGTTGGGGGGGGAATAAATTTGGGAGAAGTCGCTTTATGAATAGGAGAGACAGATTGAGCTGGCGGAGAAGCTGTTTCAACGGGAATTGGATCAATATCCATCCGATCGTCTTTGTTTTCCTGATGTTTTCTCAGTTAGAGATACTGTGACCTAAGCTGTTGACCTACTGTAGTCTGGCAACGATTCCTCTGCCGAGATTGCTCCTTTGCCTTGATTTTGTCTTCCAGCCTCCTTTGGCGTATCTGTGCATGGCTTGAAAGACCTGTCTGCCTCTGTTCCTTTGCGGCTTTGCAAGAATTTCGGTGTTGGGACAAGCCTTGAAGATTCCTGCATTTGTGGCCACACGCTTTGCATAAGATCATGATGAGAAGAAAAAGTATGAGAGGTAAATTCATTTCATTGATTGCTTTTATTGTTGATGACGGTGAGCATAGGTTGCAAGTCAAGAGAATTCCGTCGCGCGCTGACTTTGAGACGCGGGAAACAGTTGAGTCACAGACCTCTATTTGTTGTTACCCCGCACTCATCAAATCTTCTAGGTTTCGAAAGCAGCTCGCAAATGGAACCACCAAAGTTAGATCAGTAGACATGCCTCTCTTTTTATGGGAAAACAATGACTACGACCCCAAAGACCTCACGGCTGGGATGTTTCGAAACTCGATTCTTGTCATGGTATGTTCAAATATTGCATAAAACTTTTTCTGATCGCGCCTTTCCAGGTCTTTAAACATGTCTTCACATCTCCCTCATCCGCCCTTCAAGATCAGCCCAAGCAAACAAAGATGAAAGGGTTGCAAGCAAAGAGAAATAAGATGACCTCAGTCATGGCAGGCTCAATCGCATATACATGCGTTCAGGTGAGTCCCAAAAGCTACTACATGTGAGCGTCAATGACTCCTCAAAAGTATCGTCATGCCATCTTGACTATCACCGATTGGAGAGTTGAAGATTGGCTCTTTGACCGCGATGAATTTTATGACGCCATTGTCAAGATGTTTAACGATGGCAAAGATGATGATCCGGATTGGGTGAAGGACACCTTCGAGTGGTGGAATGCATGAGTTTCTGTGACGATTACCCTGCCAATTCGTCCTTCTAAATTTGATACAGGCAAGTTTTCTGGAAGGATCCTAAAGGTGTCAACGACTCGGACAATCTTAATGGTCCGTCGACTCTGAAACTCGTACATCAACAACGCCAAGCTCGGAAGGCCAAGGCAGCTAGCCGTCAATCAAGCAAAGGTCGGCAACCCTCCCTTGGGCCAAATTGTCCTGAATCTCCATCCCATCATCAACGATCCATGTCACCCATGCCTAAACCATCATTCGAGCAACCGCTCCCAACACCAGCCTGGGACCGCCCATCAAATCGTGTTTCCGGGCCACAAAGGTACCCTCAGCAGCGACAATCCTCTTGTAGCCCCCAGTTTTGTCATGAGTCGTCTCACGACTCCCCTCTTGACCGTAGATCCCATCATAAATCACCCGCACAGCATATTCTCGAACCTCAACCACTTCATTTGGTACCATATCCCACCGCTTCGCACCCAAAAACCTCACCGACAACATCTCGCAAGCGAGGAAATTCGAGTGGAGATATGCACCACTCTGAGAACCATCTGATTGCGTCGAGCTCTCGCCATGCAGCTTCCTCATCATCAAACAACCACCATTCGTCCGGAAAGCCGTTGTTCGGGACGGCGTAAGAAAGTAATGTCCTCAAGAGCTCGAATCATCGCAAATAAAAGGGATACAATCAGAAGCCTAAAGGCTAAGGTACGTGTAATACTCTAGACGCCTACTTTGGCTGAAACCTCTTTTCTAGAGTCCTGTTTCTATGCCCCTACTTGTATTCAGATATAGATGTCGTGATTCTGTTCGAACAAATAAAAGGTCAGCTTGATTTCAATTTGAGAGTTCATTCTCTCTAATGCTTTCCGGCTGTGCGCGCTGCCAGCTCATTTCATAGATTACATTGACTCCGCCTCAGCCTCTCCGTTGTGTATCAACTATTTGCATGTCTGTACCTGCACTCCGTCGCACACTGCTTTTGACCCTGGCTGGACCGCGGCTCCTGGCACCTTACCGTATTCCTGCATTTTGTACAATCACATTCTGTATTTGTATTTTAGTTGACCCAATCAACCTGTATCAATGTCGAAGGGTGCAGTCTGAAGCAGTGTTTCGCAGTAAACCACCACCAACCTGCTCCCCCTAGTGAATTTAAAATGTGATGAGCCTTATAAGGCAGGCAATTCTTGACATATTCTCAAAGATCACCCGCTTTAGAAGACTCGCGAAGACTATACCTACCATACAAGGTTGACAAGAATTAGTAAAACTGCAAGACTTCGCCTACCTTAGCTGGTTTTGATGTCACATCATCGGAATAAATGACAATAGTCACTTTAGTCACCTTTTGGACCTTACAAGGTCAATGTATTGTAATGTAAGGTCGGTGTGCTTTTGCCGATGACTTCCAGAAGGTGGTCCCTTGTTTGTTCAACCCAATGGGACACAGTGGGCAGAGCACGGGAACATTAGTTGAGGAATTTCCGGTTGAGAGAATTGCCGCTCTGGAATAGATCATCTTGTCATAATGGAAAGGGCAGTTGGAAGTTACAGAAAGCTTGTTTTTTTCCTTGGACCGACGTACTGGACAGTTGAGTTTTGCAACCATCACGTCCACACCAACCGCAAGGATCTATTCCGACCTGTACCAGATCTATGAGTAATGGTGAATACAAGCAGATTCATATACGGTACCTCATGTCCTGCCTTTACCAATCGATCTTGAAATCTTCGGAGAGCCAGTAGTATGTGCTTTCCTACATGCTTTTGCATGTTGCGCAATTGTGCCTTGGCGGCACAAATAAAGCACTTGATCTCATCTTTACCATCCTTTTTGGCAAGATTGATCTCTGGTGGAAGGTCAACAATGAATGTCTTTTCCCATACCCTGTCAATACAATATCTGTATGGCAGACCAGCCCCATTTATCAACAGCAAGGCTTCAAGGTTATTGAGGATCTCATTGGAATCTGGAGATAGCGCTTCCCAGGCACAATCCATAACCTCTTTGAGTTCACTGTCTTTCAATGACCATCATGGGGCGTCACTGTCCTTCTCGTAAATCACATCAGGGCCCAGTGGGAAAAATAACATTCCTGGAATTTGAATGGCCAAATGATGTTGACCGCAGCTCAAAGTTTCCGGGCCTTGACGGCCTGTTATGGAACCCAAGAAGGTTTCTATATTCTTATTGATCTCGATTGCATTTGGAATTCCAACAGACACACGCAATTCGGGGATGTTTTTCCGACGGTATAATGTTGTTCAAGAAGGATATTCATCCTCGCACTGAAGAGTATACAGAAGGCGCAAGCCTGCGGCCGATTTGATTAGGAAGGAAACATCTAAATTCCCGATTGGTCCACTTGGATCGTGGCGCGTATGCCCCTGAGATTGCCATCTCCAACTTCTCGTGAATGGCAGCGGGACTGGCGCCATTTCAAAGCGCCACGGACAGAATTCTAGAAATGCTGGCTATTTTGTGCTTAGACATAAGCATGACCAATTGCTGGCCTTTGGTAACTCTTTTCCGTAAGCTCTTGATTCTCCGCACTGAATTCAAAGACTATACATGATCAAATGAGCAATCTGATACAAAAATGGTAGTCATTAGGTACGCACTTTAAGTTTCAGATCATTAAACTTCTTATGTGTACTTAGATACCTCTGACGCAGTTGACGCTGGTTCAGATACCTTATTGGAGTGAATTGCCTGAGATCTTTGGAAGCATTAGACATAAATCATTTAAACTCTGCGGAGTTTGCGAGTTTCTGGCAAGGCACACAAGCATGCCGGTTTTGCTCCAATTCCGTGTGAAGAAGGAAGTTGCATCTCTTGGCCCAAATTTGGATCCAATCAGGATCTTCAATGCTGATCAATGTCCAGGGAAGTGAATTGTTGGTGTGTTGGTGGTAAGCATACGAGTCCCAGACTGAACCCGGTAGCCACTGAATTAATTGGCCGGTGCAACTGTTTGCCCAGTCTCCATGCTCTGTTGCGCTTTCATGAGCCAAGGACTCGGACCCGGACTCGGAATCAAACCCGTCCCATAAATTGACCATGTTGCCTTTGGAAGAACTATCAGATTTATTAGCAGATAAAGAAGGGCTGCTCAATTGGGACACCGGGGAATGTGGCGCTGAAGACGGCGGCAGACTGCTTTGGGTTGTTGGCACTGATGGATTGCCTGTACGAAGGAATTGAGGAAGCACAGGGTTGGACGGACGTGGGGTAGTGAATTGGAACAATTCTGGTAGATCGGACAGACCAAAAATCTTAGATTGAGGCGTGACCGGCATGGCCGGAATAGGTGTTGTGTTGCTTTGCAGAGGTGTCAACGGAATTGGGATTGATTCTGCCTTGAATGGAAAGAAATCGGGATTGCTTGGCGCGCCTTTAGGAATCTTGTGCTGTAATGCAACATTTTGCATTGCTTCATTTGCTTGATGAATCTCAATGTTCTGAGTGTGTCGTCTGCAACGCTGGCTTGCCGTCTTCTCGCATATTCCAGATCCACAATGTGCCAAAAAAGACCGCGTTGATCTGCGCAACCCAAGACGGATTTTATTGTGACATAGATCTAGTGATTCATAAGTCCGGGCCTGAGCCCTTGAGCCGGGCCCAACCTGACCCGCAAAGCCCAGGCCCAGCCGGGTCTTTTAACAAAGCACAAAAGGGCCTGGGCCCAACTTTTTGGCGTGCAAATACAATACAACTGACCATCACCAAACCATTTTCTTTTGAATACCAAAACTCTTATGTAATCTTACACAATCTGAAGGCAGACATTGTTGAAGCACTTCAAATTTTGAAGTCGCTTCTCAATTCTGACCTTATCTTCCATGATAGGGATCCAACAGCTGACTGGGAGATGGAAGAGGTGGACAGGGAGGATGCTGAGATGGAGGAGGAGGCTTGGATTGCATGTGAGCAGGAGGAGGAGGAGAGTATTGTAGTAATCTTTGTGTCATTTGTAAGCCTTCATTACACTTTGGTACTTGTCTTTATTGAGTGTGTAAGCCCGGGCCTGAGCCCAAGCCCGGCCCAGGCCCTAAACTAATTGGGCTCAGGGCTTGGGCTTGACTTTGACTGAGCCCAGGCCCGTTGAGGCCCGGCCCAAGCCCGGACTTCTCAATCATTACATAGATCACATTTGACAAGCTCAACAAGCTCCAATGTGGCATGTACAGGGAACAGTAATGCCCCGCCCTGTATGTCAAATATATGGATCACTTTGCCAGGGATCACAGATGTTTGGTAAACCTTACAAGCTCTGACCATGAGTCAATGTCAAGTTCCAGTACTGTACGATCTGATAGAGTGAGATTTAGAGATGTCGGATTCCGATGCTTCTGCAGAACAATTTCGTTTATCTTAAGGAGAAAGTTTCTTTTGTTCTGAGCTGGAAAAAAGCAGTAACGTCTATTTCCTGATCAAAGCATGTATTGATGATGAGGGCCCAATGAGCTCGTCATGTGATGGGAGTCGGCCAATCATATGTTGTAGCCAGGGGGTGTTCAGCGGAGAAGTCCGAGACATTAGGTTGTCAAGTGGCTACACCTATCCAACTTCACGGGGTCCCAGTCAGGGAATTCCTCATCAGGAAGGTACCCTACGCTTTAGGAAGGTACCCACTCGCTTAGATCTGTTATCTTAGAATAGTGTTTGTTCATGAGCTCAACTCGATCAGAGCTCGCTCGAACGAGCTGCAATGAGCTCTTCAGCTCAGCTCAACTCAACCGCCTCACTGGCAACACTAATAGGACCCCTAGTTACCGCTCGGTTAGGTGGGACAACCAGGTGCAAAAAGGTCAGACCACTTTGACCGGGGCAGTTGTGGGGTCAGTTTATTGACCGGGTCAAAGGGGTCAAGTCAACACTGAACTGGCAGTTTCCGTAAGGGACCCATGTCAGTATAATAAACTCCTCCTCCATGCGCATGGTGTGCGCACGCAGGACACTACCACGCTAGTTTATAGTCCTGATTGCAATAAGTAGTACAGTAATCACTGACAATTCATACCCTTGGCTAACCTATACAAAATATACATTCATGTTACAAGATATTCAAAAGATATTGATCTATGCTCAGCCACACAGCCAACATCCACAATCAGCTCAGAAGTCATTATCGTCTCCCTCACCATCCACATCCCAATCTACACTTTCTAGTGCTGCCTCACCTTCTTCAAACAGCTTGTCCAACCCCGTCAATTTCTCCAAATACTTGGTATCATTGAATGCTTCAAGGAGCATGGGGAATCCTTGATTTTCATATGCTGTCAATACCTGTTTTAGGTTGTTATAATGGATGTATAAAGAAGTGATGGTCCAAAGTTGATAAATTGGCAGCAAAAGACAATTAAGGAGAGAGTTAGCATTTGCGCATAGTAAAACGAGAAACACGCACAGCCTCACTACAACCTGTGCACCTCTCATATGCCGCTCCGACAAGAGGCATTGTCCTGAACTGTCCCAAAAATCCACGTAGCTGGTGGGGGACGAGACCAAGCACACTACTTGTGCCATCTTCTTCCGGATTAGAATTAGCCGCTGCAGCAGTGGCGGGTGGAGGAGCGGGGGCATGTAAGCTGAAGTAAGGGTGAATATGAAGTTAGTAAAGCTCGAAACAGGCTGGATGAAGCATCATCGTATGTGGATGGAAGTACTCGAAGACTCAGCGAGAAAAGGGCGCACTTATCAGGATGTTGCAACAGCGATGCCAACAACTCCACAGCTGTCGCACCAGCAATAGGCGCCAGCCCAGGCCTCGTAACAGTGCACATCTGGTCTAGCGTCCGATCTGTTAAAGACTGTCAAAGCCTGAACGTCAGTACCTTTACCATTGTTGGTGAGTAGCACGGCACGTACATCAGCAGGCGCTACAATATCATTACAATAATAGCACCCCAGCTTCTGATGTGGTTGGCCATTGTGCCCCGTCCCCAGAGATGAAGCTCTAGCACCGTGCCGCATAACGAGGAAGGTGTCAAATCCTAAAGCGGCATTCATGACGATCTATGCAAGACCGCCATGATGAGCATCCATTTACAGTGTTAGTCTATGATGCACTCGGAACTCACCTTGCCTTTCGCCGCACCCAGAACGGTAGGCAACCATCTACTCTCCCTCGAATCCATCAATAGGAAGACAACGTCGTGCTCGTCAAACAGTTTCTCAAGCTTCTCAACGTCAGCCTTGGTTTGCGCGATGGATGTAGGATTCGGTGGGATGGGGTGCCCAGGCATAGGTATAGATAACGAGTGACCCGTTGCATTCTGATCAGTTGAAACATTAGCTTGAGCTATACGGCTAGATAGGATACTGACAATTCCAGGAAATATCCTCTTCAGACTCTCCGCCGCACACTCCGCCTTGGGTTTTCCTCCATCCAAACAATCCGCAAACTCAAACAGAGGCTGACGGACAGGATTGGAGAAAGAGACGCGGGCAGAATCGACGAATGTGATGTTACGGACGCCCCATCCCTATAAGGTGTGTTATATATGGAGAGAAATGGATCCAACATGGACAGACATTACCATCAACGCTCTCGCAACATAACACCCCAACGTCCCAGCTCCCAAAAGCAAACATTTCGTACTTGACATCTTATCCAAGTCAAGGGAGGGTAAAATGCGCCACCGCATCAACTTGAGGTTGAGGTCCACCGCTTGGGCTGCTAATCTGAAGTCGGAGAGGTTTGAGGATGAGTCACAGAGGAGTGAAGATTAGATCAACGAACCTGGTAGGATCCATCATAGGAGCCAAATCAGCCACTCGTGGTCCCAGCTTGCCCTGCGGGTTCTTCTCCCAACCTACAGCTGAGGGTCTGGCCTCTAATGTCGCAGCAGCAACGTCTCCGGAAGGCACAACCTTGAGAATTCCGAACTGACTCTTCCATGTCATATCCGTCGAGGATGTAGGGAGATCCAGGTCGCGCCAACGCAAAATACGGAGTGTGGATGTGGTAGATGGGTATAGAGCGCGTAGGTATGCAAGAAGGTTGCGGAGTGGCCACCCAGGGTTGGATGGGTCGGCGGAAGGGTCAATGAACGCGATCGTCCGCTAGATCAAAAGTCAGGACTGTGACGTGGTAATGGAGGCCTTTCGGATGTACTCACTTCGCCTGGTGGGGTGGACGCGAAGAATGACTCGTATTGTTTAACAGGGGCAATTTCCAGGTTTCCCGACGTTCTTCTCACCAGAAAATAGGGATCTCGGGTTTCCTGTGCGCGTAATTGGGAATGTATGGACGAAAGCTGATCGGCACTGAACTCGTGTGTCGCGTTCGACCAGCCATCATCAGCGATCTCCCATGCAGGCTTTGATACGAAAGCCGGGAAGGCGAACCAGTAATAGTACTTGTACTTCTTGAGATCGGCAAAGGTAATGACGAGGAATCGGTTTAACTGAGAGATATCGCGGGTCTTGATCGTGTTTTCCCAAATCTGCCATGTGGTTAGAGAGATGATGGCAGACGAGGGTAATAAACGTACGGATTGAGCTTCCTGGTTGAACAAAGCTGTTTTATCAGCAGCTTTAAAATCCTCAATGGTATTGTAGTTCTTCAACGTTCCAGCTGTGGGTATGGAGCCGTGTGGCGGCTTGTAGTCCTTTTCGAACGACTCGGCGCCGATTGTTAGATTACATCCCAACGCGATCTCCTGGCCTGTTTCACGATCTTTGACCGACCTGCCTACTGTGTATGAGCCCGTGATAGGTACAGCGTCATCTGATAGGCGGAGAACGTCAATCTTGAGGTCGGTCAGTTTGTGCCACAAGGCAGGTTGAACGAGGGAGGAGAACGGAGCAAACTGAAGAACAGGCATTATTGGCGACGAAAGCATCTCTGAACAATCTATAAGAAGTACTTTGATGAGATTCAGTCGTCACGTTACTCGTCGTCGCAGGATGAAGTTCGGTCAGGTCTGGTTAGGTGCCACCACACATACTTAAGTACCTGTTGACGCATTCTAGGATCGCCTTGCCTTGAGCGCTGCCTGTCATTTCATTGTGAACTTGACATTCCACATGAGGATTTATTTGCGGTTCGTGTGAGGCTCGTCGGATATAGTAATGGATGATCTCCATCATGAGAGTGGTTGCTAAAGAAACACAACCAAGAAGGTGAATGGGCAAGGCCTTGCAAGGCCAACACTCATCTTCACATTCTTCCCTACTTCTTCGAGGATGTTTCTGTCCTCCGTCGGCAGGAAACAGCTGGCTGGCCATGGTGTGTATTACTAGGTCAAGTGTGGCGGAACCGAACGATTGACGATTGGACTGACATAGCGGCCTTCCTGCTCGTTGACATCATTGTCTTAGCACTTTCATCGCGGGTCAATGATTTTCAGGATTTCTTCTGTGAGTCTTGCTTCAACCGTATCGAGTACAAATCAACAAGGCTGATACGATTTACTGCAAACTCCGCAGTCCTTGCAGATCTCTTTCCATTCGCTCTTTCCATCATTTCGCTCGTTCTCGTCTTCATCTCGTCCGTGTTTGTTTTCTTTCCCTGGTGATCCCGTATTGAATATCCGTCAGAGTCATCCTCGATCTCGCGCTCGATAATTCTTATACCGGCAGGCCTCAAGTTAAGATTGGACTATTCGGTGTTTTGAGCATATTTTGGCTCGGTGCGTCCTTTCCTTGACCATCCTGACACTCTCCAACCAACTCTTTTCATAGCATTCAATGCGTTTTCGACCGCACGTTGGCGTCAAATTCCATTCCAGTGCGATTCCATTCCACCAGGTTCGTCGCTCGTCAGCTCATGTATCATCCACGTTTACGCTGAAGCCCTATTACTACAGATTTTCCGGACGAGCGAGTCTGGTGCAAGGATCTGCAGGCTCTGAAGTCCTTCGTTTGGGTGAACTTTGTACTATGTGAGTGCAAACTCAAGCGTCAATGACACAACCCTCCTTTACAGTTACCTTGTAGGTTTGTGTATAACATTTGTCACCGTGCGGTACTCCTTCGCTCAATACAGCCGTGGCAATAAGCACATATTTCAATCACCACTTTCACGCTACCACCCCGAACTTGGTCATGGGGAGGGAATCAGTGGTGGAAGAGGAAGCGAGTTCTTGCAATTTGAGAAGCTAACATGAGCTTCGGGAGATGTAAGTCATGTATCATGTCCTCGCGGAACTGCTGGTTCAGTTTCTTTATCAATCTTTTGGTTCTGTAACGGCGATCTATTTTTTCGCATGTAGGATAGTGTTCTTTATACCCGTTCAGTACCATTGGCGACGCATCTGAAATAATGTGGAGCGAGCCACAAGTCTCCTGAACCAGATACATAATAATATGTCAGAGGATCAAGTCCGAATACACACTGTTAAATACAACAACCGTATAAAGGTTGAAAATGAATCGGTATACGCAAACCACTGGGGTTTATGCAATGGAACAAATCGAATGAACGAAAGATGACTTGAGGTGAAGTTGCACAGCTACAGAGCAGTGGGGTAACTGACACTTTCACTTAAATGCTCGTTCGCAGGATTGTACGTGAATCCTCGGAACTGGTCCTGCACCGTCTCCGACAACGCTGAATCGGTGACCACCGAGTCCTGTGCCTCTTCATTGGTGAAGTCAGGATCAAAGTTGGCAACGTCGAGAACAGATTCCTGCAAAGTGGCGAAAGGAGTCAATAACTGTGTTCTCCAATCCAAAACTGAGATTGCTTACGACGCTTGGTTTGAAAGGTGGTTGAATTTTCTTCGCAAGGAGGCTGCAACTTATTGTAAGCCTATATAAAAAATACAACAAGTAGAAAGAATCTTACCGACTCCAATCAATATATTTCGCGAAGAAAGGGTGTCGTTTTATCTCCTCGCCCCCGTTTGCACCCAAGCGCTTTGAAGGATCTCTATGAAGCAGCCCCACCATTACACTCCTCGCCTCGGAGGGCATGTCCGACGGGAAGTTTAGCGGGTCGGAAAGAATTCGTTGGTACATAGTGTTGACGTTCTCATCGTAGAACGGTGGGAGACCAGTCTGCAACCAACAATCAATGTCAGCCAAAGAAGATACCGAATGCTCTGACCATCATCTCGTAAAGAAGCACGCCAAGAGTCCACCAGTCAACTGTCTTAGTGTAGCCTTGACTTTCGAGAAGCTCGGGTGCGATATACTCGGGGGTACCACAAAAAGCTATCGAGAATGTTTATTTATGGTTTTTTCTTCTCATGTAGATGGTTAGCTCACTGTTAGTCTTTTCTGTTTCAGACATGTTCAATTTACAAAGACCTAAGCAGGATGAGCCTGGAATGGAGCCGAGAAAAGAAAATGTCGCGTACCGAAATCGCACAACGCGATATGGCCAGTGTAATCCAGGAGGATGTTTTCGGGTTTGAGATCGCTAGGAAGTCAGGTTCAAGATCAAGAAACATTCTGAGAATTGTGTAAGGAGTTACCGATAGACTACGTTGAACCCATGGAGATGCTCAAGCGCGCAGAGAAGTTCAGCTGCATAAAAGCGACTTCGATCTTGATCAAACTTTCCCTCTCGCTGCAAGTGATAGAAGAGTTCTCCACCGTTGACTGTGCCAACGACAGATATCAGGAGATGCAGAGTGACAAGACTGTAGGTTGACTTGCCGAAAGACATTCCAAGGTAAAGTTTATCGGGGGTTTGGAAGGAGAATTTGAGAGGTACGATAAAAGGATTGTTCACCAAAGCGAGGACAGTCCTTTCAGCAAGGATGTGGGTAATTTCGCCTGGACGCTGAGCGATATGCGCTTTCCGGATGGTCTTCAATGCATATATCCGCTGCGTGTCCTTCTTCCGGACTTGCATGACTTTACCGAAGCTACCCTTGCCAATAACCTTCAACAAGTCGAACGCCTCGATTGTCAACGGTTCACCACGATTCGGCCTGAAGTCAAGTTTCAAGTGGAAGGAGCCCGATCCCGCCGTTGCACTATACCACTGGTCTGAAGCATGCTGGATGATTATGAGTCCGTGAAATGTATTCAAGGTCCCGTATACCAACTCACATGTCCATCAAGTATAGGGGTGAGGTCTACTCGTCCCATGAGCAGGTCGTTACCCATATCATCTTGACCTTGAACCGCAGCTGCAGTACGCAGGTACGACGAGACAGAAACATTCGAAGTACGTGAGACGTCACTGGGCGCATTTGGAGACAATCAGATGGGCTGGACACAGGTTGATAACCACATACAAATCAGCGCGATAGTTCCAGACAGGGCTTGTAAGATCGCCACCCAGAGCGTCAATGAGAATCTCATTCTTGTCGAATTCGAGCACGACGTATGGAAGCCACCAATATCGCTTGCGCTGCATGCTCTCTCGATTGCTGGTAGACTTCCTAGCAGGAGGTGTTGTTTCAAGCGCCCTCTGAATCACTTCTGGGACTTGCACTCCGGGCGCAAGAGCCAAACCTCGACCTGTACCACTTCAGTCGACTTACAAGAAAGATAACCAGCACTGGGAACTAACCAGAGAATATGCGGATGGTCAGTGTCCCAGACCTGAATTGATCTGATCCATAGGGAGGTTTAGGCGTCGTGGGTCTCGAGGGGATGGGTGTAACAGATCGCGAAATGACTCCATTCTCTCTGTTGTCCTTGGGTTCTATACGAGTGATTAGCCAACGAGTGGTGACGAGATGTATCGCAAGGATATAGCAGGATGTCTGATATCTCACTTTTAGCACCGAGTTTCCAAGACATGATAAGAGACGCTGAGGGAGATAGTTCAAGATGGTGGTACAGAGAGAGAGGTTGGGGAGATAAGCGCCGCCAGCGACAATGGATCGATAATTCAAGATGATAGAACGCCGCTCCCGCGGTTCGCGATTGCCTTTGTAATTGGAGATGTACCCAAAGTAGCACACAACAACAAATCCCATCCGATCCATCTCGGATCTCTCAACCATGTTATAGTCCGTGGAACTCAAGTAACAATCCAACAACAACCACATTCTGGATCTCTAATGTCCTAACTATCAATCACGGCCCAGGAAATGACCGATCGAAATCACCACGTCTAAGGGTACATGGACGACGACAGCATTCGTACAGCATAGACTATTACCTGGCCATTTTTCTACATTCGTCTGTGAAGTGCTTAAGGACATTCTTCCCGATAGCGGTAGTCACGTTCTAAGCAGTGATACTGTCAGACGACAGGCTTTAAAACAATGAATCTTAATATATACCTTGGTCAAAATAAATGGGTCGGTAACATGAAACTTGGCCTAAAGAGGGTCTTACGGTCATCACTTTTGGACAAGAATGAAACTCACACATACATGTTGGCTGACACTAATACCAGAAGTGATGCGAGGTACAATACCCCCTTCGCGAATACTGACGGCTTCTGTATCGTATGGAAATTCGGCCCAAAATCTACAACCACGTCGTGAGCTGATGACTGGACTGAACAGACAAACAACGCTCGACATACGCGAACCATCGATTCAGAAGTGCATCAGCATCACTTCCCACAGGTGGAAGCCAGTCCTTAGCCGAATGGAACCGTACATCCCAACCTTGGTGAGGTTTGCGGCTCCAAACCAATGCGTCAGGGTTCAGTGGCGTAGGTGTAGCAAGGCCATCTTGGAGGTTTGGGAGATGACCTCCCTTCTACACGGAACGAGCTTAGCAAGTCAAGATGAAATTCAACGAGTATACGGACTTGCAGGTATCCGATCGTCATCAAGGCAAACGCGTAGCTACTAAAGGAAGCAGCCCGGTTCTGAGGACTTGGGTCATTTAAGTGCAAAGGTTTTGCCCAATTCTTGATACTAAAGAGCATGGGCCGAAGAACAGGAGAAATGTCGCAGTACCGTTTGATCATATCGGAATTGATGATGCCTAGGCGGTCATTAATATTGAGGTCACATTCCAAACCGGACCTCGGGTCTCTGAACTTCACTTGAAATATTCTATTAGACCAATCCTCAATGAAATAAATAAACAAACCAATAGGGACAGAGGAATGCAATCGACAATCAATATGCGAAAACCCAGCATGCCTGAGGCAATGCGCAACTTTTCTACATTCATTCAGGAAGCATCAGATTTTGGGACTTGCAGACCGAGATGCTCGCGCACCGAATATTATAGACGGCTGGCAGAAGTAGGGGTGAGTAATGAGCAACGTTTCGGTAAATACAAGACATCGAAATAACGCACGATCAAGTTGCGTGATTCTTAGATATCCTTGAGGTGATCCAGGATCCTGTAAGAGTGTCATACTTACATCTTCCCGACGAGGCTCGAAGAATGACTGACAATAACGACCATATCTAAATCACTCTTTTCATGAGCTACCCGGTAGCTTATTTCTTCATGAAATTGTGAACGTTCGAGAAATAAAGTAATCACATACCGAAGACTCCCAAAGAAATCCACAGAATAACCCCGTCCAAATCGCCTCTGTATGGCGGTTTCTACAAGCTCTTTAACAGCCTCTCGGATCCGCTGGATGTTAGAGGTGCTCTCAGTGTCCCGTCTCTGTAAGTTTGTTAGGGTTCATGAAATCAAAGAAATACTGAAATGACGAACCCCTGGATATGTGGTAGTTGATGCTAGCTTTGTGTTACGAATGGACAACGATTTCCCTGACGACCTGATCTTCCTCGCGCCTTGTGTATGATGCAAGTCTGCCGCCCTGCTAGAGATTACTTGCGAGCTGTTCAGAATTTCAGCATCGCTCCTTAGTCGACATTTACGTGCAGCGGCCTGGCTAACATGCCGAGCTTCTATGGCTCGTGAGAGGGATGTGGTCTTGAAGTTTGAAAGGCAGCCTAATCCAACCCCTTTAGGTGAGAGAAACTTCATGAGTACAGGGCAATGGTTTCAAAGTCATAACGTTTCCAGAAGAGGTTGAGAATGAGAGGTCAGGTGTGCCCTGATTTGGTCCTGACCATAGGTATGTGGTGCTATTTATACTTTTCAAGACCCCCACCAGCTACATACAACGATTGACTTTGTGATACATATGGATTTAGGATATACAGATGACATGTGGTAGATGTAATTACGACAGGAATGGAAGAGAGTCCTTGTGAAAGAAATTTATTTACGAGGAGAGCCTGTATGAGTCGGGGAAGTCCGTTGTACCCCGGAATTGGGTCGTTCGAGACGATTCTGCATTCTTTCCAGTTCCCTCTCAAGGCTATGATGATCTGTCAGCTAAAGAAAGATCCAGATGTTTTGAATGACTCGAACCTAAGTACTCGTTGCTTATGATCCAGAGCCTCCCGTTCCGCTCTTCGCTTTGCCGCCTGAAGATGACTTTCCTCCGTTTGCTAGAGAGAGAAAAGTACATAAGAACGTCGCCGCAATCTGATCTGGGTTGGTACTGACATACCATGTTGTCCATACTCTGACGCATGTTATGGATTTGAGTTTCGTATGATTCCAACTTTGCCTTTTGGCGATCGCTTTCGAGCAACTGGGATGTAGCATCGCGTGTCAACTTGTCGGGAGATCGTTGCAGACTCATTCTCAGACTGTCGCTCTTGTTAGTGGTATGGTGTAGTTGATTTGCCAATTCTTCAATGCGACTGTCCATACGACGTGACCCAGGCGTTGGACGGGGCGAGCTCGCGTAAGATTTCGTTTCGAGGTCAACGATGCGGACATTGAGCTCCTTGATTTGCTTCTCCAGATTGGCCTGCGCATTTCGACATTAATTCAAGGTGTAGGTGTATGCATTTAAGCAGGACCTACATTTAGTTTATCTAATTCCGAGTTTTCCACCCTGACTTTCCCCAATTCAATCTGACAATCGTTGGCGAAGGCCTCCACTTTCTTCATCCGATCATTGGCACTGGCGACGCGGTCTTCTTGTTCTTCAAGGGATCGCTCCAGGTCCTGTTTCCGGAGCTGAAGGCTCTGGAACTCTCGATCAGAAGACATCTTGTTCGTGTCGACGTGGTCGATCTTGATTGTCTCTAGTTCGGCCTGCAATGCTCGACGTGCCTTTTGCAGTAGCGATCGATCTGCTTCTGCATCGTCCAACACCCCCCGAAGTTCGCGAACTTGCGAATGCAATGCAACAATTTGAGACTGCTGTTCGCTTTGCGCTCCACTTGAAACCTCGTAGGCCTTCACAAGATCCCCAATCTTAGTTTCCATACGTTCCTTCTCCTTCTTCCAGCCGCCGCTATTGTATATCTCGTCGTCATATCTGAGTTGTAGCTCGTCGTAATCCGATCGAAGTTTCCGATTGTCTTCACGAAGTCGGCTCAAGCCGTCCCTTTGCGATTGAAGCTCTAAATAGGAAGTTAGTATCATACATCATGTAGAATGAAGAGCACGTTAAATTCGAAAGCACCTTCGCTTAGTTGGGCCAGTTCCGCTTTTTGAAGTCCAGACGTTAATGGTGGACATACCGCACGTGTTTCAGGTCATACCTTGGTATTTCTTCCTTGTTTGATCTATTGTGAAATCGCGTTCAGAAAGATCCTTCTGATGTTGCTCTCTTTCGTCCTCTAGCTCTTCAGCCAAACGCTGTCGCAGGACAGTTGTTTCCGAAGATTCGCGGCCTTCCTTGTCCAGTTCTGTTTCTAGTGAGCGAATGCGCTTTTCGGCAGCCTTCAGAGATTTTTTGGACGCTGTCACTGATTCCTCGTGGGATTTCTCTAGTTCGGCGAGCATTTGGCGCGCTATGCCAAAATGTCATTACGGATAAGCGGTAAAATACATTCTGGCTTGAAACGCGCACCTTGTTGCTCTCCACTGGCTGCTTTCGCTTGTGCTATTTCTGCAATGTCACAACGCTTCTGTAAAGTCTGCTCTTTTGTTTTGTAGGCCTCGACGACTGTGCGCAACTCTGCCGAAACAACGATTAGGCGGCGAGAATGTCAAAGTCACGCAGACGTACCAGATTGGGCGGCGGAGGAAGCTGAAAGGGACACCTGGTCTTCTTGTGACCGCTTCTGAAGTTGCCTTTTGGCATCTGTATTGTGCGTCAGCATATAACGAGCATCAAACTTCAACCATGACGAACTGGCAGCTTCTGTCTTGACGATATCCAATTGCTCCTTGAGTTGATCAACATTGGACTGAAGGTGTTTCTTGGACTGCGCCAATTCTTGTAATTGAACGCGCTGCTGTTCGACCTCTCCTTGCGCAGTTCGCTGCTGAATCATCTGGGTCCAAATGTTAGCGCCGACACTCAAACCAACAATCAATTCTCACAAGGGCTTTCCGGGATTCCTCCAAGCGGGCGTAATTTTCTCGTTCGTCTGACAATGCTGTCTGGAATTTGGTCCACATGGCTTGGATTCCAGTGGCCTGTGCAGCTTCCGCTGTCTGACGAGCTTCCGCTTCCTCTTTGAGTAGCTCCACTAACTTTGAATTTTCCCTGGATAACCGTGCGCGGTATTGTTGCAGGAATTGTTTGGATCCATCGCTTTTCTCGAGTTCTGCATTCATCTCTCGAATAGACGTCTCCAGGTGGCGCCTCACTCGCTCTGACGCGGCCATCTGGATTTCGAGAACCTGTACCTGCTGCTTGAGTGCTGCGACCTGCCTGTCAGCAGCCTGAGTGGGTTCGGCTTGGTAACCCGATTGGGGGTTAAGGCTCTTCCTGCCCAAAGATCTTCTGGGAGTATGTGTAGAATGATTACTCATAGCATGGAGATCATTTGCGTTACTAGCTCGGGGGTGCTGCGATCGTCGCGACCTTTCTTTTTCTGAAGCGTCATCGGCTAACTGGAGCTCTCGCAGGACTCTTGCGTGAAAATCTCGGTCCGTAGGACCACTAGTGAGCACCAGTTGTCGAATTTCGGCATGCTGACGTTCAATTCTCTCCCTGATCTTCACTGCAGTTGCTTCTGATTGCTCCCTTTCATCAAGTTGGCTCTCGAGTTCGGCTATTTGAGTCTCATATTGCCGTTGCATTTTCGCTAAAGAATTGCTGCTTTCCGTTTCCTCCGCCAATCTGTCGAGTTCATCCTCCAAAGCGTTTTTGGAATGTTGAACGGCAATTAACTGGCCCTCGAGCACCTCGGAATCATGTTTGACTTGCTGGAGTTCGTGTTGGAGTCGAAGGACCTGCAGTTGAGCTTCCTCTTTGGCACGACGCTCCTTTTCCATTTCGGCGAGCGCATGAGTCGATTTCTCCTTATGGACTTTGAGCTCTTTATCTTTGTTTCGCAACTCGCGCTCGTGCTTCAGTGCCATATCCTCCACTTCGCCCCTTGTTTTGGACTTGGTCAGTTGTAGCGAGCGGATAAGCTTGTCATTTGCTAGAAGCTCCTCTTGCGCCTTCAATAATTGCTGGTCAGTGAGTTTTTTCGCCTCCTCCAGCACATGAACGTGTTCGACGATGGTTTTATCTTGCTTGGATAGCAACTGCTTAACGTCCCACTCTCTAGCCTTTAGATCCGTCAGAGCTTTGTTTAATTCCCGATCGACCTTCGAATTGCGATCCTTCAACTTCGCAATCTCGGCCTTTTGGCTCGAAGTTGCTTTTTCGAGCTGGGTTCGCTTCGCGATTTCCGTTTCCAGTTGCTTGCGAACTGTTTCCAGTTCTCGCAATCGAGTCTCTTGGTCACGTTGCATTTCGAGAACCACGTCTTCGAAGTCCTGGTACTTTCCCTGTGCCGCTGCGAGTTGTCGCTCAAGACCCTGGGAAACGTTGAAAAGCTAGCCCTGAGTGTACAAAAATGAACACGCACTTCTTTGGCACGGAGAGCATCGGAGAGTTGAGTCTGGTTCTCGTGCTGACGTGATTTGAGAGATTGCATTTCGGAATCCATCGCGCGTTTGGCCTTTTCAAGCTCGGAAAGCTGAGCCTGCGCTTTGGTAAGTTGTGCATGGGTGGCACGCTCTCGATCGAGAAGTGATTTGTAACTATGTTGGAGAGATGTGTGTTCCAGAGTTAGATGGTCGATGTCGACCTTCGACTTATTTTGAATCTCCAACGTGGACCGCCGAAGATCAGCTAATTCTTGATGTAGCTTGTTGCCTTGCTTGCGTAACTCTGCCAACTCCAATTCTTTACTTTTCTCGACCTCACCGCGACGTGTTTCTTCTGAACTCTTGGTGGCAAGTAGGGCACGCATTTCATCTCGCTCTTCCTGGAGTTTCCCTCTTGATGCAATCTCGTTGACTAGGTCCTGCTTCTCTGCATTCAACTGCGCGTCCAGGGTATCTATGTCTGCTCGCAATTCCAATATCTCGACGGAAGCGTCATCACGTTCTTGCCTGAGGGTATCTAGTTGTTTGGTCAGGAGAGTAATTTGATCGTCCTTCTTCTGAATCATGGTGGAGTACTCGGTTGTGGTGCGTCCTAGTTCCATCAACTGCTCCTTTGCATGACGCGCATCATTTTCGAGATGATCTGATTTATCTTTGATCATTTCCCTGGAAGGACATTATATAATGTATAGTTTTAGAAAGCCTAGGGAGGACTTACTTGTTCCGCAGCTCGACGTTCAGCTTGCCTTCCAACTCCTTGACGGCCAATTCCATTCGCTCTTTGGTCCTGACAAGGTCTTCCTCACGTTGCACAGCTAGACTCTTCAAACCGTCACTTGTTTTGTGCAATTGGTCTAGGTCTGATCGAAGGGTTTCAATTTCCTCGTGAGCATGCTCAAGTTCGTCATTAAGATCTGCCTCTCGAGACGACCATTGCATCTGATCCTCTTCCAAACGGACAAGGTGTTCCGCAGCCTCATCGAAAGCTTTCCGTAAACTCTCGTGTTTTTCTTCGCTCTCCTTCTGTAGTTTCATGGAACGATCAAGTTGCGAATCAAGGACATCGATATCTGCCTGAAGCGCGGCGACGTCGTCCTCCAGCTGCGCCTCTCGCTTTGTACTTCGCTCCAGGAGGGAATCCTTTTCGAGCACCAAAGTACGCTCGGCTTCAAGTTCGTCCTCGATTCTTCGCTTTTCAGCTTCCAGCGACATTTTGAGAGTTTCCAAGGCCTCTCGTTCTTGCTTGTCTCTTTCCGCCTTCTCCCTGATCATAATAAGCTCCATTTCTTTGCGCCGCAGCTCCTCGTCGTTCCGGGTGGCTGCAAGCAGCGGTCGAACCTGTGAGCTTGACTGTTAACATATTGATTGATAAGATATTCCTTGAGAGGAAGCCACCTTTGTGTATAGTTGCCACCAAGGCCATTCGCGCAGATCTCCATAGACTCTGGCGTTGCGTTGAATTGTTCGTATAGCAACTGCGCGATTGAGGATTTTCTTCATTTGCCTACGCGCTGTATACATCCTTGCAACGGCCTGTAGCCTGGAGAAAATATTGAAGAGGAGAGCATCCCGACGTTCTTCGAGCTCAGCCAGACAACCTGCTTTGAAGAATATCTTCGAGGTTCCGATCTTGAAAATGACGTCGTCAAGCTGTAACGCGATCACCATGCGTCTACAGGCCTCGCGGCCATCCATGTAGCCTCTTGGGATAATTCCAGGAGTAAGAACTTCGTATCGCTGACGGAACTCTACGAAGGGGAGCCTATTGGGATAACCAAGGCGGGCAATCCGTATCCCTTCTAACACACCGTTGCACCGAAGCTGATCTAGTACCAACGGCACATCAATCCGACCTGGCTTCTTGTGAGAATTTGGAACGATGCATCGTACAAAGTGCGGTTGGGTGGACCTTAGCTGCATCATCAAACTATGAAGCTGCTCCTTATGCCTTTGTGCAAGGGTCCGGAAAGCACCTTTCTTTAGCGGGCGTTTCTTTCCGACAGTAAATGCATGGGTAGCTCCCGTGGGACCAGAAGGAACATCCGCGAAGTCAGCAAAGAGGCCAGCAACATAGCGTTCGGAGGATGCGGCGAGAACGCGAGTAAGATTATCGTTTAGAGGGTCTTTGTTCTTCTCCAACCAACCATCCGTACGATATTCGACCCTGGCGGCGTAATGCTGGACAATGAAACCTTGCTCGAATCTTGAGGGTTCGTATTTGTCTTTGCCAGGGTGAGAATCCTCGGCGTCGCTATGACTAGCCCATAGAGAGTTGAGTTTGTTGGTGAATGTAAGATCAGTAGCTTTTGGCATGATACATTCCTCATCCAGGCAACTCAATATTCCGATGACATTTCCACTGGATTCGATGAGATCGATGGTTGGCTGCAAATCCAATCCAAAATTGACGTAGTCCCAGTGAATGCCTTCTCGAGCATATTCCTCTTGCTCTAGCACAAACATGTGATGGTTGAAGAATTGCTGAAGCTTCTCGTTGGTGTAGTTGATCAACAGCTGTTCATACGCGTTGACGTCGAATATTTCGAACCCTGCTATATCCAATACTCCTATAAATGTTGACTTTGAGGATGGCCGATCAAGAGCTCGGTTGATGCGGTCGACGAGGGCTCCGAAAGATTTCTCGTAGAGCGTCTTGCACAACGCCGAGAGTTCGTCAAGGGCTTGTTGCCGCGTTCGAGCGTGCGTGACCCATTCACGTCCAGCAAGCGCCCTCGGCCTAAGAACCGCCCGAGTAAATTCCGCAATTGGAATTCCAAGAAGGTGGCAGACACGCTCCGCTTGGGAGGGGTCAGGCATCACTGCATCGTCTCCTCTCGACGTGAGAATGATGTTGCCGATGTGAAGGATAGCTGCTACAACACGAAAGAGATCGAATTGTTCAGTGGCATCGAAACCTACGACGTCCAGGGCAGCCTTAGAGTAGTCATGGAGTGTGTAAGCCAAGGGTCACATGTAGTGATGTGAAGAACTGAAGAATTACCTTCAATGAATGCCATTCGTCTCGGTCGTCCACACCATCCACTTCTCTTCTACTCTTGTTTAGATATTCATAATCTTCGACTTGGCCTCCTAGGAGTAATTTCTCTGCAGGACTGTATCAGCCTAGGTCAAGAAATCATCGAGCCACCATTACCTTTCAAGGTTCCTCCGCCGGCCATCAACTGGTAAAAAACGTGGAAACTGCGTTCCGCTTCGTTTCTCACTACCACTCTACTCTTCTCTAACAGATACCAGTCGATATTCGCTCCAGCTATGCTACCATCTGGTGCAAACATAATGCGAACGAACTTCCCGAAACGACTAGAATTGTTGTTACGCTGGGTTTGTGCATTGCCAAAAGCTTCCAATATGGGATTTGCTTGGAGGATTTGACGTTCTAGGAGGCCGAGACGTCCTTTTGCGGTAAGATGCGAGCCACCTCCGGACATAGATGGAGAAAGGACATGGCCTTTTCGCATGGAGTTGCTTCTAGGAAGACCCGAGGATGGCATGGTTGTGTTAAATGGAGTGGTCGATGTAAGGGTATTCGACCTTGAGTGTGAAGGTGTTTGTGGAGGATGAACGTCTGTCGCGATGGAGGCTAGATATTGAATGACTTTCTTCGTACTCTCAGTCTTTCCTGCACCAGATTCCCCCCTGAAGTGAAGCAGTTTGATCAATATATCATGACTCCAAGCAAAATCGACGTTACGTTATGAGAATACTCTGGTTCTCGCGTTCTTCGCCCATATTGACCCAGGCACGTTCAGCAACCGCAAAGATGTGTGGAGGGTTCTCATCACGCCTTTTGCCTCGATACTGATGGATTATAGAGTCTGAATATAGTGGCAGGCTCTGATAAGGATTGATGGCGACAAGGAAGAGGCCAGAATACGTCTAAAGCACGAACAAGTTCAGTAATATTTCAATTTCAAGAGCTATGACTGACATAGATCGAGCCTGAACCGTATCGCAAACGAAGGTTGTGCACGACGCTTGCTTCGTTGAGGAATGTTAAGTCCGCGATGTCTTCTACTCTGTCAAACTTTGGAGGATTCATCTTGAATAACGCATCAAAGGGGACTCTGCGGAACTGCGACGAGTGCCGTCAGATATGTTCATTGAAGGCAATTTGTCTAAAGGCTACCTCTCCTCCTGAGGCCATAATAACCTGCGCCGCATCATGTTCTTCCACATTCACCCATCCAGCAAGGTAGCCTTCCCTTGCATCTGGAACCCATACCCACTTCTTCTCGTTGAATTCGGCTTGTTGTGCAGCAGCACGGGAGGCCTCGGCACTCTGTGATATCAGAGGATCTGGCATTTATTTGCAGTTACTGGTTATCGCAAAGCGAAGGCTCATCCAGACAAGGGTATGCACACTCCACGGTTCAAGTCCTTTAAGAGAGCTGCGCGAAACCAGGATCAAGATTGGGTTTGTATAGGAGCGCCTGACCTGATATTCAAAGTATGCTGCGTCGACGAGCGCCCTCAATAATCGTGTACGTTGGTGGGCAACAACAAGAGTCGCTTTGCGAGTTGAATGTTGCAGGTGTAAATCAGGCAGAAGCTCTAACCTTCGACGCGTTCGGCCCTCGTGATCATATCGCACTACCAACCAAGGACCACAAATCGGGCAATTCAGCACGAGATCTCCGCATTATTGTTTGTTCAATTATTGGACAAATGCAACCCCCGCTATTGGAAAATGGAATTAAAATGGATCTCAGAGAATGAAACCAACTGCTAAGTACATACATTGGTTTACACACGCCCTCATTATTACTCATCTGTACAAACCATATACGTATCTTTAGTAACGAATACTATTAGAATGCACTTTTATATACGAAAATGACCCAGCCTGGCACAACAGCACATCGCTCAAAGAACCTCACTAGTGAGATGAATGCATTGATTTCACCGTGATGGTTGGGTGAAGGAGGTGCAGGAGTCAGACTCCGTACTAACATCCTCTCCTCTCGAACCGGTAGCGACGGGACCGAGAGAACATGTGGCTCGAAGAACCTCACGTTTTGATTACCTGTGCGAACGCCTGTAAGGCACGAAAATCAGCAGAGACCTATCGTTATTAGTTGGTTAATTGAGGGTCAATTAACCGACTAATATCCCTAGGCTACTATGTTCAGACAACAGAATTTCTCAGCTTCGCATCCCATAAATTCGATAGTCGAGGAGCCAAATTATTCTCAAGATGTGATGTAAAGCTACTACGGATAAGACAGAGATTCGAGTTTCAAGACCTGGACACTTTCTCCACCCGAACAAACAGTACATATTGTACAAAAGTATCACCAGCCAATACAATTAACGCCGAAATACCATAGAATATAGGAAAATAAAGGCATACTACATGCTCGTTCGTCCATTTATCCAATTTCAATTAGTGTACTGTCAGTGGAACAAATCAATAAAAATCAGTATCAATACATAGCAAACAGCCTGAAAATCCTGACCTGTACAATGAGAGAGTCGGGCCATGGGGTAACCAAGCCTTGGAGGCTGATGTATTGCGTCACTTGTGTTCCAAGACACTCTTCTTTGAAACTGGGAGTAATATATTAGAATTCTGAATTATTTACGGGACGCAGGTTAAAACCTACCGGGTGAACGACCCGGATTGTCCAGGTCCTCTACGTAGACCTTTCATGCTCAAGATAGAGCCTAGGATAGCTGGCACAGTCTATACAATAGACACCTCAGTAAAGCTACAGCTGAAGTTGAAATTATACCTACAGCTTCGAAAAATTTGGATGTTAATAGTCTGAAGGTAGAAGGCACAATTAGTTGGCGTGTGCTAAGAGTAGGGGCTGCATTTGTCTTACCCATGTTCTCCTAATGCCATTATACCAGAATTTTTGGATGGTCGGGAGTAATTGGCAGTTGCAGCGTTAGGACCGAAAACAGAGACCTAAGAATCAGTGGTAAGGAGAGAGAGCACATCGATCATGATTATGACCTCACATCAAGGTTTGCATTTGTAATGCTTGCGAAGACTTGTTGGGTCGCCTGTACTGTGACCTCTTCTACAGGAATATCCTTGGCGGCGGTTCGATAGACACCAGCAATCTGTTAGATACAGAGAGTCAATATAACATCCGTGTTGCCAGTAGAACTCTCATACGGGAGGGTCAAGGCCTGGGAAACGCTGGTTAATATTTTATCAAGCATATTCGGATGAAGGCTTACGCAGTGCTTCATGAATATAAGCTACGACCTTGGACGCCGCATCTTTGTCTGTTGAGTTCACGAGGCTGACGATATCCTCACGTGCTTCCTTGTTGTTTTCCTCGAGGTAGTAATTGACGACATGTGCGACGGCTTGAGAGTAAAGAGCAGCCGTCGGTACAACGGCAGCAAAGACCTGCGATGCGAATTCCCTCGTTCCTTTCTTGCCTGAGGCTTTATATAGATTTCTCAAGAAAGTGTGACCATTGTTATTTTCGATGCCAATGTGATTCTGGGCATCAGATATCTGGGCAGCAATTCAGAACCTTAAGACAGAGGAAGAGTTGGGAAACGAACGAAGTCAAATCCACCCAAATGGTCTTTGATGATCTCGGAAATTTCTGAGCAATGTTCTTGAGCAGCTTCGCGGAGACGCCAGTCGTTAACAGGGTCGAAGTTGAGGTAGATATACCTGAGTAAAAATTTAGCAGTCTTCAACATGTATCTTCATAATTAGACATACTGCGCTACTTCAGCAAACTTCTCGTAGGTGGTCTGCTCGTACCAAGCTCCGTGAGGATTAGTCTCTGTTTTCAAAGGAAGACCGGCCTTCGCAAAGTTGAGTACAATGTTCTCTCGGAAAGGTCTAGAAAACGCACGATTTCTTGCGAGATCCAGTGGATAGGAACAAGGTTGATGACGTCTTTGACAATATCAACATACTTGATAGGTTTTCCCACATGATCGAAGGATTTCGACTTGATCAACGCTTGGGTCTCCTTTGCAAAGTATGAGATAGTGTCTTCATTTGGTTTAGAAAAGATGAGTTTCGACAGTTCAGCAGTGCCGCTCGTCAGTGCCGTGGTGGCTTTTGACAGTGCCTTTTGTTTCTTGTCTTCAGATTTTGAAGTATCCTATCGAAAGACAGAGAATTTGAGACATTGCTACATAGATGTAGATGGACGAATCACCCACCACCTTCTTTGTCAAGAATGGTTGACCGGTCGTGAAAAGGCGTGAGCCATAAGCAGACATGAAGTTCTGAGGCTCAGTCAGAACTTGAGTAACATCGGTAAACGAATCGAGGGGAATAGTGGAAGCCAAGGCTCGAGGTCGCTTCCACGTGTATTTCTCAGCCAGTCCTGGATTTTGCGTCTTTAAGTGGTCCTCCATGTAGACCGGGTCCAAGAACGGGAAGTGGGCGTATGCAGAGCCCCTGGGGTAATGATCCGGCAACGTCCGGAAAAGCAACTTGGTGAGCATTCCTCCGTAGGAGCCATCCTGAGAATCATATTGGCAATCTTGATATCCCCAAGCAGTAAGGTTGAAGGCTTTTGAAGAGAAGTATTCGTTCAATCGGGTCAAACATGTTGTAATTGTTGAACTTACGAGTAAATTCTGTTGTCATGAAGCGGTCACCCCTTGTCAAACAAACAGCATCTGCCAAAATAGCCCTCGATATGGTGTATCCAGGACATAGACCAGCGCCTGGGCCGGGCTTCTTTGCCTCTTCAGCTTGCAATCCGACATGCAGCTCGAGGTTATCAATATCTTTGTAAAGCGCCGCTGCGGGCAACTGAATCAGAGCGTCAGCGTTGCCGATTTTGAGTAGGTGTGAGTGCGTACATGGATTGTAGGGTCTGGATTCCATTCCTGGAAATTTGCGTATGCTAGAATATACGGAATGAGTTTGAGAAGATGAGCTCAGCAGCGCTGTGGGTGGTGACTCACGCTTGAGGCCCAAGAATTTCCTGAACTCATTCAACTAGACATTTGGTTGGTCAGCTTATGGCTGAGAACGCAGGGAAGTCAGATTCACCGAGCACGTCCCCCAACTCCTCGACTGTTTGATTCCCATGATCTCGATAACACGCAGTGCTTCTGGGACTCCACGCGCCTGGAATGCTCCCGCACGCCATTCTGTCGCGTTATGAAGAATATTGGCCAGGTCGCTGTCTTTAAAGCGCCCCCCACCATCGCGCTTGAGCCTGTGAAATAATGAGTCCATGGGGAACGTTCGTTGCAAAACGAAATGGTCCATACTCGTTGAAGGTCCAGACTCTTGGGTCCTTGGGTGGAATGAAGTGTGTGTGTGCCACATCCTTGAAGTCCTGAATGGAGACCTGTATATTTTATGAGTATGGAGCACCAGGGTTACTGTCAGAGAACTTGCGTCGTTGAGATCCTTGCCAGGGAAGAGTTGTTTGAATTTGTCCGTTGTCCACTTGGTATCCTGCTCGGATAAAGTCGAATGCCATCTATACAGTAGGTTGAATTCAACAGAAACGACATTCCCTTCACCAGTAGGGGCAAATTCGTGATCAATCTCTCGCATAGTCTATTCCATTGAGAAGGGAGTCAGGATGAGATTATGATAAGTAAGACATTGCAGACCATGAGGGGATCCAATCGCCAGTCACAGCCATCACGAACCAAGCCCAATATAGCGCCGACGTAATCTTCAAGGAGTATATCAGCAAGAACAGGGCTTCACAATGATAAAATGCCCTACCACCGAGGATAATATGCATGAAGTAACCACAGTTGACGAGACGGGCGCGATGGAAAATCTCATCATCTTGGATCTTGTTCTCATCCTTGTCTGTTGGCAATGGAAACTTTAGATTCTTGTTTTCGTTGATGTCCAAAATCCGCTGGGCAATATACTAAAAGTAAAGAGGTAATTTAGTTCATGAGCCCGACGAGGTCGAAACCATTGCACGAACATTGTGGTTCCGATTCATAAGAATAAGAAGAGCGCAACTCGCAGGCGGCATCATCAAGAGTCGACCGTCTGCAAAGACATCATCGTGAAGTTTGCCGGACCCATCTTGTCTGCGAACCGACTCGACTTGACTGTCGGAGCTGCCGTACAACACACTCAAGTCAAGATAGCTGCTTGCATCGTTGATGGTCCAATCGTGGGGATTCGTGTTGAAGATGCTGTGAATGACAAGGTCTGCAAAGGCGAAGAAAAGTGCTGAAATGCCACCGGGATGCTTCGCGAATTCATCCCGTTTGAGCAAGGTATCAAACACCAGACCCGGATCGGGGAGTGCAGACTTCGGGGATATATTTGTTGATGGAACGGAACGGGCGTAAGGCGAACCAGCTTGACCAAGAGTTGGAAACAACGGGTTGTTGCAGGACCCATTCGCCAAGCGAAATGCATACTTGACTTTTGAGGGCGATGCTACATTTACATTGGAGGCAAGGGGAAGGTGGCAAAGATAGCCGCTCGGTGGGTGCGGAAGGTCTTTGTAAACTGTATTGACCACACGGAATCAGATTCCGTTTACGAATCCGGTATTAGGCCGCTTACGGAGATTTATGACGGCTTGTTGTACCTTCTTGGAAATATCTGTGTGTTTCAAACTCGACATAAACGTTATGAGTTTTTCAAGCTGCTCGGAATGAGTTCATGTTCAATCCAGCGGGGAGCATTGTACTTGCCAAAAGTTTTCTGTCATCAAGGCCGACGCCATTCATATTCTTAAGAGCATCCCAGAAAGCGGGCTATAAAATGCCCTGAGCACTGTGATGAGAGCGACCTATGGAAACCTACCAGGTCTTTCAGAGTGATTGCGGGATTCTCCACCAAGTCTTGAATCTCCATAACTCTCTTTTCCACTGTTCCAGTTTGGGGTCGACCACCTTCTGTGTGCAGCGGCGCCCGTGTTTCTTTGAAATAGTCGATTCTCTGGGAGAACCTGCGAATGAGGGTAGACATTATGCGAAATATCAGTAAGGCGATGAAGTTGTACAGGAGCCGGAGCAGCAGCAAGGGGATTGCAATCCAAGAACTTGGAGGAGAAGGGGGTTGAGGCATCTTTACTTTCGCCTAGCCTTGGCTATAAAGACTTGGAGGCAGGGGTTCAGGTCCGTTTTAAGATAGTATGTGTTTTATGTGTACCTGGCAATGCACGAGATGTGCGCTTGTAAAGGTGCCCAAATCACGGCGGTTGGATCGGAGAGGAAACGCAACAGGTCGGTCAAAGCTATGCACCGATCTTGACAACAATCCATATGATCATCTGCTGCCATCAACACCAGTGATTTATTCTCAGGATATTGGCGGACTTGACTTGGATATTCTGGAGTTGTAACCTTCGTCCTACTGGTAATAATTACGGTCAATCATGTTCATGCTCACTCCACCCTTGGCAGCCGTAATCACAAACGCGTGCTGCCGCGTGCCGAGGGTTGTACCTTGGTTGTACCTGCAGGGAATATGACACAAGCACCAGGGTCTGGACTCGCTATTCAACACCTAATATATTGTTCAAGGACGCTCACGCAACCAATACCTGGAATGTCGGAGCCTTCAAAGGCCGCGTGTCTTCATTAGGCACTGAAAACTGCATTCTCACGTCGAGCAATTATCCGTGTCTTTCAGATGTCGAAATCAGAACAAAGAAACCGCAAATGATTGGAAGGGTGGGGCCATGATGGGTATCGAAGCAGAAGCAGTAAAAATAGAAGGATATGTTATGAAAATCTGTATGGGGGATAATGGACTGATGATAGATTGGAGTTTGGCGCGATGAGAAGGCGCTAAATCATCCACCGCCTTCACATGATAACGCAACAGGAGTTTTGCTGTATGAAACGTATCATTGAACTCCTGTAGATCATGATGCCGCAGAAAAAGTTCACATACCTTCTTCGCTGTCTTGTAAAACATCTTGCTTTGCATTGACAGAGCATTTGAGCGCTCCACCAAATTATCGAGCTTCTCTCCACGTTGGAGCACTGATTCTATTGTCTTGTGCTAGGTGACATCTCTTTGAGAAAGTGGTTCCACACGAAGTATTTGTTGAACATACCAGGACAATCTTTGTTTCATCCAACTCTTGCTGCACCCTCATGATAGTATCAGCCTGCCGAGGATCTTGATACTTCTGAATATATGTATTGATTTCGGTGAAAGAGATTGATGATGGGTTATCGAAGGATGATTGGGGAACTTTCGCAGTGAAGTCGTCGAGGATCTTCGTGAGCAGCGAGAATGCCGGTCTAACAGGATATTCCTCATCGGTAATAATGACAGCTTCACGGTTGTTAACGTAAGTCAGGTCAAGCAACATGGAAATTGTTCTCACCAGCCAATTGTTCCGCACCTCCACGGTTGTAAACGTGAGCAACATGACTCTGCTCTTGGACGGTCTGCCTTTGACCCTGGGGTGTCCGCTCGGCCACAGTCTTGGAAAGGAAGGTCATGAACTCCCCAGCAGAACCTCTCTGATAGAAACTAAAGGAGGATAAGTCGCTGGCAGTGCTTAGAATTACAGAGGATCCGGAAGGAGGGGCCAAAACCACAGAGATCGAGTAAATCTTCATATTAGTAAAGTTTAGACGAGTTTGCTCAGTGTGATTATGAGTGAATTTGAGGAAAGCAGAGTGTTCTCGTTGACCAGAATCCTATAGCGAGACACAGATGGCTGTTGGATGGCTGTTCGACTATGCTCAATTACGGAACTGCGACACCGTCACAAGTGGTGACTGAGGATGACCGTGACAGACGTCACCACACCGCGACTAAACAATGTAATTTTCTTGTCACTACATCCAAGGGGTTTCGAGCGGAATATACTTACATTGCTTTGATAACCTCTCGACGACGTGTCGGTCCGGTCCGTGAAAGCTTGCGCTTCCTATCAAATCCTGGAACGCACTTCGACGATTGAGCCAGTTCGTCCGCTCCAACTCTCTTTTGTCGCCAACGTCCTTTCGAAACCCTTGTGGCAATACCCAAATGACTCCTCATTGCTTGCGTTTGTAAACAAGTCCTTGACTTATTTGCCGGCGGGTTTCATGGGGTCCTCAAAGTCTACTTTGATCGGCCTTGATGGCAAGTAAGTAGTCCAATATTTCTTCACTTCAGAAACTCGCCACCGACTTGTGCACGTGAAAAATGCACGCAGTTCCTCATATATCAGTAAATACAGTAATTATGAAATGATGAAGCCGGGCCGTCGTCTTCTTTGTCTAGGACTTATCATCGTCTCACTTTGAAGCCTCTTGAAGTGTCAACAAGTACCGTGGAGGTTATCCCCTCGCATGTCTAGTCTTCCAATAGAACCCTGCAGTACTTTATTAAAACCTTCAGCTGTTACACGAAAACTCTCAAGTGTTCCTCAAGTTTCAAGCTGACTTACATCATGACAAACCCTGATGTATATCACATGAGTGGTAGATAACTGGAATAGTATTGAATACGCGATTGCTACTCTATACAAGTAGACTACTGATTATATGTTTCCACAAGTCAGTCTCCCGACTCCGGCGCAAGAGCTTGATAAAGTCATGGTCATCCTTGAATATCTTCATGACTTGATGAGGACTGACGAGTTGACATCGAAACAAGGGGCAAGAAGGAAAGCGAAGTGGCTGGGCACAGCATGGTTCAAACCTCCATCAACAATATCCATCAATCAGATCAAATCGGCTATGTCGAAAATCATACATAAGGCAGAGTTGACCTATTCATGGCCCCCATCGTGGCTGCGCCCGCTCATTGTTCGATCCCTCCCTTGAGTGCACGGAACTGTGTTCCGCCCAACCTTTGTTCATCATCTTTCTTTTATTTGTTGATCAAATATGTCAATGTCTGTACGTTCTCGCAAGTTCTGCTGCTTCCTGCCAGTCAGACTTGGTGTTTTCGTAAGTAAAAGCGGTACTTTCTCAGAATCAGGCAGATTTTGACCTCTTTCTCAGGTCTTGTCACTCTTGGCCATGGTTGGAGGCTCCTTCGTTGCTGCTATCGGCTGGATTCAAGTGTCCCAGCTGAGTTAGTAGCCCTCATCCAGAGAAGTAGTGCATGACTGACGATTATCTACAGAGCAGAATCCCATTGAAAAAAGCGATGAAATTGCCCTTTTTATTCACTCGTCCTTGTTCACCCTCCTCGGAGTGTTAGCCGTGCTTGGGTGAGTATCCCGCCATCACTCCCATAGCCTTCTCTTATTCTAAACTTTCGTTAGATTCTTCGGTGCTCTGATCAAGAATCGACCAATGATCAAATCCTTTGCGGTCGCCTTGGCAATCCACTTGGGATTCAGCGTCGCATCTGGTATCTTTTCAATATACACGATGTTCACAGAGGATTCCAAGCAAGAGGTGGCTAAATGTTTGGAAAAGGCCGCTGACACCACAACGACCAAGGAAACATGCGCTACGAACATTGCGATGCTGAAGGGTGTTCTGGTTGCCGTTTACGTTATTACATGGCTCATCCAGCTTTGTGAGTTGTTTCCCCGTCTTCGATAGTTAGAACGCAAACTCACCAACATCGTTTCTTTCAGATGCGTACTTCATCATTGAAAGATATGCAGATCAACTGGATGATGAGGAGGCAGCTGCCAACACTGTTGTTATTCCTAGATCCATGGCATTCGAAATCGGTGCACCGCAGGTCACCACTTACAGCGGATTTGCACCAGCATACCCATTCACAGAACCCCGGCAAGCATTCGGAGCTACGCGTGGTCATGACCCAAGTAACATGGCGTGAACTGGAGATTTCATGACAATTTTATGGACTTATTGAAGTTTAGATGACGGTTTATTCTGCCTGGTGCAGTTTATCAAGGGAACTTTGTGTAGTTTTGTAAACTTGCACTGCAATAACACCATCATATTCATTCTGAAAAACGACTGGTATTGCTAAGCGTTCGAAATTAGTAAGTTACCGTTCACGCATAGACTGCTCAACTAGGCTCAACCTCGCCGTAATACACGGAAGGTCCCAAGACAAATCTGAGAACGGTCACGCGTAAAGTCTCCGCTTGGGCTGGATCTCACCTCAAAGATCACTCAAGTTCCTCCGTTCGTACCGGACCCATCCACCCATCTCGCAGAGTACAGTTCATGTCCCTGGGAAGTGCAACGGTACTGTTAGCGTCAATTTGGTGCATCATTCACCTTCTCAACTACGCAGTCAACCGGAAAGGCTTGTCAGTCCTTCCAACGAACCAGCGCAATCCTGGGTCGATTCCGCACCGATATTCCATTCGGAATTCACATACTACCCAAGTATCTCTGAAAGCATTACATCTGAGGATTTCAACAACCGCATGGAACGGATATCACGATGTCCTTGCCGCTCATCTTGCGAGGAGAGGAAAATATAAGTTAAATTGGTTTTTCCGATGGGGCTACAACCTGGGTACCGTTGTTGGCATTTTGGGCATGTTGACAGGACTTGCGGTGCTGTTCTGGTTGAGCGCCAGCTCAGTATGGAACCTCTTTCAAATGTTATCGAACCGTGGCCCCATCACCATCTATGATACCCTTGATCTGGCGAGAAGGAGCGTGGACAATGACAACATTACGCCAACTCCGGGGATAGATTCCACCTCACAATATCTAAGGATAACTCCCATTGTGAGCATTCTGCTTCCTCAAAGTTAGAGCTGGTGATTGATAGCAGCGGTATGTCTGCAGATACCTGGAGTCACTGTGCCGCTTGGCCATCTACCTCTCATCCTTGTCGCGGTTTTCATATCTCAAGTCATCCACGAACTAGGTCATGCACTAGCCGCAGCTAGGTGAGCGCCGAATCACATACATCCAAGACCGGCTCAAACGTTTCGTAAAATGCTACCCAGAGAGTCATTACCTATGATCAACGCTGGAGCGTCCTTCACCGTCTGTATACCTGCGGCATTCGTAACATTTCCAAACGCCGGCATGAAGGCTTTAACTTCTCAAGCGCGCAGTCGCATCATATCCGCAGGTGCTTTCCACAATCTGGTCTTTTGGTGCATCTTGGTTCTAGTGGGCCGGGTTGGCATCATAAACCTTGCTTCCTCTATCTCCGGTTATAGGGACATTACAGACGTAGGAAGAGTCGTTGTTAACGTTAACGAGGTACGTTAACGACGGTGTCCTGCTACTCTCCTCCGACTTATTTAAAGTACCCCAGGACTCCCCTCTCTACCTGCATATTGCTCCAGGTGCAATCATTTCAAAATTAGATGACACGCCTCTTGGGTCAGCCAATGCCTCAAATGATTTATGGGAAACATATTTAACGGGAGCTAATCAGGGGGCTCAAATGGGATGGTGTTTCGATGAAAGGGATCTTAGTCAGTGATTTGCTGGTGACGCCTATTGGTGGCTGATGAGTTTGGCTCCCTCACCTTTCCACAGAAGAGACGAGCGCGTGCTGCAATCCATCGGTGGCACAAGGGTCGTCTCTTTCATGCTTCACGTCGATAGACGATTCAGACCAAGGGTGCATCGATCCTATACCCCTCTTGACGAAGTCGGATGAAAATCGCCGCCGCTGCAGCTCTGTGTCCGAATGTTCTTCAATTTCGACATGCGTAGTACCGCACAAGCAAAGCCAACTGCTACGCATGACAGTACGCCCTTCCCTATATGCCGTTGATCAAGATGTTGTAGTCTTGTGGAGTGGGTCCCCGAAAGAAGTCTGGGAAGAAGGTCAGTAGCGCCATCATTTTGGATGTGAAGATATTGAGTATATTCATAGTACAAGTCGGAATCTGGCTTCCGCGCGCCTGGGTTTTGCCTTTGTGGCTACCCACCCTATTGGGTACGTTCTGGGAGTAAGTCTGTTCGCTACGCGCAAGGATTTAGTTCCTCATTCCTTGCAGATATCTCAAAATGGCAACCATTTCGCTTTACTTTTTCAACCTTCTGCCTTTGCCGTATCTTGATGGAGAAGAATTACTGCGCTCGATAATTGACTTGTTATTCGAGGACAAACAGGAACCATTCATTTATGATGTGGAAGCACTAGAGAGGGAAGAGGCACCAGAAGATACGAGATCACATAGGCGACGGAAGGACAGGCTGATCCGATACGTTACCTTTGTAGCCACGGGCGCCTTTGTATGTTGCATATTGCTCGGCCTAGTAAATTCCATCCTTTGAACAGACAAGCTACATCTTGGGTCCAGATGACTGGTGTGAAGCCTGGTATATTGGGAAAGACAGGCTTAAGCACGTCCAACAAGAACAAGAGGCGATGAAAATAGCATAGCGATGCATGGATTGGTGATAAAGTCTGGGCTGGTGGATCGTGCATAAGTTTTGAGATCACCATAGTTTTACATACACGGCTCCAAAACCCCCTCCGAAGCGCCGATCGCAAGACCCTCCCAGTCCGAAGAAACGAGAGGTTTACTTCTTCTTTGTGACCTTGTCGATCTCAACGACAGTCAAACCTAGAAGGATAAGTAGTAAGTTTTATTGTGGTTCACGAGCACGGCAGAGTTCCAGCATGTCGCACCTGGGGGTAAACTCTGCTTCAGCTTCTCCGCCTTTTCTGGGTCGTCTACTGATAATGTGTAGAGATACCGCGAGCATCGGACCTTGAACTTGGTCTGTGTCTTGCCGCCAGCGACCTTCGATGCGATCTTCTTTATGCGGGCCTCTGAAATCGAGGTTAGTTGTCATTAAGCATATACGTTAAGGACAAGATAGTAACAACACGCACGCGAGGCATCCTTCCTCTGCGTGATTTTGATGAACTGCTTGATGTCGCGGATTTCCTTAGGCTAGAGAATACGTTCATGAGTACTGGCGGGCACGCTGCGCAAAGTGATGAACTCGCCATCGTCGAGAATTGAGGGGGCTACAGATTTCCTGGAGATGCCGGCGGTCGTTAGCAGAGGGTGGCTGAAACCTTATTCGGGGTAGGGTGTATATTTCTTCGCACTTCGCCGTCTGCTGCCGTGGCGCCGAGTTTTGGCTGTGACTGTGACGATGCTCACGGCACGCGGCACGGAGTACTCAGGCACGCGCTTCACGTGGTGCAAACGGCAGTCCACGTCGTCGACCCGCCGTGAACTTGGGAAGTCAGAATTTGTGAGTCTGACTTCGTCTCCACCACCATCACGGTCTTGACCATCTTTTCGGCTTGCCTGTAGACACAGACTTATATATCGTGGAACAGGGTCTGCGATAAACTATCCCTGTTGTTCCGTAATTCATAATGTGAGTCTTGATGGTTGCGTTCGCTGGACTGACCAAACTTAATCCATTTCATAGGGCCTCCGTCTCTGTGATTTCTCCAGAGATTGCGAGAGCGAGCTTGCATGTCTCTATACCTTGGTACACCCATCTCTACACTGTGCCCTTCTTATCGCTCTACCCGTTATTGGGATACGCATACTACGTGAAGTATGACGAATGGCTCGTCAGCGAAGAATGGACATTTTTGGCTTGCGTATCTCTCGGGGCAGGGCACGCCTTGAGTTTCCTCATTACAAAGTGGAACGCCGGAGCACTTTCCTGGATTACCACGAAGAAGGTGAATTACATGTGAACTATTTGCTTGACGCCCAATTCACAGAGCGTCCAGGCATACTCCATCCAAGAAGCCGACTGCATCCGTATTGTCCCACATCTACACCGAGGGCAAGGAGCTATCGTCAAGCTTGACAAGGTGGATGCGACAAACCCCAAGACGTACACATTCAGCTACCAGCGCGACACTTATTCTGTCGCGTCGACCTCTCCCTTGACTTTTTCTCGTCTTCCCTACCCATCGTCCGGCAAACCTCCTTTGAGCACTTTCTTGCAACCCAAGACTCTCACTCCAGGTGAACTCCCCGAGTTACTTACGCTGTATGGCGGAAACGCATTTGATATTCCTATCCCATCCTTCACCGAACTCTTTGGGGAGCATGCAACTGCGCCATTCTTCGTTTTCCAGATCTTCTGCGTTGCTCTATGGTGCTTGGACGAATACTGGTACTACAGTCTGTTCACTCTTTTCATGTTGATTGTATTTGAATGCACAGTCGTGTGGCAGGTGAGTTGGCCTTATCGTCTTATTGACCCTTTAGCTAACAATCCCACAGCGAGTGCGGACGTTGACGGAATTCAGAACCATGTCTGTTGTGCCTTACCCCATCCAATGTTATCGTAATTCCACTTGGATCAAAGTTCAGACAGACGAACTGCTACCTGGAGATGTTGTGTCTGTTGGTGAGTTGTCCTGTTAATGCATTCTGTGTTACACTGTCTCATTTGATTGTAGCGCGTGTTGGTACCGAAACCACTGTACCGGCAGATGTGCTTCTTATCAATGGAACTTGCATCGTGAACGAAGCCATGCTTTCAGGAGAATCCACCCCTCTGTTAAAGGAGTCCATACAGCTCCTTGAGCCGACTGAGAATCTCGACGTCGATGGAGCTCACAAAAACGCGGTTCTGTTCAGTGGCACAAAGATTCTTCAAGCCTCAAAATCATGTTTGTATTTTTATATCCGTCAATAAAGCTTCGCCGTTGACGTGTGACTATAGCTGAGATCCCTTCACCCATAAAAACGCCCGACGACGGATGCCTTGGTGTTGTAGTTCGTACAGGTTTCGGAACTGCCCAAGGGCAACTTGTCAGGACCATGATTTTCTCGACGGAAAGAGTCTCAGCAAACAATATGGAATCTTTCCTCTTTATCGGCTTCCTCCTCATATTCGCCATAGCTGCCAGTTGGTATGTGTGGGTCAAAGGTCAGAATACTCTAAAAATCAAGCTTGGCATGAAATTCATCACTATTGATATGTAAGGGATTGAGAGAGAACTCAAAAAATCCAAGCTGCTGCTGGATTGTATTCTTATCATCACAAGTGTTGTACCACCAGAGCTGCCTATGGAACTTTCTCTCGCAGTCAACGCTTCATTGGTTGCTTTGTCTAAATACGGTATGTCTACAGATCACACTGAATAGACTGCTTACTGAAAGTTTTTGAAAGCCATATTTTGTACCGAACCATTCCGCATCCCATTTGCTGGCCATGTCGACGTTTGTTGTTTCGACAAGACCGGAACGATCACTGGGGAAAATCTGGTGTTGGAGGGTGTTGCCGGCGTCGAGTGAGTCCATGCCAATAGTTGTGTGCTGCCGACTGATAGTTGTTCCTGCAGTCGCACGAATCTTAGGAAGCTTGTCAACGTGAAGGAGACCTCCAGGGAAACAACATTGTGTCTCGCGGCTGCTCATGCTCTTGTCAAGTTGGATGATGGTACTGTCGTTGGCGATCCCATGGAAAAAACCATGCTCGACGCATTGGAATGGAGTTTGGGCAAAGGTATCAATTATTCAGTCATTCGTGCTGAAATAGCATACTCAACATGAAGTCAAAATCTAGGAGATGCTGTCATGCCTCCCAGCAATACTTCTCACAAGGTGCAAATCATAATTAGACGTCGCTTCCAGTTCTCCTCGGCGCTCAAACGCATGTCAACAATTTCGAGTTTGCCTGGTGGAAAGCTTCTTGCTGCTGTCAAGGGTGCCCCGGAAACCGTCAAGACCATGCTCGATGTCGTTCCACAGGATTACGATGACACATATAAATGGTTTACGCGTAAAGGTAGCCGGGTTTTGGCACTGGCTATGAAAGATATGGATCCTTTATCATCTGATAAGGTATGTAACATGCTACAAACTCAGACTATGCCTGATTGCATGAAATTGTTTAGATAAACAAGCTGCATCGCGGAGATGTCGAAAGCGGGCTGACATTTGTTGGCTTTTTGGTCTTCCACTGTCCTCTCAAAGCTGATGCAGTGGAGACTTTGAGAATGCTTGCCGATTCATCCCATCGCGTAAATAGTTTGGTTTATGTGCCTAGCATTTACTGACTGTTTTTTCAGTGCATTATGATTACAGGAGACAATCCGCTGACAGCGGTCCACGTCGCTCGTGAAGTTGAGATTGTGGATCGTGAGGCTCTGATCCTTGATTTGGCCGAGAATCCCCAACATGACGAAGGTCTGTTCTATGTGCTTTTATCACCTGCATTGTTGCTCATTTGTTGGGTCATCCAAAAGATTTGGTTTGGCGTACTGTCGACGAGCGCAAAATAATCCCAGTCGACCCTTCGCGTCCCCTGGACTTCTCGCTCTTCGACGAATATGATATCTGTATAACTGGTGCTGCCATGAAGCATTTCGAAGCTAGGCCAAGTTGGAACGATCTCGTTCAGAACACATGGGTTTACGCCCGTGTGTCCCCTTCCCAGAAGGAGTACATCTTAACAACCCTCAAAACTCTCGGGTACACCACCCTCATGGCTGGTGATGGTACCAACGATGTTGGTGCTCTGAAACAGGCTCATATAGGAGTTGCTCTTTTGGATGGGACACCCGCGGACCTAGAGAAGATTGCAGAACGTCAAAAGCATGAACGTATCAAGAAAGTTTATGAAAGTCAACTCAAGATCACCGCTCGCTTCGGTCAACCGCCGCCTCCTGTTCCTCAGGCTATTGCACATCTTTTGCCAGAAGCCGTAGAAGCGCAGCGAAAAGCCGCCGAAAATCAGGAGGTTGCGCGCAAGAAGAATCCAATGGAGAAGGTTAGTTCCCGTTCTTCTGTGACCGTTGGCCTTCGCCCTGATCTCGAAACAAGTTTGACCTGGCGGCCATCACTGACAAAATGGCTGACATGGAAGGCGAGGAAGATGTACCCAAGATCAAACTTGGAGACGCTTCTTGTGCTGCTCCTTTCACATCGAAATTATCTCATGTCTCTGCCAGTAAGCCTACCCTCTCGCCCTGCCTATCAAGTCCCGACACTCATTACCAAACAGTCACACATATCATTCGACAGGGCCGTTGCACACTTGTTGCAACGATTCAGATGTATAAAATTCTGGCTCTGAATTGCCTCATCACCGCATACAGTCTCAGCGTACAGTATCTGGATGGGATCAAATTCGGAGACTATCAGGTTACTATCACAGGCATGATGATGTCAGTGTGCTTCTTGTGCATATCCAGAGCCAAGGTCAGTTCATTACTACGTACCGGAACCGTTCGCTAACAGGAATTTGTTCATAGCCAGTCGAAAAACTCTCGCGAGAGCGTCCTCTAGGAAACATCTTCAATCTCTATGTCCTTTTGTCCGTTCTTCTGCAGTTTGCTTTGCACATTGCTTCTTTAGTATACATCACCAATCTTTCCCGTGTATATGAGGCGTAAGTCTTTGACTTTTGATCTTGCAACGTGTTCTGACGTCTCCATGCAGACGAGGGCCTATTGATCTTGAAGCGAAATTTGAACCTAGCCTGTTAAATACCGCTATCTATCTCCTAGGTCTTTCCCAGCAGGTTTCAACGTTCACGATCAATTTCCAGGTAAGGGTTTCTTTCCTCTTTTCAAAGCTGACGAATCTGACCAACGTTCAAGGGACGGCCATTTAGAGAAGGTATCCGCGAAAACAAGACACTTTGGTATGGTCTTCTTGGAGCTAGTGCTGTTGCCTTCTCTGGTGCTACGGATTTCATGCCTGAAATGAACCGTTGGCTCCAAATTGTGGAGATGAAAGATTCTGTGAGTGCATCCTAACGGAAGTCACCATGCTTGAAACTAACACCAACTTCAGTTTAAAATCCGCCTGACATCCACCATGATCATAGATTTCATTGGATGCTTTGTTATTGAGGTTGTATGCAAATATCTATTTGCCAACCTGGAGCCTAAACCAATGATAACCCGGGGGCGGGAACGTCGGGAACACCGACGAATGCTGGAGGAACAGGAAAAGCTAAAGGAAGGAGGGGACGGGCTAGACGAACATTCCAAGCTAAAGACCCAATAGGTTATTGCAGTGTCGACCATTAGATATATTAATAAGATCCACCTAAACACTGTTCGAAGACTTGAGATGACTGTAGCCTTCCAATAGGGAGAAGATCTGCTGACCGGTGCGAAGTTGGTCAATATGACATACACCACATCTGCTTTTGTCCAATATCGACACATAAGCGACCGCGCTGTTCTGCTGTGGCCTGGCTCAAAAACACAGGGCATCTATCCGCCAGTTGACCCAAAAAGGTGATGCTTCATTCAAAGGTTTTTCAGCTAGATGATGAATAGACATCTAGAATGTAGCCATCTCCCTCTCTCTCACGGTTTCAGATGGATATGGTTATATAATACACAGTATGATGAATATGCAAATACATATGAGTGATCACGGGCCTCCAGCAACTGCCATGATCTTAGCTACTGCTTGTTCTGCCATCGACATAATCATTCCGTGAGGATTGCCCATGGGCATAGAGGGAATCTTGGAAAAAATGTTAGGACCACTTGTGCCATAGAAACACAGGTTTACGCACAATTGATGCCTGGTAAAGATGCTGAGTATCAGCAGCTGAAGGGTAAGGGGAGGGGGAAGTGCTTACATCCACGATGTAAAGATTGTTTGTGTTATAGACCTTTGTATTTTCGTCGACAACACCCTTTCCTGCCGGACCAATGGAGCAAGAGCCAACCCAATGATTTGAGTTCAAAGAACCCTTTGACAAGTCAGACGTAATGTGGTATAGGACTGAGATTCATCTTACAGGATCATAATTATTCACTGAGGCGATTCAGTAAGCCTCTTCTTCAGCCGCAATCAGATAATGCTACTGACCGTAGTCCGTGATGGTGGTGGTATTGTCCGGGGTGATCATAGTAAGCCCAGGGACTGTATTGCAGCAATGGTTGATGAAGTTCGAAGACTATTTGCAATCTTACTTACCAGATTTGATGTTGGCAATGAGATCATTAATGCCTTGGATGAGGACTTCCTTGTCGATGGGATCGACAAACCAGGGGTTAACCAAAGGTCGAGCCGTCAGTGCAGCATCAATGCCGATACGTCCTCGTGAAGTTATTCCGGTTGAGCTAACTCGAATGTAGTCAGAGAACGATATCATCGCGCCGACAGTAAGCTGTACGTACAGGTAGGTGGTGATCGTCATGATTTGACTGGCGTTGTAGGGATACACTGTTGTGACAGATGCAGCTCCAGGGCGAGATGTACCTTGCATCTAATATGGGTGAGAACTCGAACAGTATCCAAGAGGCGTATTGTATTACCCAGCGCGTCTTTCCATCCCGGCCTGAGTATGCTCTCCAGAAATTGAGCCTATTATGAAAATTATTCCCTTAAGCTTTGGTATACGAGCCAGCCAAAGATACGAGTAGTGACCTTGGTGAGGCATGTGCGAAGACTCCGGCTTGTTTAGCAATGTACTGAGCGGCGTCAGCGGGTCGTGGTGTGGTCCAAACATTAGCCCAATTATCGTAGGCATCGATGGACGGGTGCGTGAAGACAAGCTGTGTCGCGGAGACATTTCAGTCCCGTCTCATATTACGAAGCAAGCAAGAAGAAACATACATTGATAGAAGGGTTGTCGGATACCTATGGATTTCATCAAAATCAAGCGCTTGTGTGGAAGACAAAACAACGCACATTGTAACCGACAGGTAGATTGATCCATTGCGCTTGAGGTGGGAGATTCGGTCCAGCTGCCGCATCATTTTTTACAATGTTGACCATATCGGACGGACCAATTCCACTTCGGAATAGGAGGCGAGGAGTACCATACGAGCCAGCAGAGAGAATAACGCGACCTTTGGGGCGCAGAGGGACTATACCGTCGGTGCCAAGGGAGGTGTCGTTTGTCTTGATACCCGTTATCTGAGATCCATTGCGCACAACGTTAAGGACCATCGTGTATTGCTTGTATGTCAAGTTGGGACGTGCTATGGCACTCTTATAGTACGTTGCAATTGGTCCCGCACGCTTACCGCCTATGAACTAATCAAAATGAATGAAAATCATGCTGTGAGTTGTCGCGGGCATAGTGCTCACCGAGAACGCGCTGTAACCATAAACATGGTCTTTTGAGTCAGGGTTATCGTTGATTGTCAGGTTTGTATATCCTTGACCGTTCAAGAGTTTAGCGGTGACATCGGCAGCTTGCATCAGGTAACGCTTTCCATCGGTCGAGGGATGGTCGGTGCTGGGTAAGCGCGCTTTCAGTTTAGCAGTGTACGGTGCGTGATTTCCCCATGAAGTCGGCCAGCCATTTCCCGACGAGAAGTCGGAATATGGTGGGAACCAGTACAGACTGTAAGTCATCAGACGGATTCTCAGACATAGTATTGTGACTCGGGATATACGCACGCTCCGTTGATCGCAGTTCCTCCGCCCAAGAGACATCCAGCAAACACATTTATGTCTAAACACTCGGTTAACTAAGCACGAGGAGATAAAACCGGACATACCTTTGCACCACCAGAAAGGATTACTATCCGAAAACATCGTCTCTGTCAGTCACTCATTAAAAGCGGGATCATCACCAAACCAAAGTTGAGGGATATGTACCAAACAATCCAGGCACGTCGAATTTTGTAAGCTATAAAAGAGATTGGCGTTTGGTTTCAACTAGAAGGCATGGACATACGTTTGTGCCCTTAAGCCACGCAGGTTGGTATGTACCACCGGTGAAACCAAGACTAGGGCCTCCACGTTCTACAAGCAAAACTTTCTTTCCGGCTTCCGAAAGGCGATCAGCTGCAATTAAACCACCAGGACCAGATCCAACGACGATGTAATCATAAGGAATGGCCTGTAGGCTTGATTAACCGTGGATCCAACCTTGAGAACATAATTTACCCACCACAACCGTAGGTGTGGGGCCAATAGTAGTAGTCGTGGTTGTGGTAGGTGCTGTTCCACCACCTGTCCCTCCCGCAGCCCAAATGCGGTACTGAGCGTCCGTAACATGGGCCAAGGAGTAGTCAAGACCGAAAAATCCAACTGTGCGTGTAGCCACGTAAATATAGTGTATCGCATAAACTTTGCAAAGTTAGCTCACAGTCGTCGTGTTCTATGAAAGTACTTTGTGGGTCCGTCGGGTTATCAACCGCAATATCAGACCAAGCCCATGCTGGTACGCCAAAGCCGCCAATGGGGATGGCCTGAGGACCAACGTCTGAAGTCCAACCTGTGCGGAGTAGAAATTAGATATGCGTTAACACATACAGGTCCTGACGGTCCTCAGTACTTACTAACGCAGTTTTGGCAACGGAAGACCCATTTCCAATGTGTTGCATTCACTTTGGTGGAAGGCAGATCTGTGATAACGGGTCCAGTCATGGCGCTACAGTACAATGAGAAGCGATTTTGGATCTAGTGAAACTTGACAAACGTCGGTTGGTCATAGGTCCTGGATTACAAAATTTTAGTGACTTGTGATAGATTGCAAGACAGTAGGGACATACGTGGTGTAACGCACAGAGCGAACAATAGAATTTCCGTTCGCCCAGGCCACAAGAAGGAGATTGTGCAACATTGCTCCGCCTGGGGAGACTCCAGCCCATTTTGTGGCGATGGGTGCGACAATTTCACCAATGAACTCCGATGAATTGGTGCCCGTCGCGACAAGGGGAGGAAAGACAAAACCATATGTCACTCCGTGGGCGGGCTCCGTATACCCAAAGAAGCTAATGCCGTTGTCTGGGTCAACATAAGCTCCACCCTGAGCGAAGGCTACGAACAGGGATTTTGTCATTGAGACTGTACACTGTAAACGTATCATCATACATACCTGAGCCCACCAGAGGGAGTATCGTCAAGGCAAGGCGTAACAACATTGCCCTGGATGAAGGAAGGACGAGGAAGTTTTCCGAGTTCCAAGCAAGTACAGACCGATTATAAACGTCGGATTTTGTGACGAATACAAGCGAGAAACGTCCGGCGCCTTCGCAGGTGTGTATGATTGCAACACGCGCTTCTTCTATCCATTACAGCAGATTAAGGCAACGCGTAGCGGAAGACCACAAAAGCTTGAGAGATGCGGGTAGTGCTCGGAGACAGTGTGGCTCGTGACCATTGCATTGCAAACCTGATATCCATTCGATCGGATAAACTGTAAGTGATGCTGTAAGGTTGCGAAAGGTGCCTTTGGTCCCCTTCCTCTTGGGTTCCCCATGTTAACAAAAGAAATTGTATCCAGCCATCCCATGTCAAATGACGTGGTGACAACAGGTTATGCACAAGGCATCCGAAGAACGCCCGTTATATTATCCGTGGTCGTTGAAGGTTGTGCAAAACTTGCCGATTCTGGACAAGAACTCCTAAAGGGCCAGAGATCAAACCAGCGTAACTTATAGTCTCATAGAGGTGAATGTGCAGAAACACCGGTCTGAAAATTGGATCACAAGACCGTCGCAAGCCGTAGTAAACCTCATCACAAAATTTCTCCGACCCCGCGTATCTGAAAAAGATGAAAGTCTGGCATTTGGTGTCATGGAGAAACAAGCAGAGTTCGCTTAGAGGCTCTAAGGACTATGGGGTAACAGACCTTGAATGGAAGCAGTTGTAATGAGCCAATCGTGAAGCCGGCATACCATGAAGCATAGCGGAAGATCTAAGGTTTAGTACGCGGCCCCGCGTGGCATGTGCAGTTTGCAGCCGCATAATCTAAACATTGACGACACCTATATCTCTCCGAATAGCTTCGAATATGAATGGGGTCAATGTGGAGAGCATTGCGGTGGTAATATCGACTCCTGGCTGCTGGCCAAAAATATATCGAGATAGGCAGGCTATTTCGGCGCTCACAAAATCATCAGTTAGGATGTGAGCCAAAGATACTTCCTTACACGCTGATTTATCCAAGGACTTACATGTACGGGATGAAGTGCGTATTTCAAGAGCTGCAAGTGCAAATATAGTTGTACCTTCGAAAGTCAGGGATCGTATCATCGTCAGGACAGGCTCCACCGTGACAAAGACTTAAGCCAGCTAAGCTCATCCATAAGGAAGGTTGGGTGATTCTCATCCTAGAACGCTCGGAGATTATTTGCAGGAGGTGGGCAAGGGTTGACAAGAAAACAACTTGAATTTTAGGTCAATAACCATTTAGCGAGTTGATTGTTTGGTTTGTATGTTAGTGGCGTGTGATCCTAATTAGAGGCCGTCGCCGTTGTTTCGAACTTGTGTTCCTGCCTGGTTCGGTGTTGACGACAACGACGACGGCAGAAGTTCGTTTTTGCTCTGCGGGCCCGCTTTTGACTGGGTGTGGTCTCCAAAGAACGCTGCAATTGCCAACGAAGACTAGAACGCGTCCATCGGCTGCTCGCTTCCCTCCTTTCCTTCTCTTTCGTATCCGTATACCATTCCTTGACTGAATACCCAGCCTTGATACTCCAAGCTTTGGGACGCGCCGTGATATATACGACATAAACATCCAACCTCAATCAATTGGATCATGTCGACGTCAGTTTCCTCATCAACCAGTACCCCACCTCCTGCACCTGTAGCTGGCCCCAGTACGCAAAATTCTCATCCTCTTCTTGAGAACAACGACGAGAAGAACAGGTACGCGATCTGACATTCTCATATTGATCTTAATGAAAAGCTTTCCTCGAAAAGTGTGGTTATCAAAGTCGGGATGGTTGGGGATTCGCAGATCGGGAAGACAAGCCTCATGGTGAAATACGTTGAGGGCAGTTTTGATGAGGATTATATCCAGACGCTGGGTGCGTGACCAAAAGACCAACAAACCTCTGGGAAGGTTCTAATGGATGGTCCAGGCGTCAACTTCATGGAAAAGACGATCTCTGTCCGAAGAACCACCATCACCTTTTCAATTTGGGACCTTGGTGGACAGCGGGAATTCGTTAATATGCTACCGCTGGTGTGCAACGATGCTGTCGCGATTCTGTTTATGTTCGACTTGTCGCGGAAATCAACGCTCAATTCGGTGAAGGAGTGGTATCGACAGGCACGAGGTTTCAACAAGGTACTCCCAAGTTCATAGAACGGGCTCCATCTTGGACTCGCATCATGAATCTATCCACAAACAATGCTAATGTTTCTTCTATCAAGACAGCAATTCCTTTTTTAATTGGCACAAAATTTGACCAATTTGCTACATTTCCACGGGACGAACAGGAGGAGATCACTAAACAAGTAAGATCGAAGTCTTCCTTTTGCGTTCATGCATTATTCAATTCGCCTTATCCCGTCAGGCGAAACGCTTTGCACGTGCTATGCACGCGTCCCTGATATTTTGCTCAACGTCAGCATCGATAAACGTCCAGAAGATCTTCAAGATTGTATTAGCAAAAGCTTTCGATCTTAAATGCGTGATTCCCGAGATCGAGGGCGTTGGGGAGCCGATCTTGATTTACGTGGATGTGTAGGGAAAATGAACTTTCTCTCGCCAAATCATGGAGGGAAGGAGATCCGTGATTTTTATGGCGATACAGGACGAAGGGAAAATGAGATTGAGGTATGTCTGTTCTACTTGACTCAGATTTTAAAGGTTCAATAATGGCAGGCCATCACTTGCAGGGTACCGGCACACAATCAATTCGCCATTCTGAAGCCTGGAGTTGCAACCTTGAGTGGAAAACTCCCTTGGCGAGAAGTGCAAGACTGTTGATCTGGAAACGAAAAGGGACATTTTCCAGAGAAACATTGGTTGTCTTTCACCTTATCTTGAGTCGTTTTTCTCTCTTTTTCGGTACTTATACTTCCTATTGCATCGCCTATCCTTCCCAAATTCCTTAATAGACAACACTCATTACCTCTCCAATCCTGCACCCATCATTTATTTTTCCTTGTCGTCTGTGCTATCGTATATTCCGTTGTGTTACCCATACTATCTGTCACCTCCTCAATCTTCACACCTCCGTCATGGACGGTCAAAAATCGGCCTCTTTTGCTGAGACCTGCGGCTGGGTGGAGTGCATTATTCGACTTGCTGCCGGTCGTTCACACTCATTTTATTGCAGCATCCGCTTCACTTCGTTCCCACTGTCATTTGTATTTCTTTATGCCTTCACCTTTTCAATCTATGCCCGAATCAATGCAGTTCGGTTGTCAGTCATCTTTTCAACTTCCGGAAAGCTTCCAAATGTCTCGACGACCGGGTTATGAATATTTGGAGATAATGATCGTGGTTCGTCACTTTGAATGTTGCATTCGTTTTCCACGAGTGAGAGCATTGTGAAAACGGAAATACAAGAATTGCGTTTCGGTATAGAGCTCGAATCATTCTTGTCGAAGCAGTCCTACAGGTTTCGAGGCAAGCCATCGCCTAGCACTTGAGAAGGCACTTAGGAATGTCACTGGATTGAAACCTCATAGATGCGGCGTTTTCTATGTTTTACAGAGTCTGTGCGTTTAGCATCCTTGGAACCAGGTTGACAATCGATGAGCAATTCGTAAAGAGCCCTATATCCACTAACGAGACAGCATGGCTGGAAAACGGTGAACTTGGGGGGCCGTTTATGTTGTCGTTGCCTACCAGACCATACAGTATCGATCTCTTCGGCAATCGGTTTGACATGAAGTGGAGGAAAGAAGCATCATGGTATGTAAGCAATCACAGTGTTCATTCGCCCGCAATATTCGGAACTCCGAGTGAACGGAGGCGGTGGGCATTTCATACGTCTGCGAGGACCGAAACACTTCGCGTAAACTTGTAGTCGCCTGTCTCGCCGACCTCGCGATAATGTAGATCATCAGCCAAGATATTGAGTCGCTTAGATTGAATAAAGTCATCTGATAGGTGGACATTTGGCTCACATTGGGACTGGCTATTAATGGAAACACCAAGCGGCAATCGTCCGTCTGAAAGCCAAGGCAACCTGCGAGTCGGCAAGTGTGTACGGTCCCATGCCATCGTGCAGCGTGAGCGTATCAATATTCATTCAACTTGGATATGCTTCTTAAAGAAATTCCGTTCAAAAGCACAGATGAAGATCGCAAAGAGTCATGCAGACGGAGGCAAACGGCAGCTGTTAGTTCGAAGAAGCACGGGAGAGGCACGACCGCAAGCCGGACTTAGTATGTCACCAGTGTTCTACTTTCGGAGTTGTCGTTTGTGAGGAAGATATAGATACGTGACAGAAGCTGGACTGATGAGGGCTCGAGATACTAGCTGAACAGACAAGGCCCGGGCCGCGGTATTCGACCGAGCGAGTATATTCCGTCCACCGCGAATAGCGCAATCGTAGAGGATGTATTTGAGGGCATATGAATGATCCTAGGCTTTTAAGGAAGCCTTAAAGTTCGTGATAGACTTTCCTGAGAGTCAGCATGGGTGGCAATTGGAGGAGTATGGAAGTCTGGGCACGGGGTAGAGATTAAAATTGTTGAGCGAGGGCACGTGATCAGCGATTACCTATGCACCGCGTGTTATCATCGTCCCTTTTCAGAAAGGCTTCTCGTTGAGCCACTCGCCAATAAACAGTAGCTGCGTCGGCCTGACATACCTATTCCGTTGTTGGTCGTTATCGCTCGGTCGCCATGTGCGTATGGTAGCGCTTCTATCATACTTTCTGGGCTTTTCCCTGTGACCTCATGCTATGGCTAGTCGGTCTTCCACCACTGCTGCATCTGGGGCCGAGTCACCCTCTTACGCTTCCATGTCAACGTCCTCTCAAAGCATCGATGCTATACGCAACTACTTGATATGGCTCCCTCAGATCTCTGCGGTTCCTGCTTATAAAAGAAGACGGCTCGTCTCAAGTCAATTTGCAAGAGGCCCATATACAGACAGGCCTGAAAAGATGAGAGCGCGAGATAAAAACACAAAGTAACCATGCTATCTGCTTTGTAATCGAGAACCTAAGGCTAAAGTATCCCCTTGTATGTGAACCTATGTCTCTCCTCCAAATTTATCGGATAGCCGGCACATGGATTATCATCGCCTGATACCGACATCGGTTGTCCCATGGATGGTTATTCTGCTCGATATGAAGCTGTTTCACTTCACCACCCGATCTCCATGTGTTGAAGCACTTGGATATCAAGGAACTTACATGTCACCACATGTATTCCCAAAACTTTTATGTTGTCTCTGGTTCTGGCGAAGGCTTGGGGGGCGAACATGAAGCTACAAATACCTGGGGCACAATGGCATAATCTTTTTAAAGCTCCCCAGCTCTCAGCTCATCTAAACATAAACTGGAGATCGAACCATGCCTTCGCACTCGATATTCAGACGCCTCTTCCTGCTTGCAGTGATCGCTGTCAGCGCCGTCATCCTAGTCGACGCGACGCAGGTCATGCACCGTCCCGATAGGTACAAGGAAGCGCCCAACCGTTTTACGATCGAGCGCGATCCGAAGACCAACGTCATTCAGAGACGTCAGACCAACGGCAAGGTTTCTTTCGCCTACTTCACCAACTGGGGTATCTATGGTGCCAATTTCCGTATGTTTCTTCCCTCCCCCTTATTCGAAGAAGTTCTGGATCTAACCACCGTGAAAACAGAGCCAACTGATCTTAAACCGGCACCTTTGACCCGTTAGTTGTCTATGTCTATCAATGGTGCTTTTTTCTCGTTCTGATATATATTGCAGACATCCTTTACTCTTTCGCCGATACTGATTCGTCTTCCGGAGCCATCAAACTCACCGACCCCTACGCCGACGAACAGGTCAGCTTCAAACGTCACTTCTCTATGAACGTATCCTAATGCCGCGTGATTGCTTGCCTCAGAAACGGTTCGCTGGTGACACTTGGGACGAGGTCGGAAACAACCTTTACGGATGTCTCAAACAGCTCTACCTCCTCAAACTTAAGCAACGGAACTTGAAGGTCCTCCTCTCGATCGGTGGATGGACTTACTCTCAAGCAGGTGAGAAATTCAACGTCCGGTGGTGCCATGATTTCGCTGACAAATACGGATCGAAGGCCACTTCAACTTCGTCACTTCGGCTGCTGCTCGTGCGACCTTTGTTAGCAATGCCGTCCAATTAGTTGAAGATTATGGATTTGACGGAATGTAAGTGATCCCAAGCCTATTATCAGGCCAGGTACTGATCGAGATTCAGAGATATCGACTTTGAATACCCTGCCACTTCCGCGCAAGGTCAAGGCCTTGCAGACCTGGTCACCTCGCTTCGTGTCGCCTTTGACGGTCTGGCATCCAAAAAGGGAGACAAAGTCCCTTATTTGATTACCGCTGCCGTCGCCGCTGGTCCCCTTAACTATGCGAACTTGAAAGTGCCTCAGATGAACTCTGCCATGAACTTCTGGAATGTTATGGTGGGTCCATTCACTGTACAGTGATTCTGTCTAGACCCATAATGATGTGATCTACAGGCTTACGACTACGCGGGATCTTGGTTGACATTTTCCGACAACCAGGCAAACCTGTACGGAGGAGTCCGCACTGGCTTCCAGACCGACTCGGCTCTTACATGGTACAAAGCAAATGGTGCACCTGCCAACAAGCTTGTCATGGGTATGTCTCTCTTTCTATGGGAAGGGGCAAAACTGACGAAACGGCAGGTATTCCTCTTTACGGGCGTGCTTTCGAAAACACAAACGGACTAGGTCAACCTTTCCAAGGAGTGAGTGGAGATCCAGCACGTCACAATCAAATACTTATATCATTGTCTTTGATCAGATTGGACCTGGCACAATTGAGGCGGGCATCTATTCATACAAAGCACTTCCTCGTGAGCACTCTATGGAATGTCCCTTATACGCGGTCTGATGCATGACCTCAAGTGGCTGGCTCCCAAATCTTCGAGAATTCTACGGACGTCACGAGTTATTCGTATGATGCTGCCAAGAAAGAGCTCGTCTCTTACGACACCCCCAACATTGCCAGAATGAAAGCCCAATACATCAATTCCAAAGGACTTGCTGGCTCCATGTTCTGGGAGGTAAATACATCAGTCGTGAAAACGTGAAAATTTCGGATACTCATCTTGTGTAACCCCTTTGTAGCTTTCCACCGACAAGACCGGCTCAGAGTCTCTGGTTAACACCGTCACTGGGGTTCTCGGGGCACTTGACCAGACCCAAAACCACATCAGGTCTGTATTGCTTTTTTCGAAGATAACATGAATCTGAAGCTTCTATCTTTACTACAGCTTCCCAAGCAGCAAATGGGACAACATTCGCAGCAACATGGGTGGAACCACGCCCACGCCGCCTACCACCACTACCCCCCGACAACGACTACTCCTCCCTCTGGCGGATCCTGCTCCGGTGTTGCCGCATGGATCTCTACCGTGAGTTGCATGGCCAGATTTCTACATATGTCAACCTAACCTGGTCAACCTTAGGTTGCATACACTGGTGGACAACAAGCGGTATTTGGTAAGTAATGTAATTTCATATGTACCAGCCCAACTCATCAATGTATAGGCAGCCACTTGTGGACGGCCAAATGGTGGACCCAAAACGAAACTCCTGGAGGCGCATGTGCGTATTTATATTTCCCTGCATAGAGGTAGCACCGCTGAAACAAATTTGTCTTGCAGCTGGAGTGTGGACCGATAACGGCGCCTGTTAACTTGGCTGGGAATCCAATTATGTGCTACTTTATCAATGTATACCACTTCGAATTCTATGTATGTTTATATCATGTTACGAATACAACTGTGACCCAAGAATGAGTCGAGAGTCACACTGCTGGGGGCCACCTATGGTTCACGATGAAAAATGTGTCAAAAACAGGATCATATTTAGTTAAAAATAGTAAATTCAAAAATGTCGTGTTTTCGACCGTAAAATCTCAATCAGTTTCTACATAAGGAAGATTTACAATGAGAAACTCGCCAGAAACAAGAATTGTACTAGTTTTAACTAAATACAAACCGGTTTTTAATGGATTTTTCACCGTGAACAATAGATGGCCCCAGCAGTGTCAGCAAGATTAGATAGCGGTTTGCGGGCCGTAATTTGTCACGCCTGTGTATGGGCGACGCGAGTGTGACCGAGTGCTCAAAACATTTTCATCTATGGACTCCAACGACCTCTTTTCGTTTTTGGACGAGGCTACTGAAGACAATGAAGTCGAAAATGAACAGTTCATGCAAGTGGACTCAATACTTCAGTCCACTAACGGTCTCCAGAAACGCAAAGCAAACACTCCGCCACTGAAAGTGGACGGCACTGTTTCTAATGGCCAAAGTAATGAAGAACAAGAACACGAGCCTGGTCCTTCCACTAAGAAACCCAGGATCTCATCGCCAAAACCTGTTGTGTTGGATGATTTTGAGACTGAGGCCAAACGGGAAATAGCAGCAAGCGCCGGACTAACGGGAAACGCGGACACTGGTTCGCGTTTGGAACTTAAGCATCAGGTATGCCTTGACCACTATATTGCGGAGGTAATCTAAGCCGTCAGTAGGTTCGACATCAAGTTGCAGTTCCTCCCGGCTACAACTACGTTCCCATATCGAAACACGTTCCGCCTGCAAAACCGGACCGAGAATACAAGTTCGAACTCGATCCATTCCAGAAGGTCTCTGTGTACGCTATCCAAAGGAACGAGAGCGTGCTCGTGTCGGCGCACACTAGTGCTGGAAAAACTGTTGTAGCAGAATATGCCATCGCCCAATGTCTCAATAGAAAACAGAGAGTCATTTACACCAGTCCGATCAAGGTTCTTATCTCAAAGTGACATACCAAGTTCAACCGGTTTACCTTGAGATATTTAGGCTTTGAGTAATCAAAAATACCGCGAAATGCTCGCCGAGTTTGGTGATGTCGGCCTCATGACGGGAGATGTAACAATCAATCCGTCGGCAACATGTTTAGTCATGACAACTGAGGTCTTCACTTCCTCGTTTGCTTCAACGAAAGCTGACAGCGATGTTTAGATTTTACGGTCCATGTTATATCGAGGTTCAGAGATCATGCGCGAAGTAGCATGGGTTATTTTCGACGAAATCCATTACATGCGAGACAAGGAAAGAGGTGTCGTTTGGGAGGAAACCATTATCCTACTTCCTCACACCGTCCGTTATGTGTTCCTTTCGGCAACCATTCCTAACGCTATGCAATTCGCCGAATGGATATGCAAGTCGCATGAACAACCCTGTCACGTTGTATACACTGATTTCCGCCCAACACCTCTCCAGCATTATCTTTTTCCGGCCGGGGGCGAGGGTATATATCTCGTTGTCAATGAAAAGGGGGAGTTTCGAGAGGATAACTTTAGCAAGGCGATGGGGAAGATCCAAGACAGCATGGGCGACGACCCAGCTGACCCCAAAAGTGGGAAAGGGAGGAAGGGAAAATCGAAGAAGGGGGGCGACAAGAAAGGTTTGATTTAACCTTGCTCTTGCCCGGTGTTGGCCTCAATCTTCAGTTGTCAGGTCCATCTGACATCTCCAAAATCATCAAAATGATTATGCTCAAGAACTACAATCCTGTCATCGTATTCTCTTTCAGCAAGCGAGAATGCGAAGGACTCGCCCTCACGATGTCCAAATTTGAGTTCAACTCAACAGAGGAACAGGAGCTTGTCGCCAATATCTTCAATAATGCCATCGAGAATCTTGCTCAGGATGACCGACAACTACCCCAGATCACGAATCTGTTGCCTCTCCTCCGTCGTGGTATTGGGATCCATCACGGTGGACTCCTTCCCATCCTAAAGGAAGTCATCGAGATCCTGTTCCAAGAAGGGCTCATCAAAGTCTTATTCGCCACGGAGACTTTCTCCATCGGTCTGAACATGCCTGCTAAAACTGTTGTATTCACTGCTGCCCGTAAATTCGATGGACGAGAATTTAGAAACCTTTCCTCAGGCGAGTACATTCAAATGTCAGGACGCGCAGGTCGGCGTGGTCTGGATGATCGTGGTGTCGTCATCATGATGTGCGACGAGAAACTGGAGCCAGTTGCCGCGAAAGAAATGGTCAAAGGAGAAGCAGACAGACTCGACTCTGCGTTCCACCTTGGTTACAACATGGTCTTAAACTTGATGAAAGTTGAAGGAATCAGCCCCGAATTCATGTTGGAGAGATGTTTCTTCCAATTTCAAAGCAGCGCTGGTATACCCAAGCTGGAAGATGGTCAGACTCCTCCTTTTGGTATTCCATGCGACCATATTCTCACTGGTTTATTCTCTATTTGCAGAGCTCAAGCAGGAGGAGGATGTCCGAAGTACTACTATCATTCCAGATGAGGCGCTCGTCTCTCAATACTACGAGTACCGACAGCAACTTGACCAAATGGTTGCCGATTTCCGAGAAGTCATCACACACCCGACATATTCCCTCCCATTCCTTCAACCCGGCCGAATGGTGAAAGTGAAACATCAGAAGCTGGATTTCGGCTGGGGAATTGTTATCAATTATCAAAAACGTTTGCCGCCCAAGGTATGTCGATTAATGTTGTCGAAAAATGCAATTGAACGATTGGCTGCAGGGCAAATTAACGCCAAAACCTGAGGAGCTCCCACCACATGAACAATACATCGTTGATGTTCTTCTGAATTGCTCTCCAGGCGGAGCTGTTCCCAAAGACCGGTCAAATATCATGGCAACTCCAGGCAGTGTCCAGCCTTGTACTCCAGGCCAAAAGGGTGTTCCATTGGTAGTCCCAGTGCTTCTGTCGACGATCGAAGGTATAAGCCATATCCGGATATTCCTTCCCAAGGATATTCGTCAGGACCAAGCCCGAGAAACTGTATGGAAGAGCGTACTTGAAGTTCATCGACGATTCCCAGATGGAGTTTCCCTCCTTGACCCCATCGAAAATATGGGCATTAAAGATGAGAAATTCAAAGATTTAGTCAAGGTTTGCACTTCGTTCTTTCGCCCCCTTTAAACCCGTAAATCTTATTCTTCTTGTAGAAAATAGAGGTCATGGAACAAAAGATGTTTTCAAGTCCCTTACATAAAGATTCTAGACTGCCAGAACTCTATACTCTCTTCGCAAAGAAAAAAGAAAGCCAAGAACGGATTCGCAATCTCAGGAAGCGCATCCAGTCCACGCACGATGTACTACAACTGGAGGAGCTGAAGTGTCGCAAACGTGTGCTCCGTCGACTCGCTTTCACCGATTCGGCCGACATCGTCGATATGAAGGGAAGGGTGGCATGTGAAGTTAGCTCAGGAGACGAGCTGCTCCTCACTGAACTAATCTTCAATGGTGTCTTCAACCCTTTGTCTCCGGAGCAATGTGCGGCCCTTCTTAGCTGCTTTGTGTTTACTGAAAAGGTGCGCTTATTTTCGGAAGAAAATTGGCCGAGCTAATATCCCATCTATCACGATAAGAGCGAACAAGCCACCAAACTGAAGGAAGAATTGGCAGCACCACTGCGTATCATGCAAGAGATTGCGCGACGCATAGCTAAAGTCTCCAAGGAGTCGAAGCTGACTCTAGATGAAGAGGAATACGTTAGTTCCTTCAAAGTTGAACTCATGGATGCGGTCGTCCAATGGTGTCGCGGTGCATCATTTTCCGAAATATGCAAGGTGAAACTAGCAGTCATTCATCACTGCATAGCGAGTTCACTGACCACTACTCCTCCCAGCTCACCGACCAGTTCGAAGGCAGCCTTATCCGTGTGTTCAGGCGGCTAGGAGAGTTGCTTCGACAGATGGCTCAAGCAGCAAAAGTCATTGGAAACTCTGAGCTGAAAGAAAAATTCGAGAAGTCTTCAGAGATGCTGGAGCGTCCGAACTCAGTCATTTTCTGTTCATCTTTGTACCTGTGAAACCTTTGTTTTATCTCTTGGTTGTTGTATATTGGGATGCTATCTGATCTTGTTTTACATGTCGCAAGAAACTTCCTTGTTAGACATCATGCTCTGAACAGATCAGATCTATTGGAGTCCCTAAACCTACATGTACCCAAGGAAGGAAGGCAACAGGCGACGTATGTGCTTCAAACCAATTTCCATTGACAAGATGAGAAGTATGAGTTGGTGATATCAAGTTTACACGTTACAACGATTGTGAAGTTACATTCATGACAAATTCTTTCAGCGCCAGCGACCGCTTGTTTCCAGCTTCAAGCCTGTCCAACCACGCCCACTTCCTACTGCTGAACGTTGAATCTACGGAAAAGGCAGCATCAGAATCACAGACCAATCACAGCTTTCCAACAGTTTGAGATGCGAACCCCAGATTTGCTCTGAATCGGACTGCCTCGCTCGCAGCCTTGACCTTTAAGGGCTGCACCGATGGGTGGCCAACAGCCTTGGCAATGCGATCTGAGAGGTTTTGGTCGACGGCGGCCCATACAGAGACTAGTTTCGAAATGTGGATCAGCGTTTACGAACAATGAGAGGGGAGAAAAACGTACGTTGCCTGGCCTTCACGGTAGCATCCTTGACGTTCTTGAAGTGCCCAGAGACGTTCTGGACATATGCTTCCCTTTGCTGGTCGTTCCATACCTTGCTCCACATAGCACGGGGTTGCTCGAAATCCACTGTATTTTCGCCATTGATCAGTCCTTATCTCCTTTGAAGTTACACAAAACTCACGTTCAGTGATCTCGCTGAGATCCCTCCAAGCACCGCCAACGAAGGCCTCATGACGGGCTTGACGCTCAACATCACGGACAGACGATTCAATAGTCGCCTTCTTTGCAACATAGCTCAAAGGTGAGATGCTGCTCTGGTAGTTCGGGCGGGAACCCTGAGAGATGAAAGTGGCGGGGCCATCGCGTTGGAAGTTAGCGACGGGGACTGTGGGTGCGTTGACCGGCAGTTGCTGGTAGTTCACCCCCAGACGGTGACGGTGGGTATCGGGGTAGGAGAAGAGACGGGATTGGAGAACGGGATCGGCCGAGGGCTCGATGTAGGGGACGAGATGGGAGGGAGAGAAAGCAGCCTGTGAAGTTCTCGGTGAGTGCGAGTTGTGTTTGAGAAGAAATGCACTGTAATTCATACCTGCTCAATCTCAGCGAAGTAGTTTTGGGGGTTCTCGTTGAGGACAAGTTTCCCGATGGGGCGGAGGGGGAATTCACCATGGGGCCAAACCTTGGTAAGGTCGAGCACGTTGTAACGGAACTTCTCAGCTTGCTCGGGAGTCATCGTTTGCTGTTGAAGATAGCTTATCAGATTCCTTCTTTTCTCACGTAAGATGAATTTTCGATGAACGGATGCTCACGATGTAGACGGTCCATGTTGGGAATTTGCCGGACTCAATGGCATTGAACAGATTTTCAGTGCCGTAGTCTGGGTTCTCACCGGCAAGGCGCAGTGCAGTAGCATCGTCGAGAGTCTGTGGGAGGGTAACCCGGGTATAATAAGCATCCGATTGCACAGGTGAGATTCAAAACCACACACCTTGAAGCCACCATCTACGCGGAGATGAGTTTGGACATACACGAACGAACCGTCGTCCTTGAGCCACTTGAAGGTGTGGCCAGAGTACCCGTGCTGCTGATGGAAGCCATCGGGAGTTCCACGGTCAGAGAATAGGATCATGATCTGGTGAATGGATTCTGGGTTTTGGGAGAGGTAATCCTACGCAACAATGAGCTCATATTGCGAATCAGAGGATGGCCTAGTAACGTACCCAGAAAGCATCAGCATCCTTCAAATGGGTCTGAGGGTTCCTCTTCTGGGTATGGATGAAATGGGGGAACTTGGCAGGATCACGGATGAAGAAAACGGGGGTGTTGTTGAAGACCCAATCCCAGTTACCCTCATCGGTCCTCAACTTGATAGCGAAGCCACGGGGGTCACGAGCAGTATCGGCAGATCCGCTCTCGCCTCCGACAGTGGAGAAACGGACAGTCGCTCTGACCTTCTTGCCGACAGTCTTGAGGAGTGATTGCGAGGTAATATCGCTCAAGTCATGGGTGACCTCGAAGTATCCATGGGCACCAGCACCTTTGGCGTGGACCTGATTAGATTATATCAGAAAGAGCTGAGAGCTTGTGTATGGGTTGTAATGAACTGATACTCACAACACGCTCAGGAATACGCTCGCGATCAAAGTGAGCAAGGAGATCGATGTGGTGGAAGTCTTGATCACATTAATGAGTGTCATTACGTCCGATCAGGGGTGATTGAGCATACCCTGAATGAGGAGAGGTCCGTGGAGACCAGCGCGTTGAGCAGCATAGGGCTCGTTGACGGGAGCCCCGTTAGAGGTGGTGTAGTTTGCAAGATCTTGAGGCATAGTAAGAATGGAAAGCAAGGAAGGAGTGGGAGGGCATATTGGACCATTCTCGTTTATAAAGTAGGTCGATACTCCATTTCGCAGATTGAGATTCACCTGCAAGAATCAAGATCATGTGATCGAGAGTATCTGCTTGTCAATCGAATCCGATCTAATCCACGCGTCCTCATTGGCCGATCTCGCTCTCACGTGGGAGTTCATTTACAACCCCGCGATCCCGGCTACTTTACCCCTCCTTCAGACCAACATATGTATTTCACGGGATAATCTTGCTTGACCCATCTCAATTATGGAGGACAACCTTGAAAGAAAATCAGCGCTAGCACATCTGAATGTGTAATCCATGTCGCTCCAATTGGTCCGAAAGTCTTCAAGAATTCCCATCATATCACCGCCGCGTTGGACTTGTTACCGAGGATTACAGATGGCCAGCTTCTTTCGTCAACCCCAATTCCCAAGGATCTTCTATTTCCCCAAGGCTAGGCAGCAACAGATTGTTCTCGAATGCAAGCGGATACAACGTTGTTCACACCTTCCCTATCAGCTGATCCACGATTCCTTACCATTCCGATTGACATGGCGCGTGGCCGTAGAGCATTCATTGATGCTCCGGCCGCCAGTCCCACCTAACTGGACGGTTGAAGTTTCAGCTAGCCTCAGCTAGCTGCGCTCGTTGGGCTCCACCGTCAGACATCTTGCTGACTCTCTGACGCCAAAAACAAAACTCTTGTGACCAAAGTGGCCGAAGGAGCGATGGGCCTGGGTAAAGGCTAATATGTTTAGTGACTGATTCTCAAGGGCTTATTGTCGAGAGTGTTTCCGGAGCCGCCTTGGATCACGTACCCTTGATTGCCCGATACTGGTATTGAAGATTATGAAGCTGCTCTCAAAGCAACATGCCATAATGGTCCGGTATCGTCCATGGTTTGAGCATATTTCGTTCCGATCGCGCAATATTGTTTCCGCCAATGATCGTAGCGGATGCATCATGTCAGATACGTATTATAGGTCGAAGCACTCACTTTTTGGTAAGGAATATACATAGCCGAAGACTGCCCAACTCTCATTCTTCAGTGGTTTGGTATTGTCAGCCAAACGCAATCATCCTGGCTCCTGAACTCTAAGAGGAATCCCGTTTATTTCCGTCCATGTTAACGTCTACTTGAAGTATCTGCCGCGAGACTGCAATTTGGCTAGATATTCAATGACGATTGTTGCGCTGCACGGCGGAGATAGCTTTGGTCTATTGCTGGATGCAACATTGATCGCAAGACAGGTCAGCTCAATTGTCGAAGGTCCTGAATACCTAGCTCGCGGAAGGATGGTAATGTCATTAGTGCAACTGGTGTTTTGACAAAGGTCTAGTTCCTTTCACTCGTTTGTATTCTTGAAATACTGTAATTACCATGTCCCGAGAAGCTATCTCTAATCATTTAGGCTTGAACCGCATGTACGGCGCGGTGGCACTGAGTCAAGGGGGCCAGGGTAATATCGTAATTGCAGGCAGTCTGGATCTACCTTGTTTACCTTGAATATATCCATTGCATGCACACGAGTCTAGACTCGCAACATCTCCTATATTAGGACGCTTGCATCGAACCACATTAGTGTTGCGTAACGTACTACAGAGCACCTCGTGAGTGAAAGAACTTATACAACTCGATGTGAGGATAAAATGCACGTCAATCCAACATGTGCGCCACAATTTCAAGCCGAGATAGGTAAAAGTGCAGATCGCATATGCAAGTTTCGTGTCTTGATATATCACTAGATGGCACGAACTTCACGGTTACGAAAAGATTACCGTGAATCAAGGTGCTTTGAGTGGGACCCATACTGACCCATAAGGAATGGGGCTTGTTTAGTAGCCATCCAGCGAGTTGGCAAGGGACTCGATCCAGTAGAAGAGGCATGTTGCATCTTTCACCACTTATTGTTCACAGGGCTTTGACCCATAATAAAATGCCGTACAGAGTTCCAGTCAAACCAGATAACTCGGAACTTCAAGGCCAAGGAAGAGTTGACCGGTGATCGGGATGTGCCGGAAAACTGTACACGACCACTTTCGCCGAATGCGGCACGAAACCTTGATTTGCGAGTGATCTCGTCGTTGCTGCTCTAGCGCAAAGTTTCGCAAACCCCCTCAAGACTATCTCATAAAATGGCAGCAAATCGCGGTATGCAATACATCGTCGTCGTTTGATATAACGCTGACGAACATCTCCATCCCTGCTCAATTCCATTCCCTCCATCGACTGCGACTTTGATATCGTTCTCACACGCATGACTTCACTATATTGTCGGAATGGGCTATCTAGGTGGAGGAGCCTCCGGTACAAAATTCCGCATGACCCTTGGTCTGCCCGTCGGTGCTGTTATCAATTGCGCCGACAACAGTGGCGCCAAGTCGCTCTTCTTGATCGAGCCCTTCGGTTTCGGTGCCCACCTTAACAGGCTGCCCGATGCTGGTGTTGGTGACATGGTTGTTGCCTCGGTGAAGAAGGGAAAGCCCGAGCTGAGGAAAAAGAGTGAGTACTCTCCCTTTTGACTGTCGGTGGTGGATAGTTGGTTGGGAGAAATGAAGATGAGAGGATGGGTCGGGGTGCAAGGGCAGGGCTTGAATGAAGAATGATACTGACTGGGGTTTCCTTTTCTCCAGCCATGCCCGCTGTCGTCATCCGTCAACGTAAATCATGGCGCCGACGAGACGGTGTCTTCCTCTACTTCGAGGTGCGTCTCCTTCAATACCCACCACTTCTTGAAGCCTTTACTTACAGCCTTTCTAGGACAACGCCGGTGTTATAGTCAACCCCAAGGGAGAAATGAAGGGTTCAGCCATCACCGGGCCCGTAGCAAAAGAATGCGTGAGTGCACTTGATCCCAGCCTCCTTCGCGAAGCCATGCTAATTCAATCTCGTGTTTGCCATGTCATCAGGCAGATTTGTGGCCTCGTATTGCATCAAACGCTGGTACTGTCGTATGAAGAGGATCTCTGCATTTGTTCTTTCGCTCTCTTTCTCATGTTCAATACATCTCATGAATATGAATTTTACGCATACACATGAAGAGAAAGTGTTCCAATGCCTGCAGTGTGAATTTGCACCACAATGGGAAGCGTCATACGAGTGTTGGGGATTGAAATACCTCCCGGATGATGACTTTGAATGTGCCATCTAAACACAGAGGTTTAGAACTCAACTTCGCCGACCAAGTCCAACAGAGGTCCTTATTCAGATTATTCAGAAGGTAACATTCGTGCCTGTCGTTCGACTTGCCTTTCGACAGGGGACAACATCGGGAACCGCTCTATGTCGACACTCGCCTATGTCATGAGCTCAAAGCCTTAAAGTACTGTAGGCGAGTCTCACAAGACGCGAAATTATGTCGCTAAAGTCAATTATGATACAACAATAGACAAGGTACTTGGTACAATAAGGGAACAGATACAGAGGATTGAATTATATATGAGGTATGAACGATGTCCATTGTACATCGACATATGCACCAGGCTGAAGGGCACGCAAGGAAATGCAGGCTTCCGTAAGCAGGTACAGCCGTGCAGGAAAGTAAATCAGTGTACCAGCGAAACATAACCCTATCAGCGTCCGCACAAAGTTCCGTAATACTTTAGGAATACGTTCATCGATAAGGACCTTGGATTCAACCTCAGCCAACATCGGGAAAAGAGTGAACGCATTTGGAACGACTATAACGAGGATGGCAGCGATGCGCCATAACAGCTGCTCGGTGTGGGTTGGGAATCTGAATCCCCACGCAATGCAGTGGATGCCGCCAAATAGGACGGCAATGATGCCACCGCCGACTGCAAGTTTTTGGCTGGTAAGCATGCCACGAAGAGGACTAGCATAGTAAGAATGCACGCGCGGGGATCTGTCGGCCAGAGAAGTGGAACCTGACATAGAGATGCCCGCCATTCCAGCCACGGGTGTGAGGTGCAAAGCTTTGACGGTTCTCCACAACCACTCTTGCTCCTGTCCAGTGTTGGCGTCGTTGATGAGGTTTTCGTTTTCTGTTGCTTGTCGGTCGTCTTTTCTCCAACGAAAATCCATTGAAGGCTCGGAATCAAGCTGCATTAAAGGCGGTTGCTCAAACGGAGGCCGCTTTATCGAAGATCGATCTGATAATTCGATCATTGGGGCCATAGTGCTTTCCTGCGACGAGCTTGCGTGTTAGACGTTGTTTCACACTGCAAAAGGTGACTGAGAACTCCTACCCCAGGGTACCGATCCTTTTGTTGGATGTAAATATGGGAATCCTCAGATTGGATATCCATCTTTGTCTCTTCCGATGATAATTGCTTGAGATACACCGGGATGGAGCATCTGACATCAAGTGGCTTATTCCACCAGAAAAAATACATGATCCCATTCAGAACAGCAAACGCCATTGTCACCAGCTCGAGTTCAGTGAGAACAAGACGTTGAGCAAGGCGTCCGATGCACTGTGCAAGGAACCATGATGTTTGGAGGAAGACGAGGCCTTTAGCAAGGAAGTCTCCCTTACTCCGATCTTCAATTTCAGCTTCTGTGGTTTGGGGGAAATCGATTCTCTGATCCTCGAGAAGGCTCTCTAGACGTTCAACTGAGAGTGTTCCAAGTGACTTATCTCCGTCATAGAGTGTGTAGCCACCCATTTGAATGAAGAAGCCATGCGTCTTTGTCCATCCACGGGCTATGGTCGGAGTCATCAGCTTCGCAGCATACTGACCATGGCAAGAGGCAGGCTTACACCTGTATTTGTCTGCTATGGCGCGCGCCCCAATCCATTGTCTTATTGCCCAGCATATCACCATTTCCGGGGCAAAGATCGTCCAGACCATTGTCCTCAATCTCCGTGCAATAACCGTCCATTCTTTGTCGGACGTAGCTGGGATGTTCGGATGGACGGCAACCCAAGTGCACGCGAATACGGTGACCAAGCAGCTCCAGACGATGTCCAGAGTCTGTCTCTGATTGCAAACGTCGGGACAATTGCATGTGTCGATCACTCCAGGTGATGTATTTTGGCGGAGCAGGATAGTGGGCACCGGATTAGCTCTGATTCCTTCTTGGACAAGGGAGAGAGCAAGGATTGCCAAAGCCAACATCTGGGGCGTTATGAGTGGCGCCAGAAAGGTTGGAGGAGATAGTTAATCCGTTGTTATGATACATGTCGATTCTAGTTAGTACTGTAAAGTACCACGCCTCTGCAGAACGGTCGTAAGTGGGTCTGATGAATGGTGACCATCATCACATTGTCCTAATTTCGCACACCCTTTATAACTATAAATAGTTGATAAACAGAAAGCCAGCATGAAAAGTAAATGTCATTAGTTGTTCATGAGTTCACCGTAGCTTCATTTACAGCTGCAATGCCGTTACTGTAGGTCTGCACGAGAGACCGCAACATATATTTTCGACTATGTATCCCAATATCAAATGGAACGATCATCACTTTGCTCAAAGTGCAGCTGACTGCAATAACCATTGCATTTAGTTCCGTAGCCTTAATGTCTTTTCACTATTCTATGTGACATGACTCGATTTGCCGACATAGGAGCTTACCTTCGAAGCCAATGTTCAATTCCAAGCCACGCACAAGTTTCAGGAGAAGTTTGTCCATATTCTGGCAAGCACTTGAGTTGAGCGTATTGAATCGCAAAAATGGTGCAGGGAATGAGCCATGGATGAAGTGTGGTTTGTCTGAAATGTCACCACTGGCGGGAGCGCTCGGTTGCGTTGATAGGTGTCCTTGAAGTAAGAGTTTCGCTTCTCGTTGAAGTGTTCCCTAGTGACGACGATGGTTCTTCTACTGTGCCCGCAAAGGCAAGGAATATTTCTAACGTGGAAAGGAAAGTAATATGTGCGAGCGAATTAACCCACCTCACAAGAGCGAGAGCATCGCAGTGGTGGGGGGCAGACCCATGAAATGATTGCAAGACGGCAGCAAGGTCGACATCATCCAAGAAAAACTCTCCCGCAAGAATGTGAGGTATTTGGTCTCTGGATTGCCCTCCAGAAGATGAGCCCAAAACCCATAACGAGAGAAGAAATTCCGGAAAAGTAAGTTGGAGGTCGAGTTAACCATGACCTAACCCCAGGCCTCTGAGAAGCTTGGACATGTAATCAAAATCTCCATCCTGGGTGCTTCCCCATGTCGAAAGAAGATAGGGTGAATCAAGCGGAAGCGAGAGCGATGACAGAAAGATCGACCCGAGGACGCATGAGAGCAATGTTTGTCGACGATAAGGCTGCCTGTCAGATTGATCAATGAAGACACGACTTCTTGCGGGACGTCTTCATCATCGTTGGGATGTTGAAGAGGATTTAAAACAGCTGACAAGATCAAGCACGTCGAGTTGGAAAGCTACACAAGTCGACCGAACGACTACGACAATTCGTAGTCGAGTGATTGATTTTGAACCCGCGATGCCAAATCTCCACACGATGTAGAGAGCCGCGTTCAGTGTATGGTTTGAAGTGTAAGGCTAAATGGTGGATACATTGGGATATAGTCGTTAATTCCCCGCGGCCTTCTCCTTAGGCTTCATCTTCACCCCAATAAATTTGGAAGACTTTCCGCTGCGTTGCTGGGAGCTGGATCCCACCATAGGGTTGGGACTTGAAGAGTTTCTCGACGTGAAATCCAAAAGATGAGTTTGATTCTGCGTAGGCGGTAAGAAAGGTAATTCCGGAAGAGTGGTTATCGCCCTGATTGGTGGTCGCGGTTGAGGAGCTGCAATATTATACATCGGAGTCTGTCTTGGAACGGTAGGGGGCGGTTTCGCTGGCAAAGATGGATGATGGAGTGCGGTGGAGGCAGTTGGCGGTGTGGGTGTTGAAGATCGGTTGCTTGGATCCGGATCATTTTTTGACGAGGCATCGTTGGGTTTAGCTGGGCGAGGATTGGTGCTTTCCATCTGACGCAATTTGGCCTCCATCATGGCAATCTTATCCCCCGTTTTCCTACCAGTCGATTATGAATGAAAGACGTGGATGAACGTGACAGTCGACCTACCCTTCATGCCGCCTAGTAGGTCCCGTCTTGAGCATACTCAACGTGGTAGGCCGACCAGTTTCCATCAGGGTCTTTCGTGTCTTCGAAGAAGACATCCCTGATCCTCCGTACTGATCCAAGGGGGCCTGGTGCGCAAATGTGACAACGAGCGTGCGGCCTCGCAATGGTTTCTCATGCGCCTTGGTCAAGGCCTTGAGGGCGTCCTAAACGTGTTGAACAGTATCAGCGACGAGTTCAATTCCGAATACGTTTCACAGTGGTCCAAGCCACCCAATCTGTACACGAGAGATAATTGAGTCGACTGAATCTCTCATAGCGGTGATGATCAGGCGACTGTCTAGCGTCATGCACAGATGATGGTAGCCGGGACGAGGCAAGCATGAAATAAAACAGATGCAGGGTAAGCAATGGAGTCGTGATTGCGCAGAACCAAGAGCTGGACAAGGATGGATGTCGCAAACTCACTTCTTTATTCCCGTATTCGACAAATGCATACCCGCGAGGCTTTCCTTTCAACAGCCCAGTTTTATGAAAGAGGAAGTCAAGCTTGGTTACTTTCCCGAATCTTGAGAAGACTTGAAGAAGGGTATATCTGAGGCAACCAGGATTAAACTATCGGTATTTTTGGCGTGCAGGGAAGGCACGCACTCGTCAACAGTTGGGTGAAGGTTGCCAACATAAAGCCTGTCTTTGAGGATGTGCCGAGTTGGTTCGGGTGCGATCACGATTTCTGATATGCCATTCTCGAGCACTGCTGGGTAGTGTAAATGGTCATCTTGAATTGGCGTCGTTGTCCTTGTTGGCAATTGCAAATCTTCGAGAGTGACCGTGCTGCTACTCGCCATTATCATGGAATGGAGCCAAGATGCAGCAAAAGGGTTTTGGTGTCTGGAAAGTATATCCCATGGCTAAATATGTATACATACACCAATTGATATCAAGCATTAATGGGGTAGTGGTAACCTGGGTCGTTGCCATTCGAGTTTCAAGCTCGACCCGCCGGGGGTTCGATTCCCTCTTAATGCATAAAAAGTGTGGTCCACTATTTTTGTCAATGGAAACTTAACAGGATGATAGTATGCGAGCGGCTTTACGCCTAATCTGTTAGTTCTTTGCACTCACTTACCTCCACGCATTACGCAATATCTTGTCATCAGATCATGGTGGATACGCAACTGTAAAGAATCGTGGTTAAATATTATGGAACGCCAATAACGTCTCGGGGAACAAAGTCGTGATACAGTAATAAGGAAGCGTCCTTCCAATGGTAGCGAATATATCGTTTATGCAGCAAACATCCGCGATGCAACATCTTTTCCATGCGAGGCCTGGTATCAGTGAAGGAGGATGTGTGCTGAACTTGCCCAGTCGGCCAGTAATTCAAACAAGGGCTCATGTGAAGAATTTGCGGTTCTCGTTGTTTCCGAATAGCACCTTTCTGATCTCGGGAAGCATCTTGCGGATGGGTGCGGTCAGTTTGCAATTTGCGGTGGTAACAAGGTGACACATGAACTCACCTTATCTTCAAGAAGTCTGAGTCTCTCCTCCATTGTATTGTCGAGAGTGATCCGACCCGTACCGCTCACCAACTTCACACCACCTTGACTCCTAGATAAGGGCGCAGTGCGGGGAACAAGCTGAACGTTTGCATCATGCCACAGAATCAGGCGATAGACTTACGAGTCATCCGGAATTGATCCTTCGACCTCGAACTCAATGTTTCGACCGCTGATATCCTTGTATGCTTTTGCCGCGTTGGCGGCGGCTCGGTTCACAATATCGACATCCGATTCTCGTGAATAGATGCCAACGCTCGGTTCGAGAATGTACAGGAATGATTCAGTGAGTGTACCCTCCAGGAACTGTTCGTAACGATCGACCATCTTGTATAGCGGGGTGGACGGTTCCCGAACGGAAGAGAATATGTGCTGTAGGATTTCTTCACGTTTGTGGAGGAGCTTTAGTCGAGACTTGTTCGTAATTGTCGACTGAGCACTAGGCGACGGAAGGTAGGTCAGAAAGTGAAACGGTACGTATGGCCGGCGGCTCAGCGTACATTTTTTGGGCAACCTCAGCACCTTTACGCTTCTTTTCGAATTGAGCGTCAATTGCTTGTTGTTCCTGTTTGACGAGTTTGGCCTATCCAACGGAGGATGATGTCAGAAGGCGGTAGTTCTATCGGATCTGTCATAGATAGCACGACTTCGCACCTTTTCAATGGCGAACTCCTCGTCAGCCTTCACTCTAATCTCGCGGGCTTTCTCCAGCGCCTCCTGCTTGATGAACGCAACCTATGTGAGGGAAGATCGCGGTACGATGAATATCGAAAGCAGGACATTGAGGCGCATCAACTAGGTGCAACACACCATCTTGTTCATCTCACTAAGGACTTCATCATCATTTAGTGCGCGGGATGACATAGCTTAGGCAAGGGTAATGTTGGAGAAGAACGAAGCTTTCTAAAGGTCGATGGCTGTATACAGAATTGCTGGAACTGGGGCGGAGGAGAGAGGATCTGGGTAGCGATGATTGGATCTAACGAGATAGACAAACAAGAAACGCGCAGCCACTGTGGTCACAGGCTGCGGCGGGCATACCTGAACATGACATATCCTGCCATTCAAGCCGCCATCCATCTGCGCGGAAACTAGTCTGACCTCCTGAGCATGCTCGCAACATTTCTGCTGGGATCTGACTTAGGCTCTGCCACCTTGCAGCCACCAACTACCAGCTTGCTTTTCTGACGTCACATTTTCGTATTCGTCAGACCAGAAACCTCTTCATCCAGATACGCAGTAAACATTGGATCACGAAAAAACCTACCTGCGGTCAACCCTGAGCCTAGCTCACCCAATACCGGATGCCGCTGCTGCGATGACATCGGGCGTCTATTGCTAGTTACCTGATGAGCTACACACAAGCGTCTACTAATCATGCTTCTCAGACACGTACCAATCACCATTCCTGCTTTTCTGGTGAAAAGTGTACACGGACGCTGTTACTAGGATGCTTGGGATGGAAGTGACGGGATGAAGTTGAGCTTCATACATGCGCAGTAAGCGCTGGCGTCTAAAATCCTGGAGCTCTGAGCCAGGCTTTCAGCCTTCCTTCCCGTCTGTGCACCGCTGTTCTTGGTGAGGAGCCTAGCGCTTACTTTGAGGGAGTATGCTTACTGGCGATAGAAAAACTTGAACCAGGAGCTCGGAAATACATGCCAAGTTTCTGACATAACCGGCTATGAATCTCGTATATGCGGAGAACTAGAATGCAATCCCTTAACCCAGCTTTCGGGTGCTTGTCGACGCTGCTTCTGACGACCACATATCATCAGTCAACATAGCTTCGTCTGCTCTCAATATGAAATACCGAAGTTCTTCATTTTTTTGGCATATTCGGACAGACTGGTTGTGATTTTAATGACGTAAAGGTTGACTCGAAAGACACAAATTTAAATAACGTAATGATAGTGCGCTTATTGTGATTCTTCCTATGGACTTGATCCGGCTTTGAACTCGGATTCAGTGCTAAATTTATAGAAAGACGAAGAAACATCAACTTCACTGCATAGCGGCTGGGGGCGTTGGCGGTAGAATGACGGCAATACGCTACTGATAGCCCACACGCATTGAATGCTTGCATTAAGCTATAGGAAAGCCTGTACGAATCAATGGGAGGCTTCAAGGCTAAGACCCAGACCAGAGAGACTCAATATTGAATCAATGCGTTGGAAGTCTCATTTCAGATGGTCGAAGTTTGTCCAGCAGAGACTTCATATAATCGCCGATATCTGTCGGCTGCAGAGGCGTTTCGACTCATGTCATACTTTATGTGATGCACTGACAGATCTATAGTATTTCAGCACCTGGTCTCCCATACTATACTCTCAATGTTTGGCCTGCATTCCATTTTACGACTTGCCCGTTGTTAACTACCGTATGTGAGAGGACGATGATACGTATACTGATATGTATACTTGCCTGTATAGACTCTTAGGAACAGGGTGTTCAGGGATTGGACAGTAGTGATATCCAATGCTGATTCTATCTCCCTACACGTCTCCCAACTGATTTGAACCTCGTGTATGAAATCACACAATAATTGTACAATGGTTCAGATATATATCATACATATCACGAAATGGAAGGGATAATTGTCAGGTTCCTATGTGTGCGCAAACATGGCCATGGCTCTACATATTGACGGTTGCACCACTCCTTGTCGGGCAAGAAATTGTGTCGGTTTGCCCGTTCATCCTGCTTCTCTGGAGGAAAAGCGAAGGCGAGAACTGTTAGGCGCACACGTTTCCCAGAATGAGGGTCGGCAGTGTTCATTAGAGGCGGCGCTTCACCCATGTCCCCGAGCGTCAGAGGTGGCCATGGTTGTTTCGGTGCTTTCGGTTTCTCCTCGAGAGCGTTGGTGTTCTTTGTGTCGTCCATCGCGTTATCACTTAAAACGTTCAGTAACGAAACCAAAAATTCGAGTATTAAAAGACTTACATCGTATAGCTCAGGGTCCGGGTTCATATCAAGCAATGCTCGGCCTCAGTTATCCATTCCTGATTCTTTACCGTCTATCGGTGCTGTTGCTCGTTAGAAATGCTTTGTTCGCCGCTGTAGCCAAAGACGTGGAAGCTATTCATGACTCTCCGGTTGAGCGCATTTCGTTCGTGGACTTCCATGGAATTACTTGGCTCGTGTCTCCCTTCACAGTCAGTTTTCTTGGAATACTCTAATTGCCATACACTGCGTCGCCCGAGGGCGTTCATACTGCGCAATCCGTGTTATCAAATTGATTGAACCACACCTGAGTTCCCTAGGAGTAGTGGAAGTGGTCAACCGAGGGCAGGTAGTTCGACATAAGTAGTTTCTCAAACAAGGTGGTTTACTATACTGTGGCTAGTCGTCATGTCCGCTGACCTGGGTTCATGCTGCTCATCCTCTGCAGTCGAATATCTGGTTGTTGTGACTCTCGTCCATGAACTCTAGGCTTTAGAGCTGCTCATCAGCCTTGGTCAGTAGGCTGGGTGCCAATGTGTCACTAGCTACAACTTGGCATGAACCAACTTTTCGAATCCAGGTTGATTGCTTCTTTTACTCCCGAGGAAATTGCCCTCGACTGTTACCTATGTGTTAGGGTCGTCGTGAAAAGGAGACAAAGACCAGCCCCATAACACCACTTTCATCGCTTTTGTCAAAGATCACGAAATTATCTCGAATAGTGTCATTTATTCCGGCTCAGTCAAGCTACAATCTCACTGGCCAGACAGAATTTCATGGATGAGTTCAAGCCGTACAGATAGCTGCGTCTTGGAGTCGTAGATGCCACAGAATATTCTGATTTAGTGTAGAGCGTATGCTCTCCATGATGCCAGCGAATTCTATCAAATTCCGGTCCATCGCCGAGCACTACGGCTCTATCCTCCCTGACTTCTTCAGAAACCTCATCGAGACCCAACCGTGATCTTCGAGACGATGACCTTTCAGCGTACATCTTCAATTCGCATTGACACAACAGTAAGGCCTGGCATGTTCCACGAACGTTTACCAGTAGCCAGACAACAAGAGAAGCCGAAAAATAGACCACTACCATTCCATCACCATCCGGAACTCAACGCATCGCATTGCATTACTCCGATACGGCCGTCCCAACGCGCCCACAACCATATATATCCATGTCAAAAATTTGCTTCCGCCGCGGTCGGGGTCCTCGTCTCAATATCCAATTTTGGACGACCGCATGGGTACTGATCAGTGCGATCGTTCGGAATGGGATTATCATGTTCGGGATGAAGTGTCCGGAGCGGAGGGGGGTAAAAAGTATAAAAAAACGGTCGTAAACCTTCTGGCTGTTGCAGGCTGTTGGAGGCTGTTGCATAGTTCATACGATGGCGATCGATGCCCTTCCAGGAGGTAAGGTAAAAAGGTGGATGTTGGACGCGGCGTCGGATTTCAATGTAATGGGCGCGTCCGAATCCCATTCCACGTGACATATATCTTTACATTCATCTCTTCGTTTATTACATTAAACCATCCCTCTTCGTTTATCGACTGTCTCATACGCGACGCGACTGTCTTACTTCAAGTATTGTTCTAATAGGTATTTAAGTAAATGTCCGTAGCGTACTTCACTTGTCTAATCAACGCGTATACTCCTCGCTAATCTTCGAGTGTCCGTTTTCGTATTCATCTTCTGACTTCGATCAACCCAACCCTTACAGTTTGATTAGACCACCCACCTGGTCGTTATCTTGGATCTGTCGACATGTCCGATTCATTTCCCAACTACCAGACTCAGCAAGAATTCCACCAAGCTCAACCGGAATTCCAGCAACAATCGGCTTCCGAGTTCCCAACGGAACCCACGGAATCTACCCCTTCCTCCGACAACGACGATAATCTCATGCTTTGGCGCGCCGTCGCCGAACTCGGTCGTGCCTACAGAGAGACCACCCAGTCCACTACCGAGCAGCGCCAGACGCTCACAGAGTTAGTGAACCATCTCATCGCCACGCGCACCGGCCCTTCCAACCCGGCAATGCCTCCCCCTCCCAAGCATCGTGACCCTCGCACCTTCAATGGACGCGCCGATCAAGTCGAAGGTTTCCTTCGTGAAATAGAGAACGCACTCAGTCTTCAGCGTCGTTCTTTTGTTTACGAACGCGACAGAACCCGCTATATTAGTATGTATCTCGGAGACGGCACCCCAACCCAGTGGTACCGTGCTATTGAACTCAACCCGGCAAAAATCCATGTCCTCGATAACTACGACCTCTTTATCGAAGCTTTCAAGATTCGCTTCGAAGATCCGGATCGCTACGCCTCCGCACTACGCAAGATGCGTAAACTCAAGCAGACCGGATCGTGCGCCGCTTTCACCAACCAGTTTATTGAAATTCTGGCGGAATTAGATTGGACTGAACAAACCAAAGTACAAGAATACTACGATCGCCTCAAGGAGAACGTTAAAACGACCTTGTGCAACCGCAAGGGCCGTTACTTCACTAACGATTTCGAAGACTACTCGAAACTCTGCATCGAGATCGACAACGAGTTACATACTCTCTCGCTCGACAATTCCGCTCGCGGTTTCGTTTCACCCAGTAGTTCTTCAGCCCCTCGTCGTCCTCAGTACTCCACCACACCGTCTTCTTCAACGCTCGCTCCCCAAACCACTACTACAACTTACAGTGCCAACAATCAGGTCGTTCCTATGGAAGTAGACGTCGTCAAGTTCAAAATCCTCACCGAGGCCGAAAAGATCGCTCGCAAGGAAGAACGAAAACGCCTCGGACTGTGTCTCTACTGCGGGCAAGGACAGCACATGGCCGCCAACTGCCCCAACAAGAAACCCCGAGTTATTCCTTCGGGAAAAGCTTGACCGGTACCCTCCTCCAGGTCCCAGGGTTACCGGTTCTCGATGACGGGACCCATCCATCGTCTTCATTTTCCAGTGCCGTGCCCTCCCATGTCCGTCTTTCCGATGGGTCATGGACCCCCTTCTCAAGACTTCCAGTTCCTCATTTTGTCTTTGCCATAAACTCATCTAATCTAGATCAACAATTCATAATTTCCATCACCCTCCATTTCCCCAAACGACCTCCCATCAAGACTGTTGCCCTCGTCGACTGTGGTGCATCTCAATCATGCATCTCGGAACGCTTCGCCACTCGCCATTCCCTTCCACGCCGTGCGAAATCAACTCCCATTCCCGTTCTCGCCGCGGATGACCGTCCCATTGCATCCGGTTTAGTTACCCAAGATGTATTAACTAGCGTCTCAATAGATCGTCACCGTGAAACGCTTCCTCTTGCCGTGGTATCTGTTTCCTACCCTGTAATCCTTGGTCTCGACTGGCTCCGTCGTCACAACCCTGCCATTGACTGGACTGACCCCGGTATCACCCTCTCCTGCTGCAATATCTCTCCTCTTAACCCCGTTCTTGTTCGCCCACAAGGCTTTGGTCTTGATAAGGCACCCCCTGTCACCTCGAATCTTCGCTCCTGCCCAGCTACCTCTGTTGGCTTAGGCCTTGGTCTATTACCAAAACCCCGGAATCCAAACTTGCAACCTCAAGAAGCTCTGTCACCAGATTCTCAAACCCTTGCCCCCAATACCTATCTAAACTTCCTCACCAAATGGACCGGCTATGGTCGCTCTTCCCTCGAAAATCCCCTGCCTCAGAAGCCTCCCAAGATCTCTATTTCCAACCCTCGCCGTTTCTCCAAGCTAGCCAAGAACTGTCAGATGGGTATGATCCAGTTCCACCCAAACGGCTCACCTGTCTACATCGCCTCCCTCTCATCAACCCCATCCGACATCGATCTTGATCAGATTACTCCCCCCGAACCTCCAATTCCCTCCGGTTTACCCGATAAGTACAAACCCTGGGCCGAAACTGTTTTCTCTCCCACCGCTGTCGACGAACTGCCACCGCACCGCCCATATGACTGCGCTATTGACATCGAAGAGGGTAAATCACCCCCATTTGGCCCCCTCTATCGTCTTACCCAAAGCGAACAAAAATCTCTTGGAGATTATCTTGATGAAAATCTATCAAAAGGTTTTATCCGTCGCTCCACTTCCTCTGCGGCCTCCCCCATCCTATTTGTCAAGAAAAAGACAGGGGAGCTGCGTCTCTGCGTCGATTATCGTGGCCTCAACTCCATTACCAGGAAGAACCGTTACCCAATCCCTCATATCGACGATCTCCTCGACCGAACACAAGGATGCAAGATCTTCACTGTCATCGATCTCAAGAACGCCTTTAACCTCATCCGCATTCGCGCCGGCGACGAGTGGAAAACCGCTTTCCGCACCCCTCAAGGTCTCTATGAGTACCTCGTCATGCCCTTCGGCCTTACCAACGCACCCGCCACCTTCCAATCCTTCATCCAAGATACTCTCCGTGAACACCTCGGTATCTTTTGTGTGGTTTACCTTGACGACATTCTGATATTCTCAAAAAATCAAGACGACCACGACCAACATGTCAAATCTGTACTCGACAAACTCAAGGATGCCCGTTTATTCGCTAACCCCAAAAAGTGCGAATTTGATAGGTCTCAAGTGGAATACCTTGGCTATCTCATCAGCTCCGAAGGCATCAAGATGAACCCCAAGAAGCTCGTAACCATCAACGACTGGCCTACACCATCTTCTGCCCACGAGGTTCAAGTATTTCTTGGTTTTTGCAATTTTTACCGACGTTTCGTCTCACACTACTCCACCATTGCGCTCCCCCTTCATCGACTCACTCGCAAGGACGTCATTTTCTCCTGGACAAGCAAGGAAAATGATGCGTTCGAAAAAATGAAACTGGCTTTCATTTCCTACCCGGTCCTACGGCACTTCGACCCTTCCAGGCCTTGTCACCTCTTCACGGACGCTTCGGACTTTGCCCTATCAGGCATACTTCAACAACCGGACAACAGCAATATACTTCATCCGGTCGCCTTCTTTTCCCGCAAGTTCACACCAGCCAAAATCAATTACGATGTCCACGACAAAGAACTTCTTGCCATCGTGGACTCTTTCCGTGACATGCGCGCCTGGCTCATGGGTACTGTAACCCCGGTTTCCGTCATCACAGATCACAAGAATCTCGCCTATTTCATGGACTCTCACCTGCTCAATCGTCGCCAAGCCCGTTGGAAGATGTTTTTGTCTGAATTTAATTTCCAACTCGACTGGGCTCCTGGCTCCGGGAACATTGCTGACGCACCATCACGACGTCCCGATTTCGTACCTAAAAAGGGGGATGACGTCCTCCTCGCCCAGAACATGGCCATTCTCACGGACGTCCACCTCGAGCGTCTCACCTCCCAACCCCCAGTCCAAATCTCTGCCATCCAACACTCCCCTTCTGTCTTCCTCGCCATTGACAACTCGGAACTCCTCGGACGGTTCAAACAAGCTTATCACGAGGATACCGAATGGCGCTCTGCGATCCAACTCGGCAACACCGATTTCTCCCTCCAAGACAATCTTGTCTTCCATAAAGGCAAGATCTATGTGCCGCAGCCACTCCGTGCCGAAATCCTTCACCAGCACCACGATAGCACCTTAGGAGGACACCCCGGCCGCGCTCATACCATCTCTAACATCATCCGAAATTATTCATGGCCCGGTTTGTACACATACATTCGTAACTACGTCGCCGCATGCGACACATGTAACCGTATCAAAGCCCCTCGACACAAGCCATATGGCCTTCTCAATCCGCTCGATATCCCCGACCGGCCCTGGCTCTCTATCTCCATGGACTTCATCGTCAAGCTGCCGAAGTCTCATGGGTACGACTCTATTTGGGTTGTCTGCGATCGTCTCACGCGTGCTGCTCACTTCATCCCCTGTAATGAAGAAATGTCAGCCCCCGAACTTGCATGGCTCTTCATCGACCGAATCTTCCGCCATCATGGGCTTCCGAATTCCATTATCTCGGACCGCGGCTCAATCTTTGTTTCCCACTTCTGGTCTGCCCTCACACAGAAGCTCGACATTAAACTTCGTCCTTCAACTGCTTACCACCCACGGACCGATGGACTCACGGAACGCACCAATCAGTCCCTCGAAACTTACCTACGCGGTTATGTCTCCTACCAGCAAGACGATTGGGTCGACTACCTCCCCTTAGCTGAATTTGTATTCAACAACACCGAAAATTCCTCCACCAAGCAAACCCCGTTCTTTGCCAATCTCGGCCACCACCCCACTTTCCATCCCGTCCTCGCCGATGTTTCCACGGTTCCAGCTGCGGACGACCTCGCTAAACGACTCGAGTACATTCATTCGGAACTCAAGGACGAATTGCGACTAGCACAAGAACAGCAACGAAAGTATTTTGATCGCAAGGTAATCCCTTCACCCGAGTACAAACCGGACCAACTCGTTTGGTTGCTTCGTCGCAACATCAAGACTACTCGCCCATCGCTCAAACTCGATCACCGTCGCCTCGGTCCGTACCCCATCATCCGTAGGATTGGCCACGACGCCTACCACCTCAAACTCCCATCCTACCTCTCGCGCCTTCACCCAGTCTTCCATACCTCGCTCCTCGAACCATACAACGATCCCTCGGACTTCCACCCACACGCCGTTCCCGCGCCAGTCGAACTCGAAGACTCAATACTCGCCGTCGACAAGATTCTCGACTGTCGCAAGATCGGCAAACGTTACGAGTACCTCGTACATTGGAAGGACACTCCCGACACCGAAGACTCTTGGACCTCACTTTCCGATTTACCCACTACCGTTAACGACCTTATCGAAAAATTCCATCGCCGTCATCCTCGTGCTCCCCGTCCCCACGCTCTCACAATCCATCGCATCATGCCGCTCCCTTCAAACTTCGCCTTCGACAACTCAACCTTTACTTTCGACCCCTCAGAACCCATTTCGCCTCCTAATGCCTCATTACATACTCGTACTCCTTCCCCCAAACTCAATTCTCGTGCCGTCAATCCACGAGCTGAATATTTCCCTTCCTCTTCTACCACCCTTCGTACCGGCCGCGTCTCTCGTCCATCACCCTCGCAGCTTGCCTCCCTCGTAGAAAGGGGGATAACTGTAATGGGCGCGTCCGAATCCCATTCCACGTGACATATATCTTTACATTCATCTCTTCGTTTATTACATTAAACCATCCCTCTTCGTTTATCGACTGTCTCATACGCGACGCGACTGTCTTACTTCAAGTATTGTTCTAATAGGTATTTAAGTAAATGTCCGTAGCGTACTTCACTTGTCTAATCAACGCGTATACTCCTCGCTAATCTTCGAGTGTCCGTTTTCGTATTCATCTTCTGACTTCGATCAACCCAACCCTTACATTCAATTTCAGGATATCCTTGGAATGGAACACGAAGGGAGCGGATGGAGGACTCCAACTGGAAGAATGCAATTCGATTCGACGACGTCAAAGAGCGTATCTTAATCTCAACGCTCGCGTTCCTCAATATTAATATTCAACGAAGCTCAATCCCATTCCGAGTCTATCACTATCACTATCACTATCATACATAGATACCAAAAGCCCCCGCACCAAGCCCCCGGATCCGGTCGGACAAGGTCCACCAGGACGCCAAAGAAAGTCGATACTTACCCACAGACACCGACACCGACAGCGACAGGCAGGCTGGTCGATCAGAGCAAGGGACAGGAAAGCTTGCCTGAACGTTTTAGTCAACGTCAACGGCAAACCTAAAGTCCGACGGTACGTTTTCGCCGCGAATCCTGGACGGACGGTGGCACCACCGAGTTGTCCGTTCAGATAGTGCAGCTGAAGCTGAAGCTTGCGTGAAGGAAGGTGGACGTGGTCACGTCGGTGTCGGTGTCAGGCGAATGGCATGGCACAATCCCATCCCATCCCATCCCATCCCATCCCATCCCATCGTGCCGATGTCCGATCCAGGTGGGTGTCGTGGACGAAAGAAAGAAAGCTTGCGTGAATGTAATGTGATGTAACGTTGATGCACTCTGTTGTTCCATACCTTCGAGTATGAAGATCAATCCCTTCCACGCCTGTCCTTCGTAAATGAATATTGTACATTACTTATATCGGAGGGGGCGGCGACTGACCCTTGTTTATTTATTTATTATAGGCGACTGCTCTGATGCTCTACAAGCGTGTACCTCCACACCGAGCTCCGCGTGGTCGTTCTTGATTGGAACTGGATTGACGGTGGGCCCGGGCTGTACGGAAGGAAGGCATGGGTGCGTCGGGAACAGCGACAGCGACGCCACAGTTTTTGTCCGATTCGATATAGGTTTCGGTAAGCGGCTACTCTACTGCAACATCCTATCAAGCCACAAAACTTGCAAGCACGCACGGCGGCGCGGAAATACAAGGTCGGCGTTGACGGATGTTAGACCGGTCCGTGTCGACCTTGTATTTCCGCGCCGCCGTGCGTGCTTGCAAGTTTTGTGGCTTGATAGGATGTACCTGCGCATCTGCTCGGCGTCAGCTGAACGGACGTCCTATCATCGACTTCCGATACAGGTGGTCGCCGTAGCGTAGCGTGAACGGTCGACGTTGATCAATTTCAATTCCAGTCAACGTAGAAAGAAAGAATAATCCAGAGAAAGAACCCCGGCGCCCATTCCATTCTTGACAGAGACAGAGACGAACAACAAACAAGTCCCAAGCACGGCGACTTCACGCGTTCTTTCTTCCTCTTTATGCTGTTCTCGTTCTCGTTGTCGTGAACCGGCGTTTGATCTCTGGCAGGAATAACAGACACGGCCTAGCCTCAACGGGGCTGGCGGTGGCATGGGATGGCATGGGAAGGAGACTGAGACCGAGACTGAAGGCGCGTGGGCGTGCGCGTGGGCGCATCGGGAATGGGAATGGGAACTGGTCGCCACACCTTTTCGTCGAAAAAAAAATAAGCAGCGGCTACAGGCTACAGACTGTCCAGTCCGGTGGGGCAGGTTTCTTTCTTTCATTCGAAAATCGAGCAGCGATGGCTTGTAGGTATGGCGAACCCATACATAGCCTAGGAAGGAAAGGCCAATTAATTGCGTACCTGTTGAGAAGAAGTAAGTATAGTGTATTGTATGGCTGCAAGTACATATGGAACCGCACACCGTGCGTCTCCTTGTCTGTAAGTAAGTACGTCCGTGTTCGTCGCGATCGAAACGAAAACAAAATAGGTGCGGTATCGCGACGCAGCGGCAGGCAGCGGCCGAACCACAAAGACAAAGTCGCAAAGTACATACAGTCAGTAGCAGCGAGAAGACGCACCGCACCGCACTGTCTGTCTTAATCTTAAATACTAAAGACGCAAGCAAGTACCCTCAGAGACGCAACCGCGAAGGCAAAGTGTCCCAAGAAAGGATTCATTGCATCGTATACCAAACCCAAACCAAACCAATCTACCTCAAGGAGCGTGTACAAAAGAACGTCTAATACTCCAAGGTACGTGTAATGCGTGTATGAGTCTGTGAGTCTGTAAGTAAGTAAGGTATGAAAGAAACCAGGCGGGAAGGGAAAGTCCTTTTGTCGAGTACGAGTACGCGAGTATGTATGTTATTTGTATTGTCCGTGTCCGTGTCATTTTAACAAGATGGATGGGGGGGTGGGGCTGGGTTGCGGTATTGGTGTTGGTGTGATCGGGGCAGCGCGGTATAGCTAGCAGTCGCAGTCGCAGTGGGTAGCAGGGTAGCACAAGATATCATTTCAAGCGTATCCGTCCGGGAAAGAAAAGCGTCCATCGTTTCCTTCCGTACGTACGTCCATCGTTCCCATACGTCGATCGTTGGAGTTGTTTGTTCAACACTTCGTCCACATCTTGACGTAATCACTACCCACATAAAAAACACATCAACACCGCACACACGGAAAGAAAGAGAAGACTCACATCCTAAACGCCCGATCATCAGCACTCGAAGGCCACGTCGCGCTCCACGTATCCTGAGCCCTCGCGAAATCCCGCATAGCAGCTACAAGGGATCGCGTCAGCTTTCTTTTCTTTCTTTTCTTTCTCTTCGAACTTTCTCTTCCAAGGAAAGAGAGAGGAAACAGGAAGAGGAAAGAAAGAAAAGGACACGCACTAATCGACCCATCAAACCACGGCTTCCCCCCGTCCCCATCGGGGAACCACCCGTTCGTCCCGCCCGCGGCTAGGTCGATGAGGAGGTAGAAGTCCTGGTCGAAGGGCGCCATGGGGGAGGATTGGGCGTATGGGTTTTGGATGACTACCTGTGAGGAGGGGGGGGTTGAGTGAGGGGTGGCGAAAGCAGAGATCGGGCAAGCAAGGAAGGCAAGCAAGAACGCCAACCCAAAAAAGAAAGAAAAACCAAAAACCCACCTGAGCACCCGCCGACCCATTCCTCGCCACCCCCGGGAACCCCGCCCTATCCCACATACTCTTCCCCCCCGTATCAACCTCCAACATCGCCTTCAACCTACTATCCGTCCAAAACCGCACCCACCCCTCATCCCACTCCATCACATACACATGCCACCCCTCATCAAACCCGCCCCGCTTCGTGCTATACCACCCATACACCTCCCGCACCAGACTGGGCAGCGGGCCGTAGCTGAGGGACGAGCGGACGAAGTTGCGGCCTTGCGCTGGGTAGGTGGGCGGGTTGCCGCGCGAGGAGAGGAGGGAGATGGAGCCGGAGAGGGGGGGGGGCCGTAGGTTTGGGAGGAGGGGAGGAGGGAGATGCGGGGCCAGAGCCAGTCGCTGTTGGGTTTGGGCTTAGCATTCATAAAACATTCATGACGAAATATAGAAAGAGGACGCACCCGCGCGGCAACTTTGCGCGCACCTCGACCTTCCCAAACTTAATACTCTTCTTCCCCTTCGTCCCAATCCGCGCACTCATCACCGGATTAATCACCGTCCCCCGCGCACTACTACTACTCACACTACACGCCGTCCTATTCCCGCTCGTGCACCCGTCCAACGTAAAGTTCCCCCCATCCAACACCCCCTGCACCTTCTCCGTCGTCAGCGTCGGGTGCAAATACAACTGCTGGTTGTCGCCGTTCACATAGAGGTTGTCAGACTCCGCCGTGGTCATCTGGAACTCCCCGTTCCCAAAGCCCCCCAACTCGACCTCGGGCGTCCAGTTGTCCGCGGACAGCGCGCCGGCGGAGAAGTCGTCGGACATGACGAGGCACAGCGCCGAGTCGGGGAGGAGCCGCACGCTCTTTACACCCGTGAAGCACAGTATCGCCGCCGCCGCCAACCCCAAAAAGAGGAACAGGCAGGTGAGGGCGTAAGAGCGCCGCGTGCGCGGTTCGTGCGTCTGGAGCCACGGTTTATCGGCTTTGGCGATGGGGGCGGCGAGCCGGGTGGACGGGAGGGGGGTTTTGATCTTGGAGATGGCGGCGGCCGCTGCGAAAGGGGAGGAAGGGGGGAGACCGAGGGCGGTGGTGCTGCCGTTCGGGGATTGGGTGTACGAGACGAGTTGGGTGTTGTAGCTTGGGGGCGCCCAGAGCGTCGACCCGGGGCGGGAGGACGGCGCGAGGAAGGGCGCGCGGAAGGAGTGCGTTGAGCTCGTGCGCGGTATCGCCTGTTGCTGGTGTCCGAACGAATGCCCGAGGTTGGGGGTGTTAGGCGCGGAGTCGGCAGCGGTGAGCATCATGTTCGCAGCCACGCTGCCTCTGTACAAGCTACTCGAGCTATTCGACCGCGGCAGCGAGCCCGTACTGCTCCCCGCCTCCCCGCCGGCCATGAACGGCGCGTTCGGCTTGCGCAGGTCCGTCAGACTGCCCGAGTGGGATAGGGGGTGGTACATGACCTCCGCGCTCCCATTCTCGCTGGAACTAGGGTGGGACATGCGATTGTTGTTGTTGTTGGGGGAGGAGGAAGAGTCGAGGGAGGAGCGGCGCCGGGAGAGGGAGCCGGGGATGGCGAGGCCTGGGTCGGGGTTGCCTGGGTACGCCTGGAAAGGGAAGGCGAACGACGATGGCGGGGGGCGGGTGGGGAGTTGCTGCTGCTGCTGCTGCTGCTGCTGGTGTGTGAAGAGGGAGGACGAGGCGGGCGGGGAGTCGTAGAGACTCGTGGGGGTCCAGGTGCCGTTTTCGTCTTTCGGGGAGGCGAGGTCGACTTGGGCGTATCCTTGGCCGGAGGGGGCTACGACGGGTGACGGCGTGAAACCCGAGGAGCGGCGCCTGTTGTGGTGGGTGTGGAGGGCTGCACGGGCGGGGACGGCGGTGCTCCTTGGGGCTGCAGGTGCGCGGGTAGTAGGAGCAGAGACGGGCTCTGGATCCCTATCCGAGTCGGAGGCAGACGCGGGGTCGAGGGACGTATTATCGATACTCGACACGCTCGAGCGGTTGCCTGTGCTGCTAGAGTCTGCGAGGAAGAAGGGGCGCGGGGGTGCAAGAGCAAGAGCGAGGGAGCTCTCTGGGTCTGGCGCTTCTTGAAGAGCGGATTTCCGAATGTGCGAGCCACTCTGCCGACGGGGGTATGCCATCGCTTTCGCTAGAACTATCGGTATCGGTATCGAACGAAATCGAAATCGCTTGGTGTTGAGAGTCAAGGTTTAGCCAGCAGAGGGAGGAGCGCTTTTTACATTTACACCGAGGACAAGCTAAAAATGCCCTTCCGCATCCGGACTTGCCTCGTTTCAGCTATCCCATTTCCCTTCCCTTCCCTATTCTTCCCCTTCCTCCTTGGCAACAACACCCCCCTGCCTTGTCCTCTCCCTGGACTTAACCCATCCTGTTCCTCCCACCACCCATCGGCGATAGCCCCAAACACACACACGCTCCGATAATCATTCCATCTTTTTTTTTGTGTGCAAAAACGCAAAAGTGACGCGGAGATGACATTAGTCGTGACGTCACCGCCTTAATCCACCCCCTTCCTTAGCCTTATCCGAAGCTGGCTCTGGACCTCTGGCACCCCCAATTTTGGATCTGGATCTTGAGATCGATCGCCTCTGGACAAACAACCAACGAAAGGAAAACGAGGTGGTGTGTAAAATAGATTGAGGAAAAGAAAAAGCAGGAAGAATAGGATCCAGATCCGCGCTTGCGTTTCTCGACCGACCTTTCTTTTTCGCTCCCAGGCTTTCTTCTCTTATCTATATCACCTCACCTCACCCCCACCCTCCACAACCGAGCGAGCCTGCTACCGACGATAGGAAAGCATGGCAATGGACTACGACCGCAACGACGCCCTCCTCCACTGGCTCTTCCGCCAAACGCAGGGCGATGCGTGGTTCCGCCCTAATGAAGAGAACATCTCCTCCGGCGTCGCTTTGCGCGTTTCGGACGGTGCGTCTTTCCTTCCCTTCCTCTCCTTCCCTCCTTCCCTCCCTTTCCCTCCCTTTCCCTCTCCTTCTCTCTCCTTCCCTCCCTTCTCTCTCCTTCTCTTTCTTTCTTTGTTGCTCTCTTTCTCTCTCCTTCTCTCTCTTTCTCGATTGCTCTCTTTCTGCGACGCTGTGCTTACTGAGAATGCAATACAGGCACCACAGCCGGCACCCCCGAATTCCGCGTCTTCCCATACGAGAACGCGAACCTCGAGCCGTTCGAGACGGCCGTGGCGGCGCTCAACCCGGTCGTGGCGGTGAAAGTGCGCAGTGCGGCTGTTCATGCTGGGTTGGCTGAAGTGTGAGTCTCGTTTTCCTTTTCTCTGCTTCGATCTCCTCGTTTTGCGTTTGCTTTCGTTTCGCTTTCGCTTTCGTTTCGCTTTCGTTTGCTTTCGTTTTCGCTTTCGCTTTCGTTTGATTTCGTTCGCTTTCGCTTTCATTTCTCTATCGTATTACGTCTTCCCCTCCCCAAATGCGCACGCGCACCCGTCTGGTCATTTCCCTACTCGTCGCGTCCATCCCGCGCGCGCTGTCTTATCCTGCCGTCTCGGTTTCAACCGCGCCTCCGGGTTTATTCTCTACACGTTTCATCGCGTTATCTTCGCCGTGTACCCACCCTCACACAACGGGGACACATACCCTCCTCTCCGTGCTCTCCGTGCACCCGACGTTTTTCCTACCTCGCTTTCTTCCCTTCTTCCCCTGGCTCCAATCTCCAGTCTCCACTGGAGCCCCCGTTCTCATTGGCGTCTTTTTTTGTTTTTGTTCGCGCGTGTTTCGATGACACCAAAAACACCCGACTCCCGAATTCGGAGCCCGCCACCCACAACCGGCTTGGCTTGGCTCAATCTGCCATAATTGCCATAATTGCCATAATGCAACGCAATTTGGCATCGGGCCTTTTTATTTCTACATCGTGCCCGAATCGCCGTCCGGCCCGGTTTTGGTTGGGGCGTGCCTGCGTTATCGTTATCCTTGATACCCCTTCATGTTATCTGGCGTCTCGACGAGTCTCGACGTCGGTGTCTTTCTTTCGTCGGGACGCGTAGTCTCGACCTTGCTGTTGGAAGAGCGAGCGAGAGATCAGCAGCAAACCGTTTTTGGGCGGTTAATCTCACATTACATTGACGCGAGGATTGACGCGAGGCGCGAGGCTCGATAGGCCCTTCTTTTCTTGACTTGTCGCTAGTGAAATGACCCCCGCCTCGTGTCGACTCGTGCACAACGCCAGGCTGACTTGCTGGGGTTCTTGGGTTCTTGGGGTGTTAATTCTTGGTGACGTTGATGATGGTGGTGGTGGCGATGGACAGAACCGACCTTATTATTTGACAAGGCGAATGGTGGCGTGATGCGTTGCGTTGCGTAAGGCTGCCTGAGGTCTGCGCTGGGCTGAGCAGGAACGCTCTTGGTGTTTCTTGTGTTATCGTTGCGTTGCGTTGTGCGTTGGGATGCGTTGGGATGGGAGGGCCCCGGTGTCGTTGTTATCGTTGTTGGGCTCGATTCGATGCGTGTTCATTTTAATGGGTGCTAGCGTTGCGTTGCGTTGCGTTGTTCTTCCATTCTCTTCCATTCTCGCTTTCTCTTTCTCGCTTTCTTGTTTTTTCTTTCTTCGTTTCCACTCCTCGTATCCGTATCCTCGTTCGTATCCATAACACCTACTAACATCCTTCTCTCCCCCCTCCCCCCTCCCCCCCTGCCCTCTACCGCATTCCCTCCACCCTCCCTCCCACACGTCAATTAATCCCCGCCGCGCCTTGTTCCTGTCTCTGCGTTATCTTCATTATCGCCATCAACCCTCGATGATTACCGACCGACCCAATCTGTCCCAATCCATATTGAATCGACGCGCCCTGTCGTTCGTGCCTGCCCGATCTCGCGCACGTGTTCGTCCCTCTTCCTCTTTGGGCGACGCGCCTCCTCGTTTGGAATGACGAATGGAATATTGAATGGATGTCGACGCGCTGTGGTCGAAATGGGTGATACAGTGCGCCGGACGAGCGAAGCATCTACGTAGACTCGGAGACGCGCATCCAGATCCTAGAAACGATGTTGATGCTCCCCCAAGCCGACCGCGAACAATGCGCCGCTTTCATCGTACGTCCCCCCTTCCTCCTCACATTCTTATACATTCACGCTCAACGCATACCACATAGCGAGACGAACGCGTCATGGTCATCTGGTCCGAATCCCTCGACACCATCATCCCCCTCTGCCAAGACTTCGAAGAACGCCTCATCAAGCTCCTCTGGCGCTCGCGCCCCCTCGGCCCCTCCTCCTCCTCCTACAACGCCTCCTCCGCCTCCGCCGCCGCCTCCCTCGCGGACCACTCCTCCGCCGAAGGCCTCGGACTCACCGCGGGCATGCGCGGGTCGAGACCGCCGAGTCTCGCGAGAGGTGTGGGTGCGGGTGCGGGCGGGGGCGCGGGTGTGGGGGGCCCGGTGAGGGGGGTGTATGGGGAGCAGGGGAGGGAGTATGATGATATTGAGTTGGATAGCACGCAGGATTCGAAGGAGATGAGGGAGAAGATGGATCTGGCGCTCGCGTCCGAGAAGGGTTATGCGGCGGGTGCGGGTAAGGGTGGGAAGAACGGGGGAAAGGGGTATAGAAGGACGTGGTATGGGAGGAAGGTCGCGTTGCCTCCCACGCCGGTGGGGATGGACGATTTGGAGGGGATGGGAGAGGAGAGGAGGCCTGTGCGGTTGTATGCGCCTGTGTATAATGGGTTGGCTGCTGGGCTCGCTTTGCGTGCGTCTTTTTCTCTTCTCTTCTTTTCTTGTGTTTTTTTTTTGTGGGAGTGGTGCTGATTGGTGAATGGATGTGAATAGTGTTTGTGGGAAATGGGTTGAGGACGATCTTGATGGAGTGGTTCTTAGATGGCGACTTCACGCGATTCGCGTTGATAGCTGTTATTCCCCTGCTTTACTGCGTTTCTCTCGTACGTCCTCTCCCTCTCCCCCCCCCTCCCTTCCCTTCCACCCCACTCTTCCTCTCCGTCCTTGTTCTTACTTCTTACTGACGACAACGGGAATGGACAGTTCTTCGCACTGCAGATCGTCCAAAACGTGAGCATGATGATCGGCCCCATCGCGCACTGGCACGAAAACTCGAAATACTACTCCGCGAACCGGCCTAGGGCAAATAAGGAGGTGGATAATAATTTGCCGCATATCACTATCCAGATGCCTGTGTATAAGGAGAGTCTCGAAACCGTTCTGTACGTTCCCTTCCTCCTCCTCATTCTTTCTTTGTAAAAAGAAAAGAAAGCGCCAGAAACGAAAGCTAACCCCCCCCCCCCTCCCAACGCAGAGCCCCCTCGATCCAGTCCCTGAAAAAGGCAATGCAGACCTACGCCCGCCAAGGCGGCACCTCGACCATCTTCATCAACGACGATGGGCTGCGCCTCCTGCCCGCGCCGGACAGGGACGAGAGGCTCGCGTTCTATGCGAATCATAATATTGGGTGGGTGGCGCGGCCGAGGCATGATGATGCGCCGGGCGGGTATAAGAGGGCGGGGAGGTTTAAGAAGGCGAGTAATATGAATTATGGTGCGTTCTTTTGCTTTTTTGTTGGTTTTTGAGAGAGAGAGGAAAAGAGTGTTGATGTTAATTGGGATGGGTAGGGTTGGCGCTTTCGTTGAAGGCGGAGAAACATCTGGAGATGCTTTTGGCGAATGCGGCGGCTGGGAACGGGAATGGGATCGGGGGCGGGCTCGGTAATGGGAATGGGAATGGAGGGAGTTTGGGCGTTGGGAACCGGATATCGACCTCGACCAACGCGCACGAGGGGTCCCAGCTCTCCCAGACACACGGCACCTCCCTCTCCCACCACCAACACCAACCCGGCAACGCCTCCGGGCCCACCCAATACGGCATCCAATACCAAAACCGCGACGGCGACGAGTCCGTCGTCTGGGGGCACGGCGCCACCTCCTCCTCCTCGCCCCCCTCCGACCCCTCCTTATCCCAATCCCACTCCCCCAACCTCAACCTCAACCTCGCGACGTTGGGCGATTCGGACCTGGAAGAGCGGGCCTTGGGCCTGGCGATCGAGGAGGTGTGGGAGGAGAGCGGGAGAAGGTGGAGGCCGTGGGCGGCGAATGGAAGGGCGACGAGGGTGGGGGAGGTGGTGTTGCTTGTGGATTCGGATACGGTTGTGCCGGAGGATTGTTTGAGGGATGCGGCGAGGGAGATGAGGGAGTGTCCGAATGTGGCTATTATTCAGCATGAGAGCGGTGAGTCTATTCTGTTCTGCCCAATGTTGGGGGTTGAATTGGGGGCTGATGGGAATTTGGGTTGGAGATGTCATGCAGGTTGCGCATCATTATTTCGAGAATGGGATTGCGTATTTCACAAAGCGGATTAATCGGTGCATCTCAATATCATGCGCAAACGGCGAAGTCGCCCCCTTCATGGGCCACAACGCGTACGTCCAACCTTTCAATCAATATCTCTACTCTTTCTACATTTTTACTATCATTACTAACGCCTCCCACTACCAGCTTCCTCCGCTGGAAAGCCATCCAAGACGCCGTATTCACCGACTCGGACGGGCAAGAAAAGATCTGGTCCGAGACCAACGTATCGGAGGACTTTGACATGGCGCTCAGGCTCATATTGAAGGGGTACATCGTGCGGTGGGCGACGTATTCGAAGGGCGGGTTCAAGGAGGGCGTGTCGTTGAGTGTGGATGATGAGTTGAATCGGTGGCAGAAGTATAGTTATGGGTGTAATGAGTGCGTTTGTTCTCTCTGAATGTGGTGCGATTTACTGAGAGTTTGCGTAGATTGCTGTTCAACCCGATTGTGCAGTGGTGGCGCAAGGGACCTATCAATAAGCAGATCCACACGTTCTTATGGTCCAAGGCGCCGTTGCACTACAAGATTTCGATGCTTGCCTGTACGTCTGTTCTCCCTGGAGCTTCAGCCGTCCCATAATACAATATTGACGAACGCTTTTTTCTGAACGTCTAGACATGTTCTCCTATTGTGCGTAGCCGCGCCTCCTACTTTTCCATGCTAATCAATACCAATACTGACGATAATTCTTTCGTTCGTTCGGTAACAGATGGTATTGCGGGCTCGATCACGATATCGCTCATCAATTACGTGCTCCTGGGCTTCCAATTCCCCGTTGATGGGTTCTTCATGCACAGTTTCGAAATCTTCCTCGCGACGACGGTCGTTTTCTGGGGATCTGGAACGGTCGGGTACACCCTGCTGGAGTATCGCCTGGGTCAGAAGAAATTGCTGTTTGCGCTGTTCGAGAATCTGCTGTGGATTCCATTCTTGTGCGTATCCAGGTTCAATTTTACAACCTTTCTTCTCGCACTCCAGCGCCATGTGCTCGCAATGCTGATGTTACCTTGTTGTTTGTTCACAGCTTCTTCTTCTTCGGAGGCCTGTCGATACCGGTCAGTCAAGCGATCTTCGCCCATCTGTTCTCGTACAACATCCAGTGGTCAGCGACGATCAAGGAGGTCCAGCGCTCGAATTTCTTCAAGGAGATCCCGAAAATCGCACGCCGGTTCTGGTTCCCCATGTCGCTGTCCTTCATCATCGCCGCAGGCATGATTGTGTGCTCGACCTCGCTGGTGCCGTTTGGGTGGAGGGTCGATGGGTCGGCGTGGGCGGTGATCTTCCCGTTGTCGTAAGCATCGTTTTTGTTTTTGTTTTTTGATAAGGTTCACATGCTGATTGTGATTGTGCTCTAATTGTGCTGCGAATAGGTTGTCGGTGGCTTGTCATATTTTGTTCCCGGTGAGATTCGGTGGTTTCCCATGTGTCCGTACTGTCCCTCATCATTTTTGTGTTTTTTTTTGCACCCTAGATCGTATTGAACCCGTGGCTCATGGTGTTCTCGTACTAAATCTTTTCTCGCTCGGACTTTGAGAGACGACATGGACTCGTTTCTTACCACACTTATTTAAACGCTATATTGCATCTACATCCATCCATCCCCTTTCCCATCCCCCATTACGTTACGTTCCTTTCATCCCATCATACACATCATTTTTTACCCCCTTTTTTTCTTATCCTTGGTTGACATTTCCCTACGTAGAAGAACGCTCTCTCCCGTCTCGTCTGCTTGTCGTCCTTATCTCGCTCGCGCTTTGTTGGACAGTGGATACCTTGTTCTCTGCTTCCCTTTTTCATTGTGCTAGTTACAGTTGTCTTGTTGGCTCTTGTTCGTAGAGTGTACACTCCTTTGACACCTTATACCAAATACCTACCGTACCTTACATGCCCTCCAGAACGCGTTCAATACCTGTGGGCGATAATGTATACCTAACGCAACGCAATGCTATCCATGACCTTCCATCATTGCGCTGTTGCTATGTAGGCTGATTCAGATTAAAAATTAAGCATCACATCGTGAGAGATGAACAGACTTGCGCATGCGAGCGCGTAGAGATTGCAGATAGCGCAGATTGCATTTATATAGGTGGCAAAGACGCACTCTGATGTTCGCTATACGTACACAAGACGCATGCCTAGAAACAACCTCCGATTCACAATCGCGACTCCTAAGTCAGTCCTGTGGGTACCGGTACATGGTATACCTTAGAGTTACCTCGAGCTCCCATGGCACCAAACTTTTACTTCATAAACTCCCGCGGCGCTGAGTGGCGTTCGTATAATAGGCATCCCTCTCTTCACGCCATCCGTTTAATATATAAACCCGTCAACAGGCGCCGCCAGCGCACTATTGTGTAATTGTGTAATTGTGGAGGTGAGGTCAACAGAGGACAAATATGTAGAAGAAAGTGTATAGCTCCCGGGGTCCCCGGTCGGTTGATTGATGGTGAGATGCGGCGAAAAGGGAAGTTTCCCAGACGCCTCGCTTAGCCTACGACGACGTCATTTGCGACACTACAAACCCCTCCTGCGAAGAAAACAACCGCGCAGAAACAGAAAAGAACATGGGCGATGGGGGAGTGATGTACTGATGAATGAAAATTTTCGTGATTTCAGGGTGCAGTTCGCGAAAACTCGTTTATCCGTGAACGTGTGCGCGCGTTGCGATTCTCGAGTCGCTTGCATTTTGTTTCGCTTGAACGTATATCCAAACCTCCAGATGAGAATTGGGTTTCTATGACGTAGATACAGCATCATGAGGGAAGCGTTGGGGTTGGTTGGGCGCTTTCGCGGATTCCAAACAATGTTGGGGGCCATTATAATTTCTATATGATGTGATGTGATGTGATGTGATATAAACTGTCCAATCCCTGGACATCGTGTCCGAAGAGTATCCCGATAGAGGTAAGTATATACATATAAGTATAAGACACGAGCTCATTCCATGAAAGTCCACGAATGAGGTGCGCTCAACCGGAGAGTCGTGAATAGCTTCCACGTCTTCGGCTACAGCGGCGAACAAATTCAAACGAGCAACAGCACTGCGAGTTGGTAATGAATCAGGAATGGATAACTGAGCCCGTGCATTGCTTGATATGAACCTGGACCTTGAGCTATACCACGCGCAACGAAACCACAACTTTGTCCTGTCACATCGTACCGAACCGTTAGTGAGGCTTGCCCGAAACCGGCAGCCTTACAGATATATATCCAAACCATTGTACAACTATTTGTGTGACTTCATACACGAGGTTCAAATCAGTTGGGAGACGTGTAGGGAGATAGAGGCAGTATTGGATAGCACTTGATGCATCCAATGAAGGTACAGAAATGATGCTGTGCGCTTCTGGCCTGATGTTATCGAGAATGTCTCTTAAGACTATCATGCTGAGAGGAATGCCGGAGGGAGTTGAGAGCAGAAGTGGTCCAGACGTCCCAGATCGAAAAGACTTGTGAAGGTGAAACGCAAAGCCACGGAACGCGAATCGAATCAAGGTTGTTCGATTCTACAAGAAGGATGCAAAGTATTCGAACAACGCGAAACAGCATCTCCGCATTCGCATTCGTCCGGTCTGCCAACGATGATCGAAGTTGGTCATAAGGAAGAACATCTTCAGATGGTCAAGGTACACAAGCCTGCTCCAGAGGGTGAACTATCAGTTTCTGCAATTGAGTTCCGGACGAATTTTCAGAGACAACACGTCATCCTCAATCAAGACTGCCAGATGAGTATGGGCAATGGCTGGCTTTCCCTTGCTGAGAACTCGTCCTGGCTTATGATCCATTGAATAAACACGCATATATCGGGCCTCTCGAGTGTACTGTTCGAAGGACATATCGGGGAGTCAAGGTGGCCAGATGAGTCATTTAAGGCCGGTAGAGATTATCTAAACCCTTGAGCTATTGCGGGCAGATTTCAGATTCTTAAAAGGTCGTAACGCTGTGTATGAATTTGGCGCACCTTTTCGAGCAAACTCATCGGGCAGATTGAAGGAGCCATCATGTATGATCGTGCTTACGAGGTGGAACATATGGTGGGGGAGAATTTGCGGCTCAACGCACAAAAGTTCTGCAGAAAGACTCGGGATATAGGTCTTGGACGGCTAATGTGGGACGACCGTCGGTGTAAGGCGTCGATGACAGCCAGGGTAACAAATAAAGTTATCCGTTCCACCATGATCGCCTTGACAAAACAGCAGATTTTCCGCAACACCAGGAGGACGTTATAAAATAAAAATAAAATCTGTTATGGTAAACGGGGTGAAGAGGTTTGAAGTAAGATGCCCCGAAGCAGTCAAACAAGAGGAATGTTCGGCATTTGCCGCCGAGCTCAAATTTCTTGCTGAACACCGTCACGTCAAGTTTCCTTTAAGTCTCCTCTACAAAATGGCACAACAACGACTGGCTCTTTGGAACGCAGAGGAGGATATGGAGGAAGAAGTAGATCTCCTAGCCATCGGAAACTATGGTCAAAACGTGCAATATGAGGATGGTGAGTGACCTCGTTCGTTCATAATGTTGCTCGTTTGACTGAGAGCAATCTAGCGCACTTGCACCAGCCACAGATCGATGAATCGACCCTCATAGCAATGCAGCAGCACATGGCTCAGCAGGCTGCTTTCTCGCAGATTCCGGATGTCGTCAAAAGTGTAAGTCAATGCTACACTGTATGATCAACACGGAAATCTTATCAAAACCTACCCAGTTCATCGTTCACTTCCATCAAGCCGTTCTTGACAACAACCTGGCAGAGATTACCGTGGCGTACGAGAGCGGATGGAACAAGTACACCGAAAAGTTCTATGCGAGAACAGAATGGCCAGAAGCAGAGTTGATCGCACCTCTGGTCAATGATGGTGCGTCCCTCATTTCAATGACCACGAGCGGAGCTGACTCGCCTTGTTCTATCTAGACCCCATTTTCTTGATCCTCTACCGGGAACTGTACTACCGACATGTGTATTCACGCCTCCAACCCAACATCGATGACCGCTTCCATTCTTATGAAAACAGCTGCGAGCTGTTCAATTACCTCCTCAGTGTGTGAAGTTAACCCTTGGCCTTGTACTTAACGCCAACGATTGTCGTAGACTCCGAGGGACCTGTACAACTTGAACTTCCGGAACAATGGCTTTGGGACATCATCGACGAATTCATCTACCAATACCAAGTTTTCTGCACGTGGCGGTCGAAGGTTTCCTCGAAAACGCAAGATGAACTACTGATGTTGGCTGACGGTGGACCTGTGGGGTCATGTCTCTTTTGCACAACTTACAGCCGCTTATGCACCGAGTTTAGGTCTGGAGTTCATACAGTGTCCTCAACGTGCTCTATTCTTTGATGCAAAAATCCAAAGTTAACGAGTATATTGTTGCACAAAGAGAAGGAAAGACGCCAGACGAGATTGCGTACGTGTCATATTCTTTGATCCATGATAACTTGGCCTTATTTATGTCTGCTGTTAGGGAGATTGTTGGTGAATATGGACAGCGTCCTCTCTACCGCATGCTCGGATACTTCAGCATCATTGGCCTCTTGCGAGTGCACGTCCACCTTGGAGACTTCACCCTTGGACTCAAGATGATGGACAATGTTGAGCTCAACCAAAAGGTAAGCTTGAAGACCTATTGATTCACCTCGCTCACCCAGGTATAGTCACCGTTTACACGAGTAACTGCTTGCCACGTTGCCACCTACTACTACGTCGGATTCTGCTACATCATGTTGAGGCGCTACCCAGACGCCATCCGTACGTTTGTCACGATCCTCAACTTTATCATGAGGATGCGACAATACCACACAAGAAGCTATCAGTATGATCAGATCAGCAAAACGGCAGATAGGATGTATGCTTTGTTTGCCATCTGCCATGCTCTTTCGCCTAGTAGGTTGGACGACAATATCGCCAACATTGCACGCGAACGATATGGAGAGCAGTTCACCAAGATTTCTCGTGGAGGGTAAGAATCCCTTGTCCAGACGAAAACATAATATAGTTGACATCCCCGACAGCGCTGATGCCCTAGCTGCCGCAGAAGAACTTTTCCTGTATGCCTGCCCCAAGTTTATTACCGCCAACCCTCCTCCATACGACGACCCAGCCGCTCTGAACGCGTTGATTTCAGCGAGCGGCGAAGTCGAGTCGCCAACCCAAGCATCTACTCCTCAGACCGACTCCACCCATCGCCATCTTGAACTCTTCCTGGAAGATGTCGCTGCCCAACTCCCTGTGCCTACATTGAGGAGTTTCTTGAAATTGTATACAAGTCTCGGCGCTAAGAAGCTCGCCAACTTTTTGGATGCGGACGAGGAGGAGCTAGTTCAGGAAATGATGGTGTTGAAGCAAGCAAGCCGAAGTATCAGCCGCGTTGCTGGCAGTGATGGATCCAGCCTATTGGACGGCCAGACAATCACCACGAGCGATCTGAACTTTGTAATCGACGAGGTGAGTTCTCTTACGTCATGCTTTTCTGTCGTTGTTGACACGTCTCGTTGCGCAGAACATGGTCCACATTGCCGAGTCAACAGTTGGCAGACGTTACGCTGGCTGGTTCATCAAGAATACCGAGCGTACCCAGAAGATTCTTGACGATCTCAGGAGCATGCCTCTCCCGACCCCTCCTAAATCCACTGGCCAGTCGGCATTCACAACCTCGACACCGGGAACAGGTGGAGATGCACAAAATCAGAGTCGGGGATCAAGAAATACTGGTCACAAAGTTGCTTGGGGAGGTGTAAAAGTAACATGACATATTACCTATGCCGCCAGTATGTAGAACGCATACCAGGTCTCTTGTCCTCAAGTACCATTTTTGTCTATCAGAATCGAAAGAAGACAACACTTTGGGAATTGGATTGGAACTTGACATGCAGCCGCAAAAACAAAACAATGAACTCATCCAACACAAGATGTAATTACCATCAATTTCCATTGTGAAATGAGACAAAATTGCACTGTTATGGAGTCTAATGCATTAAGAGGGAATCGAACCCCGGGCGGGTCGAGTTTCAAACTCGAATGGCAACGACCCAGGTTACCACTACCCCATTAATGCTTACAAACATAGATTGCCGAGGTGCGTCTCCACAAAGCTACAATCTCAGACTAAGGATTCCGGCTCACAAAAAGATGCATTCCCAACCTTTATTTTCAGGCAGTTGTGGGAGGTTGAAGTAACCAGGCTTTGCTTTCTACATACCCATCCGCTACGCCTGCCACACGTCGTCAGATGCTCATGCTTACCAGTGAATGAAACATGTTAAAGAGAGAGATGTTTTGTCCAAAGCTTAGCATATATGCGCGTAAAACATCTTCCCCTGTGTTCGCGAAATTGTGATCATGACCATGAACTGTTGTGTCCCGGGTCAAGCCAGTTTTTCTCCATAAATTTGATGCCACTACCCGTCCCTATCTATTGGAACATTATTGTGAACGCATCAAGCCCTGACGGCTAAATGAGACTTGAGTTTGAGTTCATTTCCTCGTGAATGACAAAGGCAACAAAAAGCCTTAGTTCCACCTTCATGCATTAAGAGGGAATCGAACCCCCGGCGGGTCGAGTTTCAAACTCGAATGGCAACGACCCAGGTTACCACTACCCCATTAATGCTTGAATGGATCTCGCCGCTGTGTCTTCACATCTCCTCTGCAACCTTTGCGTTCAAAAATAGCATCTCAACCACGCCCTTGTGGCCCCGTAGCACGCGAAACGATGCTCATGATGATATATTGGGCTTCCACCGACGATGAGCCGGCTGAGAAGCGGGATTGTTGTGCTTTTGGCGGGTCGAGGGCACTCGAGGCGATCACGCGTGGTATTTTTGGCGGGCCGTTAAATCCGTCAACGCGATCCCCTGGAGTGGCAGATTGGCAGCAGGTTAGCAAGTAACTCTTCTGAGGCGTCTTCTCCTATCATGTGAACTACATCCACGTATTGACTTTACAACTGAGAGTCCCCATAAAATGGACGCTCTAAGAAGCCCTTTGTGGCAACAGCTTTGCTGGCACTTTGCCTCCGTCGCAATGTGGACTTATCGTGCTTTTCTCTCTCTCGCTCAACTGCTTTTTTTACTTCCCCATGTTGCCCTCACTGCCCCGCAAGCTTTCCCAACATCCGGTAATGGCCTGTGGTTCAGCCAGCGTGGATCTGTATGGTCGAAAGATTATCTGCCAATAGGAAACGGTTACCTTGCGGGTACATTTTTTACTGCCTATGCTGTTAAACGGGTGCTCAAATATGTTTTCAAAGCTATGGTACCTGGAGGAACAACTCAGGAAACAACCCAGCTTAACTTAGAGTCTCTTTGGTCGGGAGGACCCTTTGCTGACCCTGTAATTCGATTTTCTCAATTCGTCACCTTGTCTATTGAACGTTTCCCAGTTATACAATGGAGGCAACAAACAACTTTCCGAGCAGACTGTGACCGCACAGGCCATGCAGAGTATTCGTCAAACCATATTCCAAAGTGCAACCGGGGACATTGACAGTAAGTACATGCATTGCAAAGCACTTCCATTTCGCATTTTTGACCGTAGGGCTCTAGATATTGAATCACTCGCGACTGACGCAGGCCAATATGGTCTGTGAAGAGGGAATGACTGATGTGGCATTCTCATTAACTTGCTCTCCTTAGGGTCCTACGCAGGTGCCGGCCATCTGTTGTCTTCCATCAACAGTACTGGCGCAGTGACCAACTACGCGCGTTGGTTGGACATGGACCAGGGCCTCGCTCGGACCTCTTGGACGCAGGGAGGCACCAATCTCCTCCGGTAATATGATTTGGCATTACCAGTTATTATCGACTGACTCAACGCCTGTAGCACGACTTTCTGTTCTCATCCGACGCGTTCATGTGTTGAACACATGGCTGCGAGTTCTGGGAGTCAGCTTCCAGCCCTAACCTACGCCTTTTCCTCGGCCATAGAAGCAGGTCTTCCGGTGGCCAACGTGACGTGTCTCTCATCTAATACTCTGTTGGTCGAAGGGCGCGTCTCAGCTTCCCCTCCATCCATGAAATACGCTTTCGTGTTTCGCGCGTTCTCGTCGTCGTCCAAGAGTCAAATCCAATGTATACAATTCCCGGTTCCATCAGGGACGCCGCCGAATGCTACACTTCACGTTACTCCGACCAAAGATACTGACGTCTGGGTCGCTTGGACAGGTGATACGGAGTACAACATGGACGCTGGAGACGTCGCACATGGGTTTTCTTTCCGCGGCGCCGATCCCGTTACAAAGCTGACCGGTTCAAATACACTTCCTACAAACTTCCAGACCATTCTGAACGACCATACCGCGGACGTCCGCAGCACGCTGTCCACTTCTTTCGCACTTAATATCGGGCAGACGCCGGTTCTGGACGTCCCCACTGACGTACTGAAGACAAGGTATAGTATCGACGGACCAGCCAACAACGCATATTTGGAATGGGTCTTATTCAACTACGGAAGATACCTTCTTGCGAGTAGTGCGCGTGGCGTATTACCCGCCAATTTGCAAGGAAAGTGGGGCGACGGAGTCGGAAACGCCTGGGGAGCTGGTATACTATTCTTTTATTGCTCTTGCTTGATCACGATTTCGCTGACTGTCAAACATCCGGCATTCAGATTACCGTGCGTCTCCGTTAGAATGGATGGAACTGCTTATTGATTCATCATTTCACAGACTCCAACATCAATATCCAGATGAATTACTGGGCCGCAGAAATGACGGGCTTGAGTAGCTTAACTGTTCCATTGTTTGATTACTTTGAGGCCGGTGGAAGCACTACTTATTTGCACACTCATTTCTTAACATGATATTCAACAGAAAACATGGGCCCCTCGTGGTGCAGAAACTGCGCAGGTCTTGTACAATATCTCTCGTGGGTGGGTTACACACAACGAGGTACATTGTATCCTGCTAGATTGTGGAAGCAGCAGCTGACCAGGAATATTTCTAGATGAACGTATGTAACCTTCCTCTGCTCAATAAGAGGGCCACCACCTGAGACGGATCATTTTCTAGATATTCGGACACACTGGAATGAAGGGTGGAGGTAATACTGCTTTATGGGCCAACTATCCTGGTGCGTACTCTGCCCCCCATAATTCATTCTCTGACAAGGTGAAACTAGAATCGGCGGTATGGATGGTGCGCGCTCACAGCTCGCATTTCGAGAAAGTATTGATGGACTGTTTTCACTAGATGTTCCATGTCTGGGACCATTTTGATCATACCAATGATGTAAATTGGTGGAAGTCGCAAGGTTGGCCCCTCGTCAAGGTGCGCGAAATCTTGCCTGTCTGTCTACCATTGTCGACTCCTTTCTAGGGCGTGGCGAGCTTCCATCTCGACAAGCTCATGCCTGACTTGCATTTTGCGGATTCCACTTTGGTTGTGAATCCCTGTAACTCACCGGAGCAGCCGCCCATCACTTTAGGTATGTATCCCTTCACACGTAAAGCGATGGAATTTTTCAACGTAAGTACTTCAAAGGTTGTGCCCATGCTCAGCAGGTCATTTGGCAACTGTTCAATGCCGTTGAGAAAGGATTTGCGGCTTCTGGAGACACAGATACCGCCTTCCTCGCAGGTGATAGCGCATTTTATTATATTTGCCGAGCGCTGGCATTGAACGCATCATCGCAGAGGTACAGGCCAAACGAGCACAGATGGATAAAGGGCTCAAAGTCGGATCATGGGGGCAGCTTCAAGGTTTTTCCATCGTCAATTGATCAATGATTAATCTCAACGGAGGTTTGACCAGAATGGAAGGTAGAGAAGGACTCACCTACAGATACCCACCGTCACCTCTCTCATCTCATCGGTCTCTACCCTGGCTACGCCATCACCTCGTTTGATCCATCTCCCGCTGTTCAAGGCAATGGCCCGGCAAAGGCTTATACCAAAGATCAGATTATGACCGCTGCCAGTATTTCTTTGGATCATCGAGGAGACGGAAACGGCCCAGATGCAGATTCTGGATGGGAAAAGGCATGGCGCGCTGCCGCATGGGCACAACTAGGAAACAGCTCTAGATTCTATCATGAACTTTCGGTGTGTTGTTTAGAGCATACCCTGTCTCTATTCGGCTGATAAACTATCTGACTCAGTTTGCCATCCACGAGAATTTTGGACCTAATTTATTCAGTTTATATAACCCGTTCGACCCGAATCCCATTTTCCAAATTGACGCCAATCTCGCTTACCCAGCGGCCGTTATGGTGCGTCATGTATTTCTAGGAAGCTTCATTGTATCTGATGTTTCCTTCAGAATGCACTTCTCCAAGCACCCGACGTTGCGAGCATCAATACCCCACTCGTCATTACCCTCCTCCCTGCTCTTCCCTCCCAGTGGCCATCTGGCTCAATCCGCGGAGCCCGCGTCCGAGGCGGTATCTCGGTGGACTTACAATGGAGCAAAGGCAAACCGACTACGGCTTCTTTCACTGTGGACTCGGGCGCCAACGTGAGGCAGCGGCCCGTAAAAGTTGTATATGCGGGCCGTGTTCTCAGTTCGTTCAATACCTCGGCTGGATTGAGGAGGAATATCAATAGCTTTTGAGAGGGGTTTTAAGTCTTCCATGTAAACCTTGTATTGTTGTGTTACTATGTACCCTGTTCAGTATTACCAGCTACTTGCAATTTCGGAGTTCGAAGGTTAGTCGATAATCGCGTGAGGTCATTCTGTTCAGGGCTATCTGAATTCAGATATCCAAAGACAAACGCGTACCTTCCTCGAGCCCGCTACATTCACAACCATCCGGCCGATCCCGTTACCACTCACCTTTATCATACAAACCAATATTTTTCCGGCTTCTTCATGTCTTCCTCCACCGACATCGTCTACGATTATGTTCCCCTTGACGATCTAGACAAAGCGATAGAAATCGAACAGCAAGGTGGTCGCCATTTCACGTTATTCCAAAGAAGTGCCTAAATCATTGCTTCAAGGTTACCCCGCAGATGAAGCAGGTTCTGCGGAGAGTTTCAGGTACTGCCCGCGCGGTTTTACATGGGTTGCATATCCCTGACGAAATCTTAGGCTGCGCCAGTCTCAAGCCGGGACCCTCTTTCTGGGCGCCTACCAAGTAGATGGAAGCTCTCGGACCCTCATCGCGTACATTTGCTCCACGTTATCGCCAGCAACATCGCGAACTCATGAATCAATGTCTACTCTGACTACTCACATCCCTGGATCCTCCTCTGTATGCATCCACTCTGTGTGCGTCTCCGGCACTCATCGACATCAAGGGATAGGATTGGCGCTGCTCAAAGAGTATATATCTCGCCTGGAGCAAGCCAATATCGATGGTTCGGCGAAATATGAACGTGTACTTCTCATCACTCACGAAAATTTGAGGGGATTCTATGAGCAAGGCGGATTTGAGTGGGTGGGGCCCAGCCCGATCGTCCATGGGTCGAAACCTTGGTTTGAGATGAGGAGGAATCTAACGCGAGGGGATAGCACGGAGTTGTCAAAACCAGTGCATTCGGAAACACAGCTACCTCCTGGAGTTTGGGAGGCCCTACAACGCCGACCAGATATCATACCCTCATCAAGACAGATATCTGACTTTCCCAATGGTCTGGCAGATGTCCTGACCGCTGATGGCAAGAAACAAGGTGTTTCACACAACAAATTTGATCTCCTGTGTCCGAGAGCCGGTTGTGGGAGTATCATATTGAAAAATGGTGTAGGAGAGTGGGTGGAGCGGTCGAGTGTCCAGGTAGCCCCATCCTTTTTATATGCACATTGGTTACTCAAGAAGGCGTGAATCAAGCTGGAGCCGACCGGCAGCCCGGAAAACCCTCATCTTTCTCCTCTTCCAACACCACCAGAAACCGCACAATGGTGGCTGATTACAGGATCCCCTATGGCATTCGAGAATATTGGTTTTACACGTCCTGTTCAGTCGCTCACAAATTCAGGTATTTTGTTCAGTGCTTGGTGCTAACGATATTCAAACATCCTTGTGACAGGACCGAAATTGAAACTTCTGATCTGTGGTGAATGTGATCTCGGTCCTTTGGGATGGAGTGAGGAAGGTGGATCTGAATTCTGGTTGGCGTGTTCTCGGGTTTGTTATAGGGGATAACCATGTCAGAATAGTCTGGGACAAGAGTTCCTACGATATTCCATTAACGAGACTTAAAGTTATGACATCTCGAAAACGGTACCTAACTAAGAGTTCTCATCTAGGCAGCCCTCTTGAGTTTTGAGCCAGTTCGGAGAAATAGGTATCGAAAGTATATAAATAGTGTTACTATTTCGTGAAGCCTGCCACGAAATACGCGAAGAGCAAAGATGTTTAAGTGATTTTGCTATCGTTCTCCAGAACTGCCTAGGCCTTTCCGATTGTACAGATCTGCGACAATTATATGGAGTTGTGTGATGGAAGCGACTGGCCGAGGAAGTCCCACTGAGATCCTGCGAACGGGTTGATTGCGAGGTTCTGGAACTTCAAAAGTCGAAGGTTGCAAGATATGGCGAGTGAATCGGCTCGCTGTATAAAGTATGGAAGCATGGGCTTAGTAGATGCCGTCCGTGTTGCAATGATACGAAATTTAGCTCAGATATGACATGCCGTACTCGCGCGAGCGTAACGTAGCCACGATAGCGGCCAGATTCCGTTATCAAGAACTTGTTGTCAGAATTTCAGAGCCTGATGCGATGCTGGGGTCCATTGATACTACTTGTTTGAGGTCGATAGTGACCTAATGGACTAGACAAGCAATGGGTGGAAGTAGGCCGGTCATTGGAGACTCGAAATCTTGAAGACGCCTGAAGTAGAACTCTCTTTATCCGCAATTTCTGTGATTGTGGAAGACTCGTTGGGCACAGTTAAACACGAGAACGACAGCAGAGAGCGCTCAATTTCATTCACTAGAGGCAAACGCCTGTTATTCATGGATTCTATGATGTCTACTGCAACCATATAGATTAGCACTGTCAGAGCCTGAAGAGGACAGTTTCATACAACATGATCAGAAGTCGGTCGAGAACGCACGGGAGCTCCAATGCTCCTTAGGGTTCTGTGGCCTTAATAACGATGGAGAAATCTACCGAAGTCTTTCGAAAAGCCACGGAAAGAACGAGTTGTGGATTCCGTCTTGTAATGATAGAAACATACCTGTCATCGAAGGTATCTGGATGTTCATGTGGTTCCATTGATCTTCAAGTTACACTTCACTTCGCGAAGGCATGTGAACCTTGGTATCGGATAAGAAGGAATTGGGTGTACGGTACCACAAGTCTTCGTTGAATGGATAATCCCAGGCGAGCCAGAGTTGGTGGGTGATGTATGATTGAGTTTACAGAATGTCAAGTGTGCTCGCAGCTTTTGAGAGTTCCAGAAAGCAGGCAATGTCGAGCGGGTAGCACGTAGCAAAGACCATGGGGAAAACATTGTGCGTAAATCTGTGCATACTGAGTCCGATAAAGGTAAAGAGTGCGACCCAGCCATGAGATACCGCGTTCTCCTTGAACAACGAATAGTCTAGAGTAAGAGTTCATTGAGGGAGAGGGCAAATTTGAACGCAGCTCGAACCAAGCTCGAACGGAGAGCGTGAATCACGTGATAGACGTTCTTGGCAGCACTTCATTCAGGCTGGGACTGCGACCCCTCTTGCACTTTCCATCAGGCTTCAGCCAAGCTTAGGCTGCGGCTCCCAAACGCACGCAGTACTGCGCCTCCATACCCGTATCTGAGCTCGCATCCTCCAGCTCAAACCTGCTAGTCAATTACGATGTCTTTAGCAAAACTCACCGCAATATCAACGAAAACACTGTCGCTCCTGCTCGAACGACAACGACTTCAAAGCTTGCCGTCTTTCACATCTAGTGGTCCCACCTCAACAGACTCGAGGACAAATGGAAACTCTTTGCACTTTCCACAGATAAAGCGAAACCTGAACCAACTACGAGTGGGAATTCTGGCGCTGGAGGCAAAGGACGGGAGCTCAATAGAAACCGCTAGGTTACTTCGTAATCAGTATGATCGAATGCGGGGGATGCTTGCGGAAGGGGAACAAGCAGAAATACCAAGGTGCGTTGGCGTAACGATTTGACGTTTGCCTTCCAACGTGCCGTTGAGTCCTTATACTCGTCGAATACGCTGTCCTTTTCCGACTTCAAATGCTAAGCAAACACCACCAACTAATTCTACGTCTAGCCTAGAACCAGAAGACACATTACCGCCACCAAAAGGAGATACTTCCAGACCATCTGGCCCAACCCATACAACAAGTGGAAGAGATTCATTGCTTTCTCAACCTACATTTGCGCCATACACAGATGACCCAGAACAAGGTTTCGGTGTTGAGCCTCCAGAGCCAGCCACAATGCTGCAAACCCAACGTTATATCATGGAGGGTCCGTCTTCTCACCCTGTCTACGCCTGCGAGTGGTTGTCTAACGTGACTCTTCGCATTACATAGAACAAGATGCTCAGCTTGACCAACTCTCACATTCAATCAACCGACAACATCACATCTCACTACAAATCAACGAGGAACTGGATGTTCACTCTGGACTACTACAGGAACTGGACACGGATATTGACAGAACGCAAGGAAGGCTGAGTAGGGCACAGAGAGGCCTCGATCAGGTAGCGCGAGGAGTCAAGAACAACAGTGAGTTTCTTCGTACGAGGAGGAATATCAATCCTTCGCCGTAATTTGTTCTGACATGTCCCTTTCTCAGGCTCGGTTGTCGCGATTGGCTTGCTCATCTTTGTCCTGCTGATTCTCATCATACGGTACAAAACATGATTTGGCTCCGCTGCCATATTACCAGCTATGATACGCGAAACATCATATGAAAACACCGCGCCATGCTCTTCACTTACGTATACTCATTCACGACTACGCCCATCAGGATCTCCTCATCTACCTCACCCGTTACACGGCTGCATCCATTTCGACCTGTTTTGCATAGGACTCGTGCAGCTACCGCCTTCTCCTCTTTTTTTCTTACATATTCCTTGGTATCGTCCTTGTTTTATTATAATTTAGGTTGTTTTCGCACTCTTCACTTCAATTTGGGGACTAAGCTTCGGAAAGCCAAACGTCTGGTTCTAGCAATTCGGGACAAAAATTCCCACCTGTACCCACCTTGTCTCTATATATATGAAGACATGACCGTGCACCACGATACTTTACGTCTATCCTCCATTTCAACTGATGTCGCCGCAAGAGTCTCCTTGATGGTTAGGAATGGAAAAACGTCGCATGTATTTCAACATCTTCTCATGTCAGTGTCCAATTATTCAATCTTGTGGTCTGCAGGGGCACCGGCGTTATACATTGCCTGACAGCAAGTGCTGGATGCATCGCGGTGCTCCTGGACTTTTCTGTATCTGGCATGGCGCTGACGGAACGATATTTCTCCACCCGAGATAATCAAGCAGTTTCACCAATCGTGTACGTATATGGCTTAGAGTAGTGCTTCCAGTGATAATCAGCCTTCACAAAGTCCCCCCCCACTGAAGGGAATGAGTTATTCCCAATCCGAGCGTTGACCTGCGTTGACATAACGATGATCTGGATACAGAAGTGACTACAGTTCCTTGCAGTCTGGCCTGCATATTTCATGAGAGACATCATCGAATACATCATGCCTGATGCCTTTCCGGGCCATAAGCATATTATCCTTGTATTATTTGTATTATCCTATTCTCGGCCTCTCTCTATTCCAACTGCCTCAACACCCATATTTACAGAACCCCCCTGTCTTGTCCGAAGATTGTTGTGATCTCTTGTGGATGCCAAATATCGCGCTTCGGCCCGTGGGCGTCCACCATTCGAATTTCCTCTAACCAAGTCTGGGTGACTACAAACCGACACTGCGACTCTCCTACCAATGCTGGGACACTTCTATTAATCGAATTTATGCCTGCCCACGCCTGTAACTTGAAGGGATCAAGATTCGTCTCTTCCCACTTCATAATTCAAATATCCACCATGCAATGCCTTGATGAATCATTGCGACAAGTGGTAGCAGGACCTTTGAGCCTGAGGCGATGCTTGTCAATATGATCATGCACGTCTGATATCCTTGTCTACGTTTGTATCACGAGGTTTTGCGGCAGTCGCTGAGGGATTTTTGCTTTAGTTTTCTCAGCCTTGCGCCATCGACATATCACGGAACACCCCACAACATTCCACTGCCTGGCGAATATCGCTCACTGATATGCTCCAACCAATGGCCAAATTCCGGTGGTCACTTGTTTTACCATAAAATGATGGAATACGGGCGAAGTTTTGCTTTCTTCGTCTGATCTGCTTCCAACGATGGAGTCTCCGTCTGTCGAATCCTTCGACCCCGAGCTTCAGAAACACAAACCATTGGAGGCGGGTCCGCGCGGTCCTGGTGCCATCACATACGCGACAACCAGCAGAAATGACAATGTTCCTTCCCGACATGCAGAGCCTGGAACCCGTCTGCCTATCGAGTTCAGGACCTTAAGTATTCATGTTGATACTAGAGCAAGCGGAGATGCAGGAAAAGACGGAGAGAAGCGTAAACTTGCCGTGAAAGGTTCGAGTTCATGGCTTTTTTTTTGCGAGCTACGAAAACCTTATCTTGAAATTGCATCCAGAGCTCGTGGGTTTGGACTGGCACAAGATCTCCACAGAGGAAGCTCTTACCCGTCTCGCTGTCTCTCCTAAGACAGGCCTGGACAAAGCTCAGGCTCAACGTCGTCTGCAGCAGAATGGGAAGAATGTCATTTCACCGCCAAAGAGCAACATATTACGAAAACTGCTTGAGTGGGTCCTAGGTGGTTTTGGAAGCCTTTTGTTTGCTGCCGCTATTGTTTGCTTCATTGCATGGTAGGTTGGTATTTTCTGAGTAATTGCTGTTGTTCATACCCACTATAGGAAACCACTTGGTGAACCGAATCCCGCACCGGCCAATCTAGCACTCGCCGTTGTCCTCCTCCTGGTCCTCATGATTCAAGCCGTGTTTAACGCATGGCAAGACTTTTCTACGTCCCGCGTCATGGCTTCCATCAAGGGCATGCTTCCTTCCGACGTTTTGGTACTTCGTGACTGTGGTCAAACCAATGTAGCCGCCAAGGACCTCGTACCAGGAGACCTCGTCACCATCAGTATGGGGGAAAAGGTACCTGCCGATCTCAGGCTCATTGAGGTTAGCGCGGACCTCCAATTTGATCGTAGCATCTTGACTGGAGAGGTGAGTGTTAGATACTTGTACAATGTACCAGAAGTGGGACTTACTTTTCAGTAGAGCGAACCTGTCTCTGGACGAGTGGCTATGACAGAGGACAACTTCCTGGAGGTATATGTCACAGTGGACTGATATACGGAAGACTTACATCAGTTTTCATAGACCAAGAATATTGCACTTCAAGGTACTCATTGCGTCAGCGGCTCCGGGCTCGGCCTTGTCATTCAAACTGGAGATAAAACCGTATTGTGAGCGTTTCCAAAGGCCTGATTGTTTTGGAAGCTGAGGACGACCCTCAGCGGTGTCATTGCGAAACTGTCGGCAATGGAGCAGACTAGGCTGACTACTCTTCAACGGGAACTGCTGCGCTTCGTTGCGATTATTGCTGGTCTCGCTACTGCTGTAGCCATCATCATTGTTATTCTGTGGGCTGCATGGTGCGTGAAACCTGCTAAATTACCTTCTCAAGTCCTCAACTTCGATATAATGGCAGGCTTCGTCGTTCGTTCCCAAACTACATCAATGTACCTACGCTGTTGATTGACGTAGTTTCCGTCATGGGTTGGTCTTCCCTCCCCACAATCATCATCCCAACGACTGAACCTTTGACAGTGGCATTCATTCCTGAGGGGCTCCCAGTGGCGGTAACACTTTCGCTTGCGAAGGTCGCCAATAAGCTCAGCAATAAATTGATTTTGTGCAAGTACGTTGGATTTGGCTCAAATCACATCACTTCTCTGATAGATTCTAGGTCCCTGTCTATCGTTGAGACGCTCGGATCCGTGAATGTTCTATGCTCTGTATGTTTGAACTTTATTCCCGCCCATCTATGACTCAAAGGATGAAAAAACAGGACAAGACAGGGACTCTGACTCAAAACATCATGCACGTTGAGAACCTGGCCGTTTTCGACACAGTCTATGAATCAAAATCCTTCCACACAGCGCTCTCAGGAGCAGCGCCAGACGCCGAGAGCAGTTTGCGTCAGATTGCAGCCATTGGAGCCATATGTAACGCCGCGACTTTTGATACTGGACATCCGTCATCGGACTCGATAGATAACAACGGCAAGACTATTGTTGGTAACGCAACAGGTAAATTTCAATGATTTTGTTAGTGCTAATCCCTGTCTGACATCATATGCAGATGTGGCCATCCTCCGCTTCGCGGACTCCATTGCGTCGGCAGAAATTACTCGCAACAGATGGGTGAACGTGTTTCGGAGCAATTTCAACTCGAAGGTTCGGGTTGCCAATTCGATCATACACTGCAAGATTGACTAATCTCCAGTTCACAGACGAAAATCATGTTACAACTATCTGAATTGTCATCCGCAACCTCTCTCGATGGACCTCCTGTCGCACCCCTAGCACGATGGGATGACTACACTCGTGGTTGTTTCCTGCTTAGCGTCAAAGGGGCGCCAGAGGTTATCCTGCCTCGCTGCTCCCATGTCTTGGACCCGTCTGGTGGGGCCCCGATTGCTCTTTCCCCAGCTGTTCGCAATCGAATCTGTGATGTGCAAGAGAGATGGTCACGTCGCGGCCAACGTGTTCTACTTCTTGCTCGTAGGGTTGTCCGAGACAACTGGATGGAGAAATCGACCGATCGTCAGTCTGAAGAGTTTGCAGAAGTTGTCGAGGAATACAATAGAGATCTCATCGTCGTCGGCCTTGTGGGGTTGATGGATCCACTCAAACCAGACATTGCGCATACCGTCAGGTGGGGTTAACCGTGATTCATGGCCCTTTAGAATCTAACCGTTTATTTTCCAGTGTGTGCCGCAGCGCAGGAATCCGCTTCTTTATCATCACCGGTAGGTATCATCCTGACATTGCGGCTATTGATTGGCTATTGATGCTAATTTTTTGACTTAGGTGACCACCCTACAACTGCTCTCTCGATTGCTGGACAAGCCGGAATCATCACTAACATCAACCATGTACATCGCATCTCGGACCTCGATCCTTCGGACGAGAAAACTGTGAAAGCTTATGATTCTGACAGCGAGGTCCACGAACTAAAAAGCATCATCATCACGGGTCCAGAACTTATGACCTTGAACGGACGGCAAGTCGAACAACTTTGCCAGTACGAAGAGATCGTCTTTGCACGAACAACACCAGAACAAAAACTCCGGATTGTCCATGATTTCAAGAATCGTGGCAACGTAGTTGCTGTGACTGGCGATGGAGTCAACGACGCCCCGTCACTCAAGGCTGCAGATTGCGGGATTGCAATGGGACAGGGCTCGGATGTTGCTAAAGAAGCTGCCGACCTTGTTTTGCTAGGCGAATTTTCCTCGATCATCGTCGCTATCGAATATGGTGAGCTTCCCATCATCAAGTCCCAGAGTAAATTCTTACGGTTATTCCACCCACACAGGACGCCTCGTTTTCGACAATCTCAAGAAGACTGTCCTGTATTTGCTACCTGCTGGAAGGTCGGTACTCGTTTAAATTTACCAGCAGACGCTGTTTTAACATGACTGTAGCTTCTCGGAGCTTATACCCATTGTGCTAAACATCCTCATTGGGGTTCCTCAAATTCTCAGCAGTATCCAGTGAGCAATCAAAATCTCCAGGGTAATAGGAGTCATCACTAAACATGTGTGCCAGGATGATCATCATTTGTGTCGCCGTAAGTTAAAGGTTTTAGCCATCGTCGTTTCCAATGTATATTGATGTCCGATTCAGACGGATGTACTTCCAGCGCTCAGTTTGTGTCTGGAGGAACCTGAAGAGGGGCTCTTGTTGAGAAAACCCAGGAACGTCAAGACCGACCGACTCGCCGACTGGAGGCTACTTTTACAAGCCTACGGCTTCCTAGGAATTCTTGAGTCGCTGTGCGCTTCGGCCATGTATGTTACCCGTTTCCGTTCTTTGGTTTCTCTTGCTTATCCCGAAACAAGGGCGTTCTGGTATCTTCAACGCAACGGAGTTCCATTTTCAGAGATATTCCTTGGCTTTGGAACGTATCCTGAAGAGTTAACGAATGATCTGCTGTACAGAGCCCAGAGCGTGTATTTCTTCACACTGGTTCTCATGCAATGGGGGTATGTGTTACCCTCCGTCATATAGCCTCCTGACCTAATCCTGGTTTACAGAAATCTCCTAGCTACAAGAGGACGTAGGCTCAGCATCCTGAAACACACTCCTGGGAAAAATTGGTACATTTTCCCTTCAGCCATACTCGCCCTCGTCATTGGTATCTTCTTTTGCTATGTTCCGTGGTTGTGAGTTGATATCCATTTTGACCTCTGATGGTCGATTCAAACTACTTTTCCGTAGCCAAAAGATTTTCCAAACACGTCCAGTTCCTGTTGAACATTTCTTCATCCCGATGACTTTTGGTTTGAGCTTGTTAATGTCAGTCATTCATCTTCTCTATCCGGGCTTGCTTTGATGACATTTTGTCTGCGCAGCTTGGACGAGTTGAGGAAGCTCATTGTTAGGAAGTTCCCTAAAGGAATTCTGGCCAGGCTTGCATGGTAGAACAAGGAATTGTTCGAACCAGATTTATGACTTAGATCTGTTCCTCTTCTTGTAGTATATCTGCTTGAGTAATGTAATGATATTTAGCAACGGCAATCGTTCAACCAATCAAGACGCGATATCATTTCAGTATAAATCCATTGGCCTCATACTGGCTCGTGCTGACTTGTAAGTACGTGTGGAAGAGAGTGTCATTGTGTAACTTGACAAGAATCCACATACGAATGAGAAACGGAGAACCCCAAACATCAAGGTTTCGGAGGTGTCGTAGACTGAACCGGGAGCAACAGTCAGAAATTAAGGATTGCGGGGGGTGCGGTTGGGGTAATTGGTAATTGGACTGTTTAGAGTCAGGTGCTTTAAGTATAAAAATACGGATATGGAGACTACTCTTCAAAACAAGGGAAGGAAAGAACGACAGAAATGAAGATAAAGAGGACTATTGTCCCGAAGGCATACCATTTGCCGCATCCTCTACGACAGCGGTTGAATTAAATGATGATTCTGTAACAGTTGTTTCCGATTCTTCTTTTCGAGGTGTCGTTTCCAGATCTGGCGAGCTGGAGACGACTGAGGCAAGCTTTGTATCGCCGTCGAGCTCCAGATCGTTCTGAGGGATATTCTCATCCACGGAGAGAACGTCCACACGTGCTTCCACATCTTCCGATTCCAGCCCAACTACGCCGTTGGCCACAGCGACGACTGCCGGCGAAGGCAGGGATGACGATGAGGTCACACTATGATCACTGTTGACCATTCTGCCACGATGATGGTGCACATTGCCCAGATCAGATAATGATGGGAAGGTGAACTCTGTCAGTTGCTCGACCTCTGCTACCTGTGCGTCTTTTTCCCTCTCCTGGTCGGTAGCCTCCTCCGAATCTGTTCCTCTTTCCTTCTCTGAGTCCAACCTCGCTTTCTTCGAGGACGACCGAGTACGGATACTGCTAGGCCGTTTCAGGATGGCGTCCGCCAGAATCTCATTGAAACCACCCTCATCGTCCTCCTCGTGATCGTTTTCGGCTTCGTCACCCTCCCCCGCTCCTTCATCTCCTTCACCAATACCCACACCAACCCACCCATCACCACTGTCTTCCCATGCTGATCGCCCGCCCATCCGTCCATTCGCCGTCTGCGTCCTTGTTCTCGCCCTCCTCTTTCCACCAGCACTTCCGGCCGTAGGAGAACCATTTAATTCAGGTGACACAGATCCCGCCGATTCAGTGCCTACTGCACTGGGAGGCCGACTCAAACTCCCCGTCGAGGATGACGAGGACACACGAGGGTGCGGCTGATGAGATGAGATAATTGAAGAGGGTGGGAAGAGCATCGAGAACAAGTTCGCTTGATGGGGCGATGGTTGCGCCTGCGTGGGGCTTTGGCCTTGTTGATGCTGTTGCAGATGTTGTTGGTGGTGCTGGAACTGCTGCTGCATCTGATGCAACAACATTGGGTGTGGGTGCGGTACGTGAGCGTGTGCCAAAGGAGAAGCCAGAGGATGAGGAAAGAAGGGCGACGAAGGTGTCTGCAAACTTGGAAATGGGGCAAAAGGGCCCGCCGACAAGGGAGAAAGCATCCCACCAGGCGAAGGCATGCCATTCATGTGCGACGAGAGCATATGTAATTGAAGAGGAGGCAAAGACGGCATTTGGAGATGTTGTGGTTGCTGCGGTGGCGGTTGTTGTTGGCCAGTAACGGGCCCAGAAGCCAACACTGTTGGGGCCCCAATCGGAGAACCGGTATAACCATTCGTTGTACTTGCAACATGGGCAGAAGCAGTCGACCCTGTACTTGCACCACCAGGGGTCAATGGCGCATTACCGACACCGTTGACTTGTGCCTGTTGCAGTGGTTGCTGACGTAGCTGGGAGTTTAATTGCGGAGCCACGCTCGTGAACAGTGCGGCGTACATCTGCACCTGATGCATCAAATGCCGTAGATGGGCCTGGAGCTAGAAAGGCAAAAATCCAATCAAAAGAGAAAAAAGATGACGTTGAATCAGTAAACATGTCACAGCCGACCCCATAACCATAATGAAAATATTGTGCAGTGAAATCTGAGGCAAAAAATGAAACCATTGTGGCAGGGCTTCATTCCATAACGCGTCAAAGAAGCTCATAGAGCGGCGCCAGATCCAAGAGCAAAGAATCAAAAGCAAGAAGCAACCGCGTAACAACGATATGAAGTCTAAGCGTATCGCGCTTACTTTCCCAAAGAAGAAGTGAAAAGTAAAAAAACGAAGATACCCACCTCCACTTCACCCCTCCTCGAATTTGCAGTTTCCCACCTCAGCACCTCCATCTCCTTCGCATACCTTTCTAAATCGGCCTTATTTTTCTCCTCCCTCAATCTCGCAGCTTCTAAAGCTCCCCTCAGCGAGGCTATCTGGGTCTGCATAGAAAGTGCCGGCATTTGCTGGCCGGAGCTAGGATTTGCACTTGAAGTATTGGCACCCGAGGGGGGATGCAGGTTGGAGTTGGAATTAGAGCCAGATGTCGAGGAAGCAGACGAGTGAGGTAATGGCGGGGTACTGCAGGAAGGTGTTGGCGGTCTACGAGGTGTGGGCACACGTCGGGGATGGTTGTTGCTGTTGCTTGCGCCACTGCTTTCGGTAAAGGAAGATCGTATTCGACTCGGACCTACGAACGCGGGCAAAGAGGGAACAGTCAATCAAGGCAAGCAAAGCAGAATACTTTGATGAGAATATCATACCTGCACCTGAAGAACTCGGCCCATTCACCATCGTCATCACAGTCGGGTTCAAGGTAGGGAACGTCAGCTCGTCTTCCTCTTCTTCTTCCCTAAATTCTTTCTCCCCTCGTTGACTATCCTCGTCTGCGTGCTCCTCAACAGCTGTATCCGTAGCCCCACCTGTCTTTCCTTTCTTCTTCGTCCTAGACAAATTCGACGCTGATACTGACCCTGACGATAAAGCTCCAAATTTACCCGAAGTAGGTGAGACAATCAATTCGGGATGGCTAACCGAGCCCGTCATGATTGATTTTGGTTGTAGACGCGGTGGTTTCCGGTAAGCATTGACGGTTTCGGGTGGGAATGCGGGTGCAGTAACCAACGACGACGACGGCAGTGATAATGATGTGGATGAAGACGAAGGCAACGAAGACATGTTGCTATTAATGGCATCCGCAGAAGCGGAGGAAGATACAGCGACGTCGCCTGCCCCATCCCAATCCCACGGACTGGGTGATTTCGCTTTCAATTTCTGTTGCTTTTTAGTCTTGGCCGTCTTCTCAGAAATAATGTTAACATTGGAGGATGACGAGGAAGCTGCCTCGTTAGCGTTTGAGGTTTCAGTTACTTTTTCCGTTGCAGTGTCAACAGTGGCAGACGCCGTCGCAGCAGTGGAGGGTGGCGCAAGCGTAGGTGTCGATTTCGACGAGGTATGCGACAAAGTAGGAGACGTAGCCGGTGTAATCGCCGAGCTACTGGCGGTGGTGGTTGTTGTCCTCGTACTCGAGGTGCTAGACGTGTGTGACGCTGGGGGAGACGGCACCAAGCGCACAGGAGCAGCAGCGGTGGACGATGATGCCACTTCCAGAGGGTGGGTAGCTAAGCCCGAACGTGACGGTGATGATGATGGTATTTTTTGTCCATCCATAGTCGCAGAAAAGATGGCGGCAGGAGCCAAGACCCCTGGTGCCTGGCTTATCCGTGTTGACGGGAAATCCAAATTCCGCTCTTCCAATGCAGTCCCGGTCTGCGACGAAGCGGAGGGTGAATACGACCTTGCGGAGGCGTCGTCAGCTGCTGCAAGGGAAGAAAATGTGTGTTGATGGAATTCGTCTTGGATGTGGAAAAACCCCTGAGTGCTCTGTGAAACCTCGGATGTTGCACGAGAATGGCCAACCGAAGTGGTGCCTGCCGAACTGCTGGCAATGGTATCCCTCTGGAAGCGCTTACCAGAGCTGCGAGAGAATGAGGACGACGCGGAAGAGGAAGGAGGTAGCGCAGAAGAGGAGGAAGGAGTACTATTATTCTGACTGTCGGTGGCGTCGTTTTTGCCGGATGAAGAGGTTTGAGAGGTTGCGCCTTTGAGTTTCTTCCCGCCTTTGAAGATCTCCTTGAGGGGGTCTTTGCCTCTCCTCCTACGATCCTTCTTCCTCGAGCTTCGTGACTCTTTGGATTCTGCATCGTTAGGCATGGAAGAACCGGACGCTCCAAGTTCATGCTCAGTGTCAATCTCGTGCCCCTCCCTCGCGTCGGCTTCATCGTCCAAGTCGTGATGTAGAACAGATGCGGTGTTCTCAAGCATTCCAATACTGCGCTGCTCCCTCCCCGAACGGCCAATGTGGGGAAACCGTGCACGGTAAACGAACGCAGAGCCAGCTAATACAAGGGCTGCAAGGGTTGCAACGACGAGTACTCGGTTGTCGCCATTTGAGTCTGCCCCGACAGGCAGCGCGTCGTGCTCGCCGTCGTGCATGACTACGGGATAGTGGGCGTCGGAGGGAAAGAAATGAGAAATATAAAAGAGAGAAGTTGATATGGATGAATGGACTGATTTGCACTTGTCTGTCAACTTTTGGTTTTGTGAGAACCAGTTCGGACTCCGCTAGTCCATTTCAGGAGATGTCTATTCTCGCGTGTGCCTGGTGGACCGTGAGCGCGTTACCGTTCCTTCGCTCTTCATCCATCTCTCCCATGAGTACAACCAGGATAGCGCTCCTCGTTTGCGGCGGTCTCACAGGCAAACCTTTGGCTCTGAACGGGAACTACTACGACATATTCCTTCGTTATCTCCAAGCCAGCAAACCAAACCCACAGACCTCGTTCACTCTCGACCCCTACGATGTTGTCCACGAGATGACCTACCCCAACGAGGATGATTACGACAGTATCATGCTTACCGGCTCCGGTACCGTTCCGTTTCGCACATCCGCCTCCGCGGCCCTCTTAAGATGAAGCGCCTAACGTTACACATGCACATGCACAGCGGCTTCTGCATACGAAAACATCGAGTGGACAAACAAACTGGTGGGGTACATATCCCGCGTCGCTGACACGAAACCGCATGTCAAGCTCATCGGTGCGTACTTGTCCGGGAAATGGAAGTCAAACTGACAACCATGCACATGCAGGTATTTGCTTCGGCCACCAAATTGTCGCACGCGCACTTGGGGGTGAATGCGTCCCCAATGGCGGTAGATGGGAAGTCGGTCCAACACCCATAGAGCTAACCGATATTGGGAAGCAGCTCTTCGGAAACCATGATACCCTTGTAATTATAAATGTTATCCTATTAATAACCAACACTTACCAAACAACCGCCCCATCTTTAAATAGAACATCCAACAAATGCACAGGGATCACGTTCCCTCCGTACCACTCAACTTCCATCTCCTCGCATCTTCGCCGGTATCACTCAATCAAGGAATGGTGCGGTTCGCATCCCTCTCAAACCCGATGCCCGGGAAGCCATTGCCTCCCATACAAATCCTTACAGTACAAGGTCACCCGGAATTCACGGAATCCGTCGTGAGTGCGATCGTCGAGCAGCGCTTCTCCTCCGGAGTTATAGATGCGGAGGTAGCTGCTGATGCTGAGAGGAGAAAACTGTGGAAGAATGACGGTGTAGATGCTATTGGAAAGGTGGTTTGGAAGGTTATAATGCAAACTTTGATGTAGATTCTTGTAAGTATGTCGGATATGTTTGCGTCCGATTTGTACCTTTCTTGGGTCTATAGACACTAGAACCACATATTGCATAGTATTGCATACTAACCTCATGGATCTGAGAAGGCGGACTCGGACAGGGTTGCAAATCAGGGACCGATTGCGGTGGGGTAGATAAGATAAGCGGTCACAGGATTAGATCAGGACGCCACTCGCATAAATTATGCCATCAACGGCACAATTTCAAGCATCGTTCTTATACATATCAAACGCGGTTTACTAATCCTTGGGTGGGACAACAAGGCATCCAGGGAGACAATTGCTTATGTCACGCGCCGCGAGACCTGAGCAGCTTCAGGAGGAGACTAGACGTAAACCGTAACGACTGAAATACACAAGCTAGACATGGTAATGGTTACACTACCATATGGCGTAGCTACAGAGGGGTATTTGGGGAATATGAAGAAGAAATGTATCGGTGTTCCATAGCCCCGGCAATTGTATTAAGTCAGGAATACCTTAGGTGCTGAGGAAGAGCAAACTCTAGAAGTGATCGTAAAAGTCTTGAGCTATCAGGGGATGTCATGATTGGCTGCAGGTCGAAAAGATTCATGGGAGTCGACCGACAACGCTAGACACATGCCTTCAATTTGCATTATACTACGATATGATACTTGTAAGACTCACCCGGACATACTCCTTGAACTCGTTACGATATTCGCCGACCCCAAATGCCCGGTGGAGCTCAATATCATTGGTGGTATCTAAGACGTCAAGGAGTACTTTCACTTTGGGTTCTTTCATAACATCTAGCAGCGCTTGTAGAGGCGATGCTTCCTTCATCAAGGGCATTACTGTAAAACGAAGAAATATTTCAGTAATTTCATCCAAAGTTGAATCCTCCGGCGGAATGTTCATGGTGGGTAATGCCTGATTTTTGTTGGGTTCATAGTCAAGCAGTCCCAGGTGATAATCACGGTCATCCAAATACTGATTGAGGCTGATGACAACCGAGTGAGTGGATATGACGGGGGATCAATGGGATTAGCCGCACAACAAAAAATGTTCTTTCACTGATTTCAAGCAGCGCAACGCCATATGAGCAAACATATCCCTTGTGATGTAATATTCTTTGGACCGTCGGCGGTCACGAAGATAGTCACGCAGACCTTCTACGGCATCTGTTGTTCTTTGATTCATGTTGTAGGTGTAGAATAAACCACTTGGAGGTAAGTTGAGGATGAGGCCTTTCCAGAATGGGTGATCATAAGCATCAGGTACTAAATTTAGAAGTGATGATAATGGGAAATGGCCAGCAGCAAGGAGGATTAGCGAATCAAGGGGGCTTGAGGCGGAGGCTGTGGGTTGGATGAGGTATTTGGAAATTTGAGCCTCGAAGTACCGGTCAACTTTTTGCTGTACATGAATGTGTAAAAACTGTCGGTCAGGAAATTTCTGGAGCAACAGGTTGTTAATTATAAGATTAACCGCCGAGTACAAACGACGAACTGATGAAAGAATAGGTGATAACAACTGAGCTCCGACTGGGAATATATTCCCGGATAGTAGTTCCTTCCTGAGCTTGTTAGTAGGAGATGCTTCCTTGATATGGTACGCTAGATTGATCCCGAGGAAGTGTTGTTGGGCTCTGTCATCATATTCTGCAATAGCACGATAACAGTTGCAGTCAATATTCAACTGATCTCTTGGAACAGCTTACCGATACCATATTTGCGTTGGATGCAGCAAACTGCAGCATCTGCATGTGCAATCTCCAGATCGATAAAAAAGCGGCCAGAACGATCACGATCGAGAAAGAAGTCTGATAAAGATGCATGTAAAAAGCGGATGTGGTCCTCGTCGTAAATTTCCACCAGCACTGAGTCAAGGCTAGCCAGACAGTATTGCAGTTCGCCTTTCTTGAGCTGCAGAAAGCTTTCGACAGTGCAACCAAAGTGTGGCCAATATTGACCTTTAGGGGTCCTCAAATGAGATTCGTGGCACTTAAGAGGGGTCCCCCCCCAGTCTGAATGATTTTGTGCTTCGATTATGTGGAATCCCAGGATGCGTAGAGCTGTACTGACGTCCTTGGAAGACCCAAGAATATGGTGATATAGTTTGTCAAGCTCAAAATAGGGGGACTCGTGCTCGTTTCGCGGAGAAGAAAGACCAGAAACGACTTTCAAAAGCTCGACTGGGTCATCGTGAAGGGAAGCCACATATCTGGCCACAGTGGAGGCGAAGATAAATTGACCGGACGACTTTCTGACAAGAAATTCGACTTCGTCATCGCGAGGCCATGATTTGGGAATGGAGTGTTTGAAGCGATGAGTTTGTTTGATGTGAGTGAATTTGTCTCGAAGGAACAGTCGAATATCATCATCAGGCCGGAATGAACGGTCAAGGGCAAGACGCGAAGAGAAGTGGTTGAGGTTTCCTGTATCGAAGGAGTTGCGTAAGTGGTGTTCAGGACGAGATGCAATGAGAATCCGAAGCGGGGGTAGGTTGTGTGTCCTTACGAGACAGTCGGATAGGACCCGGAGAATGCAGACTTGTATATTTTCATCGTTGCATTCGTCAAGCCCGTCGATGATGATTAATTTGGGCCACCGCGGACGATCTTGAGCTGGTAACAACGCACCAGCCTGGAAAGCAAGTTGGAGAGGCTGGATCACCAGGCTTTCGACTTGTGTTTCGAGTGATCTTTCAAATACAGAAGGATCGTTTTCGATTACATTCTCAATATGCTCTCGTGCATTTGGTATGGCCAACGCAAGTTGGTATGCAATAGTTGTTATGAGTCGCTTCTCGTTATTGCGGGTATCCACATTTCTTGAGAAGAAGAAGCTTGCTAGGAGGAGTCCCAACGACTGACACAACTCTGCAATAGTCTGGACGATGGCGGACTTCCCGGCGCCTGCAGGACCGTGGAGCCACATGAAGAAATACTCGTCCTCGATTTGAAGCCAGTCCATGATCGATCTTATAACAGCCTTCCGAGTATTCGGATGGCATTTGGGAGGGTCAAAGCGCTCGCCAGAATCGTGGAGCGCGCCTGGAGCTATGTTTTCGTGAAGTTTATCAAAACCTTGATAACGTTGAGATCCACTTTTAGATTCGACCAGTAAGGAGCGGAGACAAATAGATCACCTCTTCTAGCACCTCTACCAGTGTTATTGAAATTGCCGCCTTGGATTATCACGTTTGCATTAGAAAACATGAAGGCCTGGATAGGGAGTTCCAAGACGGTTCAGTAAGATGCGGGCGTGAAGCTGGAAGGCGCTCAAACAAGGTCAAGTTGTACACAGAAGATGAAGAGTATGCCTCAAGGTCACTGGCAAAGTATTGGGCAAGGGCAACAGACCAGGTCAGGGTCCACATGTAGATGACTCGGGGATAACAGATAAGATTAACAAACCATATTCCAATTGATCATCATCCTTTCAAATGTCACAACCAACTATCCTCGAGAAGATATACGCACAACGCGCCATCGATGTCGACCTCGCCAAATCGACGCCCGGAACCACCCCAGCCGACATCCATACCCTTCTATCTCTCCATCTCGCGCCGCCACTCATTCCGCTAATCCCTCGACTCAAACGAAACCCATCTACGACCGTTACTGGCGCAAATTCAGTGTCAAATGCATCTACAATACCCGTGATGTCGAGCCCCTCCCTCATGGCCGAGATCAAGCGCGCTTCGCCATCCAAGGGCCCTATCGCACTCACCGCCAACGCCGCCCAGCAAGCCCTCACTTATGCACTTGCTGGCGCATCTGTTATATCTGTTCTTACCGAACCCACCTGGTTCAAGGGCTCTCTCTTGGACATGCGCCTCGCACGCGAAGCCATCGCATCTCTTCCTGATAGACCGGCTATACTCCGGAAAGACTTCATTCTGGATGAGTATCAGATTGCTGAAGCCAGGCTATGGGGCGCAGATACTGTGCTGCTCATTGTAGCCATGCTAAGCCAGGAGAGATTGAAGGCGTTGTATGATCACAGTCTGGGCCTAGGCATGGAACCGTTAGTGGAAGTGAACACTGCCGAGGAAATGACGCGCGCCCTTTCCTTAGGCGCCAAAGTCATCGGGGTGAACAACCGGGATCTACATTCTTTTCAAGTCGACATGGGCACTACGTCGCGGCTGACCACGATGGTTGATTCTGAGGATGTAATACTATGTGCCCTCAGCGGCATATCCACCCCATCCTCTGTGCAGACTTATTTCTCCGAAGGGGTACGTGCAGTGCTGGTGGGTGAAGCCCTCATGCGAGCCCCAAACACCAGCGCATTCATCCGGGAACTCCTCTCCTGGCCCCAGGCCTCTGACACGGAATACGCCGGTCTTGACCCAGTCATGCATAGAATGCCCTGGTTGAAGGTTGATGGCGCGATGGACGCCACAGAGGCTTTATCCTTCGCGCATGCAAAAGCTGATCTGATTGGCTTGCAATTCTTTCCCAATGATGAAGAGGGGAAGCGTAGCATAAGTACGGTAGTAGGCGAAGACATAGCCAAAAACATCCGGAAACTGCGCGATACTTCCGTCTCGATATCGCCAGACCGAGAGCCCTCGTTACTCTGGACACCAGTACAAGCCAACATCCCTTGGTTCATGACGCATATTCACCGCATGTTGTTTTCTGCACGCCCACCCCTCGTGGTTGGCATATTCAAAAACCAACCTCTCGAATACATAATACACACGGCGTCTACCGCACAACTCGACTTTGTCCAGCTCAACGGCTCAGAACCGGTCGAGTGGGCTCTGCACATCCCCGTGCCCGTGATCCGTCGAGTGGACTTGTCTTGCCCAACAACCATGACCTCAAATGATCGCAACGACGAAAACATCACTTCCTCTTCGACTATTTTTGAACCCACCCTCCAAACGCTGCTCAAACCTGGCTTTCACGCCTTCCTCCTCCTCTCGGGGAACAGCCAAACACCCTGGTCCTCCATAAAACGCCAAATAGTAGCAACGGGCCACAGTGACGCAGGGAACGCGTGGCCCCTACCCATTGTGATAAACATAAAAGATATAGAGCAGATGGCCAGCGTTGGAGACGAGGAGTCAGGGGCTGATGGCGGTAAAGAGACGTTTATTGAATGGTGTGTGGAATATCACTTCGATCACGAAGGTAAAGTCGAGGAATTTGCTAGGATGATAGAGAGGGTGAGAGATAACCAAAAATGAATATGTACCAGAGTTCGGTGTAGAGTTTCAAGGCGATTTTTCAATGATCTGAAGGGTCATAGCTGGCCGAGCCTTGATGGAACTTCCTTATTTGAACTTTGACAGAGAGAATTCGGACCATAAGAGCAACGCTGAGAAGACTGTCCAAATTAAGAACTTTGAAACGGTGTAGAATCCTCAAAGCACGGTCGACATAGGACGAAATGAGGTGGGGATATCCATGATAAGAATTAATAAAAAAACAAAAAAACAAGGTTACATTACGACTTAGCCTCCACCTTGCCCTCGGCATCTTTCTGCTGGGCAAGCATACGCCTAACGCGCCACAGGAAGGTCAGCTTGTAGCAAATGATGATGGAGGAAAACTCACTGTCTCGCCGCCAATATCATCTGCGCCTTCCTCTCACGCAAACTGGCCTCCCTTTTTTCTGCGCTATCCTCCCATGTCGCTTTCCCACCAACAGACTCCTCATGTATCGGTTCCGCCTTCTGTGCGCGTTCTTCGAGCCTGTATCGCGTCAAAAGAGTTTCTTTAGGTTTCTTAGGGGTCGCAGTGGTGTTGATAACTGGTCGACCTGCAGGTTGGTTGTTGGTATTTCGCGGGTAGAGAGTGTAGAAGCCGGGCGGGGGCTGCGTATAGTCGAGTGTCGTCAGCTTTGAGCAATCGAAGAAAGAAAGAGGCTGAGGTAAAAAGAAGGGAACTTACGGCCTCTAACACGCCACGTTCTAACACCTTGTTGGTAGTAACTTCGACGCTACCTGTTCGTAGAAGATCGAAGTGGATGTTTTCTCTGTAGGACAGGATGTTGAAAACAAAAGGAGTCAGATTCCTCACAGAGGTGCAGGACAGTGAATAGACGGTACGGAGGGATGTCAGGAAACATTGGTGTGACGGCGTCAATCTGTAATAAGTTGCATCAATAAACATTCTGGAGAAATAAGTAGGCTGAAATTGATCAAGAGGCGGGGAAAAACTGCACGCAAAGTGTAGAAACCCGGCCTTCCTCGAACGATCCGACTGGCGCAGCAGATTTAGAAATGCTCGACGCACCATATCCTGAGTGACATTCTTCGGTCTAAAGCCCAATGAGTCAATGGCTGATCGCTGTTCGGGTGATTCGCTGCCTAAATACCGCGTAAGATATCGCAAAGAGTCGCAATAGAAAGGAAAGAAGGATTCAGAATCAGAAAACGGGACACGGGCTTACTAGAAGTGACCCAACGGAACAGGAAGACGATGACCGCGAAAGCGACGAGAACGTTGACGACTTCACCCATTGAAAACCTCTTCTTGATCTGTCGGTTCGGTGTAGTGGCGTCGAGGAGTTGCACAAAGGAGGCGGAGGTCAAGAATGGCTGGCATTGACCACACCAATGACTTCCAATTTAGGATCATTTGATCGCAATAACCGGAGCTCTTTACCTTGCTCCTTTGCTCTCAACCATCACAACTCAAGCGATTTCTGTTCTCTGCTAATTCTATAGCCTGCGATCTAGTAATGACAGACATTTTTTTTTCGCCAATCTTTCGCCGGCACTCACACAGAGAGATTTTCTCTTTCGAACGCCAGTGGCTGAAGATCCTCTTCTCGCCGCGTCCCGACCTCAGTCCGCTATTTGATTGGCTTCGACTCGAATCTACTTGGTCCAATTCTCATTTAGCCTCGCTACTCGAAGCAGAAGTCCTCGCCGACCTTCAAGTAGACGTTCGAAATTTTTGTTTGGTTGTAGCAAAAGGACTTCAATAATGACACCCAGCGCCAATTCTTTCCATCTCCAAATCGGTCACTTTCTCTCTCTCTTCATTGTTGGGCTGGACATCGATTTGGTATTGTCTATTATATGTGCACTCAAGTCGTGGAGGTTTCTTGAACATCTAGCGCTTGTGATCTCCAGACGAAAAATTGTCAAGAGCCATGGTGAAATACATAATAAGTTGGGCCCAATTGAGGCGAAGATTGCGGATGTGAAAAGTACATCTGAAGTTTCTTCGCAAGGGTGACCTTGCTCAGATTCAGGAATACTTGCGAGCCTCGTTGATACCTGCTTGAAAGTCGAGTCTTTCGCATTTGAGACCGTTGCTGAGAAGCTGTCCAATAACACTCAAGGTCTAGTACCTAGACAAGTTTTTCCGTTGGATGCACAAGGGCCTGAAAGTTCGCATCCTGGATGAGATGGAGTCGAGGTATATATCAAAGTCGGCATGTTTCCATCATTCGATGATCTCATTGAGGTTCGCGGTGAAGCAATTTTGGCCTGCAATGAGGTATACTGTATTGTAAGGTGTTCAAAGTAATGACACGAGTAACGCCGATGATGAGACAATGAGTTCATCGTGTATGATAAGTAATGGGAAGAGAAAACGAGTTAACGTTTTGAGTGCCATAAGCGAAGCGAGTCGATAGGACTACTCCCAGGGAGGATCATGCAGAATATGAACGCAGAGGTCTGAAGGGGCACAACAACGGGTGATGAGCGATAACACAGAATTTATATCGCAATAGTGTTGGCGTGAAGGAAGAGCTGCTCTTGACCATGTTGGTGCTGTTGGTGGTGGTAAGTATGGTACTTGACCAAAGGGGTAAGGCGTGAATTTATCCAAATTCCAACTTCAGCTTTACGGATACATTGACTTGACATTGACCATTCTTCATATAAGACCTCCATGGATCCATATACCCCTCGGACTCGCGCAGGCGGTCGCAAGAAGAACTTGGGTCTGTCAGCGAAAGAGTATACGAAAGTAAGCCGCCAGAATCGAAATCTCTCAAGATTCTACACTAAAATCTTGTCATTCCCAACTAGATCACAGGCACGATTGCGTCTGTACGCAGACATCGCCATCCGCAGGACAATTTAGACGATGACATTGACCCTCGAGGCCACCCGTCGCGTGAGGGACACTCGAAAAGTACGCGTTTGCACCTTGCTTATGGGTTTCCTGGTTATCCTCGATAGTTCCTGACTACCCTGACAATCTCCAGGCCACAACGACTCTTCCTTCATCGCAGAGACCTCCTTCGTTCGCGCTCCTCTCAACTCGCGTGTCGTCTCCAGCACCAATGCGCCCAAAGTCAAGGGAAAGGGGAAACAGGAGTCTCTTGATCGCGTGCCGCTTGAGATCCAGGAGGCGATGATATTGGAGGATCTGCTTTTCGTGTTAACGGTGTGTTCAATTCTTATGTTTCTTTGGCTTGTCCTGAGAAGTGATTGCACAGGGCATAGAAGGAACTTATATCACCTTTCATCCCGACTATTCGCAAGACGACGACGATCCTCTACGAGGCATTCGTTTTGTCGTGTCTCCATCATTAGGTTTGTGTTCCTCATGACTAAAGAACCGTTTGCTTACTCTCATCGCACAGATTCCTCGCTCAGTGATCTTGTAGAAAGAGTTTTACCCCTAGGAACGTACTACACGGCTATTTTCGCCTTCGTAGAACATCGAAGCCACCTCGACTATGGGCTTGTCAACCATGCTCTTTGCGCCGCAATGCGCGAAATGCTTCGAGTTCGTATTCAACTATCTCTCTCCTCAACAACCCTCCTGACCCGCAAATAGGACTATCAAACACTGTTATCCCAGCTTGAGCATGCATTCAACACGTCCCCGTCTTTCTCGCTCCAAAAACTCTGGTTTTACGTGCACCCAACCGTTCATACACTCTCCCTAATCTACCAGCTCATCCTAGAGCTAGCAACCGCAGATGACCCCTCTGCCGACCTCTCTTCGTCGTCCTCATCCGAGGATGAGGAGGACGAAGAAGACGCCGCCCGCAACGAAGCCCTCGGACTCGGGGGTGCCAAACTCAAAGCCGTGCTCTCGGAGATTAACAAGAACGACATGGGCGGAGTTCCTGGAGGGGCCAGTGGTATCTCGGTGAAAGGAGGCGAAGTGCTGACGATCATCTACGAGCGGATGCAGAACATGTCTGGGGACCCGACAGCTGGGAAGGTGTATGGAAAGCTGCTGAAGGCGGCTGGGAAGCCGTATGTGGAGATGCTACGGGCCTGGGTGGCGACCGGGAGACTGATGGATCCGTATGAGGAGTTGTTGGTCAAAGAGAGCAAGTTTATTGATCGAGGGATATTGGAGATGGATTATACAGATGAATATTGGGAGAGAAGATATACGGTATGTTCATCATTATTGTTTCGCCTTCCCTCGCGGCTGAGACGAAGTGCAGTTGAGGGATGGGTCCATATCGTCTGGATCTTCGAAGAGACATCAAGCAGGAGTACCGCCACCGAGATCCATTGGGGGTCGATTGCCTGGGGGTGCATGTGTACCGCCACTTCTAGAAACTTGGAAACACAAAATCCTGCTGGCAGGCAAATACTTGAACGTGATACGAGAATGTGGAATCGAGATGAGTCGTGATCCGACACACGCTGTGGATGAAGATATATCAATGGACGACGAACGGTAAACTCCAACTTGATCATCAGAAGTGAAATGAGTATTCATTAATTTGGACATGCAGATTTTATAAATTCATAGAAGACGCCTACTCGCATGCCAATAAGACCCTCCTACAACTCCTCCTAAAAGACCAGCAGCTCATTCCCCGACTCCGCTCCCTCAAACGCTACTTTTTCCTCTCCCAGTCGTCGTTCCTCACCCACCTGTTAGACCTATCTTCCACCGAGCTCCGCAAATCATCCAAGTCCGCCTCAGTAGTCAAGCTGCAAAGCCTGTTGGATCTAGCGCTGAATACGGATGCGCAAGGCGAAGACACGCTTTTCCGCGATGATATCAAGGTGACGATGGCGGAGAGTGGGCTGTATGATTTCTTGTTGAAGGTTGTCACGGTTAGTGGGGTGGTCAAAGCGGAGGAAGGTGGCGAGGAGGAGCCAGCAAAGAAGGAGAAAGAGGACAAGAAGCCCATGTTAGGTGTGTTATCTCTGCTGATAGTTCGCACGAAGGCTCATAAAGTTTCGTTTCTTCCAACAGCTATCGACGCCATGACCTTCGACTACACCGTCAAATTCCCACTCTCCCTCGTCATCTCCCGTAAAACCATACTCAGATACCAACTCCTCTTCCGCTTCCTCCTGCACCTCAAACACGTCGAACAAGCCCTCTCCAGCATGTGGATCGAGCAAAAAACAACGCCCTGGCGGTGCTCCGTGCCCAACCACCCCGAGTTCACAGGGTGGCGGCTGCGCGTCTGCCTCCTCCGGGCGCGTATGCTGAGCTTCGTACAGCAGATTCTCGCGTTCGTCACGTTTGAGGTGCTCGAGCCGAATTGGCATGCGCTGGAGGGCAAGTTGGATAAAGTGACGACTGTGGATCAGTTGTTGAAGGACCATGTGGATTTTTTGGATACGTGTTTGAAAGAGTCGATGTTGACGAGTTCGAAACTTCTGAGGGTGCGCATTGTCTCGGAGGGCTCAGGGTATTCAGGCTTACTGATGGATGACTTTTCCTTTCTCAATCTAGGCGTGCTCGAAACTGATCGTCGTCTGCCAGACCTTTGCGCTGTATTCAGCATCATTTACCAAGTCAGCTAATCAGGCTATCGCCGCGTCTTCGGATAAGGCAGAGATGGATGCTTCCAAGGCGAAGCGGTGGGATGTCCTGGGCAAGTTTGAAACCAACTTCAACCATTGGTGAGGGCTTCTATGAATCTTGGTAGTTTCCAAATGCTAATAACTCTTGTGCAGGTTCCAAGTAAGCCTCTATAGATTTTAATCTTTCGTTTTGGGACTGACGTTTGGCCGTTTGTGTAGGTCCATCTTGATTGTGTCCAGTTCTATGCATCAAGCGACAATGTTTCGCTATTGCCTCTCGTCGTGAGATTGAACAGTGTCAAGGCTGCTTAATTGGTTTCCTGTCCTGTGAGTTACATATTGCTTTTCGTCCCGCATTCGAGGGACGTTATTGACCCGTGTGCATGTGCAGATTGTTTCAGAGTTATCTAATGCGAGCTTTAATTTGTTGTACATGTGGGTATTATTGTCTGTATCTTAATTACGACTTGTACAACCATTCGAGATTATCGGAGAGGTGCTTCTCAACACCAAGGTCAATACCGAAGTAACAAGCGAGAGAAAGAGAAGCTGATGTCTGTAGGAACAGTGACACGGCGCTGTGTACATACATCATGAGGGCTCTGCCTGTCACACATGTTGAAGATTTATGATTACAAGTATGTAGCGAACAAGTGACCTGATCTCATCTAATCTGAAATATACTTGACTCGATTCAGCCACCTCTTCTCTTGATCAAGATGGGCCTATCATTATCCACGCGTCGGCGTCGTCGATGTCCAATCTACTTTACAAGTGGAACGAGATGGAACGAGGACAACGAATGAGAGGAAGAGAAGTCGAGTCCTCATGTCGGTAAGGAGATTGCCATGATGAGTGCCTGAAATTCAAAGGAGAAAGGAGAAGAGGCACCAGGGAGGTACAGTTACAACTGAGCCTTGGAAGTCGGAATCAGGTCGGAATTCTTCCTTGAAGTTAGGGCCTAAAAGGGCACAAAGTATGCTGGACCAGAAAAAATCGCGGTCCATCAACCGAAATACAACGGAGGGGAGTCATGTCAGGTCGTGTCCTCCCAGTCCGAGAACAACAAATCCATGATCCAAATATTCCCGAGAGCGGTACGGTCCAGTTGTCGACGTCGATGGACTCGGAACGGAACAAATGTTGCGATACGGACTGTCATAATCCCGGTTATGTCGTACCCCTGGTCTCGGGACATCGCGGAGAGCAGAGATAGCCACACATATCGCAAGAAAATAGTGCTTTGTATGCCCACAAACACCGCATTGAAGGATAGATTATACGTAGGATGGAGGGGCTGAGGTGCGCTGCAACCGACGGATGACCAGCAACGGACTCCGGTTATTTATATCATCGCTTTCCAAAAGAGGAAATTTCACGTGGTTCGTAAGTTTTCTCATGACGATAACGAGTTGTAACATCTATCCCGTTCCAGGACACAGTGTGTTTGAAAAGAGGGAAGGCTTTTGTTGAGACGCCACATCCACTCCACCTTTCCTATACCCCTCCGCTCATCATGCATTCAATACGGAGTCGAGGTAAGTCGTCGATAACCTTATAGGGTTGAGAACATGCTCTTGATGCTTCTCACATTCTAGCCATTGTGGCCAGATCTTTGGCCCAGTCTAGATCAGTCGTTCGGTCGACCCAGTCACACAGACTCGTCTTGCGACGCGCTCTTGCCACAGACGAAGTCAAACCAGTCATTAACTCGACTACCACCGTATGAAATGTCCTCGACGCTCATACCTTCGAGCGTTCCAACTGACCTCGGTGATTTTTCTTGAAGGTCCCACCTTTCACACCACTACCTCCTCCACCTCCACCACCGCGTCAATCAAGATGGCGAAACTTCCTTCAGATTCTAGGTCGCACAACTCTTATCACTGTCGTCGTCGGTGCGGGAGGTTTCTACTACATCACCCAACGCGAACGACACCCAGGCACCCAATTGCCGTTCGACCCCGAAAAGAAAACGCTTGTTGTCCTTGGTAGCGGCTGGGGAGCAACAAGCCTCCTAACCACCCTCGACACCACGGATTACAACGTCGTACGTGCCTCTGCCTTCACTGTTCAAAGTCGTATCGGAATGGGCTGTGCTCACGGAAACGCGTTATTCTTTGTATCTTTAGGTAGTTATCAGTCCCAAAAACTTCTTCCTTTTCACGCCTCTTCTGCCGAGTGTGGCTGTCGGGACACTGAACCCCCGTTCCATCATCCAACCAACTCGTTATATCACCCGGCACAAAGCACGACAGGTTTCCGTCATCGAAGCTGAAGCTACAGACATCGACGTGAGCACTTAACACGGCCTCCATCTACATGACCACTTAATGACCGCGTTCTTACAGCCCGTGAACAAAACTGTTACATTTACAGGTCTGTTCTTCTATGACGCACTTCACGTGATGGCTGCTCATTAGAAGCTGCTTAATTATATCCAGATAACTCAGAGATCAAAGGCCTTATTTCCTCCACGACTATGTCATACGATTATCTGGTGTACGCCGTCGGCGCAGAAGTGCAGACATTCAACATTCCCGGTGTTAAAGAACATGCTTGCTTCATGAAGGAATTGTCCGATGCCGAACGGGTGGGTTTTCTGTCGCACTGATTTATCTGTGCTAAATGACTCTTTCAATCCCAGATGCAAAGAGAGTTCATGGATTGTGGGTGTTTCTAAATACTACTTGGCTTTGCGGCCTTTTGAATTCCGTAACTCATCAATGTTCCCAGGCGTCGAGACCGCAGCATTCCCTGGTCAAAAGGCCGAAGAAATTGACCGTCTATTGCACATGGTTCGCTTTTATGCATCTTCGAAACCTTGCTATGTCTCATGCTCTGCTTTTCCAGGTGGTTGTTGGTGGTGGGCCAACTGGAGTGGAACTGAGGTATCTATTATATCACCGTCGTAATTCTAATTCGAAGTTGACTAACGTATGGCACTAGTGGAGAACTCCACGATTTCCTTGAAGATGATTTGAAATCATGGTACCCCGAACTTGCTGGAAAAATCCGCATCACATTGGTGGAAGCACTCCCGTCCGTGCTGCCCATGTTCAGCAAGCAGCTCATCAACTACACCGAGTCTACCTTCAAAGAGTCCAAGATCGAGATTCTGACCAAGACTATGGTCAAAGAGGTGCGCTATTCCATCTCCAGGTTCTTTGGGTTACAGCTCTGATGACTTGGATTTTAGGTGAAGGAAAAGAGCGTCACGCTACAAATGCCTGACAAGACCATCGTGGAAGTGCCTTGCGGATTGGTCGTCTGGGCCGCTGGCAACAAGGGACGAAAACTCACAACAGACCTAATGGGCAAGCTGCCCACCGTCCAGACCAACAGACGTGGTATCGTCGTTGACGGTATGACCTCTTCCAACCGCGCCTTGCACTCATCCTTTACTTATCCGTGTTTTCGCAGACTTCCTCCACATGGAAGGCACCGACAAGAGCATCTTCGCCATCGGCGACTGCACCGCCACGTCCTACGCCCCCACCGCCCAAGTCGCGTCGCAGCAGGGCGCGTACCTCGCGCGGTGCCTGCACCAGATGGCGCGCAGGGACCACCTGCAGGAGAAGGTCACGCAGCTTGAGGGTGTGGTGAAGGCGACTGTGGACGTGGAGGAGAGGAAGAAGGTGGAGGAGGAGCTTGAGAGTACGAAGAAGCTGTTGTTGAAGGGGAGGTTGAGGCCTTTCCATTATTCGCATCAGGGATCGTTGGCGTGAGTTGTCCTTTTCTCTTTTTCTCCCGTTCTTGTTTTCGGTTCTTGGTTGACCATTTCGAAAATCTTGCGAGAGACACATACTGATTTTGGTTGGTTATGCAGGTACATTGGATCTGACAAGGCTATTGCCGACCTCCCCTTCATGAACGGCAACGTGAGTCCCCCAATCCCCTTCCTTCCTTCTTCATACACACTAATCTCGCCTGTTTCCTACAGTTCGCAAGTGGAGGCGTCGCCACCTACCTGTTCTGGCGAAGCGCTTACTTGAGCACTCTTTTCTCCCTGCGCAACCGCACTTTGGTGGCGACTGATTGGCTGAAGGTCAAGCTCTTCGGACGGTATGTCCTATGCTCGGCTCTCATTCGATTACCTTGCTGATAGTTTCGTTTGTAGGGACGTCAGCAGAGAGTAAAGAGCTGCGTTATGAAATGAAATTACGAGCCCCCTTTTCTTCCAAAACCAAAGTAAAAAAAGTTTTTATTTAGCGCACGCAAAACGCACTTGCATTGCATGACACAACCCATAGACTTCGATTTTCATCCCATAGACTAGTTCTTTATCCCGAACTTTTTGGTATTACTCGTTACATACTATGCTTTCCTTCTTTTCTTTAGTACGATGGCATTTTTATCGACATAGACTTCCTGAATCATACATTACGCTCACGTTCAATTGATATTATATATCTATATTCTGAGTTTATTGCTGTTGTCATTCAGGGGATTAGGAGAGGTCGGTTCATTTTTCGATGCGGATTGGTGCTCTCATGGTCGCTTTGGATATACAGTCGAACTTGTCTTGACCCGTCCCATCGGTCAATGGCCCTCGCTATGGGTTATGGGGGTTTATGGAACATGTTTATGGAACATGAGAAAACGGGTTTGGTCTTAATCTCAGGCGGTCGTGGTCCCAGCTCATGGTTTATGGGGATCATGAATTGCTGCAGTTCTGGGTTCGACTGTATCTCCTTTGAACCTTGCTAAAGCCTTTGGGCACCCCGTCCAACCCTATCACAGCAAAACGTACCGAACCACGAGGAACACTTACTTTGCTTCGTATATACTCGTTAGATATCTCTATATGACCGTGAAGAGGCCTCACGAAGGAGTGTGTTGAGTAAGTGATCTAGTTTAAGGTAAGCGACCCCTGTCGAGCTGCGCCACACAAGCTTCAAACAAGCACGTGCACTTACCTCAACCATTCGCTCCAGTAATGTGTGGAGATGCAACACGATCTCGGCCAATGCATACTTCCAATGGGTGGGAAATACAATAGCATAGTACGACGAGTCATACCTGCTTACCTTAAAAATGTTTCATGAAAATGCGCAGGGCACAGCCCATTCAGGCATACGAATGCTGTACATACTAATAAGGGTTCGGAGCATAGTAATACTATGCTCCGAACCCTTCCGAGCCACGCTCGTTTCATAACAATGTGTTGATCTACAATATTGAGTCTGTGATGCACAATCAACTCTGCACACACCCTGGCCGGCTTAGCCAGTATGATGTTATGAAAGCTAGGACCGGATGCCCCGAGAACTCTGGCGGTGCACTGGAACGCCTTGAACTCTTGGCAGGAGTGGTTCGGTACCTATGCTGAGCGAAACAACGCTCAAGCACACCGGGGATGTGACCGCATTTGGATAGTTTGTGCCCTAAAAGGCAATTAATGATCAGGCGGCAGAAAATAACCGGGGATTTTTACCTCACGGCTTGTGTGCTCCTGTCCTAGAGGGGTCTAGTTCGGAGCCTCGAGGAGTACTTAAGCAATTTTCGGGTTGAGAGCTGGTTTTCTCGTGGCCTTCTGGTTCTCCCTGGCTAATCTTGGGCTAATCCTTCACCGTTCCATTCCTAACGCTTTCTTTTGAGGTTACTATCGATCGAAGTCGTGGAATTTAAGCCCTCGATCCCTCCAACTCCCGTCCCCTGCCCTTGTAACAGAGGTCATCCCCAGGTTCAACACACTACACCAGCAGCCAGGAGCATCCACTTTTCACCTTCTCCTTGTCTTCGCCGACATTTCTATCTTGCTTCCAAGGAACTTCATCTCCAATGTCTATGCTATCACCTGTAAGCTCTGCGGCCACCGTTGGTGGTATCGCCAACAACGTTGACGATGCATCGCTCGTCTACCACGTCAACCTAGTATTCGTAGCTATCATCGGGCTTTTCGTTGTTGTGAGACTTCCTCGGGCAATCGCCCTCTTCGGCACTTCCTCCGAGTGGTTTAACGGCCACTTCCTTCGCTATAAGGCCTACCGTCCTCGTAACCGCGTAGTTCAGGCGGTACACGACGCCTACCCCCCGCCATCAGCCTCGAAAGAGCACTCAACCGACGACTCTCACACTCTTTACACTCATGCCCCCCATGTTTTACGGGTCACGGAGAAAGGTGCCCCGGTTTCGATGAATTACCCGCCTCACATCCCGTCATGCATCAAGCCGCTCCGCCCTTTGCTCACGCCCCTACGTTCGAGGATAGCCCCCGGGTTCTCGGTAGCCCAGCTGCTCATCCTCTCGATCTACTTCTACTGCCTGCTCTACGCCTCTTTCTACAGATCCAATATCTTCACGGACAGTGCACGCACTGGTTGGATCTCCGTTGCCCAAATGCCCCTCGTCTTCGCTTTTGCGCAGAAGAACAACATTCTGGGCTCATTCATTGGTTTTGGATATGAAAAAGTGGGCCATCCTCCTTCCTTGTATCCAAAAATAGCCAGTTCTAATTATTCTTCTTATAGCTAAACTTCCTTCACCGGTTTGCAGGAAGAGTAGTTGTGCTAGCCGCCAACGTCCACTCCCTACACTACTGTGAGTCTACCTCCACGGTACCCATCACATCACTCAATATCGTTATTCGCAGTCTACCAATGGTCTCTTGATGGAACCTTCAAGCAATCTATGAAACGATCAAACAGCATATGGGGCCTGGTCGCTCTGATCTGTATCGACATGATTTTCTTCTTCTCGACAGCTTACTGGCGCCAAAGAGCGTACAATCTTTTCCTCACAACCCACATCTTCGGGTTCATCTTTGTCCTCCCTGCTGTGAGTCCTCCACTCTCCTCTCATCAATTGAGAACTGATCGCCGAATAATTGGTAGGCTTACATGCACAAGCCCCCTCTTCTTCCTTACATCTACGCCTGCCTCGCTCTGTACCTCTTCGACCACCTCATGCGGGCCATCAAAACCCGCATCACCACAGCCACGATCCGTCCCATGCCGGAGCTCGACATCACCCGAGTCGAGATTCCAGGGTTCAACGCAGGCTGGCGGGCAGGCCAACATGTCCGTCTCCGTGTGCTGTCTTTCGGTATGGGCTGGTGGGGTTGGTCGGAGGTGCATCCATTCACCATCGCGAGTGTCAGTGGTGGGCAGGATGGTCTCGTCTTGATGATCAAGAAGACGGGCACTTGGACTAAGAATTTGTACGAGATTGCGAAGATGAGCGGCTACACTGAAGGCGGCCACGGTCGGGAGATCAAGGTCATGGTTGAGGGTCCCTATGGTCAGTCATTCGTGATCGTCCATGCAAATCATCGGCTAATTTTAGATGTTTTCTAAGGCGGCCCGGGACACACTGTATTCTCCAGCTTCTCCGCAGCAGTCTTCGTCGCTGGCGGAAGCGGGATATCCTTCGCACTCTCCGCCATCCAAGATCTTATCCAGAAAGATCTCCAAGGCGAGAGCCGCGTCAAAGTCATCGAGCTCGTCTGGACCGTCCAAGATCCAGCATGTCTCGTGCCCCTCCTACCCACCCTCACCTCCCTGATCCAACAGTCCGTCTTCACCCACGTCCGCATCAGTGTCTTCTACACTCGTGCCCCGACCGGCAAATTCCCGTTCGCACCTACAGAGTTCTTCCAACCCGGATTGACACTCGCGCCTGGCCGACCGCGGATATCCAAGGTGTTGGATGCGGCTATTGCTAGGGCTGTCTCGTTGGGCAGCGGGTCGAAGGATGATGAGGGTATCACTGGTATGGTGGTGGCTGTGTGTGGCCCCGTATCGTTGGCGGATGATGTTGTCGGTGCAGTGGGTTCTGTGGAACCATTGAGGAGAGATCAAGTCGGTGGGATCGAGATTCATGAAGAGTAAGTGGTTTTCCAAGCAACGGTATTGCCATTGTGACTTATTTGCGTTCATTCTAGGGTTTTCGGCTGGTAGTCGAACTACCAAATATTCTATTTGCTATGCATCATCCACTTGACACACTTTCAACATTCAACTTTCTGTCTTTCCCAGGTTGAACCTATTTTATTTGTAGTATATGAACAGAACAAAGACAAATCAAAGCAAGTCAAAGGTACGAGTACATTATTCAGGCGATGTGTACAACATTACATTATATCTTTCTTGGTGAAGAAACTCAAGCAAGCCCTAGAGTGCAAGTGTATATAGAGATGTATTATTTTCTTAGGGATGTGGCTACTTACTATGATATATAGTGTATGCTACATGGCGCATCGATAGTTTGTCGAAGGTGCTCGCTTTCAAATGAAATTGGAGGTATTATATGAACACAAATCTTCAGGGATAGCCTGTGAGTTTCCTGGTCCTCTCCTTCAGTCTGTCTTCATATACATCATCGAATGATATGAATATCGGTAGTAGTATTACAAAGTCTGCCTACGGGAGACTGCCTGGTTAAGCAGCCACACAACTCCAAATCTTATGTTACCGCAGTAGGAGTGCTCTAGTAGAAAGCAGACTTCACGCGAACATAATCTTATGACGGCATCACCTTAAGTATATAATTTAGATTGATTTCCACCTAGCGATTTGGTTCAAGTGTCTTCACGTCTCGATAATCCACAACACCAACACTCTGGATCGGGCTCAAGGTCTGCCCATCCTCTATGATAGATTATCCCCTATGTCTCGACATTCATGTGACTCGACTTGCACGAAGACCTCGACCTGACCAGAAGTCCCGCGATTGAGGGTGACAATATCCATCTAAGATTGGATTTGTGAGCACTGCCATGCCGTAAAGCTATCGGTAGGAAGATGTACTGACCTGTTTGTTAGGCAATCCTTTGGGACTTTGGCCCAAAAACCAGTTGCAGCCAGGGACATCTACCGACCTCCGGTTCTCCAAGTCCGCTGCCATTGACACACGGGGCATATGAGACCCTGGTTCCTTGAGGTCATGCATGATGTGCCTTTCTCCCATCATTCCAGCACTCCATCCGTGTCGAGAGTTGAGACTGCTCATAAGCGATGCCGAATAGAGCTTTGAAAGGATGAAGGTGAAAAACAGATGTCTGCCAAAGATAGACGGAGGAATAGTCAGCTCTATTGGTGCATCGATACGGAGAGAAATTAGAGTTACGTTCCACCGGTCTAATGGGACGACATTAGAGGGTCCATACTTTTAAGACTGGGAGCACGTACATTTGTTAGGAAGCAAACGATATCTGTGACGCAGAGAATGATGGTGATGAAATTAGTTTGTACAGTAACTGGAGCCATGAACAACGAAGAAAAGACCAACACGAAGATGAGACAAATCAACCGCCATATTGGTAACACTCACATCTAATAATTCTATCAATCATCAGGTTGGACCGACGAACACCCGTTTTGTGCTTGTTCTAGGAGATTCATTGAATTGAAACTCCAACCTGTGAAGCTCTGACCAATGCTTACACTTCAGTAAGAAGGAAGGGGCGTCAATCAGCTTAATTCAAAAGGATCTGCATATCAGGAACTTGACTCACAGATAGTACACAAGAACGGTGGTGATAAGGAGGTCCGAAACTATGCTCGCACTGAGCCACAGTGTCTTAGGAACCTTTGAAAAAAGTTATAATCGTCAGACTAGCTGTGATAACACTCAGAGTGCGTGACCATCTCAAAACGTACCACTGCCAGGATGATTTGGTCGAAGAATGGATGGCGAAAGAAGACAACAAAAGTGGTCACGAAGGCCGCAACTTCACAAAATTGAGTTATCATCGGATTGAAAGGAATACCTTAGACTAACCTCCGCTGATTAGAGCGGTGATGACAATCAGTATGAAGCAGACCCAATTCTTGGTCAACACGAGCACCCGCCAAGCGAAGAATATCTGGACCGAACTCGTGATACATCCCTTCAAGATGAGTGCAGGAGTCAATGTTGAATCTGGTTCAGACACAAAATGTACTGACTGTCAGGATTGGATCGCCTTCAGGGGTCATGAGTGTCGGCGCGTGTTCTAGATTAAAAGCATTCCCCACCTGTCCCAAATACTGTCCATTTGAGGTGAGCTGAAGCCATGGGGGAAAAGGTGATTATAAAACTTACTCATGTCGACCTTATCAAGATCCTCCATGTTGCCTACGCATTGTAAGTGAGTCCTAGTCAGATGCAAATGGGATGAATTGACACACCGAATCGGATGATAAGTGAAAGGTATAGATAGTAAAAGCAAACAATAGTGTTTGCGAGATTGAGCGAGTAAAGGAAAGCGACCTATAGGTCAACGTTGACATTGGTATGAGTGCAGTCCTGATTAAACGCGCGTACGAAGACTTTGATCCATGTCCTGTCACTGCAAAGTCATAATATCTGAGGGGCCAATAAGCGAGTTGCCGGAGAGAGCAACACACCTCCTATATTGTCTGTAATAAGAATACACTTGGATCGTTAAAATCCCCAATACGACGGAATTGATGACAAGCCCAACAAGCATTGGACCATGACTATGATTTCATTTAGCCCAGGCTATGGTGAGCAGCTCTGAAAAAAAAGAACCTACGCAATCTCCGCAGGGTTTCGCATCGTATGATATGGGCTGTTTTCGAGCGATTTCAACCAGTGGAACCGCCTGAATAGGTTTGGCTCGAGGGGAAGGTGTCAATCAGCACTAAAAACGATCGATATGTTTCTCCTGGTTCTGTATTTAACATGTTTGAGCTCACATCACTCTGCGAAAACATGCATTTTGGATATCAAAGTTCGGGAGGGTATCAGATGGAAGAGCACGCTGGGTGCGTTTGCATCTCAATAAGAAATGATTCCTTCCAAAGAGGCTTGATATACAGGTCACATACCTACGCCATCCAACCCGCTTAGATAGTTATATTTAGCGTTGCGGTTAACAAGACCATGATTTTAATCAAGGCGCTGTTGATGATGTCAAAAAATGGAGGATGACCATGATCACTTTGGTGGCAGATTGCAACGCAATCTCTAAGCTGTGCCTGCGAAGAAAGAAAAGATAAGATGGATGAGTACAATCGACAGAGACGATGACCGGTGACTACTTACTTACCCTTTTGAACCTTGAATGAAGTTACCATTGGCCGTTCTACTTTCACGCCGCAGCACAGGTAATATCTATCGTATCCAACCATCCATGGGTATGAAGTAGTAAGTTCATAGATCACCGTATCTTTTCTCAGCAGACAAAATTAGACACTTTGGCAGCGCGGTAGAAGCTGTTCTCACATGTCACTAACATGCCAAGATGAAGTCAAAAGCCGTCTTCTTGATGATCGGAGCGGTGCTGGACTAAATGACTCAACCAACGATGTAGGTGGTTTGACAGGGAAGGCAAATGGGCTTGGCCCTTGTGTTCTTTCTGGATCTTTGTGTGGTTTGTTTCTGATTGATCGTATAATACAGCGCGCCGTTCGATTTTGAGCAATGCCTGGCCAGCAAACGGTGGACGACCATGAACGCCAAATGAACGAAATCTGTGCCAATGTTTGTGGTTGACCAAATGACCAAATGACAGACACATCAGCGCACGTACAGATAATGCAGTTCAACATCTGCGAGGCCGGAAATGGTGAATGCGCTGTGATATATTTGGATCATATAGCCGCGAGATCGTGGTACATGTTTTCCCTGGGTCAGATATCGACATCTTGAGGACTTTGGTGGGAAGGCGGACGGGCCCCTTGACGCGGAGCTGCTTGTCCTTTGCCCGGTTGATCAAGTCAGATCTTGACCTGATACGGCCGTGATTGGAAAGAACTGTTGAATGCAGTGGAGTCTTCACTCGCTTTTTGACAGAGAACGCCAGAAGATCAAGGCTACTATTCTGTCACAATATGTTAGCAATGTGCTATACCTATGGGGGACTCCGACACGAAGTAAGACGGAAGACGAATTGATTTTTCATCTCGGTGGGGTAATCTCCATTCTGAAGCATCTTGATGCTAGGAAGGAAAATTGTTCCGCAGTGGACGGTGCAAGAAATGGGACATGCAAGAGTGTGGGATCTAAACAAGACATGATTACAATATTTTGGTTCTTGGTCAAGCAAGGCAGGCAGTGTATACAATAATGGGTATTAAGTAAAAGTCCATAGTTAAACATAATTTCAAGCAACATACGGCAAGGATGAGGTATGATTAAGGTGGTTAAGGGCCGAACGCAGATTGACTAGCAGGATGCAGAGCGGGTAGACAGTCAATCTAGAAAGGAAAGATGCGATTACCATCAGTCTAAGCCCAGCCTTGAAGTTAACCAGCAGTCAAAAAAACTCACAATCATTGGTATCGGGGTGTATTCTATATGTAGGCCTTCCAACTACTTCGCGATGTTCTCAGAACTCCTTATGGAGGTTCAAGTTGAGAGCACCACCCTCCCCGCTAGCACGTCCAAGCCATTGCCAAAGCAATCTCTCATCTCCTTCCTGGCCCCAGAGGTAATACATTGCGCGTCTACGCATGACCACCAAATGATGTGGCATGTATGTGAGTAGTCCAGAGAAGACAAGGAAGAAAAGGAAGACGAATGTCGTTACTAGATAATGAAATGGAAATGTTGTCAGCGATCCGTAGTTGTCACAGAACTTTAGATTACACTTACATAGTAGTATTTTCTCCCAGGGCTCAAGCATGGAGAGCACGAACGTAGACTCAAACCACATCCTCTTCTTCCAGAAAAAGACCCCCAGTCTGGATGACGGGCGACGTGTAAACTCATGGTCTGGTTTAGCGGGAGGTAGGCGGGTAGGGGAAGTCGAGGACGCCATGGGTAAAACTTTGGATCGCGACGGACGGTATATGCGTAGGGGGGGGGTATGACTGAACGAGTTATTGCAAACTGTTGTGCATTCCAAGTTTTCGGCTACTCTGGAAACTTTCGCACGGTCAGTGCTTTTGATAGCAACACTGTTATGGTCTTGCACTAAGATTCCCATTGGCAAAGGCCTAGGATGTAAGTATGTATGTAGGGGTGATTAAATAGGTAGGGGGCTACTCTTGCGACCTCTGAATTACAAGCCTAAAACCTGGCCTATTTTTGAACGGTCTCCTTAGGTAATGTAGTAGGCCGTCCCAGCAATTCCATTCTCAACTTCCTCCTCTCCTCATGAACATCTTGGATCTGTTTGAGCGCCCTATCCTCCGGCATACGAGCCAACTGGGCTTTTGACCTCATCCTCGATCTCCGTTGCACATACCACTCCCAAGCATAACGGATAAGTGTGCCGTCAGCATCGTAAGGCGTTGGAATTTCTGAGTAACCTGGTCGTGCGGTAGGATGACGGACGTATACGGCGGAGCAGGTGGAGAACGAGGGCTCAATGTACGCTGGGATGAATAGCCACGGGGCGGCGTAGGTGGGGAGGAAGAAGGGTGTCAGAGGTTCTTTGCTGCCTTTGAGTTTTCGCTTGTGCACCATGCCCGTCCCTTCTTGTAACGTTACTTTCTCCGTGTTTTCGGCGGATTCTTCAGGAGTTGACTCGCTGGCGCTGACTTCACTAACGGTAGCTTCGGCGATGACCTCTTCGCTAACACCATGCTCGCTTGTAGAAACCTCATCTTTCGACGTAGCCTTAGCGTCTTCTTTCGCGGACGTTGTGGTAGTGGACGTTCGTGTGGATGCATTGACGTCGTCAAATTCACCGTTCTGGGGTTTGAAAAAGCGAATAGCATCGGGATTGACAGAAACCATATCCCCAGGAGCCAAACGAGTTGTGGCGTTTGTATGCTATAACCACATACATGTACATCAATGCGAACTCAAGCAGAAAAGCAATAACCACGTACTTTCTTGCCATTTAGCAGAACATCCCCATGAATAATCAACCTCCGCGCCTCATACACACTATGTGCAAAACAAGCCCGGAAGACAAACACGTCAATCCTGCGTTCCACTTCAGAGAACATCAAACTTCCAACAGGTGCCAAACCCTTCGCCTCAATCTCGTCTTCCTGCTCTTTCTCCCTGAGCTTCCGTCGAGCGAACAACTCCAAGTCCATGTTGTCACCAGATAGAACCTGACGCCGCGGTCGCACGTCAGGCAAATTGTCAGGAAGGTACCATCTCTTGAATGACTTTTCAGGAATGTAGTCGCCGTGGTACGCGCGAACGGCTGCTTTCGATTTCCAACGTTGTTGGAAGAGGGTGCTGTCTCTGGTCAATTTGAATGAGATTTCATCTGCGCCTGGACCGACGGTACGTTTCCAGAGATTGTATAGGTTCTTCGGGGACCAGCTCTGTCACAAGTATTTGGTAAGTTGCGGAACTGATTTGACACCAAATCTCGACGTACCATGCAAGGTAAAGACCTCCGGAGGTTCAGCACATTATTATTGCGCATTTTGGGACGACGAGAGATCAAGTCTACCAGTCAGGTATATAGAAACTGGTGATACCACCCATAAGCTAGCCGTCGGGGACGGCAATGCGCGACGGTGGTGGTTTGAGAGGAAATTTTCGAAGTCCGCTCACAGCCGTCAGACTGAACAAGGTCAGGGTCAACCAACTCATCTCTCACTTTTCAACGCTTACTATAAAACGCCGTCCTGGCTTCGAATTCTGCTTGCCAGTGATAAAGCGGGCATAAAATTACCTATTGGAGACTCGCTCTCTTGCAAATCAAAACGTTGGACGTTATTCTGCCATTAGATCTTCTCCATGCTAAAAACGCTCGAGGAAACAGCTAGACCCATTCAAAGTATTATGACCTCACAGAAAGAGAACCATGACTACCTCTTCCTGATTATATAGGGTTGTGGGTGTAGAGACCAAGTGTCAATTCCCAGAATAACTCGACGATATGGTCACTGACGTGGTACTTCGGTGAGCTGGGTTTATATAAATGGCTTCCGGCCCAAGTGTAGAGCTAAATAAAGGCATCTGCGCACATTGTTTCTCAAGCAGTAGTCGTCAACCCGTTGTTATCTTCCCGAGCAGACCGACTCTCATACGGTCGTACCTATCGAGTGACTATTATCTTCCCGTCCAGGTCAGCACGGAAACGTGCGATGATTTCTACCTTCTGTGTATCCTCAAAAGTGTTGCATCCAACTTGAGATAACCAAGTGACTGGGCATTGGTTCTGGCATTGATTAACGCCTTAAATTCCCCTCTGCACCGACTCAAATTTCCAGTTTTGTCAGAGCGACTCAAAATTGCACAGGTCGAGTCAGGCCTCCTGCATTCTGATGGTACCCACATCCCTTGAGCCAAATGGCCCTGCTCGACTGCTCGACCCGAGAAACCCCAGTGGTGATGTTCACTCTACTAAAATTGCGCAGCCAGATTTATTCATTTCCCTGGTTTACATTTCGCCCCTACTCCCAAATGTTGTATCCATGCGCGACCAGGTTCAATCTTTCGGGAAGCTGATCGCGTGTCCCTTCCTCAAAGCCCCGGATATTTCCATAACAGTCGCTCCTCTCCCTCACTGCCCCACCAATAATATGCCGCACGTCTTTGAGCAACAATCAAATCTTGGGGAAGGATTGTAATCAGACCAATGACAATAGCGATGGACAGAAACATGACTATTGTCACTATAAGAAACATTGAATAGGCGTCTCCAGGAGCTGATGCGAACGTGGCCTACAAAGGAGTACTTTTTCCCAAGTCTCAAATATCGTGAGGGCAAAGGTTGATTCCAACCATATTCTTTGCCTCCAAAAGAACATCCCCACTTTGGTTTCTGGACGATGTATAATGTGATAGCTGGGCTTTGCAATCGGAAGCTTTGACGGTGCTGGCCGATATGCAGACATGCTAGTGGATTTCGACGAGAAGCAAAGGTAAATCCAACCGAATGAGCTTTGTGGTGAAAAGGAATACAGGAATTGGTGGAGGTCTTATATCTGTTTCTTACAAATCGTTTGAATTCGAGTAAGACAGTGCGACCATTCCTTTCCTTTGAAATTGGACAAAAAGGGAAGTTTTATTGCCAAAAAGAGCACCGATGGAACATACAATCCAAACATTTCTGAGACAATATCAACGATGGGGTGCCAGGAATCGATAGGTCCTGATACTGACGTTGCGATCTCTCGTATAGTCATTGTCATCGCACTTAGACGCAAACTGAAACTGCTATGAAGCGGTACAAGGTCAGCCAAATCAAGAGCGTCCATATATTTCAGGGTATAATCATATAACATGATTGCAAGTAGAGATATATTTGTCGCTTAAAGTCTTCATTAGATCAAAAATGTCTTGCTGAATTGAAGGACCCGCTGGTCTTTCGCCTTCTCAAACCTGGGCTTCTTTCTCTCTGATCTTTCTTTTCGATAGATCGACAACGCCTTCTCCATACTTCCCAGCGCGCTCCTTTCCAACATCCCTATCATGCCTTGCCTTCACTCGCCTCACTAACCATAGGCTGTAAATCAACGTCAGCAGCCCAAATACCCCAGTCGAAACTGTGGTTACGACGATTGTGACCTTGCTCGTTGTCGATAGCTCTCCATGTTGCACTCCGAAAATGTTCACTATCGTCGATATAAGGCCTGCAAGCGAATTTAAGACGCCCGGCCTGTAGGCGAACTTAGTGGACCATAGTCAACAAGCCGATCAGAATATCACACTCACAGAAATATTCTGTTTAGAGCCCAAAGGTAGTTTTTCCTCCATCTCCACCAAAGCCACATCATACCTGTGCCTCCAATGCCGCAACAAAGCCAAGCAATCACGAACCTAAGGAGCGGGCCAGTCAGCAATTATCTTTCGACCTTTCTTTGCTATCGCTCCAGAACAACGGTGCTATCACACCATCTGTCACGCCACAAAATTATATGGACTCACAAGGGAATGTGCGTCACCGCATTTACCAAGCGCGACTCAACCTGCCCTGAGGCGCTGAGGTTTTGCAAGCTCGTGAAAGTACCAGGAAAGAGGATAAACCCAGCCAATAGGATCCACGTAAAAAACCCCGCATACATATTATGCAAGCGCGGGATGTCATCAAGAGCTAATAACATGTTGACGTATTGCGTGTCCATCTGACTTTGCGTTCCATGGAGATGCGGCCGCGAGGGAGTGACATTTGTGTGGTCGGGGGCGTGTAGAACAGGAACGGAGGAGTGTTGGTGCTCTGTGTGAGGTCCACTATGTGACCGATGTACCTCTTCATGACCACGCTCGTGAGGTTGAATATGAGTATGAGTATGAACGGATGTCGTCCTCTCCGCTGTGCTTGAAGCCATTGTGAGGTGGACCAGGTTGGTTGCCCTAGGTTCTCTCACGAGCCCTCTAAATATGCGAAGCTCATCTTGCCTCGTGTTTCATGATAGTTCCTGGCTCCGAGGCATAATCCGCTCAAAATGGCCAGGTCGCTGTCGTGCATAGCGATGATTGATCATGTGTCCTCGAGCCTTCTTCTGCGGGGATTTGTTGCCGTTCCTAATTGCAGCAGCTTGCATGGGGCGATGCCGGACTCAACTATTTGTGTAGACACAGTTCTCTTCTCTGGTTGTACGTTGTACGGCGAGAAGGCCGGAGCATGCATGCTCCTGTTGAGGCAAGAATATTGAGAGTCAGGTGGAAAGAACGAGAATCTTGCGAGAATCACGCCCAGGCCCGGCAGACGCCTACCGTTCGGGCTCCGATTGATCTGTGCAACTGCTATAACGGTGGACGAGTTCTCCACCTTCCTGAGATTCGTATATTTGAATGAAATTTTGTATGCGTTTAATGATACAAACGTGATGTCCTCTAGTATGACTACAAAAAATTACAATAATAATAGTACATGCAACCGTTCATGCGAAGGTGGCCAAACTGAAGTAGTGGCTTGGTAGTGGCATTGGTTTGCAAAATGGGGAAAGGCCAAGCCAATGTTACTGGTTTATAACAGTTATCTCACCAGCCATGACTCCAGTGCACTGGTGATATATATCAGCAAGGCATCCCCCCCGGGATAGCCATCACGGTGCTCCTGGTAATTGAGCTGCCAATAACCCATAGCTTGTGCACTACCGTCCCCCTCCCTTGACCAGAGCATAAAAAACCGCAGCAAATCAAAGGAAATCGTTGGTCATGATACACCCCATTCTCTGTCATCTTCCATTCTGGAACGTGTCTCAAATAGTCTACTCGTCCGTTGACTCGTTTGAGGGAAGGTCAACGGAGGTAGAACGGGCGAGGTTATGGGACTTATTGGGGGCGGAGGTCCTGTCGGCGGTGCATCGTAGTTATAATCGTTCGTCGAGCCGATGCCTCTAGTATCAGATCGCACCATGCTAGCGGTGGTGTCGACATCGTGGGCGTCCCTGCCTAGTCCGATTTGAACAATGATAAGAGTCGGAACGATTCCCTATACATGATGATGTCAGTTGATCCCGAGCTAATTCAGGTTGGCCGAAAGGACGTACCACAACTTGGGCCAAACCAGCGTCTAGGATGAGCTACGGCACATGAGTTAGCCGACAAGAAGCAAACCCAGACTGACACTCACATCAGGAAAGACGACATCCAGGACAACATAAATCGAATAAATAACGCCTGATTCCACTCTGTTGGATATCGGTGTGAGCTGGAGTTACCTAGTCCACAAGGTTCGACTTACATGATGGCAATCATCGTGTTGTATTTCGACGATAAGCCTGGCCCGAGAATGGACCGGGCTTTCCGTGCTATCCACCAAATACGGCCCGCTAAATAGAGTCAGGCAATGAGACCTGGGGAGAAGGGGCAAAACGACGTGGGAAGACGCACCCATGAGTACGGTTACAAGCATGTTGAGAGTGACGGTCGTGAAAAGGAATGCCACCAGTAGCTGTCGAAAGCGATATTCTTCACTCGACAAACCGATAAATGTGTAGCCAGAAGCTAGAGCAACGTCCCGTAAGTAAGGGTCATCTGGACTAAATGAAAGAAGACAAGTTACCAGATCCACAAAGAAGCAGCAGGCATGGCAGAACGATCACCCGTTTGCTGTTGTTCCAGACCGCATGACACCGGTATATCTGAGTTGTAGAGTCAGGAATTAGGACCATAGTCTGTTCACAGAACATACCACTAGACTGTCTGCGATGATGCTGTAGATCTGATTAGCGAGTGTCTCACAATGACAGTCGAGTACTTACTTGCTCGTGATGTAAATCAGAAATTTGAAGTGGAGATCCGGCTCTGGGATGTTGTTCTTCTTCACAACAAACCAGAAGAGAAAGCTGAGCTCCAGTACAACGTCGACCGTGGCAAGGGCAAACATCGTCATGGCACAGGCAAGCAACACCTTCTGGGTCGTTCTCTTATTTTTGAGGAGAACACGGATACAGATGGCGAAAAGGGTAGAGTAAATTCCTGTCGCGTAGCGGCCAAATCAGTGGTAGATAGGATGATATCCCTGCTGTGGCAATTACCATAAAGAAAGACCTCAAACTACAGCAATATGTCAGTGTATCCTTCACTTTTGAGGGGGACTAATGACGCACAATCACTGCAGCACTATACTTGTCCAATGAATAGTAATTAGATGGAATATCGTTTTGCCCGTCATCATCTGGGATTGTGATAGCGGCGGAGCCAAGTCGACTGGCGCGATTACTGGACTCTAATTGGTTCATAAGGAGACTTGCCATCGTCAAAAGTCGTCGGGCAAGAGCCCTTGAAGGAGGTCGGAGTTGGTATCACAAGTATGAAGGGAGGAAGAAAAGGGAGTTAAAGGCTATCGTACCAACGTCAAGGTAAAATTGCAGGCAGTGAGAGAACAGACCAGCTTGGTTGGTAGACTCTCATCCCCATATTGTGGGTTCTACTTATAGATAGACAGTGGTGGGACTCGGCACAGTGTGTGTCAGGAGATGAGAAGCCGCGGAGGATGCGTGGGCAAGACTTGCCCAAGTTTGGCAGCAAATGGTGCCAAGCAGAATGGATGCTGCAACAAACGCCACGCGGCTTGAAACTCACTCCTCAATAGCTCCCAGTCTCTCAAAGAATGAAAGGTGAAGGACATGTCGGTGTAGACGTTCAATATAATAGTAGGCGAATGAATTTCAAATAATAAACGCTTACATGGTTGTAGTAATGCCATCCTGAAGTGCACATTTACTTGCGATTGACTGGCGCCACCGTCAAAACTCAATTAGACCCAGTTTTTACCATTGCCGGTCCATCTGGATTGCAAGCTCATTCTCAATGAGATAACGGAAGATTCCGAACGGCTGCATTAACTGATAGCCACATTCTTCGTACTATACAAGTGGTGCTACAGAAGTGATCTACTATTTGAATTCGGGACTGGAGTTGACGCTGATGGTATCGCTTCTTAATAGCCGGCTGGTCAGAACGACAGAAGTTCGAAGCCGATGTCGAGGGAACGCATAGGTGGTCTCACCGACAACTCCGTGCCCGCCTTGCATGTCCGGTTGTGTCGTGGTACCACTGAGCGTGGTACTTGCGCCAAGAACTTCACAACTATGAGAATTCCGTAAGATCATAGCAGTCACCGTGACTCCCTAAATTGTAATCCGTTAGATTGACGATGGTTGTATGTAAGTCTTACTCACCGCTATTTGCGTTAAAGAGGCATCCAGAACAAGCTACGAAGATAGAAATGCGTGAGCTAAAACCAGTTATGAGCGAAGCCAACTTACTGTTCGAAACAGTAGATACAGGAATATTGATAAGCTGTAAATTGCACCCGAGTCAAGGCTTGAACGATATAATCAGGACGACCGTTAGAGATTCGAGATCATGAAGCGACGAACATCAAGGACGTCAATATGCTGTTTATGCTGGACAAATCCACCCTGACGAGCTCCCAGACTTTTCGAGAAGTCCACCATATCCGGACACCTAAAGACAGTGAACAGAGTTATTATTCAGATAACGTTCGGAGTCAAAAATTGCGTTCACCAATCAAAAATGTCACAGAAAGATTTGCCGCGGCAGAGGTAATGAAGCTGGCAGCGAGCAGGCGATCACCAAGTTGACTGGCTGAAATGGACACAAAACTGATGACTGAAGGGTAGTATCACTTAAAACAATTTACAGGCTAAGAGATAGATCAGATCATACCAGTCCCGCATATCAGTAAGGTGATTGGTGCGATGAGGATGCGCTTGATTTGCCAGACTGTGTAACAACGATGGATCTAGAGGACGAGGGGCGCGTTAACGGACTAGTTATGTCTCTGAGATAATTCTGTACCAATAACCCGCTTGCAATAGCACTGTCGAGTATGGATAAATGAATTTGATATTCGGACCTTCTCCAAACGACGTACTTCGCGACAACATATAGAACGAATTTGAACTCCAGAGTCCTGTTCCAGGGTTCATGTCCGTTGTGGTTTGGTGCTGCTCCATTTGTTGTTTGTTGGTCACTTTGAAGTACAAAGTGGAAGAAGAAAAACAGAGTCAAGCAAATGTCGGCAGAAGCCAGCAGAAATAGGACGACAGAGGCAGTCAGCAGCCCTCGTTGGACAGTTTTGCGCTTGACGAGCATGAACACGCAGCTACTGAACATAACCACGTAAATTCCTAGCAGGGGACAAACAATTAACCCCTGATCTTCTTGATTAGCTCAGAGCACAACCATATAGAAACACTTCAAGCTGAGGAAGATGTCAGGAAGCGTGGCCATGTGGTGAGGGAACACAACTTGAACGCACGAGCATCGCGGGGTATTTTGAATGTGAGCTCCATGGTTCCTTCAAGAAAGGAATCAAGGGTCGATGAGCAGGAACTGTCAGGAGCTCAGAAGTGTTCGATGAGTTCTCTATCATGAAGCCGATTATGTTGGGGAGCTTGATAGCGTAGGGTGGAAGTTAGGTCAGAGACCAACGGCCAAGAAAACAACAGCCACTACCAAGAGAATTGGTGCTGCGCTCAGCTAAAGATAGCGTCTCCAAGACCCTAGATCCCTCGAGGACTTTGTGAACATATTCAGCTTGTAAGGGTAGTTGTAAGAGTTATTTTTAGCCTGTGTGTACTTCCGCTGACCGGAACTTTACCCGGCTCAGAAAAAAACGGTCCAAGGCTCCAAAGGCTCCCAGCATGGCACTACACGATACTAGTAGCCATTGAGTGTTGCAACCGGATATTCCGACTCGAATTGAGAAGCCGACATGCTTCGTTAGCCCTCGATCATAGACATAGAAGACGCTGTCCAAATGATAACTCTTCAAGAATCAAGATGTGCCGCTGTGGGTGTTGCGTCTGTTCCCATCTCCAAGATTGCCAAGCAAAGAAGATATTCGGTGGCAGATTCGGGTCGATTGCCAGTGGCAGGCCTTTAGGGTTGCCGGTCACTGCATCTGAGAAGAATCAGTGTGGGTATCTCCTTGCGCGCTCTGCTAGCCCAGCAATCGAATCGTAACGCATGGAGTGTTCAACTACAGTGCAATCGTCGAGGTCAATGAAAGTAAACATGAACACATAGAACAATTGGAGAGGGCAGAGCTTTCTTGGCATAAGAGAAAGACGCGATCTGAACAAGAAAGAACGTAAGATGGAAATGAGCGTTCAGGTTGCTGGGAGGCGGCGAAAATCGGTGACATTGCAAATTACATTTATGTATAGTTATGCATGCCAAGTCCAGCATGGAGGATCGAGCCGAACAAGAAGGAAGCCATGTGTGGCTGCCACTATGAAAGAGGAGATTTCGGAGTTCGTCCTGCCAGGATAATGATTACGGACTTGGAATAAGTACTCAGTTTGGGCACGAACTCCAGCGCCACAAGCTGCACTGCCATAACATTACGATGAAGTACTGATGGAAGCATGGGAAATGCTTGACCAGCGCCCCCCGCAGAGGTCCACTTTCGTTTGGAACGTCATGATAGCGAGGGTACCATGTGGCTATAATAATATAGGCAAGATCATCGTTGGTGGCAAACTTGGAGTTGAAATGCACAATGTCATGAAGAGCATCAAAACATTCCTGAATACGCGACAGATACTCGAGAACTAAAATGCAATTAAATATTAAACATGATGATTTCCCTCTGGACGAGATGGGACCTGCGTAATCTGCGTAGTGTGATGGTCATTAAAAGACGTGCGAGTATGCTGCGCCGTCTGAGGAGCAGCACTGGTCGTGCTAAAAATCGAGTCTAGCACTGGGGTGTCTGAGCTTCGTACTTCTGTACGATGGAAGTTGATCGTAGTTTCGACGTCCTGGACAACTCGTCCGAGCCCAACTTGGACTATGATCAAAGTGGGGACAATTCCCTTGTGTAGATAGTGAGTGAGTGGAGCTGACTTCATAGATGAACACAACTCACCACTACTTGAATCAGTGCTGCATCAAGGACGATCTGAAGGCAAGTCAAGAAGTGTAAAGATCGATTCATGATACGACTCACTGTCGCTACAACCAAGTCTAAAAGCACGTAGAGCGAATAGATAGCGCCCGATTCAACACTGGGAATGTGGGCATTAGAAGATTAAAGTGCCGATGCAGCGCGTCACTTACACGATCACAGTTATTGAGTAATAGCGTCGAGCCATCTCAGGCCCAAGGATCGCGCGCGCTGTATGCGCGAACCATAATATTCGGCTAGCTGTATAAGAATGCATTAGTTGTATTTTAGAGGTCAGGACTTGAAGTTTGTTTACCCGTAAGAAGAGTGACAGAGATATTGAGGGCGAAAGTCATCCATAGATATACAGGCTGGAGTTTGCGAAGATTCGGAGAGGAGGCTGCGTTAAACACATATCCGCAGACTGTGGACGTAAGGAATCAATATTGGCTTCGTTGAACGGAACGATCTTACCTGTCGAGACCAATAGCAAAAGGCATGGTCCAGCAATGATGCTCTTTCTGCGACCCCACACCATGTAGCAACGGTATAACTGTTCAGAATAAGTATACCATCATAACGGAGAGCTGGAAAACACCAACAATCAGGGAGTCCGCTATGACGCTGAAATATTGTTAGTACATTCATTTGGACGCAAAAGACGCACACATACTTATTCGTGACGAAAAGTAAGTACACCGGATAGACGTATCTCCAAGGAGTCATCTGGCCACGCAACATGTAGCGGAATACAAAGTGAAGGGTGATCGCGGTGTCCGCAGATGCGAGGACGAACATAACTACGGCAGCTAGAAAAAAGGGCCATTGTACAGTGCTCTTGTTCTTCCGAAGTATATACACGCAAAAGGAAAAGAGCACAGCATAGACGCCTATAATATGATGTCCAAATGAGTAACCGCGCAGGAGACGTAGAACACATAAAGTCACCGTATAAGAACATTTTGAACTATGTGACATCTCTCAAGTTTAGTGGTATCTGAGCACAAGTCGAGGATGATGCTCACCATATAACCACCCATGTAACCGGCTAGGCTCCTGTCGTTACTCGACAATCCAATATTCAACGTATCCAGCTCCATAGCGTCGTGCATGCAGGCCATCCGGATGTCGCGTATGGGAGGACGAAGGTCGCTAGATGTCTTGCTTGGGTGGTGGTTCTAAAGAGGGCATGAAAGGTAGGGTTGAAGGATATGACAGGGTCCCAGCCTTTACCTGCTCAAGCTAGTGGCATCCGAGTTAATTAGCACGTACCAGACTAAAGCAGGTAGTGCAGGGCTGTTTCAGGGTAAACAGTCTGCTGGAGATGAACTCATGGAGTCATTGACGGCGGTGCAAGTGTGGACTCTTGCTGATTTTTATCAGGAGGAGCTAAGTATGTTGGAAACTCTAATCCAGTTCTATCGCACTACGATTGAAAGTCGCTGCTCACTTCATATCGAAAAATTGGGGCCAAAGTGGAGAAGTAACTTATGATGGACATAGAGTAAGCAGGACTTCATCCTGCTTCAAGACCGAGATCGCCAAAGCGTCCCATCATAGATTATTCTGCCAATTCACAGGCGGTCCGTATGTAATTCAGTCTGCCTCGTTGCTGAACAGCCTCCACGAGTGCGAACGCGTTATTCACCATGGATATAGTGTCAATAATGAGCTAACATGGTGCAGGTGAAGGCTGTCGGAATTCAAAAACACACGAAAGGGGAAGTCAGTCCCGTGGCCAGGCTGGTGGCGTAAGCACTGTATGCGGGTATTTGTGTTCTGTGTACGCGTTGTTTATTGCGAGCCTTTGTGTGCAGTGGCAGGTTGTGAGCAAACCACCATAAGCCCAGCTCTTGTTTCTATGCACACTCGGATGCCCTACCTTCTCAAGCCCTCATCGCTCCAGGCACTCCTCACCCTTGCTTAGACATGTTTCCTCCCGGGAGAATTGTCCGCCTCAGCCAATATGATCCACTTCCTAACCAGAGGTGTCATCTAACCCTAAGTTTTCATGGATCACGTTCTTTCATCATTCGCTCGCAGGAGTGCACTGGTGACTCTCGAAGCTCGGGGTGGCCTCCGCCTGCAGGGTGATACGATAGCTGGATTGGATGTTCGATGCCGAACGCGCTTCGCTTCAATGGTAGTACCATCAGAGCCTTTCGCCTCCAATGACATCTTCACTCCCTACCACATCGCTTCTCCGGAAAGTGCTGGATCTCGAATAACTCTTCTCACGCGTCTCAACTCCGTACAAATCCCTGTCTTTGTCGCTTCGGGACCCCTTTGCACGGAACCTCAATCTGCGTAGACTCCAAACAGATGGCTCCGGCGTAAGTTCCCTACACCCCCGCAAGGCGTTTGGAGCCTTCGTCGGACGCCATCATACTATGTTGTTGGGTGATTGTTTTGCAGTAGGGAAAGCGGCATCGGAAACACAAGGATACTTGTTCTGACGCCAGAGAATTGCGAGGACTGCACCAGAGAGGCGTCGCGGTCTTACTTATGGAAGACGAGTGGAAGAATGAGGAGGCCCCGCACACTCTGTCAACTGACCACAGCAAGCGTGCTCACCTGGGCTACACACAGATCTCACAGAGATTACTTTTGCCCAACGTCACTCATGCACTCGCATCATCCATCCCGGAGTCCAAGGACGCCGTTCTATCTTACACCCTGCCAGAAGCTCACCCAGTCACTCTATATCGTCTTTCGAGATGGACAGAGACCCGCACAGGAAGAACGTGGTCCGAGCCTTTGGCTCTTCCCTGAGCAGTCACTGCCATCCCTGCGGTGGTAGCTGGCGCAAGTCTCAAATCCCGGCAACGTTTGGGAAAAATTACATTTGCCGTGGACTACTGCAGTCTGTCTTGCTGCTTCTCCGAGGAGGAGTCTTGCGAGCGGGCTGTTGCTGAAGTTCAGAAGCGTCGGCGAACGCATTGAAATCTTCATGGCTACGTGGTCAAATATCTCGGGATCCAGGAAGCACTGTTGCGCTAGCCCAATGGAGACATACAGAAAAGAAGGTGCATACGAGCCTCTGCTGGACTTGAGCCAAATGGTGGAAACCTTGGTACGGTTTGGCCCTCACTGGACGTTTCGCAATACGGTTACATTTATTCCATCAACTTGGGTTTCATTCTCATGGGTCAACTTCGCCTTGGATCTGGCACGTGCCCCCAATATCGATCCTTCTCATACAGGAAGATCGACGGCGACCGCTCGCTTTGGATCAGTAACCCGGCTCTCAGTTTGAACCAATTTTCTTGACCTCCTGTTAGGCAGCGGAAGGCATACCGAGAAACCTGTACCGCGTGGGGTGCCCAAGGCGACTGACTACTTGCATTCAGTCTCGTTACGGACAAGCTGCAAAGACCCTCGGTTGTTCTTCGAGCGGAACCTCCAGTTCTTTTTCCAGGCATATACTTGTTTTGTGTCCTGTCATATTCCCCAGATGGCTTGCTATTCGACGACTCACGTCAATGTTGCCCTAAGCCTCTTCCTTCGTTCACACACTTCATAATGCTCGTTCACATGTTGGTCACCTCGCTTTCTGCTTGGAGTTGTGACTCCTTCGGGAAAAGGGCTCTCTCGTGGGATGCCTGTTGCAACAGAGATTCGTTCTCGAATCCAGCAGTCTGTGGATATGGGATTGACTGTAGCGGGTTATTACTGTTTGTGCATATCCTTTGGATCGTGGATGGGTGCAGCTGAGCTGGGACGACACATGTTGATGAGGATCGCAGGTATTCTGGGTGCAATTGGTTGGATATCAGTACATGCACGCACAAGAAAAAATGAGCGGGGCGGACAACGTTGATCAGGCGAGGCGAGTAGACTGCCGCACGCTTTGCGAGAGGCTAGGATGTTGGTGTGTTGCTCGACACCTTGTCCCATGAAGGTTTTCCTCGGTTTGTCTATATCCGTATGTTGCTCTTTGAGCAGGCAGAAGCGGATGACAGAAAACGACTTCGAATTGGCGGAATGTCCCACAGTTGTAATGAACATGGGATTGACCAATGGAGCAAGGGCCGGGCCAAAACCCGAAGTGTCATGTCTTTGCACTAGCGCCGCTGTGGGGGTAGCCTTTTGGCTTCGAGAGTGCGTGTCCGTCCAAGGATTGCCGGAGGTGATTCCTCTGTGATGCAGTCCGGGGAGATGGTGATCGTGTTCGCGAAACCGCATGAGGAGGACTTCGGTCCTATGATTCATGCTTATAATTTTTTAATCATCCACATCTTCGCGATGTTATTCTGACATACGCCTCGACGCGTACCAAGCATATGGACCCCTCGTTCTTTAATGTAAGTGATGTTCATCTCTACGACCTTAGATATAACGGCCTCTCGAGTATTCGGATGGCATTTGGGAGGGTCGAAGCGCTCGCCAGAATCGTGGAACGCGCCTGGAGCTATGTGTTCGTGAAGTTTATCAAAACCTTGATAACGTTGAGATCCACTTTTAGATTCGACCAGTAAGGAGCGGAGACAAATAGCTCACCGCTTCTAGCACCTCTACCACTGTTATTGAAATTGCCGCCGTTGATTATCACGTTTGCGTTAGAAAACATGACGGCCTGGATAGGGAGTTCCAAGACGGTTCAGTGAGATGCGGGCGTCAAGCTAGAAGGCGCTCAAACAAAGTCAAGTCGTTCACATAAGATGAAGACTATGCCCCAAGGTCACTGGCAAGGTATTGGGCAAGGGCAACAGACCAGGTCAGGGTCCAGATGTAGATGACTCGGGGATAGCAGATAACATAACAAAACCATTTCCCAAATTCCAATGTCACAACCAACTATCCTCGAAAAGATCTACGCACAACGCGCCATCGATGTCGAACCCGCCAAATCGACGCCCGGAACCACCCCAGCCGACATCCAGACCCTGCTATCTCTCCATCTCGCACCGCCACTCATTTCGCTAATCCCTCGACTTAAACGAAATTCATCTACCGCCGCCACTGGCGCAGTTTCCGCGATTGAAGCAACTCTCCAAACGCTGCCCAAGCCTTCCTCCTCCTCCTCTCAGGGAACAGCCAAACTACCTGTCCTCCATAAATCGCTAAAAGCAGTAACTATCTTTTACACAGCCCTTTGTTATCCCATCGATCGCTTCCTACTCCAGCTGTCACAATGAACAAATCGTCCGGGTCATATTTCTGCTTTATTTCGTCGAGCCGCGCATAGTTAGCTCCGTAGAATGTGGTTTTGAAGTCATCTTCTACGGTGTCTGCTTCGTTCGAGTACGCGGCATTCTCAGGTGAAAGGCGTTTGAGCATTGGGAGCTGCGTGGTCTTGAAGAGATTTCTGGCCGTCGCAGCCTGTGCCGGTGTTGCATTCTCGTCAAAATTATTGGTGATGATAACCTGAGGGGCGATTTTTTGCTCAGTGCACTATCCATTGTGAACCAGTCGTCCACCTACATGAGTTTTAGCCGTCCTCCAAGCTGGGTGTAGGGCTGATGAAATGTTGGCGTTTGCTGCGACTTTGCCTTCGAAAGCGTGAATATCTTCGTTACAGTCTATCACAATGAGGACAAAACTGACCTCCAGCAACTAGGTTACACAGGATACTACCGAAAGGAAGGTTAAGTTCAAGATCTTGTGACGGGGCATAGAGGACAACTTACGCTGGTGCGCCTGCATTCAAGAGCTCCGTGTACACTTGTCCGACCGTAGTCGGAGAACTCTGATATATACTTGCTGGGACCAACCTTGATCCCATGAACATGCTGCTCCCGACAGTGTCGTCATCTGCTGCCAAGGCTTCATTGATGTTTGTTGAAGTAACGCTTGAGATGACCAAGCCTCCTCTCGCCCTTACATCACTGATGAAAGAACGCATCGCCGAAGTCGCTTGGGTGGTGGTAGAGCGAGGGAAATAAGAGCTGACGAGAGCTGTGTATGAGGTGCCTAGGGAAATGACATAGAAGTATTGCCCAACCCCGAGAGCATCCCAGTCAAATATATGCCTTGCGTGGATAGCGGCTATGTCGCCCATCGTCGACGCTGAGAAAGCAGTGATTGTGACTGTAGAAATGGCTGCAGTAAAGGTAGGATAGGTTTGGAATGTTGCGTTGACAATGACACCCCAGGATCCTGCACCTCCTCCGCGTAAAGCCCAGAACACTTTAGGAGGTACATGTCAGTCGGATTCGGTTACCCCAACTTTAACTTCGGTGAAGAGAAGACACGTACGGTCAGTATTCTCCGCTTCATTGGCTTTCAGAAGTCGGCCATCCGCGACCACGACGTTGAACTCTAGATTTTCTATGAGCATTCGTCAAGTATGAAACTCATGGAACATACCAAGGGCATTATCAGATGCAGTACCATATGCAGGAGACAAAGACGAGTGCCCACCACCCTGAGCATATCCACCAGCAGCCACGACAGTAGCCGCTGTACCACCAACGATGATTTTATTCTGAGCACCAGCGGCGTTATAAAGTGTACCAAGGCCAACCCCACTTCCGACCGTGACGGCGGAGCCCTTTGATACCCCACCAACCACGAAGTTGTCAGTGAATTGGATGGACTGAAGCTTGTGGGTATGGATAAGCAGCGAGTGCTTGGCAGTCGAACGACCGAGATAGTCATGCCCAGATGCCTTGATGGAGAGGCGGATGTTGTGGGCACGAGCAAAGTTGACACCGTTCTGTGAATGTGAACATAAGGCTCTGAGTCCAGGTCATAACAGGATCTTATTCTAACCTGGATGTCACCGGCGGTTTCTGCTTTTATAGCATATAGAGGGACGTTGCCTTGACTGCAGGTCGAGATGGAATCCCGCAAACACAAAGACGGCGGCGTTGACTCGTGGTCCTACAACAAAAAAAGATCAACGTTGACTCAATACGTCAACGAGAATAAAACAAACCTGCTCGAAATTGATCTAAAAAAAATCGATTGGCATCTATGAGTTAGAGAAATTTCGGCATACAAAGTAACATACCTGGTTCATAGCGCCTGGTATCGTATTACGAAAGTTGGCACTACGCCAGTCTGAGGAGGAACATGTGCCAGAAGCTCGCTGCAAACAAAACTTCGCGGATGGAAGAGCCTGTATCAATCGTCCAGACACGGCATTGTTCAACTCTTGCCACTGTGCATCGGTTGGGAACCCAGCATCGCCAGGGACGTTGCGACACTCAGCAGCACGACCTTCATGAGCAGTGATCAAGAGAGTAGCAAGAAGCAATGGCAAGTAAGTCCACATTGATGCTCTGGCACTAATTAGCGCGCAATATGCTGCTTTATATGCTCAATTTCTCGTCTTGTACCATTTTCGTCGATGTAAGTCTCTAGGCTTGCCAAGTAGAACAGAATCTTATTGAAGCAGAATCTTCTAGTCACCTGGTGCACCTGGTGGACAAAGAACATAGGAAGCTCGAAGTGCTGCCACCAAGCGCAACATGACATGGTCGACTAGTCACAAGAAAGCTCCAGAGTGTAGTCCATCGAGGAGATCAATACACGGTTACTGTGATCACCGCTGCCGGTGCTACGAGGTCAAAGCTCCCGCGTAATTCAGAAAAGACATATGGCAGAATGCATATGGATTTCCTGAGCTCATCAGTGCTGGAGAAGACCCAACTCCGTAATAAATCGTACCCAGCTTTTTCTCCCATTGATGTGCAAAAGCACCCGAAAGGTATTGGGACAAGGCGGGTGTACACTTCGGCAGATTAGGGTGCTCCGGTTGCTTTTCTATATATTTCAGTGCAGCAATTAGCGCCTGATCCTCATAGTCCTGTCCATTTCGTATGGTGTTATTATCAGTCTTGCGAGCCGGTTGCTCTACAATTGACACATGCCATGCCTGGGGACTATGGGTTCAAGAATGTGGGGTCGGAAGAGTAGCGGTCAGCAGGCATGAAATAAGGGCAAGTCGGGCTTACTCCTACAACTATCTGCGCTCCAGTCAAATGACTTGACCACACTGTTGAAAGAACGTATCTGTGGAAGGTACAGACCGCGTAGAGATCAAGACATGTTTCAATTTCTATAGTTTTGTCCGATACGAAGTTTAGGTCTGGAGTCGGTGCAACTTGTGCTTTCCTCGACCATTGATCATCCATAAAGAAGCAATAGTTAGTGACTGTATAAATCATAATCCTGCTTTCCTGTTCTAATTCTGGTTATGGTCTTCCAGAGTAGGTCATCGCCTCCCTGTCTGTGCTCATGAGACGCGCATATTCCAATGTAAGCCTGTCATTTCAATGCAATCAGCACCACATAAATGACTTTGAAGAGACAATGGGGAACACACCTGAAGAAGTAGGATATGGCATCCTCCCTCCTCCAGAACGTTCGGCTCCATTCTCGTCCTGCAACAGCAATCTTTCGACCCAGGTTTTCATGAGCCCCTTCACCGTTCCCGTCGCCTCGGAAGAATAGCAATGCATCGTGTAGGTCAGACAGGTCGACTTGGATGGGGATATAGTGTACCCAAGGCGCTACGCGATCATGATACCTTGATTACAGGACATATAATATGAGTGGAATGGTAGAGTAACGAAAAACTGCGCAACAGACCATTCAGGGTATATCGTGGATTTGAAGATTAGAGAATTGGAAGTGATCAGCCTCTTAAAGCGACCAGACCACCCGTTCCCATCCACCTGTCCGACATCGTCAACTGATATATTCGATGAGAAACACACAATTATCAACGCACGTCAATGACATATTTGTACTTCCCGGCATCTGCGGCGCTCTGTATATCACGCCAAGGGAACAGATCTTCCAGCAATTCGCAAACTTCAGGACTACAAGCAATCGGGTTACCAGCAAACGTGATATCCATAACTGCAGGATTGATCCTCGCCTTGCGGATCTCGCGCAAGTCACCCACTTTTTCGCTTCGTGTCCTATTCGGCGGAAGCACATTGATAGTCCCTTCCAGCTCGTTTGCAAACCCAACGAGGAAATCACGGTGCGAGTGATGCCAGCGAGACTTCTTGCTGTGGTACATGCCCGTGTTGCGTCCCCGCCACATTAGGCGTTCATCGACCTTGTCGTCCCATTCTGGGTCGATGGAGCGCGGGTAGATGTCCTCCACCCATCCGTAAGGAACGGGGATACGAATGTTGTGGTGTATTGTTGTCGAACAGTAGGAGAACTCCGGAACGAGCGCGTGTTGAGGTGTCGGGCCGTTGTTGTGGGATAGGAATTGACCGTGATGGTGGAAGTGGTCTGGGTGACGGCACGGGTCCATGGAGTTTTGGTGCTCCCATATGAATGTCTTCTTCGTCGGTCGCGGCGGTGGGTTGTCCAGATCAACGGGTTTCCTCCGAGCCACAGAGGCGGGTGAGCAGGCGGATACCCAACCTATGGGGTTGATCTTCGGCAATGCACTTCGTTCGATATCTGTTCGAGTCAACATGAAGTACAGTGAATCTATGACTAGTTCGACTCACAAGTCTGAGTTGCAGCTGCTTCCAGAGCTGCAGCCTGGACACCATAGTCAGTTAGTCGGTTAGGTCCATCATGAGGTGAAATCGTCATTCGAAACGGGGGTAGATAGTCCTGAATTTGCCTGAACATCCGGATAATTTCTCTGGAACCTACAATCAACTGATTGTATCTCCCTTCCTCAAATGCGTATGTCACGACTTCGACTTCGCTGGTGCTGTTCTTCCCTATAGTATAAGAGTCTTTTTTCAACTCGCTCTCCTCGTGTATCTTGATCAAGTCTGCTGGTTCAATGCCCCAGAACGGCTCCAAATCTTGATATATCCGGTCGTATTCGTCAGGAAGTTGGACATTGTTGTCAGTCGCGTACTCCCACCTGTGAAAAAAATCAGTCGCCAGCGCATCATGTCGAGCGATGAAACTACTCACCAGAGGTCAAATCCTTTTGGAGGCGCTCGGTTATATCTTCGTCTGTATTCCCTCACTGCCTCCTCCAAAGTCGTGCTTGCATGCTCCAATTTGTCTTTCCATTCTTTCTCGGCACGAGCAATGAGCTCGTAGATAGGGTGAGCACCTTCCACGTTGACCTCTACTAACCCGTCAGGACGAAACCTATGCTTTCCAAGTACGGCCGGCTTGGCCTTCGGTTGTGGCTTCGACGCGCTTAGATGGTCATTGAGTGGGGATTGATGCTCAGAAAAGCTCCAAGTCTTCTCTCCGTCCGACTCGTAAGTGTTACGGAAGCGGTGGGATAGACTTTTGGGAAGGCCTAGGACGAAGAGAAGGATGCCGGCAACGATAAGAAGAAACCGGATACACCTCCTCGACCTCGGGAATGACATGACGAGAGCAGTTCACTGTTCGTGATTGCGTGGCCACATCCAAGTTACAAGCGTAGCGCTTCTAGTTTGGACTCGGACCCAGCGGAGGCTTGGAAAAATCAAGGGCATTCAAGTCCATTTCAAGTCTTTTAGTTAGGGACCAAGTTCGGTTCCTGGCCCTGTGGCGGCCCGGTCATCTCATTTCAAAACGCGGCCTTTGCCCTTCTACTTGCGATCCTTGCTGATCGATGAACGTCTCTTTACCGCTTGAACTCATCATAGAGATCGTGAAAACCCTTCTCTCTGATGAAGTGCGCATTCCAAACCCCAAATTGCCTGGGAACGAGAAACCGGACTGGAATCTCATCCATGCCTTCAGTCTAACATCCCGAACCTTCCGCAGCCTTGCGCTCTCACAATGGTTTCTTAGCTTATATCTCAGAGATTCCAAGGACATGGGCTACATTGAGATGCATATGCCCGAAATTAGAAGTCGCTGGTGCAGGTGCGAAAATGCTTACATTCAATACTAAGATTACGACACTGAAAATCGATTCAGGCGGCTTCATTGCGTACAAGAACTTGCTTCTTCGATAGCACCTTGGGATCTCTTAGGCTATGGTCGTCTATCTGAAGTGCGCATTGACTGGCTTTCACTCATCCAACCTACGTTTTCGCCTGGCGATGTTCTCAAATACGATTCCCCTTTCATCAACATCCCGCCATCCGTGGTGGAACTGGACATTCGTGGTTTAAGATGGTCTACCCCCATGTGTATCAGCGTCCTCAGTCATTCATTTATCAACTTGAAGGTGATAAAGTTACGTTTAAAAACTGCATGGTGTGGCTTGTGCAACAATTGCGAATATGTTCGATTCCAGGACACCAGCCTCAGTGAACTTTCGTATGCTGGAGGCATAGGCTTACCCGTAAGTCGAATCACACTTATTTTCCATGAAAATTAACGAAGGTCCAAACTGATCCAGAGCTACTATGGGCGAACGTGGTATTGTCTTGAACAACTCGAAGAAGTCCACCTCAGTCTTCCTGTGTACGAGTCGAATTACGGTGTACCAAGCCCCGGCAAGATAAACGACAATCTTTGGTCTGGAGAATGCGAGCGATGTATAGCGGTGATGTATGAAGATGATGCTTTCCGCAAAAACTGGATTGCAAGGAAGAACGGTACTGCATCTACGACCGTCGACAGTTTCATTCGACCCCCTCGGCTACAAAAAGTGATCTGGTGCTTTACTCCTGGAGAGGAGAGTGATCTACACCCGGATTATGGTATCGTCGAACCTGGCGAGGAGGATTACGAGGATTACGAGGATTACGAGGATTACGAGGATTACGAGGATTCTGTTGAAGAGAGCTAAAGGTAGGCTCTGTGTGTCGCTATCCAAGGACACCCTAGTACGAGTCTTGAATTGTTCGAATTTCTCGACACCATGTAACTTTTATCTTTCCATTATCTTCCGAGGTGCGAATCACGGAACACTTTCCCCTCAATGCGTCAATCTCATACTATTTCTTTTCTCTTGGAGAGCGTCTGTGCGGCATAGCCATATGGCATTATCGTCTTCGACACGGTGCTCATGCACTACTATAGGTTGTCCTGACGTCAGGGTGCACAAGGTGCGCTCCGATGATACTCTCCACATGACCTATGTGTTTTTTCATCGTGCGTACTTCCAAGGTCTATATATATATATTAATCCGTGAAATAGTACGATAGCTATACTTATGCAATGTTCCACTGTTCATGCTTCGTATTGCAATGCTGGCGCTCTCGTATCTAGAAGGCCTTTGAATATTCACTGTCATCACGGACGGTCTCTATTCAGCACAACCACCGCTTCTTCGGATTTATTGTACACCCTACGGTAAATACAGCAGATTTACTCACAGCGCATCCAAGAATTGTCGCTAAAAATATACCTCGCTGGCAACAAACGACGCGTCATCGGACCCTTCCGCCTTGTACAATAACCTTGGCCTCTGTTTGGGCATTCTATGCTTCCGCGGATTGGCCGAATAATGGCTACGCAACATCTGCTGCCCGTCCGAATAGGCACCTTAGCGGGACGGGGCAACAAATGTTCAGTATAGGGTCGCAATCGTGTTGTATTTCCGACGCCAGAACTTTCTTTCTTCGATCCACATGTACGTAGGCAGCTTCTTTAATTGGTGTATATAAAGGTGACATTTCCTGGACACGTAGACCTCTTCATCTCGCCCCGCCTGGGTAAACTCGCATCTACACTCCTTTCACCCCACTTTCTCAATCAACCGGAGACTGCGGCTTCAGGGCTTATAATTTCGATATGGTTTCTTTCACCATCTTAGCTGGAGGTTATGACATCTTCGTCGCGACCTATCTCTTCAACGCTGCCACGTCCTCTCTGACTCTCCAGAGCAAATCCCCAACCGGTACCAACCCTTCCTGGATCTCGTTGAACCCAACCAATCGAAGCCTACTCTAGTAAGTTGATTGATTGATCCACCCGCGTCAACAGATCTTAATTTAGACATCCACCCTAGCGCTACCAATGAGAACTCTCCGGGCGCTTTGCAGTCTTTCGGAGTCAACGCCAAAGGCGGCCTTTCCAGTGTACTTGATACTGTTGCTTCCGGTGGGGACCTTCCAGCTTTTGCCACCGCACTCTCAACGGGGGAAGTTGCTGTGATGAATTATAACTCTGGGAACGGCCGGATTCTTTCAACGACTTCAATGGGTTCGAAATTCAACCAGGGTTCTCCTACCATCTCTTTCCCGAAACCGGCTCAAACTATCTCGCATCCTCATATGGCTCTGGAGCATAACGGTGAAGTCCTGGTACCAGATCTGGTGAGTCCATTTCTCAAGTACTTTTGAAATTGGCACTTATGCTTCAATACAGGGAGGAGATATGATTTGGCGCCTAAAAAGTGGGTCAGGCGGATACAAAATCCAAGGGTCCATCCCTCAACCCAAAGGAAGTGGACCGAGGCACATTGCAGTATTCAGTATGCTACTCCTTCGCGAATCCTGTAGTCCATCTTGATACTGATGCGTTCTATTTCTAAATTAGATGATCGTCTCTTCACTATTCACGAACTAGCATCTACTCTTTCTGTCCAGAACATACCTCCGGCTCCGAATGGAACAGTTACAACATTCGCAAGCGTATCCATCATACCCCCGAACCCACCTGCCGGAGCCGTTTATGCCGCGGCTGAGATCCTCATCCCAGCGCCTTGCGCACAATTCCCCACACCCTACATCTATGTGTCTAACCGTAACACTGGAACTCAGGCTCCGGCAGGAGACTCTATCGCTATCTTCGAACACGTGAACCAAGGTTCCGCCAATGAGGGCCTGAAGCTGGTGAACCAAGTTTTCACCGGCCTCGACCAGATTCGCGGAATGGAGTTCGGAAATCTAGCTAATGGTGGAGATGAGTTTTTGATCGCCGGAGGTGTAGCTGGAACAGCGGGCGTAGTTGTGCTCCAGAGAACAGATGGAGGTCGTAATCTGGAGATTGTGGCACGAAATCTAGATATTCCCACTCGAAGCAGCTTCGTGTGGCTGTGATCTCCAGGTCTCGGGAGGAACAACTTGTCACTTGCGATACCCTCTAGATCAAAGGATTGCGTCGACTAATAAAGATGTCTGTTTGAACATGATCTTTCGACCCGTTGACTAGGGAATAGGCTATTTTTCAACCACAAGGGATCATTGTCCGATTGATAGTTGGCTGGTTTCATGGAATACGATTCCGGCTCAGGTATGTGTGTATCAGGTTAGTAACGCATGTTCACCAGGCGCTGTGGCTAGCCGTATGGTTCAAAATGCAAAATCTTCAGGTATCGCGTTTTTAGTACCTAACAAGGCGGTCGCCGCGCAGACTAAAATGACTGAACTCTTACAGGTTTAGACTGCGGCATAACCAGAACTTTAACCAAATAGAAGGACCAAGTTCAGTGGCCCCGTTTTCTCGCTTCTTGTAATCCATGGTTTTGTCAATCAAAGTTCGACCTAATGTGCAGAATGATTGCATTTACTCCTCGGGACACCATAAAGTTTACCTTATCAAGCTGAAGTTTTGGCAACGTTCAAGCAACGAAGCAACATTGAAGCAACAATGATTGTTCTAGCCATACCGAGCACGTACAACAACGGCGAACCGCCACCAATATATCAGAATCACTATAAAGTAGGTATGTATAGTCAGTTAAAGCCTCCTGACGAGCAATAAGTGAATTGGTGAAACAAGTGGCTGATGGAAACTTCGAGGAAGGATTTACGGAAGTCTTTACCACCGCTTCCGTCGCGCACACCAAGCAATCCTGAAGGAACGTAATGGTGCACCATCGTGATTGCTTTCCTTGCTTGGAATATGGGTCCAGTCTGGTCCAGTTCTCTGTCAAGCACTTGGCAATGTACAAAGATTGAAATTATGCTAGCTGGTATTTTTGAAATGAGGAGATCGTCGTTGATGTATAGTCACTTGAGCTAGCGGGAGTCGCGAGGAGTCGCGGTTTTGCGGACCATCAGGGACCATCCGGCTCAACTTTGCACCACATCATCGTTTACCATCATTTACCTTCATTTACACGCTTCGACATAATGACCAGTCACATGGCATTATTCACGCCACCCCAGATTGAGATTCGGAGGAACGCTTAACTGAGGAATATGTCCGAATCATTTCCGTTCTAATAATAGATTCTTCCTGGCACTCTTTGTTCGCTCACATATCCGTAATCTGTTCGTTACTATGAAGCAAAACAGTGCTTCGTGTGCGCACTCATATCATTGTTTATGAATACTAGAATTATTCAAGGGGAATATAATGAACCAAACTCATTGTTGCAGCTAGGCAGATACGTCGCCTCGTATGTCTATACTATTTATAGCATCGGTAGCCGTCATGTGGAATGGGGTATATGGGGTATTGTAATATTTAAAACATGTCAGAAGCAAGCAGGAGCCTGCAGGAGCATCACAGGGGGTTGTTTACACCGCGTTGCTCGGTCGGAAAAAAGGTGGATACCCGCGTTTTAAGCTTGTTCGAGCCGCGCGTCTGAAGGGCTTTTCTGGACATTTACAAGCAATCCAAGCTTCCAAGCATACTTGTCAGGCATCGGAAAGGGCTTCCATGCTCTGTAATTCATATGTAAGCATTGAAATTATCGGGAAGAAAGTTTTACGCGTTCAGCTTGACTTGAATCGTCAGCTCCAAGTTTTTAACCCATTTTGCTTTTGCATCCGGGGATCTAGGGGCTAGCCTGGCCTGGTTGCTCTTCGGATCTGTGATCCTTCTCCATACGCACCCATGGGAGCCCAAGCGCTTTTCTCCTACATGTCAGCTTTTGATTCGTCTAACGATTGCGTTCATCCTCCCCGAGGTAACAATGCCAATATTTACTGCACATAAAGGACAAAAAAGAAGAAAATTAAAAAAAGTCTAACGTAGTCATTCTATCGTACCAAGCTGTACCAAGCTTACATATGGCCTATTAAGATTTTGATCGGTGTTGGCAACGAAGGATGACAGAGGGTGGTTGGTCTCTTTTGGGATCATCTTGTTTGGTCCGTGATCGAAGGTTATGTACATTTTCCGTAGCATCTCCAAGCGAATGTACTCAGGTGCCTTCAGGTGCGTTAGAGAGGGAGGACATAAATAGATACTTCTTTCGACAGATCTCCCCGTTTTCTCTCTTCTTAAGTGACTCCGTGCCATCTTCACTTTTTGCGACCTCCCCAGTATCACGATGTCTACTCACGATGATATTGAGAAAACTGCCGGCGTTCACGCGACCTCGCCCCACCACGCCCTTGGTCAGAATAATGGCGTTCTCCCCGCGTCTTACAACCAGGCTGTAAGACCTTCGAGGATAGGAAACCCTGGGCCTCTGTAAGTATCGCCTTTGGTGTTTATTTCATCCTTCCAGTTCTGAAAGATCAATGCGTCATGTGTAGGGGACTATTCTCCTTCGCGTCGACGACGTTCATGTTGTCGCTCTACAACCTCCAGACGCGTAGCATTCATCACCCGAATGTCGTCGTTGGCATGGCCATTTTCTGTGGCGGCCTCGCTCAACTGCTTGCTGGAATGTGGGAGTTCCCTCGAGGCAATGTGTTCGGTGGAACTGGTGAGTTACACCCGTTTTTCATATTTTCATCTTGGTACATCTTGGAGATCGAAACCCCACATGTGTCATTGCAAATCCACTGCGTGGCCATTTCAAATCCGCGCATCCTCAGTAGTTTATGCGGTCCCCACATCGTTCCCCACAATTATTGCATTTCAGCAACGTCATAGGCGTTAATTTAGCCGCTCTCGGTTACCGGGCATCGATCAATGCCTTGGCATTATTCAATATTTAGCATTATTCAATTCACTGTGGTCACCTGTAGAAACAGAAGCTAACGCTTTCTTGAAACAGCTTTCACGTCATATGGAGCGTTCTGGATGTCATACGCCACGATTCTCATTCCAGGCAGCGGTATTCTGGACACCTTCAAAGATGACCCGACGGAACTTGCCAGTGGTCTTGGCATCTACTTGATGGCCTGGTTCATGGTGACATTTTTCTTACTGTGCGTATCTTCTGTCTAATATCTATATCGACCGTTCGGCTTACCCACTTCCCTCGACCAGCATCGCGGCTCTTAGGAAGAACTGGGGCTTTATTGTCCTTTTTGTGTTTTTGGCGGTCACTTTCCTTCTCCTTGCAGCTGGGGAGTTCACGGCAAAATTAGCGTAAGAAAAGTCTTCTTGTGAGATTCCAAACTTGGGTTCTTATCACAGAATTTTAGGATCACCAAGGCGGGAGGTGTCTTGGGCGTCCTCACAGCCTTCATTGCGTATTATGTTGGCTTGAGTGAGCTCCTCGCCTCGGAAGACATGGCTGTCGTCAGATTGCCACTCGGGGTGTTCTCCAAGCGAGTCGATTGATTGCAGATACCAGAATTAATACCCGAGTCTTCGCGCATTGGAATGCACTACCAAACGCTCTATGCAGGAATTTGGAATTTTCTTCTTGGTCATTTCGACCGTGTATATGTAGTTATATCTTTCTAATGTTCTCCTCATCTCGGGTGCACATCCCCAGCGCTCCAATATACCCTTCATGATTGATGAATTAGTTCCATTTTCCAATATCAAGTCTAGGACGCGTCCAGATTCCCATTCAACTCCCATCAGCCACAATATAACGATGTGAATCTGCGTTTTCCGCCTCCACAAATCTTGAGCTTGATGGCCCGGACTTTCATAAATATACCAAGCGAATTCGGTGATGAAGTCGAGGCAGGAATCGAGGGACCCAGGAGGATCAGTGGAGGATCCAGGCCATGGTGCTCAATCGTGGGAACCATCCTTGATGTCTATGTTGCAATAGCAAGCATAAATAATATCCTTTCGTCGAGTCCGATATCACCGACCAGCACCGACCTTTGACCGACCTACTTACTTTGCGCCGCCAAAGTGTCCCGCGTTCGTCGTTGTTTTGCAAGCCTTGCGCAATGACTGGGAGGCTTCCGCAGAACTGATAGTGCTTCCCGGTTTTGTCGTTCATCGCACTGGCGCCACTCATGGTGATGGGCGATACCGCCAAGATACCGCTGCGCTTGGTCATAATAGCAATCCTCAGAAAGGCCCAGAGCTAATGTTTGCATCAAGTAACTATTGCGGTGACCTGGGGAGAGGATAACAAGCTCAATTCAACAATTCCAGTTCTTCTCATTGTGCCACTCGGGCTTGTGGTTGCAGATGATTATGGCCTGTTTGTTGGTCCAATTGTCACGCTTTGTCCTTTGCTTTCTCTAGTGGCCTTGGTTACCTGTGCTTTGGCCGTAGTACACGCTTTGGACTGCTGGCACGCTTTCTCTTGCAAGGGTATAAAGGAGGCGCAATCTTTACCTGAGTTTGTGCAGTTCGATTTCATCTGCCAACAACTACACCTACTACACAACAAGCAACAGCGCCACTACAAACACTATGTCTCGCAACCAGATAGCATCTTCCAGCAAGGGAAAGCAGCCACTCGTTACCGAGAGGTCCTTCGCCTCCTCCGCTGCTGAAGGGTCCTTCTACTATGCAGCTTCGCCCCCCGCTTGGGCCCAGTCGCAGCCGACATTATATGTCCGCTTCGATTTATACAAGTATATCACGGAATGCGGATTGCCCGCGTTCAATAAAGCAGGAGTTGCGGATCTTTTAGCGTTGCGGGACATGAAGCGCGCTATTGCCTGGCCCCAATTTAGCGAGCTCAAGCGCGCGCCAGGTGTCCGTGTGTTGCAACAAATCGTCTCCGCAGGCGATCCCGCGGTTATCGCAGCATGCGTCAAGAAATGTGCGCCTTCTCCATATATCTCTTCATTGCATGAAAACTGACCATGGTGCTTCGGCTGGAAACAGATATGTTGCAGTTCAAAACCTCAGAGCAGCAACCCCCGGTTGAAGGCGAGGAGATGCCCTCGCTTCGCCTGCCCTGCCATGGAATGACCACCTTCGAAGACCGTGACGAAGCTTTTTTCACTGGCATGCGCAATGAAGATGATATGGTCATGCTGTATAAGCACTACCTCCTGGACTCTGTCACGGAAGCAGTCCGCATCATGTCACGCCTCCCGCGCCATGCTCCCATAACCGACACTTTGAGGTTGAGAATCACCAACAGGCTTTGCCCTGCCCATCATGGTAAATGGGACATCTTCGTTTTGGTGAGTCGTTTTTGGAGTACTTGAAGTCGTGAAATTAACCTTGTGTGTGCCACAGGGGAAGGACGCGTTCAATGAGGTTCCTATGGTCGTCGTCTTTGTCCCACCTTGGGAGTTCGGTTCCGAAGATATAGATCAGTTTGCCGCTGGGCAATTTGTAAGTATTCTCGCCGTGCATGATGTTCTACCACTCATCGAATCACGTCTTTAGTTCGGGCCCAACGATCTTGCTACTTTGGACACCAAGGAACACAAAGCTTCCGATATCATGTGGGCAGTCGTAAGTTCGCATTCGTCTATATTCCTTCACTCGACGTTGATTTGTGTCTCTAGCTTCACGACATCTGCAAAGGGAGGGGGTACAAGTTCGTCTTCACCAACTACCACCGATGGGTGTTCGGGACTTTCGATGAAGGTTTGCCAATTCTTAATTGATTGTGTATCAAATCGCTGACGACTTCGTTGCGAATAGGATGGACAAGAGCCTCTGTGACTGAGCCGTACGATGCGAACCTCGTTGACTTAACAGGAGCCTCCATCGCCGCTCCGTACAAGGGCTGCAACGTGATCGAGATTCTGACCTATTGGTTCCAAGTCGCTCGTGGATTCCAGTCAGACTGATAAATCACTGGCAATACTCTGCTCAAACCACTTGGATGACCCCCTGCTGCCAAGTCCTATCTTCCTCATCAAATGCTTTACGTCTCTTTAATGCCATCACGCCGCACACGTTCCTTGTATATACTGCACTCACGACGCTCAGAATCCGTAACGATCATTCATGACTTTACTTTCCTTATGCATGATGCACGATCTGATTTCACGATATATTAAATTCAAAAAACCACAATACATTTCCTTGTTACTAGACATGTCAACTGAGGCTTTCCCAACTTGAATATCTATGATGCACGATCTGATTTCACGATACTACATTCAAAAAACCACAATACATTTCTTTGTTAGCTGAGGCTTCCCCAACTTCTCTCTCTCCACAGTCCAGTACAGGTACCTTTCTACTTGATCCAAGCTCAAAAAGTCACTCGAGACCGTCGCAGGCTCAGGCTCGACGTCGTCGAGGAGCCATCGCCTTCAGGCACAAGGTCCGACATGACATGTGCATTCAGGCTATGGACCCCTGCGCCTCACTGCTGACCCTGTTTTGAGTGATGCCGACAAGAGTCCCAGGAGTCTTGCCATTTGCCGTTCTCGGCGATCATCGGCGTCAGAACGACTGGCGTGCCGACGCAGGCGGTAATATTTGACAAGGAGCTGGGTAGTGTGAATGGAGTGCAGGCGGTAAGCAGAGATTGTCTATAGAGTTGTTTGCGAACCGATATCCTTGTTTATAGACACCTAGAAAGTAGGCCTGTGCACACCGTCGTCTTTGCATATTAGTTTTAGTTCACAAGGATGTGGTCAACAAACGCCGGGTGAGTCTTTGCATATTTCCTTTTTTTCAGCGGAGAAAGATAAAAATAGAGGCGGGCCTTCAATTGAAGAATTTATAGCACGACATTCCCTCAAGGCTGCTGCATGCTCATCGCGTGAATTGCACACTGTTGCGAATGTCACGGAAACAAAAAGAAACCTTGAGTGGAGACACAGAAGACAGTTTCAGCCGAAACGTCGCGCGAGACATCACCATGTATATGGTTCAGTGTGACTGGGATGTAGGAAGAGCTTCGTGTGCCATGACAAAAACATTTATGAGAAAACAGCGTGGTTGATGTGTCATGCATGCGCCATAAATAGATATTGTTTTCATAGAGCCGCGAGCGAACGGGCTGGAGAGACCGCCCCACAGGCACTGTATATGTCGCGATGACACCAATCATGCCGGATAAATTAAACTGCCTTCTAGGTTCGTGCGAGAACTGATTGGGAAGTTTCATAGGTGAATCAAGTCTCGGTGGAAGGATTGTGGATGCAAAGCTTGGGCAGACATGAAGTCTGGGATCATCATGCCAAGTCTGACTAGTGACAAGAGTTGGGACAGTTCCATGTATTCCCCCTCGCAACAAACAGTTATATGCCAAGGGACGACTTTCTGAGACCGCGACATGATTGAGTTGTTCGACAGAAAATCTCTCAGACCTCCAGTCAGGATGGTGGTCCTTGGGAGGGTCAAGTGATCATCAGAGAAACAAATCCGAAGCACTCTCTCCCAGAGCACAGCTATGATGGTAACCTTTCAGCCAGGAAGCAGAGATATATCAAGCTTAGATGCGCTCATGATGATTGAGTTTCTGCTTAATGTAAGGTCGAGATATGCCGCGGTTTGTCTGGATTCACGAGACCAGATTCCGAAGGGTCTAATATTGGTTGCTTGCGGCAACCGCATCCGGCGTTTTATGAGAGACCCCGGTTCCACACGGCATGACGAGGAGGATATGAGAGTGCATGAATGTTGAAGAAAGGTTCTTCAAATTTTCATTTGGAATAACAAGAGTGGGTAGTGGTAAGGCATAAAGGGCGGCTGAAAGGTCACATTGAAGATCCATGTACAAAGAGATGTGAATGGGGAGCACAGCCTGAGTGATGGGAGACGGGGTGATCGAGGTCTTGGTGTAAATTTAAAGTGGATAGACAACAAAGGACTGGCAGTGTTTACAGAAGAAGCTACATCAGCGACGCTCCTGGGCGTTGTTGCCCTTTTTCTTTCTGACCACTCTCACAACTTTATCCCTCGACAATATCCCCTCCCTTTTCTTTCCTATAGACGGTTGGCGTCCTCAAGATGCTGCCACCACTTTCACTTGCTGCTCTATGTCTCGCTTCACTCTCGTCACCTACCCTGGCAGCAACTGCTGGCTCATTTGCAGATGGAGGGAAGACTCTTATTAGTGCCATGATGGTATACAGATTTAGTTATGATAATTCCACCAGCGCTCATCGTCGACTTAGATGTTTCTTGGTAATGAAGAAAAGGTCTATTTCCTAGACAAAGCAGAGGGAAACGCGGCGCAGGTCAATGGCCATCCTGCATGGGGTGCAGTATGGTGTGTTCTTATATATCGCGATCGCATCATATCACACCACTAATATCACTACAGGGACTTTAAAACACACCAAGCTACAGTGATGGATGTTAGGACGAATGTCTTCTGTTCGTCGGGCATGCATTTGCCGAACGGTTCATATGTTACCTTTGGTGGAAATGGTGCTGTCGGACGTGGAGGAAACCTTGGATCTCAACTCAACCCTGGTGGTTATTCTGCATCTTGGGATGCTGATTATCAGGATTTCGATGGAACAAGAGCAATGCGTATTTTGAACCCATGCAGGAGCTCAGACAACTTCAACGATGCTTCATGTCAGTGGTTCGACGAACCCACAATTTTATCGATGAAAACAAGTCGCTGGTACTCGGCCGCTGAAGCTCTGGGCGACGGCAGTGTCGTTATCATTGGAGGATTCGTAAACGGAGGCTACGTCAACCGGAATTACCCAATACAAGATCCCGCAACATTCGACACACAGGGTGGAGCGGCTAACCCTACGTATGAATACTACCCTCCGAGGGCTGCTGATCCTCCGAAGCTGCAATTCTTAGTCGACACATCAGGTCTCAACGCCTATGCTCATACCTTCCTGATGCCTTCCGGGAAAATATTCTTACAGGCGAATCTTTCCACAAGTACGTCCAAACAAATTACAATTGATCAAAGTTATTGACATTCATGCCGTTGCAGTTCTATGGGATGACGGTGCCAACATCGAAACCCCTCTACCGCCGATGCCCAACGGCGTTGCTCGTGTATATCCCGCATCAGGTGCTGTCGCCATGCTGCCCCTTACCCCAGCAAACAACTACAACCCAACGATACTTTTCTGTGGTGGATCCAACATGCCTGCCGACGCCTATGGCAATTATTCATATCCATTCATCAATACCTGGACTTATCCGGCATCCAACGATTGTCAGCGCATTACGCCAGAGCCTACCGATGGTACCGCACCAGCTTACGTACAGGACGACGACATGCTAGAGGGAAGAACCATGGGACAGTTTATTCTCCTCCCTGATGGGAAGATGCTCGTTATCAACGGCGGTCTCAACGGAACAGCGGGATATGCACAGGCTACTCTCCTTACTGCATCATATGCTGACATGGGTTTCGGAGAATCGCTTGCCTCAGGTCCTGTGGGCACACCGGCCATCTATGATCCTACAGCCGCCGCAGGGAGCCGATGGTCCAATAAGGGCTTCAGCGCCTCCAATATTGCTCGCCTGTATCACTCCTCGGCCATCCTACTCCCTGATGGATCTGTGCTTGTTGCTGGTTCCAACCCTAATGTGGACGTCAACATGACCACCGTCTTCCCAACGACCTATGATTCCGAGATATTCTATCCCCCGTACTTCTCGGCCAGCACACGCCCTGCCCCAACTGGAATGCCAAGCACCCTTTCGTATGGTGGTAACTCGTTCGATGTCACCATACCTGGTTCCTCCTACTCGGGCTCGGCCAATGATGCCGCGGACTCTGCATCAGTCACCCTCGTTCGCGGTGGTTTTACCACTCATGCCATGAACATGGGACAACGTCACCTGCAACTCAACAATACCTACACTGTCAACAGTGACGGATCCATCACTCTTCATGTCGCGCAGCTGCCACCGAACGCCAACTTGTTCCAACCAGGGCCCGCACTCATGTTCGTCAATGTCCACGGTATACCCAGCAACGGAAAATACGTGATCATTGGTAGCGGGCAAATTGGTCCCCAACCCACCGCCGCTGCAAGCGTTCTCCCTGCTAACGTTCGTCTCGCTTCCGCGTCCGGGTCTGCGTCAGGTTCTAACACACCCGGAAATGGCGATGCTGCCGGTGGCCCCGGTTCGGGCAAGAGCAACATGGGTCTTATCATCGGTATTGCAGTCGGCGGTGTGGCGCTCCTTGCACTCCTCGGTGCTGTAATCGGAGTCTGCATCGCACGCCGCAAACGCGCCAGAGCCCGTTTGGCACCTTCCGCTGCATATCCTATGACCTCAGCAGGTGGCGTCGGGGCTCTTGCTGGTGTCGGCGGCGCCGCTATGGGTGCTCGGGCAATGAGGAGCTCCGATTCTAGTGCTTTCGTGCCGCTGCAGCAGGATAACCATAGTCAGGCATGGAACGCGAGCACGGCGAGCTTGAATGCACCGTATAAGGATGCGGATAACATGAATGGACGTGGGAGTGGGATGGGAATGAGCATGGAGTATGACCCGTATGCGAGCAACCCCATGCCACCGCATGGAGGACCAACTGCAGGAGGAGGATACGGAGGAGGACAACAACAACAGTACCGATATTAATGTGGCCGGATCTTTCTAATTTTTTTCATACTTTACTGACTGCCGCGATCACCGCTTGGTATGGCTATGATGGACCTTTCCCCTTTACCCCACTTCTTCCCCTCACATCATGCTGCAGACGACCAGCATCTAACGCAGGTCGTATCTCTGCTTCCTCTCTCTGCCTCTGGCATTGACATCTACTACCAAATGCGTTCCGAATCGCATGCTTTTACACCTACAAACCTCTCATTCACCCTTGATCACGACTTCCAGGTTTTACCCCCCTCCTCCTGCCCCGTATGATTACCATCATCAAATTGTTCATTAGCAGTAGTACCCAGAGCTTCGTGCTCTTTCTCCTTCCCATCTGACATTCAGGATAACTTACTTTAACCTCTGAGGAATCAAAACCGGACAATGGACGTGTAGATAATTATTGGTTGCATCTTCGCACAATGCAAACGCTCCTTTCTTGAACACGTTTGGATTTTGGGTTTGTATACAGGAAGAGTAACGTCTTAAATGACGTTGGTTGTGATTCAATGGTGTGGACTTGTGGATACGAATGAAAGACCTTCTTAAGATCCCCAAATTCGGATAGATTCCCTCTGCGACCTTTCTGTTGAAGACCACATCCCTGATCTTAACAACATAATTGCGCAATCGAACTTTTTGAATCTTGTAGCAATCAATGCCTTTGGAAAGAACATCTCGTTATATCTCATGGCGGCGAGAAGAACTGCCGACGTCGGACAATGTGCTGGAAGCTGCCATGAGCTCAGCTCTTTGTCGGGACCTTCCACTTGTCCTGAGAAAGTCGAGGAAGGCACGTTTAAGCAGTAATGATAGTATTTACGTCGGGGCAGTTGGTACGTCTATTCATTAGAGACATGTCGATGTTGCCTTGAAAGGCTTGCCATTCTGAATCCCAAGGGGCCGCATTCATGCAATATCATGTGTGTCCGAAGAATATCAATATCCCAGTCGATGCTTCACATCTCTGTTTTACGGGGGACACAGACCTTGCCAGAATATTGCGCCAAAACCCTATCGGGAACCCCCCCGAAAGCCACTCGTCGGTTCGAATTTCATTCCTAGAGTCCCAAATTGGCATTGCGACCTTGGTCCTCGCACGTTGTCAGATAACCTCAGAGCAGACTATTCTCGATAACGTCCCAAGGGCTTGCCGCTTGCTTCATGCTACTGTCAAATCGACCCTCTTGGACAAATACTTTTTACAGGAAACAGAAGATGGTTGTGAGGTTTTGTATGGGCGTGCCGGCTTGCTGTATGCCCTGCTCTATCTCCGTCAAGAAAGGGAACGGATCTCCACAGACGCGCAGACAAACATCCCTGAGGATGAGTTTTCGGCATTGAGAGATCTACTGTCTGACGAAACCATTTCGCTCCTCGTTGATTCAATCATGGCGCGTGGAAAACATGGATCTCAAGTTCTTTTGAAAGACTCCAGGACCAGACATGGTGTCATTTCAGTGCCTCCCTTGATGTGGAAATGGCATGGGAAACGATACTTAGGTGGCGCACATGGAGTAGGTAGGCAGTCTCAATTTCCAACTCATGCTCTCCCGGATTTCTCACCGAATTCATTCATACTAGCGGGTATCTTGCAAATAGTATTGAATTGCCCATTCTCTGCATTGCAGAAGCACATTACACCAATTACGGAAACACTCATGTGGCTCATCAATTGCCAGGATGTATCCGGCAATTGGCCCACAAAATATGGTAGCGAGAACGGGAGCCGCACGCCCTCCGGCGCCTCATCAAAAGACCTTGTCCAGTATGTCGCGCCTTTTCGAAAGAATCTGGAAATCTGTTTACTCCTTCTCTCAAGGTGGTGCCATGGCGCATCAGGGATGATAATCCTTCTGTCAACCGCTCTTCGCGTGTTCGGGAATCACAGCGGAATTATCCCATCACAAGACACGGTGAAAGAAAGGATCCGCACATCCGTCCGACGCGCCAGCAGTTTGGTTTACGAGCGAGGTCTTCTATGCAAAGGTGTGGGTCTTTGTCATGGAACGGCAGGCTCAGTATATGCTTTGTTGGGCGCGTCTAGTGCCCTGGACACTGCACCTGACCGCGAATGGCTCAAAAAAGCTGCACATCTCGCATACTTGGCCACATATCATGAGGAGATGACGTCCTGCAGACGAATGGTTGTCCCTGATCGTCGCTGGAGCTTATATGAGGGCCTTGCGGGCATGTGCTGCGCCTGGGCAGAAGTTCTGCGCCGTTTGGATTCAGACCGACGATTTTTATCCAGCGGAATGCCAGGATTTGATGATTTGACTCGAGTATAAATGATGCGTTACTTTCCGTAAACGCGGACGCCGTCGTCACCAATTCACACTATCTGCGTTGCGTGGCTATTTTGCTAGACGGAGGACCATAATCAAGGTACATACTCCTGTTGTCATTGTATACAATGAAATATTACGGCTCGAAATGTTTTCGCACGCAGGCAAGCTGAGATCATGGTTTAAGTACTGCAACACCTGGGCGGGAAACTGCATTCACTGGCGTCATTCGGATCAGCCCGTCAACCACGCTTCTGTCTATATACTCTCTCCCGTGACGTCAAAAAAGGTATAGCACACATAACTCACAGCGAATGGTCTGTGATGATCGTGCTTCGTATCCGAGGAGCTCTCGCTAACGTTCTTCGACTCGGCTAAACCCTCCTATCTCGTCTAAAACGATGCATAAAGCTACCTGGCTCAGATGGAATCCGAATCTGATGCATAGGAGACGTGCATTAGGGTATCAAATCCAGGCTCATATCGAACCATACTTCGGATTCCATTTGTAATGTCGAGCGATGAAAGGTATAAAAGCGCGTCACCGTAGATTTCAAGCACTACGATCTCTCTCGCCTTGAACTCAGATTTAGCCACAACCTTGACAGAAAGACCACAGTTGTAATGTGGCGCAAGGCAATTCTGCTTTCCGTTCTTCTCCAATCTATAAAATCGGTTTTACCTGCCGCGACTCCACTTCAACCAGACGTGCCATTCACTGATTCGGATCCGAATGAAGAGTTGTGGACTCCTACGTCAGGAATACACCCGCGACCAGAAAGGGGTTCTCTCGGTGCATCAATCCTTGGTCCTCAGAATATTCCTATAGAGCTGCAAAACGCAGACTTATTGGCCCCTCCTACAACGGATCAGGGTTCCATCAAAAACTTCAAGTGGCCTTTCTCATCCAGTCATAACAAACTAAAAGATGGAGGTTGGGCACGACAACAGAACAGTACGCTTGAACCTTGCTTCATTCCGATATTCCCTCAACCGACGCTTGTTTAGTCAATGACATGCCATTGGCAACGGACATTGCTGGTGAGATATCTCATAGGGGCAGCTTTACCATGCCTCATGGATACTGATGTACCATCGCTCGAAAGGTGTCAACATGCGTCTCGAAGCAGGTGCAATACGGTCGGTTTTGTCCCGACATTCTTCTACTATATATTCTGCTTATTTTCTCTGGTTACCCACGTACCCAGAGAGATGCATTGGCACGCTACCGCGGAGGTACGTTGAACATAAACGGACAAACCGATGATTTTCTGACACACTAGACACGGAAGTGGGCATATGTTCTCAAGGTAGAAAACAGTTTCCCTTTTATGGACATCCACTGACTCTTGAGCCATTAGGGTGACATCAGGATCAGCACAATCACTCCGGAAGGTCAGGTTTGGGTTGGGGATGTGGTAAGATTCAGCATGAGTTGCTCGGTCTACAATGCTAAATCCTCTTCAAGTCCGCAGGCGATCTCTGGTATTTCCCAGCTGGCAATCCGCATTCAATTCAAGCCAAGGATACAACACCAGATGGTGCGGAATTCATACTGATATTCGACGAGGGAGATTTTTCTGAAGACGCCACATTCCTGCTTACGGATTGGCTTGCTCATGTACCCAAGTCTGTCTTGGCCAAGAATTTTGGAATGGATGGTAACCTCCAAGCCTTCGATCATATACCAGAGCACGAGCTGTATATATTCCCTTGTATGTGGCGCGCGACACACTTACTGTGATTTTTACACCTAATCTTGTCCTGTTGTCGCAGCGCAGCCTCCTCCAGATGATATCAACAAGGACATGGTTGTCCCTAACAACACGCCCCATCCGTTCACATTCCAATTTTCGAAGGTCGCTCCAACCAAGAAAATAGGAGGGACTGTCAAAATTGTCGATACAAGAACATTCACTGTCTCGGAAAAGATCTCCGCTGCTGAGGTTGAGGTCGAAGTAGGAGGGATGAGGTAGATTTATCAAGACCAACTGCATGACTTCAACTGATCAACTTTATCTAGAGAACTCCATGTGTGTCCAAGTGGATAGATTCTTGTGTCCAATCTAACCCGAACACTAGTGGCATCCGACGCAACCGGAATGGACATTCTTCATGTAAGATGCGCTCCATTCTACCCATACCTACCAATTGTCACGACTTTTAGATGCGGAGAAGCAAGAATCACGCTATTCGCGTCGCAGAGTAACGCAGCAACATATGATTTCTACGTAAGTGTCCTGCTGCTATCCAAAGAGCCTAATATGGATACCTGCTGAACATCGACATAGCCTGGCGACATTGCCTATATACCGCCATCGTTCGGTGAGTCGACGGACCACTAACATGCACTACTCATGCCTTCATCTGACATCGTGGCTAGGTCATTACATTGAGAATACGGGGAACACAACCCTCCGATTTATTGAAATCCTCAAAACCAGTATGTGTGATCTAGACGAGTTTGCTCCCGCGCCCCGTTTAACCATTACATTTAGATCTCTTCCAAGATATTTCTCTCACCCAATGGCTTGCTTTGACACCTCCAGAGCTGGTCAAAGCCCACCTCGGCTTCTCTGATGAGACCATAGCCAGGCTGAGCAAGACGAAACAAACACTGGTTGTTTAGCTTAATCTATATCACTTACCCTACCGTCAACTTTCCATTAGATAGTATTGGACATGTGTATTACGCTACTGCCAACATTCCCTCAGACTTTATTGGACATGTGTATACAGGAATTCCATCTCGCCACCCGCACACAGACATCAATATCCGGCTATTTTCATGTTAAGGCTTCAATCTCAAACCCCATTCAATGTCGATGGATTTCACTGTTCAGGATTTCGAACATCACAAAATGAAAGTTACGCCAACTTGCAAAGATATACATAGACCCAAAAGATTTTCCCCGTATTATACTCCGTCCAATGATACAAATTCTCTTCAAACTTATTCAAGATCGTCCTACATGATTTAACATTCTACACTCGGCGATCATCAGACTGTCAACGTCACGTTAATTGCGAAGTCGAATAAATTCTGAAATAAAGCTTACAGCCGCCAAACTTCTTAAATCCATCCCTCAGACCCTCGCCAATCTTGTCGGCCGTTGAGTCATCCTGGGTGCGAGATATTAGGTTGTTTTCATGAAATGTCGTATGTGGAAACGTACAATATTGTAACCAGCCTTGCTCGCGGTTGACTTTACGGTGCTGTTAATCCACTCATTGGACTTGTTTGAGGATGAGTTGTTGTTGGAGTTAGAGTTGTTGTTGTCGTCAGAGGTGTTGGACGACCCGTAGGAGTTTCCAGAAGTTGTGTTGGATGATCCATAGGACGTCTTGTTGGAAGAGTCGTTGTCATTGTCGTTAGAAGAGCCATATGAGGTCTTGTTGGATGAGGTATTGTCATTGTCGTTAGATGACCCATAGGATGTCTTGTTGGATGAGGTATTGTCATTGTCGTTAGATGACCCATAGGAGGTCTTGTTGGATGAGGTATTGTCGTTGTCGTTGGATGAGCCATAGGATTCCTTCTTAGAACCGTAGGAATCATTGTCGTTTGAAGAGCCGTAGCTGTTATCCTTCTTGGAGGAGCCATACGAGTCGTTGTTATCGTCGTTGGCGGAGCCGTAGCTGTTGTCCTTCTTGGAAGAACCATACGAATCGTTGCTGCTGCTGTTGTTATTGTTAGAACCGTAGGAGTCCGAATCGTTCTTGGAACTGCCGTAAGAATCATTGCCGGACGTGCGATCGTTGCTGGATCCGTATGTATCAGTCTTATTATCGGAAGAGCCATAGGAATCGCTGTTGTCGTTTGACGACCCGTACGAAGCCTTTGTCGAGCTGCCGTAGGAATCGTTGTTGGAACTGCGATCGTTGTTCGAGGTGTTGGAATTGTCGTTGTCGCTGCGATCACGGTTTGACGATCCGTACGAGTTATCGTTGGAGGAATCTTTGTTGCCGGAGCCGTAGGAGTCAGACGAATCGTCGCGGTTGTAGGACATGGTGATAAAAGTTATTGAGTGTTGGTGAGATCAAGTAAAGGTCGGAATGCCTGGCTAGATCGAAAGGTGGCTTCCGTGCTTTTATAGAATTTGACATCATGATGCTCCTATTGCAGTTATTCAGGGAAATAGAACAAAAAGAAGTTCTCGAAGTGCCTGTGGGCTGTACGTCTGGACGCGACATCGCTTTTGAGCTATGATGGACCGCGTGATCATATAGGCTTGCCTTGGATTGCGATGGCTTGTACAATCCGATGACAGTTCGAATGACGGAATGAAATCAAATAGAACCGCAATGGCTGCGCAGAATAGAAATTCCAGACACAGGGGCCGGGAGCGTAAGAGAAATAGATAGATGAGAGCTAGCATGGCATCCAAAGCTGAAAGCAGTAGACACGTTTGATGGAGCACACGTTGGTCCGGCTGAAAAAGCAATAATTGTTAAACTTCTGAGCTTGGTAGACTCCGCGATTTTCAATTTCGTCGACGCATATACTTCGAGGGGCTGCCATCGTTTGCCACTGCCGGACTCGGGACCTAGAATTCCTGACCAACGACGTTTGGAATGATTAATCAAAGTGTTAAGGACTCGATCGGCGGGGACTCGATTGGCGGCGGAAACGCGAACACGTCCCGCGCCGACGTGAGTGTGTGGAAACCTGTGTAAGGAAGATCGATGATGCCGAACTTGTCCGCATTTCGTTTGAATGACGATGCATCGCGAGCGTTTGCTGCTGAGAAAGACTCTCCACAGATGTTGATATTCAGGGCTGAGAGGAGGCCGACGTCAGATGCCTCCTCAAGCCGTTCAATCAATCGAATGGGCGATCTACATATGAATGATTTTGCTCAAAAACCAACATCAGATGACCTGTGCATCAAAAACCTGAGTTTACTCAAAATAGCGTTATCTGGCGTTAGCGTGTTTGACGAAGCGAAAAAGATTGGCAAAACGCAGTGAGACGTAGTAAAGCTGCCTGCCCTGATTTGGGACCTTTTTCCATTTACGTTTGAAAGCCCAAGCGTCGCGCTCGAAGTCTGTACGAAAAACTCACCAAGAGTGTATGGTTAGAAACTCATAAACACTCGAGACATTGGTTGTGACTCAATCGCTTAACAGATCATCGAGGTGTTGAGAGGGTCGAAACTACAGATCTGGCGACACTTTTAGTTAAAATACTCGGAAATGAAAATGAAGATACTCATACTCACGAGCCTTAGGAACCGAGAGCAACTTGAGATGAGAAATTTCTGTCTATGCGTCTAGTATACAGTTTCTTACCTCTGTTTTCGACGCGTGAGCTTTGATTGAAGGTAAGTGATCCAGAAGTCGGCTTCTCGATACTTTTATTGGAAACATTTGGCATCGGCCACCGTGCCACAATGCGGGCATTTTCTACTGTCTTCATCTTTCATCCAATCTTCAATGATCGGTTTCAATTGTGTTCCCAAATCTGTGACGTGAAAGACTTCTTCGCGAATAATGGTTGGTTCCTTGTGGACTGAGTTAGAACAATACCAGCGAAGACGATCTGCAGACCATCGTTCTTCAAATTGGATATATAAGGCGTTGTCAGGGTCATACCTCTGGATCCCGATGGCCTGACGCGTTCGACAACTAAACCTATGGTATTTGCGTAGCGGACTGGGTTGTGAGGTGTGTTGGCTATAAGGCAGGTAAGTGTTGCGTGTTCCTATGCAAACATCAATCAAGGACAAACCAGGTAGCAAGAACATTTCTCCTTCTTCGATTCGGATATCTCGAAACTTGCCTTCATCTACCGTTCGGAGGAGCATGCCGCCTTGGTGCTGGTAAAACCATTCCTAGTCGGTACGAGGGGTCAATGCGTTGTGTTGCGGGATTTATGAGCAGTGATTGCCTCTGTTTCGTTCACATGATAATCCAGTCTTGCGTTCGGTCCTCCAACTGCCATCACGATAAAATCATCTCCCTTGTATAAGCAGAAGTTGTTCACAGGTGGTTGCAGGAGGTGCATATTATCATTCAACCATTTGGGGAAGTTCAACGGCGGGGAAAGAGGCATATCCTGATATCCACAAGAGTTATCAAGTAGCGAGTTTGAGCTGCACGAAGGTGACAAGTTGAAGATAAACTATGGTTGCTATCTGGCCCGTGAAAGGTCGGTAAAAGGCCGGAAGACGACAAGGCGGCAGATCAGTCACGTGACGCAATTGCAAAGTCATGTGGCCAATATTACGTGTTTGTCCTGACCGTCCTATGTCAATTTGCAAGTCCTTTTGGTCAACTACACAGCACAAGTACGTCTCTAGTTGGTCTCTGAGTCCATTTACTACTATCTCCTCGTCCATTCCCTGGGAATATACCATAACCTCTTATATCACTGGATAATTCCCTCAAGAAATGGTCTCCTCAGCCTCTGCGGCGGCTCAAGCATCTGAAAACGAGAAACGACGCAAGCAAACCATGGAAAAAGCCAAAGCGAACCATGTACGTATAGCATAACCTTCAACAGCAACGTTGACCCCTATACTCAACAAAATGAATCATTCCACCTCAGCTCTCTAGGCAATTGCAAATGCGATTGCAGTATGCCAGACTAAAGGTTGAACATGGTTGGGTAGGTGTAATTTCTCCATATGTTGATTACAAAACCGCTCACTGAGCCTAACTCACTGATACTGTATATCATAGCAAAAGCAGAACCTGAACGAGGTCGAAAATCTCTATTTTCATCACTCACATCTTCGAGGACCGAAGCCGTTTCCGGCGCCATCTATCATTGCCACTCAACAGCATCTCACTCCATTCGCCGTTACTCAGTCGGCTCCAGCGCAATCCTCGTTGTCTTTCAAGCTGGGTGCATCAAGCCTAGTACGCCATTCCAATATTCCAAGTTCGTTGCAGAGTCACGATCAAAGCAAGAACCATCCTTCTCACGAGGATGTAGACTCTTCTAATCATGCTTCACAGCCAGTATCCGCCGTTGATTCTCCAATACCGACACCCCTCGTTGATCCATTATTGAGACCCGACTCCTCGGACGAGTCACCGATGAAAGTTGATGTGCAAGACCCAACGTCTGTGTCGTTAAGCTTGTCCAGCCCTCTTTCAAAGATTGCCACTGGCCATGACTCCAATCCGACTCTTGGGGATCCGTCGATAGCCACCGATATATCTCCCTCACCTCAGGATAGTCAATCACCAACGGATCATGCGTCGTCTTCAATCAATCATTACCCTGCCGTCAAACCCCCGCGGCCACGCGCACAGAAAACTTCTTCTGCAGCCAAGGCTCTACCCCCCTGACAGCCAAAGATATGTACACCTTCGGCTCTTCCAACCTTACCTACGACTCTTTCTGGTCTTCACATACGGGCTCAACGACTCCTCGATTATAATTTAGTCAACCAATGGCTCCCCCCCCACCCCCCCCCCCCTTTGGAATGACCTCTGCCGGTCTTCCTACTCGTATGCTCGCTTCGATCACCACCATGATCCAACCAGCAACACCGGACACCACGAGGTTGTGGGTCTCCCATAGTATTCTTGTAGCGGACGATTACCTTGCTTGTAACCCCATCTATCGCTATCTAAGCTTGAATCTCATTCCAAACTACAATGTTCTTTCCGGCCATTCTTGCCGACCTACGTGATGCACTCGGCCTTCACCAACGGACGCCTTAGCCTATGCCTAGCTGTCAACTATATGACATCCATTTCTGCAAGGCTGGCGGGTCATCCTGCTCATTCCTCAGAAACGAGTTGCGAGGGTTGAATCGCCTTGTATGGAGGTCATGAAGCTAACAATGCTACCTTCGTCAGGGCTTGCTTGCATTGGTGATCTGTCTCGGTGGGCATCGGTTCTCACAGCTGAAAGTGGTCAGGACGGGGTTCAGTCGGGAAGTTTCTCGAAGGTAGGAAAAAAACGAATTGACGACTTACTTCCGCACGCCTGAAAAAGGTACTCCTTATGTCATAATTCAGACCTGGTGCAAGTGAGATCGGGGCGTGCAAGATAAATTGAAAAGCGTAGATCGACAATAACAATGGTATGAATAGCAAAAGCGAATTAATCAAAATCCTCAATATCATCACCTTCCAACCATCCTCCCCTCTCCTCCGCCGTCAAAAGAGTATGACCAAAGATCTGCCCATCATCTTCAAGCTCTCTCTGTTCTTCCACGTCCCCTTCCACAAGCTGCTGCGCACGAACAGATTTGCCTCCACGTACCCAATCCATCCTAGAGAACAGTTTGTGCCCAGCTGGTGGCCTGCCAACAGAGTGTCCATGAACCAGGTCCTTCGCTTTCAAAACACCTCCAAGATCCAGAACGACTTCGTTTTTGCTCCATCCACCTGCTCTCCATCCAGAGCCTTCCTGAAAGATATTACAATCGTCAGACATAAGAGGAACTCTGGTTTGAAACGGGGACTGTGCTCACTTTCGCTAACTCGGTCTCAATGACCCAATCTCTCGTTGACCTGACGCCATCCCAAGCATCCTTTTCCTTCTGGTGAAAGGCGAAGAACTCAGGTTTGAAGTTTTTTTGAGACCGTCTCGGTACAGGAGACGGGAGCGAATGCAAAGTGCCCAACGTCAATAAATGGAATTGGTGGGGGTTGGCTTGATACCACTGCTCATGAAAAATTCGAGGGAAAATCGTCAGTTTCTGCCGGACATTAATTCATGATAAGCAAAGGGATGATTCGCACAGCTTCTCCGCCACTAGAGTCAATCCAGCTTAGCCATTCCGCAACACCCTCACTTTCTTCAAGTTCATTGCAGTATTGGGTATAATTTTGGTGGATATATAAAGAGAAAAGAGATGTGTCGATAGGTGAATCCGCATAGAGCATCTTACAACGCAAAGTCGACGATTAGATGGCGTTTACACACAGAACTTGGAATGCATACGTCAACATCCACCCTGCTGGTCCTTCGTTCATGGTGAGCCAAGTGCGGTGGAAGCTTGGTTGGGTCTTTGAGGAGTGCGTCGATGTCTCTTTCTCTCAGAAGATCCTTTGCAGTCGCGGAAGCACTCGGGGGATCGCCTTTGCCTGGATAAAAGAGAGTTCATCAATACCGGATGTCCTTGAAAATGTCGACCATGATCAGACCGACGTTTGTTGTACAGGACTTTTCCAATTAGATGAAACAGCGCCAGACTCTGCTCTCGTCTCGTCACCGCTTCCATAATCATCTTCCTCCCTCGCTGAGAGCCCTTCTTCCTGCCTCCTGGTATATCCACACGGCATGAGAATTGGAGAGCCATGATAGCACTCCTAATATCGCCATTGGCAGATTCGACGATGATGTCGACGACCTCTTTCGAAGGTGCTATCCCTGATTTCGACGACGTGGAAGTGAAGCGGGTGTTGAGTAATGCTTGCACTGCTTTGCGAAGAAGTGTTGGTGCTATAGGGTTAAATCTGGTCATCCACACCATCGGGAGTGAGAACAATTGGGGCGGGGGGAATGCAAGGAACGTACCCTATTTCAGTAACATATGGCCCACCCAGAAGATCTTTCGACAACACAGTGCGAACATCAACGACTTGTGTTTTATCCTTGCCCCATCCATGCCCATCTGCCATTCGTTCATCGGTGGCCTCACCCCGTAAACCAGCATCACTGATTATGATCACAACTGGGACAGGTGGGTTGGATGGCCGAGAAATGACCAAAGCATGCAGTGCTTCATGAAACTGGGTTTGCGTTTTTGGATGGAGGACATTTGGTAGTTCTTCGAGAAGAATAATCTGCCTTCTTCTGTCGCTCTGAAGAGTCTTGGCTTCGGAAGCTGTTTCAAAAATGTTGTGGCACGTCGAGGCGCGCGTCATAAATGCCTCAAACTTTGAAAAAAGCCCTTCGTAATCTGCATCAAAATCAGGTTGTAGCCCTGTCGAACTGCTGGGCTGGGATGAATAGCTATCTAACACGATGAAGAAATAGATTAGGTAGAGGGGAGGCAGATAAGGATGTAACACACCGAAAGCCTTTGATGATGTCTCTCCCATCGCATTTCGCCATTCGAGAATCTCAAATCCCATTTCGCGTGCAAGGACCCGAATGGTTGAGGTTTTCCCAGTACCTGCGGGCCCAGTTAGGGCCAGGATCCTCTATGCAGGGACATAAGGAAACAGTCTTGCCACGAGCAATGAAAACATACTCTGTATTTCAAAAGTTTTCGAGATGGACCCCCATCGAAGGCTTCAGCAAGCCACCGGCGAACATCCTCTACCTTCTTGACATGAACAGCCAATTGGGCCTGAAGAGAGGCGTCAGCATTTCATGCTCATCTTGAGGTTGAGAGTAACAGAACCTCCGTCTCAGGCTCGTACTTGTCAACCCAGAGGCAAGCATCTACAATGCATGAGATGGATTCTTCATTCAAATTATTGATGAGCATACCAACCGCATCCGCTGAGCTCAAGGTAGGAGTAGCTCCAACTTTCTCCTTAGCTTTACCCTTTCCTTTCTGACTTTGTGAGGATTCCTTCGAGCCCACGGCATGAGCACTATCTGGTGGGGTCGTCGTTGGCGTCAGATGCCTCGAAAACTAACTCTTGAGCCTCAGTCATTCTTCTCGTACCCTGAGGTTTGAGGAGAGAGCGCTTACAGCTGTCAAGGGATCAATCCTTTTCAGTTGCAGAGCAGTAGACGAGGGTGGCCGTTCTGCATCCAACTTCACGGTCCTTGCACGAGTTGTGGTGGGCTTTGGCTTCTTTTGCGATGCTTGGGAGCTTTTGGATTTATCAGATGGCGCCATGGCTCGTTGGCTGTATATTTGGCTACTTAAAAGTAGAAAACGCGTCTGTACAGCGAATAACACGTCTTGCAAAAGCGCTGCGAATGTGAACAGAGTTAATTATAAAGCCAGTTGAAAGTTGAGACCCCTGAAATGAAACGCGACGTGTTTGCCAAGGGCGCCAGAACCAAGCAGCGTTGTTCGGGGGGCCATGGCCCCTCAAATAGCCCTGCACAGCACTCAATTCTAAGTACTCAATTGACAATGTCTATCGACTGTCTATTGCAAATCGTAAAACACGGACGCTCATGCGAGAAGTAAACTGTGGTCTGGACATTGATCAAGTAAAAGGCACGTCGAGTCGTGTAAAAGTCATGCAAAGGTCGCGCAAAAGCCGTGCAAAAGTCAAAAGTTGGATAAAAGTCAGTTCGGTCAAGTAATAGCCCAATCCGTAGTCATGCAAAAAATGCCTCTGGTAGTGATGTAATGCCAGGTAGGGTTATTTTGGGCTGTGTATTTCTTATGAACACTCTGCGATCCAAGTATGAATCAAGGTTTTCCTATCGTTTCATAGGCAGTATGTGACATGTGCCATGTTTTAGCATAGCTACACAGATGAAAGGTATATGGTGCGTAAAAATCGCGCAAAAGAAAGCCCGACGCGAATAAATACGAATAAAAAGTGTAACATCTGAAGGGGACATTACGCCGGCGACGCAGCGACGAAAGAATTGAAGTTGTAGGTCGTCGGATTGATATTGAAATTGTAGCCAGGCGGCAAAAAGGAAAGAACCTCCGCTCCGTCTCGAGTAATCACCGCCTTCACACTGCAGTTTTCCTTGAGCGGAAGTTGGACCTTGGACATTCCAAGAGGTAGATCCACCGCAAGTATCGAGGGCCCGCATTGAAGGTCTAGGTGCCCAGCGTCTGTCATGAGAACGACTCCCCAGACAATATCTCTTGTCTATACAATACCGTCAATATTGTCGAACAAGCGAAAGAAGACCGCTTACAAAGTCCCAGTTGATGGGTTTACCAACGGGATCCGGCGTTGTCGCCTCGGCTGGGTAAAGCCTTCCCCACAAAAAGACACGATCCTTGGTAATCGCTGGATAATGACCTGTTTTGAATCCGATAATATAGTACTGCATAAGATCCAGCCAGCCTACGAAAATCATCCAAATAAGTAACCAGAAGGTCAGAGCAGATAATGTATAGCCCACCTTGATGGTCGAATCCATTCACCCAAGATTCGGAATTGGGTTGCGCGCCGTCGATTGGGCCAATGTAATGCGACTCGCCGTAATCATTCCAACTGATTACTTGTACAATGTTGATGAAGTCGCGGTTCTTGAACAAGATTTCCCATCGGGCGGCGAAGTGCCAGGCGTCCCCGCGATACATGAAGTTTTTGTTGTAAGTTTCATGCGAGTAGTGCTAGATGGGTAGTATAGGTTCAATACCGACAACGAAAGGGCAGTGAAGGAGGCTGACAGTAAAAAACCACGGAGAGACGCCGGCCATGTACGTCCTTCCAGGAAGGTAGGCGTGATACTCATCATCATATTCACTGTTGATGTCGTTCGCATCCATAGGCCAACTGGAGTCCCACTAAAAGATCAATGTTGGTCAGAAATGCGTGCCTATAATGATTCTTCAGTTGTGGACTGACAGCGAAAGCCCCGTCAATCGCCTCAAGACCCTTATAGATCGGGGGTTCGATGAAATAGGCTGGTACGAAATGGACCTTAGGCATGTCCACCTTCATTGTTTTGTTCCACCCCTCGTCCATAGTCCGAGATCCGAACAGACACAGTTGACCACCGAAGCTGGATACCAATATCTTGTTGTTGTATAATAACTGATTGGGATGATGTTGGTAGGTTTTGATGAGACTGCGGATGAAATAGGCATCCTCGGCGGTGGCGCAGGGCAAAGACCCCATGTCGAAAGTCATAAAGAGCTTGAAAGTCGTATTGGTAGCCGCTTTGTATGCATCGGCGATTCTCTCGATCTGCCATGGATCCTTTCCTACATCGAGAGCGAAGGCATCAATGCCCTTGCTTGAGGCGAGGGTTATTGCTTAGGGAATGGCTGACATTCAGCAACGGATCAATGAGTGGAGGGTAATATATGGTACCTCCGGTCCACTCTTGTATGGTGTATGGGAAGGTGTTTCCGACCATGAAATGCGATACCACAAGTTTGGGGATTTCCTCGCGAGGGACTATGGTATTGTTAAAGTCCAAGTCTGTTGGCAGTGCGTTGACGACAGAGAGGGAGAGGCTATACGTCAGCCATAGCGCGGCGATGGGAAACCTAAAGCGCATTTTGTTGGCCTGGAGAGAGGAGCGACGCAAATGATATCACACTAGGATGCAAGTCGTAGGTCGCTAAATAGTCAGTTCATTTTGAAAGGGAGGCTGACGAGGTGCCAGGCCAAGTCTCCTCAAGCAGTTCAGAGGGACGTAGACTGCAACGCAATTGAAACAGGAAGTTTTCCATGGAGAGGTCCCTCTCTCGTTCGAAACAAGAGAATAGTACACAATACCGCGTTCAGCAGTAACAAGCAGACAGGGATCCCTGGAGGATACCACTTGTGGTAGGAAGGTAACATTCTTTCTGTAACGTGCAGACAACATTGAAGTGAGCCTAGGATTTCAGAGCTTCTAGCTGTCCGATATGGTGTATTCTCATCAAAAGGAATGTTGGACGCCAGTATTGCGCCAGTAGAAGACGATATGTGCCTACTTGTGCTCAGGGAAAGAATCCATAGTGCAGAACGCGTTGGACCCTGGTCACCATCGTGACATCAATGTGACCCGACGCATCTCGCGTGACGCCGCGTCGCATTGCTCTTTACCGCCTAAACAATTCTGGCCTTCAGATTTGGGCCTCCCCTTCTTTTCTGAAGCCACCAAAACCTTTTACTCTCTCTCTCATCCCCCGACAGACGGCCCAGAGCACGAATGTCCACCGCGAAAGCCCGCAGTGCGCACGCCAAAGCCATCCTTGGCCCCGAATTACATGCGCAACTCGCCACCACGACCGTGTTGCTGGTGGGCGCGGGTGGGATAGGGTGTGAACTACGTACGTGGCTTGACGGATTACGATATGGTGCTCGATTGACGTGGTTGGTACTTGGATGATCAGTGAAAAACATCGTTTTGACGGGCTTTGGCAAAATCACTTTGCTGGATTTGGACACTATCGACTTGTCGAACCTCAATCGCCAGTTCTTGTTCAAGAAGAAAGATGTGAAGCAGAGCAAAGCAATGGTACGCATCTCTTCATTGCTTTACCCAATCCCTCTTTGGCCTTGCTACAACTTTACTTCACCTCCTGTGTTTTCTTCGCACACACAATTGGAAATGATGGCTTACTCATTTACATCTCAATCTCCCTCCCTCATGTATTGCAAAACATAGGTCGCAGCTCAAACAGCCGCGCCGTTCAACCCGAACGTACGCATCACCCCCATACACGACAACATTAAGGAACCACAATACGACATCCAATGGTTCCAACAATTCGATATTGTGCTAAACGCGCTAGATAACCTTGGTCTGTCCTGACGTCCTTCATCCTGCCGTTGATCCTATCTCATCGTTATCTTGCCCCCCACTCTACCCCAACCCACTTGGTGCTGTCGCGAATTCTTGCACCTGTAGACGCTCGTAGGCACGTGAACAAAATGTGTATGGCCGCGCAAGTGCCGCTGGTGGAGTCAGGAACCGCCGGGTATCTTGGACAGGTCCAACCCCTTCTAAAGGCGAGTGGAAAGCGTTCCTGACTTGGATTCTTCGTGTCTGATGGTCTTTCGTGCTCAGGACAGTACGGAATGCTTCGATTGTATACCCAAACCGACCCCCAAGACTTTCCCTGTTTGCACGATTCGCTCGACACCGAGTCAACCGATCCACTGCATAGTATGGAGTAAAAGCTATCTCATGGGGTAACTAAGTCTCTTCACACATCCATTTCGAGCCGACGCATTCTTACCCTTTCTTTCTTCAGGCAACTTTTCGGGGAAGACGAAGACGCCACGGGAGAGTTGGATGATGCAGAAAAGCAGGGCGAGAATGGTATGACATAGCAAAGTTCTGACAGTCATTCTTCTGATGGCTCAATTGTCTTCTACAGCGCAAGAAATCGCCACTCTGCGGAAAGAAGCACAAGCGTTCAAGGCAGTAAGGAGTGCCTTGCGGAGCACCACCGATAGCGCCCAAGCCGCAAAATTAGTCTTCCAAAAGGTTAGTTGAGCTGACACCAACATTCGACGTGCAACTGCCTTTCATGCTTATGCCGTCACTTTCTGATATCGAACTCGATGTAATAGGTATTCAACGCCGACATCAAAAACCTCCTCGTTATGGCGGACATGTGGCGCTCGCGTTCTCCGCCGACGCCATTGGATTTTGACGCCATTGAAGATGGGTCGTTTGAGGTGCATGGCGCGGAGTCGTGGTCGACGAGCACGCATGGGAATGGGAACGCGAACGCCGTTGCTAGCGGGAGCGGAAACGCCCATGCGTCGTCGAGCACGGCGAAAGCGGTTAATGGACATGCGAATGGTAATGGAAACGCGTCGCATGGCCAAGGGCTGAAAGATCAACGCGCGCTTACTTTGAAGGATAATTTGGATTTATTCGTTTCGAGGTGGGTTCTACTTGTCAAAACGTACTGAGTCATGTTATTGAAATCCTGTTATCGTCTCTAGCACAAATCGTCTAGCCGCCCGACTACGGAATGGAGAGGAAACCATCTCATTTGACAAAGACGACGACGACGCGCTCGACTTTGTGACAGCTTCATCCAACATGCGCTCCTTCGCATACGGCATCGACGGTAAAACGCGCTGGGAAGTCAAAGGTTCGTATCCACCCATCTCCCATCCCACCCTATACTAATACCCCACCCAAACCCAGAAATGGCAGGCAACATCATCCCCGCCATCGCCACCACCAACGCCATCATCTCCGGCCTCATCGTCCTGCAAGCCCTGCACCTCCTCCGCAAATCGCACGCGCAGCTACGCAACGTGCACCTGCAATTCAAGCCCGCCGTGCCGCTCTCCGCCATCCGCCTCTCCGCGCCCAACCCCGAGTGCGGCGTGTGTCGCGATACGTATGCGCTGGTGCTGTGCGATCCGGCGCGGGCGCGCCTGGGGGAGGTGGTGAGGGGTGTGTTGGGGGAGGAGAGGGAGGTGAGTGTGTATGAGGATAAGAGGGTGTTGAGTGATCCGGATTGGGAGGATAATTTTGGGAGTACGTTGGAGAGTTTGAATGTGACACGGGGGAAGTTTTTGAGTATTGTGGATGAGGAGGGGGAGTGGAATACTATTTCGATTGCGTTGGGTGTTCTACCGTACGTCTTCATTTTCCCCCCTTGGTTTGTCATTGATTTGGATTTGACATATTTGTTGCACAGGCCAAACCACCCCATAGACGCCGACCCTTTCATCCTACCCAACCCACTCCCGCGACCCACACCCAAATTCAAACCCCCACCCGTCCCAGAAACTCCACCACGGACCTCCGTCAAACGGCCACTGCCAGTGGAAGACGCCGACGGGGTGCTGGACCTGGACCCTACGCCCAAGAAACCGAGGACGGCGCCGGCTGTTGTAGCGGGTAAGAACAAGAGGAAGATGGAGGAGAACCCAAGTCCGAGTAAGAAGAGAAGGTTGGAGGAGGAGGGGATGGTGCTCTTGGATGGACCGAATGAGGTGTTAGATGAGGGGCTGCAGGAGGAGGCGGTGGATTATATCTTGATTGATGATTGAGGTGAGGAGGAGAGTGGGACGTGTGAGGGGTTGGATGGTTGTGCGTACCTTATTTCGAGTCGAGTTCTGGCGTTCTGCTTTGCTGGGCTCTCTTGAACCTTGGATTGTTTTGGCTTTTCGTTCATTTCGATCATCGTCTTCCCATTTTCCACATGCATTACATTGCATGGTGCTGATTACCATAATTATTACAGATAGTTTGTTCTGAATAACTTCACACTAATTAGATATGGGTTCAACTCGGAGAATAACTAGTATCTTCGTTACTATCATATAAACACTACAACAAGAATATCCGGAGCGAAGTTCAAACCAAAAATTGATATTGACATTCACCAGATCCCGCAGAACCGACTGCTGTCCAACGACTGCCGAACCCGTACCGCAAGCGATGGAGCAAGGATATAATCAAAAAATATGCTATTCCAGAATGATGAACTATGATACATATGCGAGATGGTCAAGAAGGAAGCCAGTAATATACAATAACAATATCCCACTCATAGTGATCATTTTCCAATCAAGAATCATTCCCCACCAAATCCCTCAAAATCGGCCGTCCTCTCAACAAGCCCACATCTTTCACAATCCCAGCCTTCATCTTCATCTTCTTAACCGGACGCTCCTCCTCCGTGCCTTTCCTTATATTCTCCTTCTCCCTTGCACTACCCACACCCATATGCACGCCCATTTCCTCCTTGACCTCACTCTGCTCATCGCCACGCAGCGTCCTCTTCTTCGGCGTCTCACAGACCTCAAACACGCTCTCGTGCGCCGCAACCGCGCCCTTCTTCAGCTGCAATAACCATCCCTGTCCCTCCATCAGTTCAAAGAACTGCGCGAGCAGGGGTTCTTGCTGTAATGTTTTCCGCGACCCAAAGATGACGAGCTTGGCCCGGGCACGGGTGAACGAAACATTCATCCTCCGCCAATCTTTGACGAGGTCGCCGATCTACGAAATCCGGTAGTCGTTAGAAAGAAACAAGAGCCACATGGTAAAGGCGAAAAACTCACAAACCCGTCCTCATTGGACCTAACCAGACTAACAATGACACAATCCTTGTCCCTACCCTGACTCCGATCCGCTGTCAATATCTCTATGCCTTTCTTGTCTTGGAACATGTGTTCCAGCAACTTGACTTGCTGGCGATACAACGAGATAATGCCGATTTGCTCCTCATTGACGCCACATGCCAGGAGCGAGAGGGTGAGTTGACGGACTAGCTCCGCTTCGGTGGTGTTTTGTACGAGGTCGCCAACGCGCGAATCGCGCGCCGGGAGAGCGTCCGTGTCGATGAAGACGGCTTTACAGCTGTGCAAGAATCGCAATAACAAATCAGTATCTACCTCAACTGAAAACTGAATTAGACGTACCTCTCATCTATAACTTTCTCCAACCAACACTCTCCAGTCTCCTTGCACCGAGTTCCATTTTTCTCTTGACTTGCACCCCCACCCGGATGCAACCTCCCTAGAAACGCCCTATCCCCTAACTCCAAACAACGTTGCGCCACCACTTCATCCCCACACCTCAACCGATCCCCATAAATCAGTTTATTGGAGAGCATCATAATATCCGCGTTCATCCTGTACTGGAACCTCAGATCCACCACAGCGTGCGGATGCGCATCCGAGAGGCGGCGGAAGAGGGAGATGTCGAGTCCGCCCTTGCGGGCTGCAGGATTCTTGACCTGGAGGGTTATAAGTTACAATGTTACGCAGGAGAGAAGGAGGATACGCACGAGAGGAGGCAGTTGGAAGTGATCACCAACTAATACGAATTTGTCGGCGAATCGTAGAGGTCCGAGACATGTCGGAAGTGTAATCTGCGACGCCTCGTCGACGATACAGTAGTCGAATGTCCGGCGCGAGAATAGAGCGCTGTGAAAATAAGTCGTGGTCAGCTACAATTCAAGCGAGGCGTGGCGTGCATAGAGGGAGAGATGACGCGCAAAGACAGAGAAAAAACTCAAAACTCACTGATCAGTACTCAAACAAGTCGTCGCCACCACCATCGGACTCATCAACTGCCTCTCAAGCTCCTCCACCGTCCTCGCCTTCCTCCTTGTATCCAACATAAACATCCTCACCCCCGGATGCACCTTGTCCGCATTCCCCAACCTCAAAATCCCAAACTCGCCCCCCAACAAGTCCTTCCCCCCGCCTCCACTCCCGCATCCCGAACCCGACGCAAGCTTCATCAAAACAGTGTCCACCGCCGAATGCGTGTAGCTGCACACCAGCACCGTCTTACTCTGCCCTACGAGCGTGCGGATGAGCTCGGCGATGACGGTGGTCTTGCCTGTGCCCGGCATGCCGAGGATGAGCGCGTAGTCCTGTGCAGCGAGTACGTGCGAGATCGCATGTTGTTGCGACGCGTTGAGGTGTGGGTTGAGCGTAGCGGCGGTTGTAGCCACATCAGGGGAAGGAGCATCTGGAATCGGAGAGAATACGGGTTTCCTCAGATCGACCACCAACTCCAACCTCCTCCGATCCCCGTCCGCATAGAACAGCTGCGCAAGGTTATTCCTCACCCTCGCCATTCCACCGAACAACTCATCTTTATCGATCCTGAAGATGACCTCGTCTTCTGCGCCGAAAACGTCACCCGACTCGGAAGCCAACCCGCGCGCGAGTCTCGCCTTGATACCGTCTAGATCTAGTACATGGTCAACACCCAAAACCACCTCGTCTGGTGTCAGATCCACGATGAACCCGCGCGCCAAAGCAAGCAGGTGCGGTTCGACAGAGACGGTGATGGCGTCGCCCGTGGAGAGGTGGCCGTTCAGTAGTGAGGAAGAAAAGGTCTGCGTTTGAGTCGGCTGAGTCGAGTACAACGTCGATGACGAGGAAGACCACGACGTAGACGGAGATACGGACGTCGACCCGCCCAACTTCTGTTTCGACCTCACGAACCGATACGTATACCGGTGGATTTTCTGTCCTTTGCCCTCCTCCTTCATACCGTCCTTCATACCGTCGCCCTGAACCGCACTCAACACCATCTCCCCAAAACACCTCCCCCTCCTCTCCCTCTCCGCCGCACCCATAGTCCACAACTCCCTCTTGAACCTCACCAAATCCCTCTCCTCCAAGCTCAACAGCCGCTCCCACTTTCTGAAGAACTCCGTCTGCCCAACGCTGAGATGGCCCGTTTTGATCTCGAAGATGGGCTGTAGGAATGAGGGCACGGGTGGATCATGGTGTGCTGCAGAATGCGTCTTGCGGAAGAGGAGGCAGGTGTCTAGCGCGTAGCATCTCTTGCACACGCGTTCGTCGTCGATGGGGGCTGGGAGGAAGGGCTCTTCGCTTCCTGGCTCCTCCTCTTTTCGCAGCTCGGGTTGTGGCTTATAAGACGGCGAAGCGTCCTCCATGTCCACATCCGTCAGTTCCTTCTTCTTCTCCTTCCTCACTCTCCGCCACATCCACCCCGCCAACTCATTCCTCAAACCCACAAGCCCCCTCACCTCATTCCTCACCCTAGGGACCCTGACCACCTCGGCCCCTTCGCTCTGCGTATAATACAGCAGCCCCTCTTGCACGTCCACACCATAGCGCTCCGACAACAGGAGTGTGTACAGCATTGTTTGCGCGCGGTGCTCCATGCCGAGCAGGGCCCGTCCCGTCTTGAGCTCAAGCGGGAGGGGCGCGATTTTGGTGCTGCGCTGGGTTGAGGCGGGCGCTTTGATGTAGCCCGTCGTCGAGGGCGCAGTAGACGCCATGGGGTCGGAGATGACTCCCAGGACTGTGGCGTCTATTTTCCCTTTGATACCGTAGGTGGGTGACCAGACGTCTTCTTCTATATCCAGGAGTTTCGAGATCGCCAGCAAAGAAGGCGAATCATATGCCGCCGAACGCGTGTTCGTAAGAATCGCATCAGCCTGTTCAAGGTTATTCAGGATTCCGCCTGAGTGGTATAGAAAAGACCTACCTTGGGCACATCTCCCAAAAACCTATCTTTGAAGATGCTTAACCCCTTAGACCTCTCTTTCATCTCTCTTGTCGCTACCTCTTCACTGATACCCAGCTTGACCAACTCGGCCAACCCACCGCTTACTGCTTCCTCAATGAATCCATCAATCTCATTCTGGCCCCAGCGCTCCTCCTGCAAACACCGTTGCATGACCTCGTGCAGCATACTGCCCCAGATGAGGGCGGGTGTGATGTCAGAAGTAGAGCGCACCATAGCTGTGAGAAGGGGCTTGCGTCGACATTGAGGGGCGTTGGATAGGGCAGTGGCAGTTAGAAGGACATCGGGATGTAGGATTAGAAGGTTGGATTGCGTGGTTATGCTAATGAACCGCTTTGAGAGGCTAGATGACGTAGAGGGTCCTGGGTTGGCAAATGCGCCGAGGACGTTCAAAACATCGTCTGTATATAAAACGATGAGCGCTGTGCTGGTAGAGTTAGAGTAGATACGCACCGATGCGAATGTCTGTTTGGTACCAGTCGTGGTATAGATGAATATCGACGCGTTCTGAGCCTGGTTCTACGCGTGCTACAATAGCCTGCAAGGAATGTAAGCATTGTGTCCTACATTCACGTGGCATACTATCCCTCGATGAACGACAGCGACCTATATAATGCCTGACATCGTAGAATCACTAACCTTTCTCCAACCATCCTCAGCACATTCGTCGACCACTGTCTCAACGACACAGCGTGTGCAGATCTCGGGCACATACGGGGGACTGACGGGAATCTAGCATAGCAATGAGACACAACTTTCGTAGAGTACTCTGAGACATACTTCATTTTCTGGGGAGACTTTGACGGAAGGCTTTATGGGACTGAAAGGATCAGCATCCAGATCCCAGTTCTCGGATCCTTCGAGGAACGCAGAGATATCATATTCCTGCTGTGTGAGTGATGAGGTAGACGCGGAGGGTTTCAAGAAAGATGCGGGACGCTTCGTTGGGGTGAGAGGAATGGAGGGCAGAATTTGAGGCGTGGGCTGCGAGGGCAGGCGCTGGTTCTTTATAGGAGTCGGATCTGGGGAGGGGACTGCGTTCCAAAACGAGTCATCGAGGCCTTGCATGAGCTGGCTCATGAACGCGGCTTCATCTGCTGCAGAGGGTGCCATCGTCGAAGCTAGTCGTGGCCGCTGTCCAACTTCCTCTTGTTGGTGCTTACCCTTGTTTGTCGAGTCGCGTCGCGTCACACATGTACGCGACGCGTTTAATGACGTCAGAGTGTCGGACATGCAGCGCGAGTATAACCTGAGTCTTCCTTGAGGTGGTTTCTCATCTAGAGACAAGTGTATACATTGGTAGCCCGTATTTGACAAGCGATTGAAAACAACTATCGATAATGAGATGCAGCACAGTCTAGCCAGATACAAGGCTGTAGTTCGGGAGAGAGCACAGCGGATTGGCAGTACACGACTCGGATCAAAGGTATGTGTGTCATGAGTGCTAGACATCATAGATGAATGGCAATTTTTTTTTATCAATTCGCGGTTCTCCGTCCTTGCATTTCCAGTTTTCACTGCTGAGAGTATAAATCTAGAAGGACTTTATTTTTCCGCAACAGACAGGTCTTTTCGGTCCAACAGTGATCTTATTCAGCAATCACTACTGGATGTCTCCACTTCAGTTCATGTCCATTCTCCATCGTGGGCTCAAGAAAACCTCGAAATATCCAAGCCCTTTCCTCTTTTCTCTCCCCATCACCCTCTTTTTCGCTTCGATCCTGCGACCACCGCATCCCATACCCCTCCTGCACCCTCACCTCATAAACTAGCACTTGATGCGGCAACCAGTGCAGATTCCTCCACGTCGCCGTGCGCATGACTTTCCAGAATAGCGCCAACGCCTTCTCGTTGATCGCGGTTACCGAGCCGCTTGTGATCCCCCACCACCCGGCGCTGAGCTTGCGTTTGGCTTTTTCAGCTGCGGCGGAGGTGGAGGATGGGTCAGTGGAGGGAGGTGGGAGCGAGCGGTGGGAGTGTTTGGACCATGCACGGGCACCGGCGGTTAGGCCGGCGGTGTTTGGAAGGAGGAAGGCGGTGAGGCATTCGGGGGTGGAAGGTGGGGAAGAGCCCAGGGCGGATCCGGTGGTGAGAGCTAGTCCGTGGGCAAGATGGGTGAAGAGAAGAGACAATTCGCATTCTGATTCACAGTCTGACGAGTCAGATGCAGATAATTCCAACACAGATGATACGGAATCAGCTATGTTTATTAGACATGGAGATGCTTTACGGATAAGTCGTCGCTGATTTAGGATCTCAGAAACGCGCGAGCGTTCATGGACGGCATTAGGGAGCTCCTCCAGACCCAGACAGTGGGGATGTACCAAGATGATATCCAAGTCATTCAGTCCTTCCTCGTCTGGAATGGTATTCGAGGCTACAGGTGCCTGTTCATCAAGGTTTTCCATTGGATACAAGAAAGATACGCAATCAGAGTCGTATCTGGGGTTCAGAGTTCTTCACAGGTATACTTGGTCTTGTGCGTAGAGCAGGCTGCTGTGATTGGAGTACCTTGAAGATAGATAGATGGCACACCTTGATAATGTTCGAGGTTGAGCTCAAGTTCAAGTTTGACCGGATCAGGCGTACGTGCCATGATCGGATGACGTTTCTTTGTCCGTGCTAGAGTCAAGGGACATCGCCGTCCGTCCATTACGGCGCTGGTGTTGCTCAATTCGCATGAACCTGGAGTCAACCTGGAGTCGACTCTTCTCAAATTTAACGCAGGATGTCCTCAGGTATTGTCGACAATCAAAACTTCTTTCATGCTTTCAGAAAAAGCCCTCTATCTCCTTGACGCGACATTCCTTCGCGTCTCGCACCCGTGATCCCTGACGAACACGCTTTCCCCATTGGAGAGATAAGGAAAAAGAACACTGATTTTTCACCTTCAAATCTTCACTCCCTGCATGGATAAACATCAAGGCTCAGGAGACAAGGACAAGAGAGGGTTTCATTATGTCGATATCTTGAAGATAAGAGTATGTGCGAGTGTGTATCTCAGGTTATTTGAATGAAGCTGGCTCCTGAAATCGGCGAGATACTTATCGATATCTGTATCTCGGACTGTCTTATCTTTCGGATGGAAGACCGAATCATATTCGGGCTAGTTTTCTTTGCAGTCTCCTTACCTCCCAGGTCGATCCGAATGTTTATGACAGTGGATGTCATTGAAATTCAATAGATATGCAATCCATAAAATTTAGGTATGTATGACGCCACAAATGTCTTACCGATTGAAATGCCACTTCACTGGCGTAAGATACGCAAACGATACTTGGGTGCATACTGTTATCATCCAAGAGACTTGCGAGAGAGATTGCCTTGAGATATAATGTGATGCCCTTCTTTTTTTACAATCTTTACTCAGGTGGAGCGACCTTTTCAGATGTGTTTTGCATGGATCGGCCGAGATCATCGTAGCTTGTACATGCCTCTGGATTTCTTTGAGCGCGTCCTAGACAGATTGCTCCTTCGCGGCTTTGTGATTGGGCTTCCGCACGTGATGAGAGTGTCGAATACCGGAGAACGCGGCGAAGCTCGATTGGCTTTCTCCATCGCAGAGTTGTCGCAGAGTGTCTCCACCGAGCTCATACTTAGCCCTCTGTTCCCAGGAAGAACCTTACTCAAGTGACAGGTAGAAACACCTGTCTCGTGTCTTTTCTTGGATTCGATCTCCAGAAAGATCTCCCAAGTCAAAGATGGCGTTGCGAAACTGTGAATTAGCTAACGTATCTCTCTTATCGACGACAAGTCTATCCTTCCGCCACTCCATTTCAAAACAAAACGGTTCCGATTGTCTTCAGGAAATTCAGTTTGCTTGGGAGGGGTACCCCGCACAGTAACTGTCATTCGAGTGTGGGATCTTCATGGCCTGTCTATCAGCCAATCCCCTCGTTGCTTATCAGAACTTTGACGGCTCGAGATAAGGACTTAAAAGACTCCACCTTTCGGTTGAATGGACTTCGGCCCTCCCTGAACATCTCGTGTGTTCTGAGCAAGAGTTGCAAACTTCGCTTCGCTACCTTTTAGAGCTCTGCCTGGTTCTCCCAACTTTTTTCTTACACACTTGCAACTGAAAATGTCTGAAACCGTCCTTCCTCAAGGCGCCGGATATGGTGTCGGTACGAAATACACGCTTCTTGCCGTGTTGGGTTTCTTTGGAACTAATCTCATCTATCTGCATCTCGTGTTTTTCCCCACACAGTTGTTGGTACGTGAACTTTGACCTCAGGCTCATGATTACAATCTAATCATATCTATCTGCACTCCCGCTCGTAGGGATTGGTTTGTTTTTCAGTGCGTTTATGATCGGCGTGACCGCCCTTCAAGCACGATACACGGCATTCTCCCCCAAGAACTCGGAGGAGTTCACGAGTGCTTCGCGAAGTGTCAAACCCGGTTTGATTGCCTCTGGGATCGTCTCCGCTTGGACATGGGCAGCGACTTTGGTACGTTCTCGAATGCTGCTAATTTAATTCCAAGGAATTGATGTCCTTCTCAGTTGCAAAGCAGTGCCGTGGCCTATAAATTCGGTTCGTTCGTATATCACAAGCTTGACGACGAGTCTGACTATTGGTTGTTTTATAGGCATCAGCGGACCTTGGTGGTATGGTGGTATGTGTCGTTACTTTCAGTTCTTTTCATGCTATTGACGGGATCCCCGAAGCTGGTGCAACTGTGCAGATCCTTCTGTTTGCCATGGTATCTACCATCTTCTCTGATGTAACGATGTCATTGCTGACTCTTTTTGAAGCTGGCAGCCAAACTAAAGCTTAACGCGCCTTACGCGCACACTTGGTTGGAGATTGTCGGTGTTAGATGGGGAAAGACTGCTCATCTCGTTTTCATGTTCTTTGGGTAATTTCTCATACTGATGCCCATGAAATCATCGCTCATTTCATTCTACGAACATAGTCTCGCGACCAATATCATCGTCAGCTCAATGTTGATTCTTGGTGGATCCGCAACTGTTACGGATCTAACAGGTATGAGCACTATTGCCGTAAGTCGTTTCACCCTTCGACCCCAATGGCTCTAATACCGCGAGCTTTCAGGCCTGTTTCCTCATCCCGCTCGGCGTCGCCATTTACGTAGTGGTTGGTGGAATGCGTTCGACATTGCTTTGCGATTAGTAAGTCAACGACGCCAGGAAATTGAGATTTCTACCTAACCTGTTGCCCCAGCACTCATACCACTGTCCTCTTCGCCATCATTCTTACATTCATCTTCACCGTCTACGCGACCAGCGAGAAGATTGGTAGTCCCGCAAAGATGCACGAGCTCCTCACCGCCGCGTCCGCTGCAGCTCCTGTAGCTGGTAACGCAAAGGGGTCGTACATCACTATGCGATCCAAGAACGGGTTGATCTTTGGCGTAATCAACATCATCGGAAATTTCGCCACGGTTTTCCAGGATCAGGCATACTGGCAGCGCGCCATTGCCAGTCGTCCCGCTAGCACTGTCAAAGCATATCTCCTTGGTGGTCTTGCATGGTGAGTTCTCACATCCTCATTGCAATGCTCATGATCTTCTAATATTCGGGACCCAGGTTCGCCATTCCCTTCACTTTCGCTACCACTCTTGGCCTTGCCGCTGTCGCTCTTCGTGGAGATCCTGACATGAAAATTCTCTCCGCCGCCGATGTTTCCGCTGGTCTACCTGCTGCCGCTGCCGCTGCAGCGTTGCTCGGAAAGGCTGGTGCTGCTGCCCTGCTTGTCCTCCTGTTCCTGGCGGTCACCAGTGCTTGTTCTGCCGAGTTGATTGCAGTCTCGTCTATCCTGACGTACGACGTTTACAAGGCAAGTCTATTCTGCCTGAATCATGCTGGTTACATACTAACGTTTTCGTTTTCACAGACATACATCAATCCTAAGGCTTCCGAGGAGCAGATCTTGCGCGTAGGACACGCAGGGGTAAGGATCATATTTACTCCCTCCGTCTGTGCGTTGACCAATGCTTCTCAAAGGTCGCCTTCTACGCTCTCGTTTGTGGTCTGGCTGGCGTGATCTTCTTCTACATTGGCGTTTCCATGGGTTGGTTATATGTGAGTCGGGTTTTAAACCCGCCTTGTCATAGATTTAGCTGATACATCCCAGACTTTCATGGGTGTTATTCTGGGATCTGGCGTTGCGCCGATCGCTCTCTGCATCACATGGAATAAGGCAAACAAGTGGGGTTGCATTGGTGGAGCTATTGCTGGTTTCGTCGCTGGAATTGTCGCTTGGCTTGTGACTACCTCTACCCTCAACGACGGTGTTATCAACGTAGTGGTAAGTGATCGCTTTATTCTGACATGACCAAATCTAAATGCGAATCTGGGTAGACAAGCGGAGGTGACTTCGAAATGTTGGCTGGAAACCTTGCATCCATTGGCGTTGGTGCCATCATCGCCACGGGTTCTTCTTTGATCGTACGTGCCCATATTTTTCTGGATGGATCGCTTTCTCATCGCTGTAACAGTGGCCCGACAATTTCGACTGGGAAAGCACTCGTGCCATCAACAAGCCTACTCCCAAATCAGAGAGGATCAGTAGAGAAAAAGAAGAAGACACGGACAGTGACAAGAAAGGGGTTGAGGTTCATGTCAAAGGATCTATTGCGGGCGACTCTTTCGACCTTACCGAGGAGGAAGATGAACTTGACCCTGTGGCTCTCAACAAGGCGTTCAAGTTCGCGACTGTCTCGTCTGTGGGATTGGTGAGCCATCCGGTCTTCAATTTGTAACAGCTCATGAACTTATCCTCGGGTTAGTTCGTTGTCCTTATCCTCCTCATCCCTCTTCCTTTATTCTTCTCACAACACATCTACGGCGTTGGTGGTTTGACTGGATGGGTGGCTATTGGTATTGCCTGGACGTTCTTCTCTGCCATCGCTGTCGTCGTTTACCCACTATGGGAGAGTCGACAAGCCCTGGCGCAGATAACAAAGGGTATCTACAAGGTAGATCGACGAGACCAAATTCAACGAGCTTACACTGATTGTCTTCGCTTTATCTCAGGATCTCTTCACTAAAAGTAGCGGCAAATATTTTGCCTCGACTGTCACCAACTCAGCCGCTTGAAGAATACACCGCCACTACTGCTACAAACTGCAGTCCGCTCTTCAACAACTAATCAATACCCACGATCTTCCGCTTGGATTTACTTTGTTATCTGGGCTTCGCCCCCATGACTTCTTAAGCTAATGGAGCAGGCCATGTTGCATTCCTTTTGATGCAACCGGAGCTGATCATGAACAAGATGACCTTCATGTAACGACTCTGCTATTTACCCACTCAAGTTCTTTTAAATTGTTCATAGTAATGCATCGAGATTCTGAGTGAGTATCGTCGATGCAATTACTGATATTGTTGGTTACCCCAGACCAACTCGGTCGAGAGCGAAGCCAAAGCGAAGCACTCCAGAGTACTCCATTTGATGCCGGATGCTTATCCTTGCTTATCTTATCAAGCATTGACCAAGTGACCTTGGCCACTTCTCCATCGCACACCTTGTCCCCTCTCTCGAAACTTGGGATTGTTGCTACGAACTTTGCCAACGGCGCTTCGATCTCAATCATCGAAGAGAAAGAAATTGTATCCTTCGCTAACGACTTCCGTGGGTTGCCATAGCCGCGACATTCATACGAACCGGTAATCGCGATGCGAACGTAGAATGATAACTTGAATGATGCGAATAAGGGACAAGACCCTGGGCAATAAAGGGTCCATGTGCCGTGGGGCCCATTTAGGAAAGGCGCCGCCCATGGCTACACCGTCGGGCATCCTAACTGGGGTACGTCACCCACTGCTGGTGTGCGCCTATTACGGTGGGAATCCGTCATCATGAGGAATGTGTGTGAGTAAGTCTATGCTTTCTTCAGAGACTTGACAAATGATGATCTCATCAGCGGCATTGCTGTGACTCAGGTCAAAGTTCTAAAATTTCTAAACAATTGAATGAAGGGTCGACTGAATCCTGCACGGATATTTTCCGAGTTGTCGAATCTTGAGCTAATGCCATAGACCCGTTTTCTAGACTGAACATCATTCCGAGTAGACGCAGGCAGCATTGATCGTCCGCCACGCCAAGCTTGAGTATGTCAAACGGGATACATGTCAAGACGACTCAAGAAAAAATTAGAGTTTTGACGGTGGTCAGCTGAGTATCAACTACTCAAAGTCAATTCAAAGTTAAATTAATGTGTAGGGCCCTGTAGGGCCTGACGGAAAATTTCCGCTGAGTACGACCGACCTCGAACTTCCTCTGAATGACTTGGAGGGGACGACTGTCAATGATACTTTGCGCCACAAGCCTGCTGAAGAGTACATATGTCACAGATTCAACGTCATAGGAAGGCGCACGGGCACCGGCGCGCCAAGACCCGAAAGGGGCAATGCGCCTATCAACGGCGCGGGGTGACCGATGTAAGAGGAGCGATCCCGTGACCCAGAGCGCAAGCGCCAAGCGTACCAAGCGTCCCGCGTTTAACATATAAAGAGGTCCGCCTTGGCCATTCACAGCCTCCCCCTCTTTTTCGCTTTTCTAAGCCTCCCCTCCAGTTTACATTTTACACATACACACCCTGAATGGGAGAATCTTTCACTTTATCTCACAATGCCTCGAATAGTGTCCTGCCCCAGCCAACACCTGCACTCGTCGCTGAAGATGACGATGAACCCCCTAGTAGTGGGCCGCGTAATAATCGGGAGACTCAAATAACGACAGCCTTGAATGGTGTGCCTTCAAAATCAACCGCCGTGGATGTTACCGTCCTCGAAAAGGATTATGCATATGATGCCCAGATCATCGTTGAGAAATCAGCGTCGAATCCCAAGCAGGAGCTCGCCGTCGGCGACGAAATCGTCGTGCACGGTGATGACTTTGCCGCTGGGGATTTGGAGAAGCTTAACGCCTCCGAGCTTAACGCCTCCGGCGACCCTCCTCCGGGGCGTCATAGGTTTAAGGTCATGAAACTATCGCCTGCAGCGCGCATCCGCGCCATGTTCACGCCCAGGCACCCCATTGGTCCTCGCCCCACTTACTATCAGTCGTTGATGGCGACCATCCGCTATACTCCACTCAATTTCTGCTTGGTCTTCATCCCGATTTCTTGGGCGTTCCATTTCAGCGGACAGAGTGCAACCCTCGTCTTTATCTTCTCCGGACTTGGAATTGTCCCTCTTGCCGCTCTTCTCGGACTTGGTACGGAGCAAATTGCTCTCAAGACCAGTCAGAGCATCGGTGGATTGCTTAATGCTTCCCTCGGAAATCTTATCGAAATGATCATCTCGGGTATCGCTCTTAGACAGGTAAGCTCCTTCAAATATGACCTCGATGAATGATCTGACAAATGCTGTTCACAGTGTGAATTGGAGGTTGTACAAAGTGCTTTACTTGGTGGTTTGTTAAGTAACTTGCTTCTCGTGCTTGGAAGTGCCTTCATCGGTAGGTTTTATTCTACCGCGGTTCTTCAACGTTACTGACTGTAGTTATGTCGCAGTTGGAGGGTTCCGTTTCAATCAGCAACAATTCCAACCTATGGTTGCCCAGTTGAACTCCTCCTTGTTGATACTGGCTGTTATTTCGCTCATCATCCCTGCTGCTTTCGTGAGTGTTCCTCCTTTTCCTAAGCGGTTCGATGTGCTCATTTGTCTTTCTCAGCATCAATATCTTGAGAGTCGTCTGGCGCCAGGTTCCGAGATCAAAATCATGTTGCAGCTCAGTCGCGGAAGTGCGATAATTCTCATCTTGATTTACATTGCCTACGTACGCCCCAATCTTTCTTGCCTATCATTCCATCACCTAACATCTTCATTTCCATCCAGCTCGTCTTCCAATTCTCCACGCACAAGCACATGTTCCTGGACACAATTCAAGAGTACACCAACTCGTCCAGGTCCAGCAGCCCCTCAAGCCTAGGCTTCAGCCGCCGCTCCACCCAAACCCTCCCCGTCCCCAACACCGCAACCGACGCACCCCCCTCGCCCTCCTCCATCTCCTCCTCCAGCTCCTCCTCATTCTCCGCCGAGATCGAGGCACCAAAACTCAACACCCCCTCCGCCATCCTCCTACTCGTCACCGCCACCGTCTTCGCCTACATATCGGCGGACCACCTCGTCGGCTCGCTCGAGGGGCTGGTGTCTGCCCACCCGAATATATCGAAAGAGTGGATCACGCTCATCGTTATTCCGATTATCAGTAATGCGGCGGAACATACTACGGCGGTTATTGTTGCGAGCAAGGGAAAGTTTGATTTGGCGATGAGTGTGGCGGTTGGGAGTTGTATTCAGATTGCGCTGTTTGTTATCCCTGTGCTTATTTTGGTGGCTTGGGGTATGGGCAAGCCGTTGACTTTGTTGTTCGATCCTTTGGAGACAGTGGTATGTTGTTACCTTATATGAATCATGCCTTGAATGGATGCTGATGTGCTGTGTGTAGGTCTTGTTCTTTTCTGTCCTCGTGGTCAAGTTTTCAGTCGAGGATGGTAAATCCCATTGGATGAGCGGGTTGGTTCTCATAGGTATGTTCCTAACCTTCCGCTTTCTTTCATATCGGTTCTCATCCCCTTTCCTATAGGTGTCTACGTGCTCATCGCATTGTCATTCTGGAACTTCCCCGAAACGGTCCGGATGATCCAAGGCCAAGTTCTCGAGTGCTTCTAGCGCATCGGAGCCTCAACTCAATCGCCTCCGAACATCATTCCGTCCCTCTATCCTCTTTTTGATCTCTTCTTTCTTCCTCTTCTGTACCTATCTTCGTTCCTCTTCTCGACCCTTTCGTTCCTCCTTCCGCCACATGCTGTACATCCCAATGACTACAAAACGATTCGCGTTCCGCGTTACCTCGAGTGATTCCACTCATTCGAACGAATACCTACTCAATGTACTAGTACGATCTCCCCGATGTCTAGTGTCCATACGATCCGCCTACGTAGCTTTTACCGATGTTGAATGTCGAATGTTGAATGTCCATGTTCCTTCCACTGTACTTGATCTGATTTGATTTACCTTTGCCTAGGCTAGGCTCATTGATCATCTCAATAAATGAAGTTTGAATGCGTTTTGCCTTACACTTGACGCTATCCCATCCCTATCCTATCCCATCCATGAGTGAAGTAGCCTCCTTGCGACTAGAGTGAAGTGAGTAAGAGCTGGTGGGAGACAGCGAGGTGGCTCAGAAGCTGCACTCATTGCTCATCTAAATCAATGAAGTTTGAATGCGTTTTGCCTTACACTTGACGCTATCTTATCCCTATCCCTACGCTATCCACGATTTGAAGTAGCCTCCTTGCGACTAGAGTGAGGCGAGTAAGAGCTGGGGGAGATTAGACAGCGAGGTGGTTCAGAAGGTGCGCCACATCACATACTTTGTTTGAATGATTGGACTGAATGGTACAGAGCGTGGGGAAGGATTGTCTCTCCGATGACGATGACGATGAGGACTCGCGGGTTCCGTGCTAAGAACTTGTAGAAGCTTGTAGATTAGATTCGTGTGTGGCTATTAATATCTCTGCGTGGCAAACGGCTTTTTGATGTCCAATAAAATAATCCACGACTAGTGCTCGACTTCGGGCGCTCGCCACTGAAGTGCTTGTTCCCATGTTATGTACTCTATGAAACTGCCGATCTGTCGACGTTTGAGCGAGAGCTTCTGTACTTCCATACATACTTCGAAATTCTCTAATACCGTTCTGTTGATCAACGCCAACAAATGGTATTTCGCGTCGTCATGGGCGTAAGTACTTACTGTGAGCAACGCATGCCCCGTATGAGCGTACGCCCGAGAACGAGGCGGAAATTTGCACATTTGTGTAGGTTCAAGCTTCGCAGGTTATGTGAATGATATGAATGATACATGAATTGTCATTCGTGCATGGAGATGCGTAGCTACGAGACGGTGTGCTTATGTAGAGTAGAACGTGTAGAACAGTGGAATTTGGAGTTTAACCGACATATATCATCGCAGATAAACCACTATAACGCCTCTTTTGCCTACGGGTGCTCTAGATATCCTTGCAGATTAACCGGCCGCCGTGATTAGACAGCAGACTGAACGAGACTACACCCTGCACTCTCTAGAATGATCGATGCCTGGAACAGGAACAGCTCCAGTGCCGTTATGCAGAAGAAGCTTCCATTCGGGACCGATATAGGGTGTATAGGTTATCTGCTCAACGCAAGTCGACACTTGGCTCCAAGGGAAGACACAGGGCAAAACAGAGGATGGTTAGAATAGTTTAGCGAGGTTGTGACTGACACCAAGCACGGATCATGATGCACATGCACACCATGCTGCATTAATCAGAGACGTAGTGCTTCTTCTTTGCAGTCGAAAATAGCGGAGTGTGTGGGTCCGACGAGCATGTGGAACATTATCCGTGCCTGCGCTTCCCAGCTGCTTACGGGGAAGTCGGTAGGTAAGGCGGGCGCAGCAGAACAGCTTTCCGATGCGCGTTTCTATGGATATGGCTTGGAAAATGAGTGAAGACGGAGGATAATGAGGTGGTCCGGAGAATCAGAAAAGAAAGTTTGTGTGCGAGAGTAACGGCATGGAGGGGGATGTATGTATGGTCAGTTATTGGGTATTAATACCGTAATCAGAAAATCGAATGTGATCAGGGCCTGATAGAGCCAGATGATGGGCAGGTGGAACGTGTTCTTAGGGAGCGTTAACGCCCAAAATGCGAGTTACTTGCGCGTGTTCTGGCTCAAGTAGACTGGGCAGGCTCTGCGGCGTCGACTATGTAGGAATAGCAGGGTGAATGGCTCCATTGCATTGCATTGCAAGAGCGAATGGGACCGTGTTATCTGATGACAGATATCATATGAGTGGTCAATGTTCCTGACTTCATTTCGACATCTCAACATGGGGATGTTATGGTGCAAAAAAGGTTGCATCTTGAGCGGGGAAGAACGTTCAAAGATATGCGTTGCCTGTAAGGGTTAGGTGTGTCATTTGATGAACGTATTTTCCGCCGGCAGCTTTGCAATCCCTTTTGGATGGTCGTTGGTCGAGATAGGTTGAAACTCGTCGGGTCGCGAGCGAGATGAAGGCTGTTGTTGCGCAGAGTCCCCGCGAGGAAGAAGAGCGATGGAGTGTGAAACAAGTGAATAACGAGGAGGAGAACAAGAGGATGTCTTTAGGGTAATGAACTGAATTGGAGACGCAAGTAGAGAAGACATTCTGATGGGAGAAGGGCCCATAACGCCGGATCGGAATGCCCATTTCAGGCATTGCTTTGTCCCAATAAGGGAATGGTAGCCAATCACGCTTGCGGTTCTCATCTCGCCTGGACATGGAACAGCGACAGAAAAAAAAGGCGCAAAGGAAAGAGAGCCTGTTCCAGTCCATCCCATAAGTATTAGTCCATCCCGTCATCCACTTTCATCCCTCCCCCCCACTCTGCCCTCCGCCTCCGCCGCCGTCGCCGTTCTCCGACCTCAGCCGCCGCTGCTCACCCCGCCGCCATCTGCAGTTCTATTACTATTACTACTATGACTAGCGCTTCCGTGTGGGCTGCCCTCGCCAGTCTTCTCCTCGCCGTGTTCCTTTGGTTCCGGAAGCCTAAAGCTTCCCCGGCATCTCTGCCACCTGGTCCGAAGCCTGTCCCCGTACTGGGCAACGTCAGAGATCTCACAGCCAAGGAGCTCTGGCTCCCGGCCTCACAGTGGGCAAAGGAATATGGTCAGTCATCCACCTGCTTATTCTCTCGCCAGCGCTTATGTTCTTTCTTTAGGCGATGTCGTGTACCTTCATCTATTGGGCCAAGGCCTCGTGTTCCTCAACAGCCCACAAGCAGCGACAGATCTGCTAGACAAGCGCGGCTCACTCTACTCGGACAAGCCATCCCTCGTTATGGCAGGCGAGCTGTACGTTATTCGTTCCCGGACTGCCGTGTCAACACACCTGACACACACTCTTTCTTCATCGCTTCCGATAGATGCGGCTGCAAAAACATGGTGAGCTTCGTTTTCCCCATCCTATCGCCCCGGGCGAACCATGGGATCGCCACAAGAAACCTAACTCACATCCGCTCTTCCCTTTCTTCTTCCCCCGATTCTCATCATCATTATCACAGGTGGCGTTCACATGCTACGGCGACCAATCCAAGCGCCAGCGTCGCCTCATACACAAGGCCTTTGGTCTTCCCACTATCCCTTCCTACCAGCCCCTCCTACAGACTGAGACACACAGCTTCCTGCGCCGTCTCCTCGTCGACCCGTCAGAGTATGTCAAGCACGTGCGGCGATACGCAGGGGGGCTGACGCTTTCGGTCGTGTATGGGTATGAGGCTGTCTCGAATGACGATGAGTTCCTTGAGCTTGCGGAGGAGTGCGTCAACCTGTTGTCGAATCGCATCGCCTCTGGAGGTGGGATCTGGCCCGTCGATATCTTCCCCAGCTTGCAGCATATGCCGTTGTGGATGCCTGGATCGGGGTTCAAGAAGAATGCGATGATCTGGAAGAAGAAGATGGAGGAGTTCGTGGATAGACCATATGAATTTGTGAAAAACAGCATGGTGAGTAGCATATATTCAGGTTTCCATCACCCACTGACCGCATATATGCGCTTGTAACAGAAATCTGGCACACATAAAGCCTCGTTCTGCTCCACCCTCCTTGAAGACACAAGTATCCAAAGCCTCGACAAATTCGAATTCGACCTCAAATGGTCAGCCAACTCCATGTATTCCGCCAGCATCGATACCGTGAGTACCCCTCATTCATTACGCGCATATATGCACCCTTTCTACCCCATACTCATCCCATTCCTTGTTCTGAACAGACAATAACCACCGTCTCTCATTTCATCCTCGCCATGGTCCTCAACCCCGACGCCCAACGCAAAGCACAACAAGAACTCGACACAGTCGTCGGGTCAGGTCGACTACCCACTTTCGCCGATCGTGCCTCCTTGCCTTACGGTACGTGCCTGTACCTGCCCCTAATCGCCCTGTATCCGACATCTGACATGCTTCATTGACAGTGGAATGTCTTTTCAAAGAGACCCTGCGATGGGGTGTTCCTGTCCCATTAAGTGCGTCTTCATTACCTTCCAGTTAATGAAAACGGAATTGATGAATATATGCGCGTTTTCTAGATCTTCCTCATAGACTGATGGAAGATGATGTATACAATGGTATGCATATACCCAAAGGATCTCTCATCTTCGGCAACATCTGGTACGTTCCGACATTTGTCTTTTTGAGTATTCGAAAAACGGGACTGATCATTATGTTTCTTTCTTGTAGGGCAATGCTCCGTAACGAAACGATGTACCCCGATGCTTCTGCGTTCAAGCCCGAACGCTTCATGGAGCCTGTCAGCCCGGAGATGGAGAGAAAGAGGAATCCAAAGAACTACGTGTTCGGGTTCGGCAGAAGGTGGGTTTCACTCACTGCGTGCGGTTTGTTCGTGGAGAGGGGAGGGGGGGTTCGTCGTCAACATGCAGTTGCAGTTGCTGGGTTTCTGGGCCTGTGAGCGTGCCTTGACGCCTTGCCAAATCCCCCCCGTCTTATTACAATTCGCTTGGCGACTGTGCCTACTCAGCTTCATTGTTAGCCTTCGTTGTTCTCAATGGCTGACTCCCTCTCACCTCACACAGACAGTGTCCTGGGCTGAACCTGGTTGACTCGAGTGTGTGGCTGCTTATTGCGTCGATGCTTGCTACACTCGATATATCCAAGGCGGTGGATGAGCATGGGAACACCGTTGAACCTGTTCTGGAATTCGAGAATCCTATATTCAGGTGCGTTTCCATCCATCCTCTTCTACACCCGCTTTCGGTGCTTAATACAACGTTTTCGTCGTTATATAGGATGCCGAACCAGTTTAAATGTGACATGCGACCACGCTCGGCCAAGGCGCTCTCGCTCATCCGACAATCCGAGATCCCCATCGCATAGGCATAGGCATAGGCATGGGTGGTTTTGGGTGTGGGTGTGGGTGTGGGGGTGGGGGTATGGGTGTGGGGGATGTATGTGAAAGATAAAATTTATCTCGTGGCTCATGCTTTATTGGGCGCGGGGATTGTGCAATGGAGGTCGTTGAGGCGTCTCTGAAATTCATTCATGCATTCATTCCTTCGATTTATCTCGCCTCAGCCTCATAGTCAACTCCTTCGACTTCTTTGGGTCGTTGACGAATTGAATGGGTTGGATTTTCGGGGCGTTTGTAGATTCCGTGCAGGAGGGAGAAATTGTGTTTCGTATCCGTATAATAGTGTGTAATGGTAATGATAATGATACCTATGGCCAATCAATAGTCTTTTTCTCTGTCCCTCCCGTCGTTGATTTTTTTTTTGAGATGAGAATTGTTCAGACTTGGGAGCTTTTCTCTTGTCTTCTTAATTGGTGACCTTAATTGGTGAACGTTCGAAACTTCCTTCTCTCTCTCTCTCCCCAAGTCGTCAGATAAGGATATGGAAAACAGATGGTCAGGCACAGACTGTCGATGTGTGTATCGGCAGTTCTTTGGGGCGTTCGCAGATTTCGTGCGGGGGGAAGTTTTCGTGTTTCGTATCCGTATAATAGTGTGTAATGGTAATGAAAATGATGCCTATGGCCAATCAATAGTCTTCTTCCCTCTCCCACTCCCCGTCGTGGAGGTTCTTTTATTTTTAAGGAGAGAATCGTTCAGACCCGTAAGTTTCATTACATTGTTGTATTTACATCCGTGTATGTAGTACGAACCCCGGTGGTTCCGCCGGGACCTAAACACTGGCATTCTCTCCCTCTCTCATGGTCACTGAAAGTTCAAAACTTCCACACAAGTCTTTAGATAAGGGATAAGAAGAAAAATTGGTCAGGCACAGGGTATCGGTGTATGTATTGGCAGTTCTTTGAGTGTCACCCATCCAAACCTCCTCAAAAGACTTGAAATTGGTTGGGCGCGGGTATTGTGCCATGGAGCTACAATGGAGCTCGTCGTTGGCGTCTCTGAAATCCATTCATTCATTCACTCAATTATCTCGCTTCTGAAATCCTTAGCTTATAGTCAACCCTCGGGTGACGGGAAGGTAAATCTTGGGTAAATCTTCAAACTGCTCAATCCATTTCGGTGGTTTCCTTTGGGTCGTTTTTGAATTGAATGGGTGGGGTTTGGGGGCGTTTGTTTGCAGATTCCATGAAGGAGGAAGTCTTTGTGTAATGGTCATGATAATGATACCTATGGCCAATCAATCCTGTCGCCTCTCGGAGTTCCTTCTTTTGATAAGAGAATCGTTTAGGTCCCTGGGCTTTTCACTTGTTTTCATGAAGACTGGAAGTCCAAAGATTCCCCAAGTCAGATAAAGAAAACATTAGGCTAGGCACAGACTATCGGTGTGTATACTTATTGGCAGTTCTTCCAGCGCTTATCCCCGCCACCCTTCCGATAAGTCCAAACCTGTCCAAACCTGTCCAAACCCCCACAAGACTGGAAATTTCGAGAAGGCACAGATCGTCGGTGTACTTATCTTGGAATATTTCGCACAAGCCAACTTAAGTATCGCAAGTTCCTATATTTTTCCGTCCGTTAAAACCTCCGCAAGACTGGTGACATAAAAGATGCTTTTTGAGCCACGGCCGCTGCCTGCCGTTGTTCTCCTGATCCGATTTCGCATCGAATGACGGCAGGCTGGCTAGCTTCCCCGTCATTTTGTGTGGGTCCACGAAGTTTCAATTTTTTGCAACCCTTGCGCTCGGCGGCTCCACTTGTGAATTTCGCTTGAGCGTGATTGGCGATTTGGGGCAAATTTTGGTGATGTGCGATCCCGGGCGTTGTAGAATCCTCATGACCCTTCCTGACGAATGTTCGTCGGCGGTGAAAGGCCTTTTACAACTACTTGCATGACTTCCCGTGTGGCATGCCGAATAAGACTCTTTTTAAAGTCCTCGGCGTTCCTTGAGGGCTTGAGCCCCCGAGAACTGTCTCGACTCTCAGGAACTCTGAGGCAGCTGAAAAGGAGGCGAGGACGGTGACCATGGTCAGGGCGGTTGTTGTTCTCCTTCGAGAGAGTTTTACACCCACTCCAAGCCCACACGGCAGCAAGGCTTCCAAGGTTTTTCGTATGACACGGCAATTAGTACATCGATGGTGACCGAGCTAAGCCGCCTGGTAAGTATAATATCCGCTTGGAGATGAACAAAATTTTGGCAAGTTCATGGTACGGGCAGGCAAGGACAGATTAGGAAAGGCGGTAGGATTTCTGAATTTTAAGTGGGCCAGCCTTTAATTGAATGAGGGGTTCTTGGTATTAGAGAGGATGATGGGCTCTTCTTCGTGTACTGGTGCAGTAGGGTGCAATGGTAGAGTGGGGACCACATTGCTTGATCTGGCTTGATCTGATGTCGGCAGTGGCTTCCCAAAAGCGGTATATCTGTCGCGTAAATTTTCACCGTAATATTAGAGGCAATGATGAATGACCTTGAATGCCCGACCCCCTTTGTAACTCCAGGGCTCTCTGTTGCTCAGTTGTTTGCCTCCCCATTGACATGAACCTGGGCGTCATGCCCGAGCCTTATCATTGAGACTAGCAAGAAAGACCCCAAATGTTACTATCCAGTTTTAAGAGTAACCTCCTACCTTCCTTTGGTGTCACCCTTGTTTCCTCGCGCTATTTTTGCTAAATAATGATGGATCTATTTAGATCCATAAATCGTACGCTAAGTATGCGATGCTTCTCATTACTAGGATCAAAACCCATTGAGTACCAGGCACGTCTCGCCATATGGCCACAAGCCGTGGGCTGGTTGGGCGCATTAAAGGTATATGATAGATTCTGCGTGCGGCGAAAAGAAATTATAAGTATGTATAGAAGCTTCTGTATGTAATGTACGGAGTTCGATTGGGGATTAATTACTGTGAAGGATGTTCTAAGTATTGATCATGAACTTACTATTTTCCGTTAATTTGTACTGGATCTTTATTTCGCCGGTTTCTCCCCATTAGAGTTACGACAACCTTGTTATTGATCCACAAGCTGATCTTTTGCCTTCTTCAGACTTCTTGTCAGCAACGCAACAGGAAGCAAAGGCAGAAAGGCCCCAGGGCTTGCTGGGTGCTGTGACGGCATTGGGATTGCTTGCTTCCAAGCATAATGGTTGTTAATTTCTTTTCCGACGACCGCATTTCTTGATGCATCATGCCATGAGATCTCCGATTACGGACTTGTGGATGGTGCTCAAGATAATTGTTTATCTCGAACTTCGAACGGGCACGAAGGACATCGAAGCACTTGCCGGACCCATTAGACGTCAAGTTTCGTATTTCTATCTATCAATATACCTCAATACAGTGTGCCCTAGCCACCAATACGAAGTCTCCAAGTTTATGATATTCGTATGTATTACAAAATTGCTGGGCCCTGATCTCATCTTCGACATGAATGGGAATCTTACATCACGCTACCAGAGCGAAAGCACACTTGGAAACGAACGGCATGGGATGCGATGCATGAGATCAGGACCCCCGCCTGAATTTTCTTATATACCTGTTAACCCCGATTGCCCTCTCGCGTTTTGCGAATTTGACCCCGTAGCCTCGATTTCAGATCGCTTGTGATTCCAAGAGACCGCGTTGCACCTTTCCTCTCTATCACCCTCATTGATATTGATATTTATCCTCTACGTCGAGGTTTGTACTTTCCCTAGAGCTTTCCATCATGTCGGCCCCACCACCAGGTGCTGGTATGCCAACTTTGCCTGCGTTCGACAATACTCTTGGATCTCTGCTCGTTGGAGGCTTATTGGCAATGGCGTGCGTCTCTTCTCGTTTATGGGTTTGCTCTGGATGCTGAATCGGAGCCGATAATGCTTGTAGTCTGTGGGGTATCACCTGCGTGCAAACATACAATTATTTCCTGAGTTGCACGGGAGATCGCTTGTATCTGAAAAGCATGGTACGCTTCCTATGCATCGCATTCGTTCCAAGTTCTTACCATACATCATCTGCTAAGGTTGCCTTTCTATGGTTGGCATTTACCTTGGATATAATCAGCTTTCCTTCGTGCTGATTTTGTTTCAGGGTTCTGGACACATTTGATTCCGCATTGAATGGACACATCCTATATTATTACATGGTCAGCAATTACGCCAACCCGCTTGCGATGTTCACGCCTGTCTGGTACGTTGCTTCGTCGTTTTGGTATTGAGAATGTTCGCGCTCAAATATATTCTTCGCAGGAGCGTCATTGTGAGTCGTTTCTTGACTCCCCAAACTCAACCTCAACCTGAATGCCTGTCAGATCCATGTTGCAATAACTGTACGCCTCGAAGCCTCTCGCTCTTTGAGTTCCTAAATAATCTTCGTGATCCAGACAATCTCAAACTTCGTGATACGCGCGATGTTTATAAGCCGTGTCTTCCGACGTGCGCTTCATTCTTGCTTCCTGATCTTCAAACTAATAACAGTCCCCGAAATCTAGTTAGTAACCGCAATTACTGGTTGACGGGTTGGATTGTAAGTATTAGTATCCGTTTGCTTACCCTTCCATTAACGTCGCATTTTCCAGCTGGCCACGTCCTTCAGTGACCTCGGTGAGTTTCTTTGTGAGCTATCCGAACAGAAAATTTCTCATTGAAGTACCATCAGTGGTTGGAATTGGTACGCTCATACATTGATTACCCACCAGAATACCTTGGCTAATGGTTATCCTAGTCATTACTGTCAAGGCGTGAGTGCTTTCGTACAGCGACAAATTACACTATTGCCAGGCGCTGAACTCCTTTGAAGTTTCGGTATCGCTTCATACTTGGAACTCAACACATTATCCGTGCGTGAAACTTCTGCATTCCGGTTGTTACGCATACTGACTAGTGAAACAGAGTCTCTTGTATACAACATTCGCTTTGGGAACCGGGAGTGATCTCAGTCTTGCGGTAGCATTATGTTGGCTTCTTCGGCAGCAAAGAACAGGCTTCCGCAGGTGAGATTGAATTCCTACTTGCCCGAAGCCCAAAGCTGAAGTCAATGTTCCTAGGACGGATTCTCTTATTAAAGTGCTCATGATGTATACCGTGAATACAGGCATGATTGTCGCGTGAGTACAGATTCTCATTATTTAGAAACATTGCTCACTTCACTTCAGCATCGATGCTGCGCTTGGTATGATCATGTACATCGTGATGCCCAACAACTTCATCTTCCTTGGTATGATGCCTTTCGCACAGACATTGTGGTTCCTTGCTGATTTTCTACAATAGGGTTCTACCTTCTGTTAAGCAAGTGTAAGTGGGACTCGTTGGCATTTATCTGTACCTAAATCTAACGGCCCCCATAGTATATGTGAATGCATACCTGGCTACGTCAGTTCTTTTCCTTTTCCTATTATATAACCTGGTGTTCACATTCTGCCTTTCAGACTCAACGCACGAGAAAACTTGCGGGAGAGAAAGGATGACATGGTCTCAATCCACCTCTCTCAGATTTCCCAATCTCGCAGATACGATGTTGAAAATTCACGCACACACGCCAGTATTGCCGAAAAGGTTAGTGACCTGCGATCATCGACTCTTCATCAGAGTATTGAGATCTACTCTAGGGAAGCAGTGGCAGACAGGATACAAGCAGAATGGCGATTTCTATCCAGACTCTGGTCGACCAAAAAGTTGATGATACCTCCGACTCTGCAGATATGTCCCAGCAACCTCACGCCAAGTGATGAACGAATGCAGAAATGTATCAGTTTGCGTGAGTGTCGTAACTACACCGTTGATTATCCACGCCTTCTAATTTACAATCTTCAAATCGACAAAGTCATGGTAGGACCACTGGCAAACCTAGACTGTCAGTTGCTCCGCTAGATAGTGTTCGTAGGTGCCAATCTGTCGACTGCACATCGACGTTTTGTGACCGCCTGTTCATACCTCCTCGTGCATCGCTCGAGAAACAAGGCATCTGGATGCTTGGTTAACGGCAAGTTAGCTATGTACTTATAGCATTTAATTATGTGCAAAATACCAATCCTCAGGTCAAGGTTCAGGTTCAGGAACATCTTCGCTCAAGACCTGATTTTCCTGTACTCATCCGACAATCACATTGAGTCGTGTTCAGCTCAACCCGCGTTCAGCCCCTAGCCAAACATGAGCATAAGCCCATGCCCAGGAAACTGATGTCATCCAAGTCCATTTTTATCACATCAGCAGGTCACCCCACGACCCATGTGCATGTGGTGTATTTCCTGACTTAACCACATACGAATTGCTGCTCTGGCCTTTCTGCACAGGCTCCCCGGCTATGCATGCCAGAGTTGGGGGCGCTGCACTTTATTTTAGATTTCTAGTGACCCCAGTGGGAAGATGCTCCGTCTGTCCGCCGAATCTTATCCTTTGACTGCTACCCCTCCACTCAAACGTTAGCATTAACCACCGGCAAATACTGAATGTTGGCGATGGACTTATTGCCTTCTTCATTGCCTCCAAGAGTCCTCTTGACGTCGTTCCTCTTGTTTTCTCATCTACCCATCTCTGGACGTGCAAGAAGCATATCACAACCGATCGCCGATGTTAACTTGCGGCATCGCTGTGCATTTGAGTTGGGAGGTTATGCTTACGACCTTTGCCCATTGATATCCACTGTGGATGCGAGCACAAGCATCGCAAATGACCGAGGAGAGGGGTCAAGTTCTGGCAGGAGATTCTACGAAGTTGCATTTGGAGGATTATCGATCTCGAAAGAGGCGCTAAACCCTTCCACAGCTACAGTCAGTGCGGTTTCATGTGTCGCGAGGTGACCCGAAACTCAAATGCCTTTCGAATGTTGTAGTGTAATGAAGACACCCGGATTTGCATGACGAGTGAGTTTACGGATTCACTGTTTGTGGTGCTGGGAGAATCTGTATATTCTTGGAATTGGGCGCTCATTATCTCCACGTCTGGCTAGATAAAGACTCCGCCGAGCCTACCAGCGAGGAGCGTAACTCTCAATCCAAGGATGAAGGAGCAGGTCGGATACCTAACGCAAGGAAAGGGAAGGAACCTCAACGACCTCGCAAAATAACCGCATTCTTGGCACTCCACAAGACAAAAGAAGATGGTGAGCACCTTGTCCCAAATATTTGTTGCTAGATCTCATCCCAACTTTCAGGGGGAGCGCTACCGTCACTGCGCCTCTTCCTAGACGGTAAAGAGTTGGAAGGAGTGCCCCAGTCTGCCATAATCGACATCGAATGCTCATCCGATTTTGGAACCCTCAATTTCCTCGAAGAACGGCATGGAAAGCATTCATTTTCATGGGCAACTCCGCACGGGTGCCCTATTAAATTGTTGAAGACTAAACCTCTGCGGATAATGGAAGGCGAATCGAACGAGGACTCTGAGAAGGAAAAGGGCGATGATGATCTCCTTCCAAATGATCGGATGAGTACGACTAGACGCTGGATGGCCATCATCTTTACCATCTTCTTGTACGTTCCCTTTTAGTCCACTTCATTCATTGCGAAGCGAAAAACTGATTTCCCGATCTAGTACATGCACGATCTGCGGTACCGTCCTTGTAACATCTCCTCGTGCACGACATTTCACTGTGGAACACTTGAAGACCTTCTCTTACGCATTGGTGCCTATCATGTCCCGGGCCGCCCTCAAGCTTCGCCCCATTGGCAAGGCCCTCGCTCCAACCTCTGTGGTCCGCTTTGGTGCTCGTTTCAGACAAGGCGACAGCCAGCTTGTGCGCTGGGCACAAGAGGACATGTCGCTCCTCGAAGCCGAAGACATGATGGTTAATGGCGGGGGAGCACAGGATGTAGACGGGTGGAATGCGGATGAACTGGATGAGTATATTCCATTGACCCTTAGTCCAAAGTATGGCAAGGGCAGACGCGTGAGGTCATATGGGACGACACCTGATGTCGAAACCTTTGAGGAGCGCGGGCTGGTGGGAGGTATCGGGAAGTTCTTCCGTCATAAGTGAAGGAGACCCGTGCTGTCGCTTGTTGTTTGGATATATAAATGACCTTGACGTTCGTTATGAAGGGCTGTCTTTGTAGAATATGTATATCATGATCGTTGTACGCCAAGGCCTAGATTTCTTGTACATATGTGTAGAGTTCAAAGGACTCACGGATATAATTGACAATAGTGTTAATATTGATCTCTTCTTCGGTATAGTCTCGTCGATCCGCCTATAGTTTGAGACGGTAGAGACTTGAAGATGACGGAGGACTTATGAGGACCTGCAGCATGCATACCATCAAACAATTGTATCGTTATAAATCGAGTAGGTTACGATTTTATCGACAGATTATAGTATGCACTACCTGAGGACTACATTCCCGCAACGCTGATACTTACCATTATCTACGGAATTATATGACTGTTCAACGTTCAACCTTGGTATATGTAATCAACCTGATTTACATCGTGAGGCTTGGTGCCCCCCATCATGATTATAGCAGGACGTTCGATCCATCCCAGAAACATGCTGCATTATTGAACTTTGGTGCAAGAGCAATGCAAGAGTGGCATCAGGCGCCGTTCGGGCGGAAAAGTTATTGACTGATAGTCTCGACTAATCCACTGGCGAACTGTTCCATTCCTATGACACGAAACATCCCCCTTCGACCCCATTCAGTGTTTTCACCAAATTCACGCCTCCAAGCACGACCTAGAAGAACTGTGAGCAGGCAGCAGTACACGGTGTTTTGAGACTTACTCAACCCATCCTCCCACGCGTACAACTCGACTTTCCACCCTCTTTTGAGAGCAGTTCTGATAGGCCCTGAATGATACTGTCAGCCATGATCTTGACACCTCCAGACAAGTACCAACTCACCCAAGAAGCCGTCCTCATTGAACTGTCCCATGTTACCATCCCCAGTTGCAAGCACGATGGTCGAACCCTCAGGTACGTCGTCAGTGGCTGCTAATGCCTGATGCAACTTCAACTGTAGAAGCTCATCCACACCCTGCTCGCGGTATTTGACTCTCACTTGTGACGTAATGCTGTTCGTTATCCCAGAGTAAGGATGCGAGTTGCTGCCACCACCAGACGCGTTTGTCCCAGAACCCCCGCCTCCTCCACTGCCACTTTCAGCACTCGTGCTACCAGATATGTGTCGAATATGTCCCAAGTTTTGCCTTGTTGTCCTTTTTGTAGACGATGGTAATCCAGAGAATGATACTGTAGTGACTGGGCTGGACTGGGAGCTCTTCCCGCCCCCGCTGGATTTCCCGGATCCAGTCCTGTCCTTGTCGCGATGACGTTCACGGTCCATGCCGTTGCCTAAATGTAGCATTTCATACGGGACTTGAGGTTAAGTTCGAAGGAGACATCTAAATCCATACCGAGATCAGGTACCCTTATGTATACTCGCAATTCATATCCCAGCCGTTCCATGCCTTCCATCGGTTGATACAATGGGCTCGAAGTCACAACCACACGGCCTAGCGAGGAATCAGCGAAATTGAGCAAACCAGAAATTGGAGTACGCACGGCTCACGGCTCTACCTCTCTCAAGGATCAGTGCCAAAGCAGCATGCCAAAGATGCCTAGGGACTTTTTTCTCTTTGTCCTTGCCTCGTTTCCACGAGCCAGGTGAAAAGAGACCTTGTCCAACGTCGTCGGCATCCTCGTCTACAAATTCAGTGTATTCGTCTCCATCCGAGTTTGCTTCCTTATCCCCTCGTCGTCTCTCGGCTTCATCCATTCGACCTTTGTCTTTCGCTCCCATGTATGCACTCAAAACCGACCCAGTGGGAAGGGAACGCGACATAGTTGCGAAAGAGGGCAAAGGAATCGGATGGCCACCAGGGGTTGGTACTGGCTTAGGCTGCGGCCTTTTCAAAGTGGTGTTGGTGGCAGCTTTGCCATCAGCAGCAGCAGGTTTCGGCAAGGGGCGCGTATTTGTGGATTTGACCGCTGCGAATGCGGATGCCGGAGTTGTGATATTGCTGGTACTGATAGTTGTCGTTGCCTTGGTAAGAATAGAGGGGAGAGGTCGGCCTCGTCCAGCACCCCTTTGGCCGATCCGCGACGATGGCGTTCGCTTCAGGTGAGAAAGCAAGCCAATCAGGATATTGGAGCTACATGGCCGTTTAGTACGTAGCAGTTGATCAGGTAACAAAGGAAGAAACGCAACTGATCGATGAAAATGTGAATCAACACTTCGCCTTTCCTCGGTGGGCGGCCTCTTGGGTCCAGTTCTTCATCTTCCTCCTCTTCTTCCTCTATCTCCTGAGATAGATTCATACCAGGTTGAGAGGTGCCTCCACCGTCGGCAAATTCCTCATCAAACTCCCCTCCCTCTCCACTTATGCCCCCATTCTCTACTTTGAGATTGCCTTTCTTTCGCAACCTTTTCCTCTTCGGGCTAGGAACAGGTATTGGTACTATTTTCGTCAGAGCACCACGTCCATTGGCATCTCCAGCAAGAGGTTTTTTTCCTTTGGCACCAGCCGCTGTCCCTTGAGTTTCAAAACGCGAAATGACCTTGCCAAGCTCTTCCCGCTGTTCCGGAAATAACTCGCGCAATTTCTTTGCCAAAGCGATTAAACGACTGCGTTTGCTGTGAGGCGCTGGTTGATTTTCTGATTGCGATAAAAGACCCAAAGCCGAACTGGAGGAGGCGGAAAGAAACCGCTGTAATTGATGTCTATCCATCTCCAGCATATCACCGGCCTCTTCCACACCGACCTTCACTTTCACTTTCTTTTGCTTCCCACCTGGCCCTTTCGCAGACTCAGGAGCCGCATCAATCTTAGCGTTCTCCAGCGCCGTGGCCACCTTCAGGTCTGGGACGGACTTTACACGTACCAGCCCCCTCACTCGTTTTGTGCGGGTTCTCTTCCTGCCAGGGGTCATAACTGTCGTGGGGTCGATTGAGCCCTCTGCATACGCGCCGCGCGACTCCTCTTTTACGCTGCTTGCCGACAAGTTGGCCGGTTCCCCCTCCTCGCCACCCTCTCCATCAGCTAGTCCAACAAAGTCTCGTCGACGGGGAGAACCAGGAGTACTCTTGTACGCTCCGGCAGCTCCCAGGCTATGAATGTATGTGAGATCTATGCCTTTTCGGCGGCGGCTGCGATCTCGTGTCCTACGTGGGGGCTGAAGGATAGACAGGTTCCCAAGACTGCTATCATCACCTTCTCCCTGCCCTTCTTCCTCGTCTTCCTCAGGCTCAAATCCTTCCTCGTCGTTGTCGTCGTCTTCGTCGTGCGACGACTCGTGCGCGGCAGCTGGGACCCTAGAATCATGAATCTCTACCTCGTGTCCACTTGCCCTGTCCTGTAGTAGATCCCTCTTCAGCTTTTCGCGCTCGCGCTCCCTTCTTCCAACCCTCTTTCCTTGTTTTCCCGTGAAGTTTATAGGCATATCCTGGACCGATGCTGTACCTGTATTCGTCGGCGTGAGAGTTTCGCCTCCGCCTTGGGTCCCAAACACGTCGACTTTGATAGAGAGAGAAGTCGAGGCCTTACTTTCCGTCTCTGGCGGCCGTCGCAAGATAGTCACGAAAGCCTTCTCCTTTTCGCCTCCAACAGAAGATGTGCTGTGTAGAGAAGGTGGAGGAGGAAGTAGGAATTCCTTCTCTGCACCCTTTGACGTGTTCTTGCTTTTTCGCGCGGACGAAGCCGACCTGTTTCTTTTCTTTTTCCGGGGGGATGAAGAGGGCGTCGGGGGACCGCCATGGTTGTCAGGAGGAACAGGTTCGTCCATTTGCACCATTGTTGATCCAGCGAGAGCTTCTACGTCATTGCTAGAACCTTGAGCAGATACATGCGACCTTGGTGGTCTTTTGCGTCGACGCTTACGCTTTGGTGTGTCGATTCCGGTGTCTAAAATAAACAGTTCGTTCCACTGGCGTCAGTCGGTTGATTTGTTGGATAGGTTCGAGGACGAAGTCAAAGGGGAAGGTTCAAACGGACTGGGACTTCATAGAAAACTTCGCGGTGACGATGATAGGAGCCAAAAAAAAAAAGAAACGTCGAGTGAAAAATTGGGAAGAGGACATACCTATAACATGTTTCCACTCCGTTTCTCCTTCTACTTCAGCACCACCTTCTAGTCCTTCTCCTTCCTCTTCAAAATCCCTAGCACCAGATTGCCTCGCATCACCCGAAACATTCGACCCCGAGACAACACCCTCACGTGCAGCTGTCCATCTCGCTCGCTCAACAGCAATAAAGCTCAAGACCTCATCCAGATACCCCAAAGAAGGCTCTGCCCCCTCTTCGTCCGCCTGAGTTTGTGCTTGAACGTTGGCATACCCACGTGTGGGGGACGCTAAAGAGTCGTCATCGTCAGATGCCGGCGACTCTGGTTCTATATGCGGCTGGCCAAGGGCGCCATTTCCGACAACACCATTAACCTCATTTTCTAACGCTGCGATGTCTTGAGGGTCAGGCGAAATGAGGGACGTGGGGAGTGCATGCAAGTTTGATAAGGAATGTGGATATCCGTCTGCACGTGCTTTTCCGTGCACATTTCCTCTGTAAGTTTGTTGATAGGCATTGGAGTACGAAGGGCGAGGCTGATCTCGTGCTGCATGCGAATCACGGTCGGTAGACATAGACGTGTGTTTCGGAGGCTGCGAGAATGAATACTTCGCCGTGTGTTGAGATTGAGTGTGAATTTGAGGTGAGAGTTCCGCTCCAGAACTTGATTCTTCCAGTTCGGTGGAAGGAACCCGCGACTGTGACTGCAATTGGTTTGCCTGAATCACACTATGATCAGGGGTGCTCGACACTGCAATTGAAAAAATGCCTTACGAATGCATGGCGTTGACTAAGAGATGAAGGTTGAGGCTTGGATGTAGAATCCGACGTACTCTGCACCTGGGGACGAGAGTGATAGACAGGATGTTCTGAAGGAGGTGGAACACCCTTCGGCGTATGCTCGTACTCATGGTAGCGAGGTGTCTGACTATGCGAATAAGGGTTTGGATAAGGATAATCGTCCTCGTCCTCGTCCTCATTTTGAGGTCCGAGGTGGAGTTTGCTCTCGGCTTGTGTTGCAGCTTGAGAATCAGACATGGTCAATCTTTGGACTGATACTGGAGGAGCATCTAGTGGAGAGTTTCCAAACGTCAGGACATGGAAAACCCTTTGACAATTGAATGGAGACTCGTACCGTTGCCCGAAGTATGAACTGATATTTTTGAAGTCTGGGCTTCAGTTGGCGCGGAACCTATATAACCAAACCCGAATCCTGGCCCATATCTCCGTGATTCCCCAGCCAGAGGCTGCTCGTCTTTTTCGTCGTCATCCACAGGTCTAAACGAATTCTTGTGGTTGAGAGTGCGTGCAAAACTTCTCGCATGATCCAATGGAAACGTCTCCGAAGGTGTCATCAGGTCCGGGGTCCTCATATCGTCAACAACAAACATGCCTTGCTTGCCTCTCATCGACAGCACACCCAATCCCAAGCGTGATGGTTTTGGATTCCGTAATTGCCTTGTGTTCCCCACATGCGTGGAAGACTCTGGCTCAAGCTGGGGTTGAATCGTCGGTAGGGGCGAATGTGGGTTGGGAAGTCGTGCTTCGCTCAAAGAAATAGATACAGATGATACAGAATTATCTGGGGTTACATATACATTTCGTTGTTGCGCTTGTCGTTGATCATGAAATGTGGTTGTTGAGTCGGAATTGGAGTTAGAGATTGACGTGGACCCGGTATGTAACGATTCTTGCGTCTTGAGCGAGATAGATCTAGATTCGGTTGCAGATCCACACGCAGATCCAGAAGCCTCACTCGGAATTGCAGCAGCTCTAGGGTTCGAAGAGGTCGACGTTGCAAATTCGCCCTGAGACTGTCGTTGAGGACGAGGCATACCCAGATCTAGATCATGATCAGGTTGCTCTTGACCACTCAAAGGAGGTGTTTCTGGAATCTGATACGACAACAGCGAAAGACTTGATGAACCAGAGCCAGTGGTGGCAACGGAAGAATCGGAAATAGTGCGTGGGGGTAGAAGGTTGCGGTTGCGATTTTGAATGTTAGTTATAAGAGTAGACGTGGACGGAGAGGAATTGGAGATAGAAGGGTTGTTGTTGCTACTCGGAGAGAGCGAATGGTTTGAGACTGATGGCAGGGATAAAGAAGGCAAGGCGGCTAACGCCGGTGATTCTGAGGTAGAATGAACCAGAAGGGACGGTGACGAAGAGTTTGCGCTAGTAGTTGGGGCACAGGCTTGGGATTGCAGTTGAACACTCGTGACAGCCGACTGCGTCTGACTTTGGCTTCGACTCTGTGTTAGAGTAGATGGAGGTGCAGGTGCCAGGAGCCGCGAACGAGGAATCATATTGTCCATAGACGTCAAAGACGAATCGTCTGCATAGTCTTCCTCCACTGCCTGCAGTCCAACCTCTTCACCTTCGTCCTCATGTGCAGTCTCTCTGGAGTCAAGACGCTGGCTATCATCGTGCAGAGAGACGGGAACAGCAACGTCTGGATCCACGATATATGGGTATACACTTGAATCGGAGGGCTCTAAGCTTGAATCCTGAGAGTCATCATCAAAGGAGGGGAAATCGAGCTCCGATGCGATTTCGACTGTGCGTGCGCCTTCCGTTGAAGCCAGGGAATTTGGCGGCGATGGGGTGTATTCACCGGGCATCAGTAAGTCGTTGTCCGCGTCGTTGTAGATTGCAATTTCATTCTCATCTTCGTCGCTTATCCGGTCATTACTAGGTGTACCACTCTGTAAATACCAAGCGATCGGGGCATGGTTCCAGACTGTCGATCCTTCAGGGTGAACGCTGCTGCTTGGTGGCCGGGTGAACGAGGACAAGATACTACCAGCGCTGCGATTGCTGATTCGACTGTTTCTACTGCGGCCGCTACGGCTCGGGAAGTCACTGTCGATGACACTTTGGTCCGGCTGAAAAGTAGTCGTTGTTGAGCTTGTTGCAGGGTGTATCTGAACCGGTATCCTCGGAGGAGGTTGTAGATGCGTCCAGGCACGTAGCACCGTTGTAAAAGCCCCTAGATCTGGTTGTTCATCCGAGGTAGGTTCCGATTGAGGTGCTGAGTCTGTTGAAGAAAGAGAGGACGATGGAGAGATTGGATGTAGGTGCACATATGGAGATGAGGTTGTTTCGCTCATCCTGTGTAATTAGAAAGAAAGAATGGAAAGAAAAAGAAGAAAGAATGAAGTAAATAGAGTATACAACGTTGTTATGATGGAAAGAACGTGGACGACGGCGACGACGATGCCTCAAACAGCGTTGACACCATGTGACTCCCACTTACACAGCGTGCCTGACACAATCTCAACATGGCAGTTTTGAGTTTTGAATACTTGCATTCCCAATTAAAGATTCAGGCCTTGGCAAGCCATAATCATTTCCTCAATAGATCTATGTAGAATGGACTGCGATGTTTCATCAAGTTGATTAAGGACTTACATACTCTTGTGGAGTGAAAAGCTGAACTTTGCAACGATCACTGGCAATCTTATCTTATCTTCATCCGGCCCCTGGTGACGTTGCTCAGGGGCCTAAAGTCCATTTAAGCGCTGGTCCACCATTGTTCCTTGTTCTTAAGCTTTCCATTAGGCCTCAGCACCACGATCACTTATCGCATCACCTCACCTCTTCACTCCAGCTGCTGCAACAGCAACAAAAAACTCGCCTTTCGTAAGGCTAATCCAGAGTAACAAGTCCAGGTGGGTACTGTAGAGCACTGCTGCTCACTTTGTTTTCGGTGGCCTGAATCAAAACCCGCCGACAACTTTCACACACATACTGACCTCATATGCGGAATATGGTGTTTCATGGAATTTTGTCAAGGCACCGCCTGTGTTTACTACATGGACTGACAGAGCAAAAGAACTCCTAGTACATCTCCCGGTCAGACCAACGCTTTCCTGGTATAGGTCCCGCTGAACTTTTGCGGCCCCCGGGACTTGGATATCTATGCCCCTGGGACTGGTGAAGCACTAGAAAGACCTCATAAGACTCACAACTACCAGCTTTCGGCGCCCGCTTGTGGACCTAATTCGCTCTGCCAGCTTAGCCTTGTTGGAGATGCTTGTAACAAGATGAATCAGTAGTGTTCAGCGAACTGCTTATCGTGACCCCATGGGGGTGCCCTTGAGTTGGGAAAAAGTAGGCACCAACTCGGGTCAATTTTATTTCTAGAATTTGTTGGTGGGCTTGACGGCGCAGCCCAGCACCTGGGCCTGGGACGCAGATATGTGAATGAGATCTGTACTGGGTAAGTCATCTTAATTTGGCTGTTAACACGTTTGTTTCAGTTTCCGGTACCGGGATAGTCGCCCAATAGGCGAAGCTGTATTACAGGCTGCAGCTACTCGGGCCTGATACTCTGACCAAACCCATAGAGGCGAGCTTGCTTACAGAGCGCTTTTGGTATGCGTCTTCTTGCTTGTACACTTCTGTGTTTTGTTGTTCACCCCTTAGGCCAAATTCTACCGTTAGTACCGAAATCAACTTCATCCTGTCCTCTGCAAATCTGGCGGTTTGAAATTTGGCAACTTCGTCAATCTTTCTCGCTACGGTATAACGGTGTATATGCCCCACAAAAGAAGTACCGAGCGGTGAGAGGCCAATGCCTGCTCGAAAACATTGTTGCCTTGTAATGGTTCTCGAAGTTGACTGACAAGAAGGGTGGTGACAACGTCGGTTCAGATTGATTAGGGACACCCTCTCTGCCCCACTCCGGCTTCTCTGATGATTCCTTTCGGTGCTTTCCGATGTCCTCTGCGGATATCTCACGTCGAGACATCGGTGAGCCATCATCATGGAAATGTAGTGGAAGATCTGCTATATAACTAAGTCTATTTCCGCGCCTTGCAGACTTCCGTCCTTCTCGATGCCGTGATGCGGAGGAATTATACCAAATCTAATCTAAACATGGCACGGGTCGTCACCTCTACGGAACGTGAGCTGTACCCTTCCCAACAGCTCAGTCTGCAATACCGCCTGTCATGCTCTGTCATGAAAATGATAGCGCGCAAGGACGGCGATGATTTCATCAAATATCCTACATTTCTGACTTTGTTGGTTGAATAATGCCTTTGCGCAGCTACTTGACGACGTCCAAGACTCTTAGGAAGCTTACACACGTCTCAATCGGCTGGTCAGGATGGTCCAGACCCAAGGTTAAGGATACAAACGAGCGTTTACTGGCATGGGCTTTTACTCTCACGTTCCAATAGGAAACAAACATATGCCCTCACTTACACACTTAATACGTTGGCAGTATCCTGGCCATCAAACGTCAATATTCAAAGTGTTTTATTGTGGGCGACCCCGCCAACTTTCCGGATGCTTGCTCGTAACTGTGCTTGACTCTTTCATCGTCTGCTTGTCTACCTGTCAACTCGACTTGGAAGCTCTCCTCCGAGCCGTATTTTCTGACTTCCTCAAGTAAAGGCGGACCAAAACATCGGCAGGCAAGCAGATGATTCCTCTCAACTCCACTGATAGAGCATGAGCTTGACGTCGGCAAGGCTCACACAAGACTCCCTGCCATTCAGCTACATCGACAAGGTAAATCCTGAATCATGAATGTGCATCTAGATGCCGTCTAGTGTCGCAAGCAAAGGAGCATCAAATAAGATTTTCGTCGTCAGAAAAACACGGGAAATACGATTACGCAGCACCTTCTACAACCCACACGACCAGACAGCTGTCTCGCTTCTTGTTTTCGGAATTGTCCAAGCCCTCAAGTCATCAAGATTCTTTATTCAATCCCCCATCAGGGTCTCCAATTATTCAGCGATTGTGAGGTCCAATCATACGTTTCCTCGGAGAGGGTCATTTGTGGGTGAGTTAGGTTAGGGAGCTCTCCATCTTTCATTAAGTATACAAAAGCAGTCTCGTCAGGTCTCCCTTCAAGAATTAAGCAGCCATTGCGCAATCCATAGGGCACATGACGGGGGTGAACACGGCGAATGCCTGCAGGAAGGCGCCAGGTTATTGTTATTTATATATAACCCGCCGGCACCGTCACCCCATGTGGCAGGCATGCCTTCACCCCTTCTCCATACTTTTCACGACAATCTCAAGGAACCCCACGCTTTCACTTTGGTATTCAACGTGATCCAGGAGTACACGTACTAACCACTAGTCAGCGTTCCGAAATTCCGACCGAATTGTATGGCATTCGATGATTTCGGACATCGTTTGAGCGACATCCCACGACCTTTACGAAAGCCTTTGCAGGTTCCTGGGTCATGATTTAGTAAGTATGTACATGTACTGTATAAATAAATATCCAGCCACATAACCATGACCGAGGTTCCTGTGTGGGCGCGAGGTCATGACCAAAGACGCGGTATAGCGTCCCCCGTGGCGTAGAAATCCAGACCTAAGGCTCGTTATTCTTGACGTAGTCTCGTCCCCGAGTTGCCCGTGTACAGATCATTGAGAGACTGCGACACTCTGAGGCCTGCCTGGAATCTTTGGTGAAGCTCGCAATCTTAGCAGCCTGGATGTAAAGGAAGTGTAACCGGCAGTAATCGATGGAGCAGTTCGCCCGAAATTTCCCATCACCTAGCTGGACACAGGGTGAAAACGTATGGAAGAGCCGCAGCATTCAGTGCGCGCACACCATCCAATGCAGATCCCCTCGAGACGTGGGACGCTCATTAAATGCGATTACAGGTCATCATAGAACTGAAGCACGGATTCGGGGGGTGGAGCGCGGCAAGTAATTGTGAAAAGATTGAAGGGGAAACTATCGGCAGGGTAACAATCAGATTTAAAAGTCCTGTTACTTCCAGCCAGTGTGCAAATGACCCGTGTACTTCTGGTTGTCAGCGCCACCACTGTGAACCTGAGAATGCTGACGGTTTGCTGATATAATTCGTGGAAATTCTTGGTCAACGAGAGACTTGCTAGAGGATCGCAAGGGGCGGCGAAAGTAGTAGGGGGTCGTTTTGTTCAGTCTAGTATGAGAAATAGGGCCTTTCCAGTTGAATATGAGTCTTTTCGGGCGGCATGGCATAACGGTTAAAAGTCGGCAGGTAGCCTCACGGCGAGTACGATATTCGGGAAGCGAGAACCTAAAAATGGCGATATCGACGATCAAATGCGCTTGGCAATTTCCGAAGCCTGTGTGGTAAAAATGAATTCAGGACGCCGCATCCTAGATTCCTTCATCTGTCCAACCAAAGGCAATCAAAAGGAGCAGGATTAGCAAATTTGACATGTTAACTCTCAGCTGCCTCCCCTCTATTTTCCCGTCATATATCCAGAGCAGCCTCAGCATCCACTGGTGGAGATGGCGTTAAGGGTAGACGTTGCTATTGTTGTTTCTATCTGGCTGGAGGTGCGTCCAGTTTACCTGACCTTGCTGCGTGCATTAATAATTCATCGTTGAAATGGCTCCCACAGGTGCTCTTATATGGTGAGATCATTTATTGCTCAACATATCCTGGCCTGACCACGTTGCCGCATGCAGGAATCTATTCGTGTCTCTTCATCGCGGCCATGTTAGTTATGTCGAAGAAACGATCCATGAATCGAGGAACATCCTATTGGGTACGCCTCCCAAGATTTCTCCATTGCCTTCATTCTAATTGATTCCCAGGTCTTCCTCATCACGACAATATTAATGTATATCGTTGCAACTTTTCACATCGGTGATTGTTATCCGTTATCTCCTGATAGGATGACCAAAGTCACTAACGCACTTGTACCAGGCTTGGGTCTCGCCCGTTTGTTACGAGGTTATGTATTCAATGTCGAACCACTGGGCCCTTTGATGTATCTTGCCGATTTCCGGAGATGGGAAAATATGGCGTACAATGTTTTACTCTGTGTGATGACATGGTTAGGCGATGCGCTCGTCGTAAGTCATACTTTGTGGCGCTCACACAAATCACGAAGGACTAATGACTGTATATTGCTAGATTTATCGTTGTTATTTCGTCTGGAGTGGCAACTTGTATATTATCGCTCTTCCTACACTCCTTTTGCTTACCACAATCGGTACGTTCCATGTGCCAAACCAACAAATATGCTCGACTAACATGTCGCAGCCACCAATGGCGTCGTTCTGTATTGGTTCACCCATCCCTTCAGTATACCTATCGACAACGCAATTGGACTGCTCAACTCTATATATCCATTAGCCTTTGCACAAAACGTCATGACTACAGGACTGATTACTCTGAAAATATGGAACCAGCATCGAGCATCGAGCGCATTTGGAGTCGTTGACCGGGGCTCGCGATTAAGCCTTGTGCGCATAATGCGCATCGTTGTTGAAAGCGCTATGGTTTACACCATCCAAATATTTCTTCTCGTCGTGCTCTATTTCACTGGCAGCAATGCACAATTCATCGTGCAACCGGCGATTGTTCCGAGCATCGGTTTGTGCTCTCACTGTTACGACGTTTGCGCGTCCAGCTAAATTATTTCCTTAGGGATTACATTTGTCCTCATAGCCATTCGAGTTCATTTGGCGAAGCGGAGGTCCATGCCCTTCGAAAGCGAGCTAGGTACCATCCCTGCATGGTTAGCAGGTGGAGACAGTGCTATCGAGCTCACCCATTCCGGGTTTCCTCCTGTTGGAGTTTCTTTCAGAGTGCCAGAGGAGAAAATTGGAAGAGATGACGAACACACTGCACCCTCGTCTCACGAACCCCATAAATCTCGTCACTCGATCAATGGCCAATGATGTTTGGGCTTACGGATCCGCATATGTCCCATGGCACCATTCCGGTAGGATTGTCTGCCCTTAACCGGAGGGGAGCTACGTAGTGGAAAGCGGCCTCCGAACGGAAAAACATATCTGATCCTCGTTCGGAGTGACGTCGGCACGACATCTTCCCTCCAAAGGCCGTCACCGCCAGCCATTAGGCAACTTGTGCACACAATGCACACCTTATCCCACGCATTCTTTGCCCTTTCAGCTCAAACAAGCGAGTCTTTCTCAATGGTGTACCCTGATGGCCGAAGTTTAGAACATACGGAAGCGTGGAGGAACACCATCGAAGTTGTTGCGGCTCGGTGGTTTTGTTTTCTTCGTTCTATTCGACTGTTATTTTACCGCGAAGCTGGATATATTTAGCACAAGTGCGAATGAGGATTTTCATTCTCTGCCTGTCAAGGAGTTTGCCATAAGAAGTACTGCAACGGTTTCTCAACTCCTCTCTCCCTCCAGCAAACCTTCAAGGTCGTTAAACCCCAAGCACATCGATGGAAACATGGCTGTGACTCTTGACGTAGCATTGGCAGTTTCTGTCTGGGTAGAAGTGAGGGGTTTCTCCTCCGCCATGAAGCAATGCGATTAACATCTGGTGCAGGCTCTCATATATGGTGCTGAGAAATATCCACAGCCTCGCATTTCCCAGCGCTCACATTCGTGATAGGTGTCTATGCCTCCCTTTTCTTTGAAGCGCTGTTCATCATGGTCAAGAAAAAGTCACCATGGGTGGTTTCAGCAAAGGTCCGTCGCAGTAAACCGCTGTAGTGTTTGAGGATAGTTGACTGTTTGCCCGAATTCAAGGTGTTCATGGGAGGCACAATCGCAATGTTCGTCCTTGCGACAGCTCACATGGGTATGCAATAATTTGTCTCCTGGCGCGGAGCTGATAGCTGATTTTTATTCTTCAGTCGTTAACCTCTATCGTTTTCTTCGCGGGTTCGTTTTGGACATTGACCCTCTTGGACCGGCTGTATACCTTCTTGACTTCTCGAGATGGGATAATCTTGCGCATAGCGCGATGCTGTGTATTATGACATGGCTTGGGGATGCAATGGTTGTGAGTTACAGTTTCCCGTCCAGCCGGAATCGTCCTTTAACTCAGGTAATTTCAGATATACCGATGTTTTGTGATTTGGGACCGACAACTCTGGGTCACGGTTATACCAGTCATCTTATTGATTTTGAGCATCAGTACGTTGCATCTTTTGATCACAGAAACCACCCATCTCAGGTTGGTATTAGGTTCCAACGCCGCCCTTTTCTTTTGGTTTACCCATCCTGGTTCCCAGTCTCCACAGGAGGTGATGAGTTGGTTAGGCACAGTCTATCCTTTTGCCTTTGCACAGAACACGATCACAACTGGCATGATTGCCTTCAAAATCTGGCGGCAACACCGCGCATCAGTCACCCTCGGTGTTGCACAGCATTCACCTTTGGATCTACTTGGAATAATGCGCATCATCGTGGAAAGCGCCATGATATACACCTTCGAACTCCTCGTCCTTATTATCCTTTATCCTCTGGGAAGTAATGCCCAATTTATTGTGCAATCTGCCGTTATCCCGAGCATTGGTAAGAGTTTGGAAAACTGGTGGGGTTAATCCCTCATCCTCTGACTATTATCCCTTAGGCATCGTGTTTGTCTTAATCGCTATCCGAGTCCATTTTTCGAGATCAAGAAGTCTTTTTGGAGAAACAGTCATGGCAGCGATGCCTACCTGGTTGGATGATGGATCCAGCTTCGATGCGAGAAGCGATCAGAGCTCTCAAAACCCTGTAGGAGTGGAGGCAAATGATGTCGTGGAAGAGAAGAAGAGCGAAGATCTCTTCTTGTCCTTGGTTGCTCGACCACTACCACGAATGACAAGGGAGCGCACAGGTCAAACTGCCAGTGCTCCTTGATGATGTTCTGTGCCACAAGTAGCGTGAAGTGCACATTATATATCCTCGCCCTTGAGACATGTTCGAACTCATATTCCGGACTGTAAATTATGACATATCCCGTTCGTTGCATCTGATACGTACGTACATGACTGTAATAACTATATCCCGCTTGACAATAAAAGATTTTACAACAACAATATGCCTAGGTCGGAAGTTATCCAATGGCATTTCATTGGGGAGAAATGTCGGTTAAGAAGGCAGCCACTCCGTTGGCAATGTGATCGTGGACTTTACCAGTCGGATGAAGCCAGTCAAGCCATATAGTTCCGCCGCTTTGTCGAGCGTCTTCAGACTTGAAACCATATGCTTCTGGCGTATCCAGAATCGAATCGAATAATTGGAAAGAGGAGAACAAGAAGGCCGAAATTTTAGGGTGAGCTTTGCAGAAAGTTTGAATAGCAATGCGCAGCGACGCATTCCATTTTAAATATATTGTAGACATTTCGGATTCTTCCCCTTCAGAAACTGTCATCAAATGAATGAGGAGTTAGAATTGTCTTCAATCGAAGGCTTGATAATCCGAAGACTTACTTGCTGGTGATCGATGTATGGGTGGCACATCAATGAACAGGAAGTTTCGAGCACCACAGTGATATAGTTTTTCTTGTAACTCGAACAGTTCAGTGATAGTGTCCTTCGGCTCTTGATTATTCGAGGTGAGATATGTAATAGGGGATTCAAAAGAGAAGGAAAGAGACCTGACAGGTAGGCGCAATCATTAATCCCAACCCATACAACTACCCAGACTATGTCAGCTTGCTTTCGGCTTATTCAAGGTGGTCCTTACTAAACAATGTGTCGACAGGATCCCATGCAGCCCCGGTCTTGGTCAAAGTAGGTATAAAAGAGTGTTCGATCTGAATGCGAACTCCTGCAACAGTATCTCCACCTTTCGCATAGTCATACACTAGCAAAGGCGATTCCAAATAGTCTTCATCCTGTTCATCATCATCGACAGAGGGATTGAACCTCGGCGGAGGGCAATGTTTCGAGATCAGACATCCGACCCAGTTTGGAAGCCCTTCCTCATTGTAGGTGTTGCCGGGAAATGCGACACCAAGAGGTTGGGCCGCTGTGGGATGATCGTCAACATGATCAAACCCGACATCGCTGTACGAGTCTCCGCTGCACGCGTCAACCAAAAGTCAATATGCAAGTATACAATGAGAGTGGCCGGCAGTCCCGACGAACAAGATGATGAGATGCTGAATTGCAGCAAACCCTTTCCAGAAAGGTCCAACTTGATATACAGTCGACATGGTTGGTTCACCGGCACGACTTTAGTGGTTGACAGAGAAAGAGAAAACCCGTGTTGGGGTCCCACTGGGGATCGTAAAGCTGTCGTTATTCCATTGAGTTTCTCAAGCAGCCTAGCCTTGTTCTTGGACCAAAAATACCTGTAGGCGTGACAAGAAGCCGTATTTTTCGGTTGAATGTTGGTTGAATGACTGAAGGTTAGGACAGTCCCTGCCTCCTTCAAAAGTCAGTTCCGAAGCTCCTCCTATGTAGGATCTGGTGAAGCCTCAGTTATTGATGCTTGCCCATTGTGTTTTCATCAAAGACGTATGGCGATATTGTGGGCGGCCACGTGACCCACAATCTTGAACAACGGTCACACGGCGTCCGCCAAATTGAACTTGACTATTAGAAAGGCTCGCGTACTGCACCATGGCTCAAGCGGCCAGCAGTCCTGATGTGACTCCTCGACAAGGTTCTCGGTCCCTTCCATTGTGGACTTCGGGCAACGAAGGTGGTTCAGAGCAACTCAGTGAATTCATGAAAGCTCTTGAGACATACAAGAAGAAGGACACGGCGAAGGGTATGTGTTTTTCTGAGCGCGTACGCTGATATGGCGAGTCTAAAATGATTTCAGTTGTTGTACGCTTCAAGGGAGTTGGGAATGCGCCGATCATGAAGCAGAACATGTACAAGATCACTGCAACCAACCGATTTCAGGCCGTGATCCAATTTCTAAGGAAAGAATTGGGCTGGCAGAATGGGGAGCCCTTGGTGCGTTTATGTGTTCTTGTACAAAATACCAGGCCAACTCCGATCTTCCTAGTTTCTTTATATTAATTCCACGTTTTCGCCGGCTCCTGATGATACTGTCCTGAATTTGTTCAAGGTCAGACCTGTCCAAAGCATGCTTTCTTGCCAGACTCATCCCATCTTGACGTTTACAGTCCTTTTCCACCGAGGGATATCTCATTGTCAACTACAGGTGAGTAACCGTTTGAATTCATACTCTTCAATCCTGAAATTTGCCCCAGCACGACACCTGCCTGGGGTTGACTTTGACTTTGCTTCACCGCTACCGGCCTGTAACATTACGCTATTGTTCACCCATATAATTCTAGGATAAACCCTGTATTTCAGCATGTCGACCCTCCCAATACCATCTCCTACTTTGTCAAGGTTGTATGAAAGTGGACACCCTGATGGATTTACGTTGTCAGTCATGGACTGATCCAAGGGATGATACAATCTGTTACCGTTGTATCCTGCAGATCATACCACCAGTAAAGTTGATCACGTCCATGATCATTCCTCAATGGCTGAAACGATTGCGTTGATGCAGGTCGATAATGAAACAGTGTATAAGGCGTTGTTTCGATCGAAATCGATGCGTGTTAAAACCTCACCCAGCTTCTGCACGCTTCCGAATCTAAATCTGGTCCTACAAATACTCCTGCGACATGACAGTGTTGTTCCCTGGCCTCGCAAGAATCATTCATTGAATCCGATCATACATCAATTTCCGACCGAACTGCTCAATTCTCGGTGATAGGGCAGACATTCTCTACTTCTCTTGAACCAGTTTACGCGGTTTCTTTAGGTAGTCTGTAAAATCAGGGTATCTGGAGCGCTCGAGAAACGGCAGTGATGTTTCGCCTAAGCCACTCCTAAAGGTCTCGACAATTCCAACCGATCTTGCGGACTTAGGACAGATTCCGGTTACTTGTTATATAGGTGCACTTACAAGACATATGTAACATCCGGTAAAGAATGGCTGATCTGGTTATATGAAATGTTATTGAGAATTAGCCCGGCTTTTCCCCGTCCTCGAATACGAACATGCTACCAACGCAATCGTCTACGACCGAAGATAGGACACTGCTGATCGGGCCGCCTTGCACGGAAGCCCATATTTAAGGAATGGACAACCTGTGAAAAAAGAAAGCTACACTGCCGACAATCGCATGCGCATTGGAAGCCCATGCAGACCCGGATATTTCCATCTCACAGCTGACTGGGGTCGAACTGGTGGTGATTTGGTGCGTTGTCTGTAGTCTAGAACAGGGAAGTTCTTCAACGTTTTTTGCATCGTTCCCAGCGTCCAAAGTTCAGCTGTGCTTCTCTGACGTTCCAGCTGTAACTTGTGCGGAATGCCTCCTACACATCCCTTTGTTTATAAAGGCATTATGCGCGACGAGTCATCCAAAAAAAATATTTGACTGCGCAAAGCCGGATCTTATTCAGGATTTTTATCTACAACTGCAAATGAAGTCCGATCGTCACACAACTCATGCCTTTACCCGTCTGTAGGTTGACTATTGCGCAGCCTACGCGGGGATTGATAACCTAATCAGTAAAATATCCATCAAGACGACGGACCACCTTGCTTGCTTTGTGAGAATGATATACAATCATCCACGGTGAGCCAGGTGTTACTATATCGAAGGATCCTTCGGTAGCATATGCGGATTTTAGTTTACGTGCAGATGCCATGACTCGGGGACAAAGGAGGACCGCAATAACACTTTAACTGCGCAAACTTGGCGCAAGGTAATGGATTTCTAAAGGGAGACCCGACCTCCGACTGACAATATTCGCGGAGTAATCTTGTTTTTCCTTGTCTTCATCTGCCAAGCGTTCGAAGTCGTTGTTGAATTATCGAGGGTACAAAACATGAATGCAATAGATCGCGTTTAGATAAGCCGATTGAAAGATAGTGAAGGTCGAGGGAATCCTTACCTGCCACACTCAAGCTTCTGAGAGGGACGTAGAGACGCCTGGGTATATATCCGCTTACTGGGCAAGGCTGTACATGGTACACCCCATCTTTCATGAGAAACTTACGGAGGCATTTCATTTGAGTTAATCAACCTTGCAGGACCTTATGTCAAGCTTTTCTGACAACGAGATAACGATTCCGAACGGCGATAATGGACGTACAATCTCTAAATATCTATCAATCGTTCATGTGGGACATTCAGCTGCTTGATTACATGGACACAAAGCAACATGAAAGAAGGAGCACTGTAGCATGGCATGTTACGAGGCGTGTAAAGACCAAATTTGAGTTATTCCCGGGTGCATCCTCTGACAATTGACGACAAAGGTCCGTTCATTATGATGTCACCAAACCAGTATGACTGCGTCGAACCCTCGATTACTTCTGAAAGGCGGGATACAATCGCTGAGTGAAGATTCTACTGGAATCAGGGGAGGATATACCCACGGCGGAAATACGCGTATCCAATCTTATGTTATTTCCTGAAAGGACCGTGAGTGAGAGTATGGGTGTAAACATGGCGAGAATTGCCATATTCGTCGGCTTCCATACAGTGCCAGAATACCTGTCCAAAGTCATCCACCTGACACTTTTGCCTTGACGCAGGGCAGGCTTTTAGATGGCGTCTAGACAGATGGTCGAGCACGGGGAAGCCGGGTCAGTGGCAACAATTTTTTTCAGGCTGGCTGCTGATGCAAGTTGGTCTTTTGACTCCGTATGGGTATGGGCCCGAGGACAACACGAGGAAAGAGGTGAGATCGTCAACCTGGGAAAAACGGTATGTGCGGCTCGACCTCGGAGCTCACAGTTTGAAGTACAGCTCAGTACGGCATATGCTATGTTATGGCACTTTGCCACCATGCATCATTGTGTGTCGCGGAATGGCATGAGAACGGGTGCCGTGGATCATGGCCAATGTTACGACAATAATGACACGGGACCGATGGTGGTGTAACCGAGGGTTGCAAGCCGTCACTTTAGCAGAGTCTCACTGAAACGCTGCCGGTAGCCAGCCGGCGGAAATATCTTTTCGTCATGGGTGGGTCATTTGTTGGTCATTTGTGTTGCTGGGAGCAGTAAAAGTGATGAGCGGAATTTACTCCTGAGTTGATTGAGACGAGAATGCCCACTTCGACATACATGGTAAACTTGGAGACAATAACAAATTCCTCATGCGAAGTCCAGAAGCCCCAGGAGATGGATGAGCTGTATCTTCCCTTCCTTCGCAATGTCAAGCATAGATCCTCCTATAGTTGTGTTGTCAGGGTCAATATTTGGACTCAACGAATCTCGAGGCCGAGGTAGCTCGTCGAGTTATTGACAAGATGGTAGATCTAGGCGGGCAAATTTACGAGGAAGGTGGGCACCGAAAGAGAGGGTACAACCGAAACATATATACTCCCAACAGGCAAGTATTTATTTGATATCTCTGGGAAAAAATGTTGGATGTAGTACGCAATGTTCCGGTGAGCATACAGCACGGTAGCTTTTTCTTCGCAGGCGTCTCGACGCCATAAGGATTCGGACCGACCAGCGCAACCCTGAGAGACTTCAACGAGGTAAGAAAGTTCTGATGTAGTAGATCTGGAACATTTGAACGCGCTCGAGCAATAGCAGGACGGTGAAGGCCAGTTCCAATGAATGCAAAGCTCCAGTATAGCCAGGTATAGTGGCGCTAGCTTGTGTTTCAACCTTGGCCCGAACAAACACCTTATTTCGGCTAACACGTGGATAAATCACCTTTCGCGTGGTTGTCACGTTAGTAGATCCCGCCCACTTCACCCTGATTGCCGGCGCAGATTTATTCGTGTCACGAGGCAGGAGTGTTGAGAGGTTGAGTGATATTAACAGATCCGCAGTGGGCGTTCTGGCGTTGTGTGCTGGGAGGTTTTCCTCCTAGCTTGCTAATAATAACAACCATAGAAGGGTAGAAAAGAACCCACGTAATGACTCTGTTATGAATGAAGGCTTTTGGTTCCGTTGAACAACGTAAGGGCCAGAGAGAGGTATTATATCCAAAAAAGCAACCATAACCATTGGTATGCACTATATATACAAGAGATGCAATGCTATCTATAATGAGACCTAAATACGATTAGACCGAGAACCCCGACCAAAGAAATATGAGTAAATGCCGAGAAAATGAGCTACAATGAGATGTCTATAGATGCATGCGAGGTGAAAGCGAGGAAAGCAGGTGAGACGGAGAATTTTGTGCTACCGAGGCTAGCGGCAGCTGGAGTAAAGACTGCGGGTGTCCCAGAGAAAGTAAGGAACGGAAAATAGCCGGAGTGTTCTTCGTGAGAGACGACAAGGGACCCAGGGCGAATGACATGCATTCATGTCGAGAATTTTGATTTCTAGGGAAAGTAAATTCAATGAAAGGCGCTAACAGGGTATGCGGATTAAGGGACGTACTGTTCTCATCATCAGAGGCGACGAAGAATCCTGAGGTTGTGATGGAGGCTATGATGATAGCATCGTTAGCAATGAAAGGGGCCAAATAGGGATAACTGAATACGCACTGGCATTCTGTACATCATCGGTTGGCTCTGTGGTGTGAATGATGAAGGAGTTTTTGAAAGAGCCTTTGAAAGCTGTATGAATGATGGTGAGAAATGGCTTCCTCAGGTTAGTACGAGATGACATGGGACTAACCTTGGCTTCGCTTTCTGCTGCCCGGTTTGCGTACATATTAGGATGCAGCGAAACGTTCTGTATACTCGTCGCTTGTGGTAGGGAGTGTAGTGACGACGAGACACTTGGGAAGGCAATGAGGTTGGAGGGTACACCCTTGGACGCGTCGCGAGTTGACATTTTTCGGATGTGAGGAAGAGTTATGGATGAATGAGTGGTATAGAGAAGAGCCTGTGTATGACGCTCAAGGATACAGGACGGGTTCACGGAAACGGGATGAAGAGAGAAATTTGTGGCGGCTGTTTAGTTTGATTTATAGGCTTTGGACCATGCAACGCGTGACGGGTGAATCTCACGTTTGCGATCTTGCAGGTCAGTCCCAAAACGGTAAGCTGGCCAGATCATGCAGATTGGATCAAATCTGTAAATATATACCTCCATCTCCCGTGTGCTTTCATTTCCCTCCAGCTCGACTGAACTCATCTCTGATCTTTCTCAGACTCAGCAAGTCCAGAGAGCTGATAAGACTCCCCATTATCCATCCCGATTCAATCGTTATCCAAGATTCCTATGCTCATACCCGGCGGTTCTTCCCGGTTGGAAAATCGCACCCTGATGTAGACTCCTCGAGGCTTGCCCACTGTCCTTTCGAACGGTTATCAGCCAGCCTTGTATGTAGACGACGGACATTTAAAATTTGGGGTGCTCATATCGACTTGAGATGCGGTATTTACAGTTACCTAGTCACTAGTCGACCCTGCATCACTTCATTTGTCCGACGGACCTTTTCATCACCAGGTTATCGAGTTTCCCTCACCATGTCGCAAGGTCAACCGTAATCTACTACCTCATTCAATTACTCACGTTGTCGCGTGCAGCGGTTCGACAACTGCGCAAGCTGCTTCTATCTGGTAAAGCTTCCCTCGCCCTAAACACTTCTGCTTTATATTTGGGTCTAGCGACGCGCTAGGATCCCTATAAGTGATGGTCAATAAAGGCACCAAACCTGCAGGGACTCTCATCGTAGCCTTCGATGCCCGCCAACTTCGCCGTTCGCTATCCTTAGGAGGCAATATTTGAATTTACCGCCCACGACTCTCACTTAATTTGGTCTTAAACCCGCCCACCCCTGTTTATAAAATCCCCTCTTTCTGTATGATCACTTCTTTAGCATCTCTTAAACGCAGATGGGTATGCTTTTTGCACTCCATTTATGTCATTCGAATTCTCGAACTTCGAATACGCTTACGCCAAAGTTTTGCTATGTTTAACGCCCACAGGATCCGCCATGGTCCCGTCTAGAGCTGAGTCTAGCTAAGCACGCAGGAACTAGATTTGACACTGGCCGGTCGGTGTACGACTTTCCTTTATTCCCGACAAACTGGCTCACTTGGATATAAATGCTCCTTGGGAAAACATGAATCTAGGGAATTAGCCTGACATCATCATCTGACCGTTGACAATGGCGTCCTCTTACACGTGTTGAATGAGAGCCTTTGTGGAAGCAAACCAAGCAGCGTGTTCCTAGATACTCTGGCAGTCTCCCATTCCAGTCTGATTGATAGAATCCTGGTATTCACCTCGCTTCTTTACTCAAGCCTCAAACCAACGTGAGTTCTGATCTTCCTATCAAGGTCCTCAACCTTATTTTTCCTTTATTTCCTCCTGTCCAATGGTAGTTCGGCAGCAATATAGACATGATCGTTCATCCCATCGCCCAGTCAGGATCCACCAATCCCAAGAGAACCAACGTGGTCGACCAATACCGTTTGATTTTACCCTTTTCATGCTTCGAGCTTGCACAAAGCTGCTTCGAGCCAATTGAAAGGTCAAGTGAGCATGAGAGAAACTCATGATGTCTATTGCCTTCGTGCCCTTTCATCATCGAAGGATCAATCATCTTGTGTACAGGCTGTCAATATCTCAGGTATATTAAGTCGGGTTCTCCTTATTACCTACGAACTGTGAGTGTCGCTCGTACGGCTTCACCGCATTCTGAGCGCCGGGTTTAAAACGTGAGTCCCTCTACCGACTGTTTGAACACTGTTAAATTTGGCTGAAACGTAAATAGTCCTACCCCCCCGTCTTCAACACGCGCTCGAGATTTCAATCAGTCCCAGACTTCCCCGTGTTCTCATATATCATGTTCTTTGACATAAGTATTTTAAAGTTCACTTTCATTACGACACTTTCCATTTACGCCGTAGCTCACAACACGGCCACCTCGTTCACCCGTCAGCGACTCTTGAGTGGTCTTCATTTCCTTAAATACATACCCGTGTTCTATGAAGCAACAATATACAAATATCTTTCCTGCAATGAAGTCTCCGCCCATACATCGAGTATCTGTCTACTCAATGGCCTGAACACCGTCGTAAGCTGGTAAACGCCGACAAGCCTCTTCCCAATCAATGTTGCCATTGACGAGCTCCGTGACAGTCGTGATAACCTCATCGATGGACCCAATACGCTGATCCATGGTATCTCGTTCCCTGCGCAAATAAAAGAGAGGTAAAGAGGCGGGTAAGTCTCACTTTCAATGATACAAAAACACGAGGCCGCATGGTAATCGGAGCGGAACGTACCGAAGTGTCATGGTCCCTTTCTGAACGGCTGTTGGCAGGTCGCATTGGAAAGAACGTCAGCAAATTAGTTAGGCTCGCGGAAAAGACGTGGTCAAAGACGGGCACGAGAGGTGACGTACATGCGAAATCAAGAGTAACTCCAAACGGTGTCCCTAATTCGTCATTACGAGCGTAACGTTTGCCAATTGATGTGTTTGAGTCATCAACACGGGAGAAAACTCCAGCTTTACGAAGTTTGGATGCTACAAGTAAAAGTGTCATCGGAGGTGGTTAGAATAAGAATATTGACGTTAGCGTTTAATTTTAGACAGGTTAAGTGCTGATAACGCACAAACTTCCTTGACCAACGGGTTAAACTCATCCCGGGCACTCAAGGGAACGATGAGAACTTTTGTTGGAGCCATAAGGGGCGGAAGTGACAGGACCTACGTGGCCATACGTGGTGGATGTTAGAAATTTTCGGGTTGTCATTTTGAAGTTCATGGAGCTTACACCACGTTCGACGTCTTGCTCTCTGCTCCAGTAACTATGCTCAAGCAGAGTGTAAAGAATGCGGCCAAGACCAAATGAGGGTTCAATGACATTCGGGGTATATTCACGTACTACAAGAAAAAAGGTATGAGTCAGTATGAATGATCATTAAATGATTACCCTCGTTCTCTTATGACTCACTTGATTGCTTGATCGTCTTGCGTTCGATGGTCAAAACCTCAGGAGTCAATTCGAACTCCTGTCCTTCCGAGGATTTGATGACTGCTTTGCTGTAGATAAGATAAGGTAGGCATGTATAAGCCATCGATTGAAAACAACACGTGGGATGGTCCTTACCCTTGAGCCAACTCTCCTTTCAGTCTGGCCAGTTCCTCTTGTGAGAGAGATTCCACATGCTTTTGAATAAATGCTGCGTCCTGCTTGAAGGACTTGCCGAGGTTTTTCTTGTTCCATTCAGGGACCTCCTTCTCTGTCACAATAGGCTCTTTCAGAGCTTGACGCACAACCAACGGATGGCCAGTTCGAGCCGAATGGACGGAGAGATCGTATGCCGCTCGATCAGCGCACCCAACACACTCCGTCCAGCCAGTAGAATTATGAATTTCGGCATCCCAGCAATCAGTCGCGTAATGCGCCATCTCGTTAGCCATATGCTGTCTAAAGCGAAGACGTTCCGGGTTGATTCCGATCTTGAGCAGGAAGAGGTAAATCCGCGCAACGAAGTAGCCCAGGGTCTCGTTCGCGATGATACCCCCATCCACAGCTTCGCCAACGGTCATCTCTGTAGTTGTGCTCTTGCCGGCTTCTTGAATGTGTCGATTCAGGAGGGTGAGTTTTACATCGCGAACTTCGTTGAAACGTTCGTGCTTCTTGTCTTCTGGGTCCACGTAATGCTCGATCTCGGCCATGTTAAACTCGCGGACACGGAGAAGACCAGCGCGTGGTGAGATCTCATTGCGGAATGAGCGTCCGATCTGGGCAGACGCAAAGGGTATCCGGCCATTGTTGAAGTCCAGGAGGCGGGAGAAGTTCAGGAAATGGCCCTGCGCGGTTTCAGGGCGAAGGAAACTAGGCGGACCCACATTTTAAGTTGCGTTGTTGGGATGGTATATGAAGGGGTAATGAACTGACCCAGGATGTTGGCCAGTGGGGCCAATGCTGCTTGCGAACATGAGGTTGAATAATTGAGGTTCACCGACTTCGTTATCGGTGTCTGGATTCCTCAAATCATGCTTTCTGCAAAGCTCGCCGATATCGGCACCAGTGTAATTATCGAGCTATCGGAAAGCAACGGATAAATAAACGCGGGTCGCGGCGCGTACATTACGCATGAAGAACTGACCTGAGCGAGGATGGTTTCGTACAAAAGCACATGTTCGTCGTCCAGTTTCACAGCCGCTGTTTTGCCAGCCTTTTTCTTCTTCTTCTTGTCCTCCGTCGGAGGTGCAGCAGCGAGGCCTCGAGCTTCCTTATCACCCGCGAGACGAGCCTCCAACACGTTCTTGACAAGGTGATCGGCACGCAGAACATCTCCGGTCTTTGTATCCTTCACCATCCAGTCCGCGAATCTGGCGACGTGGCCGGAAGTTTCGAAAACGGATGCAGGAGTCATGATCGTGGTATCGAGCTCCAGCATGTTGTCCTCGATAATGAAATGTTTCCGCCATTCGGCCATAATGTTCGCCTGCAGAGACGAGCCCGGTGGACCATAATCGTAAAGGCCAGCAACACCTGTGGACAAGCTTTCATTTCAGGGATTGGTTGTTGCATGGAGGTGATAAGATTATGTTCGGGAAGAAGCTGACCTCCGTAGATTTCAAAGGCTGGTGCATAGAAGAATCTACGGTTAAGCAGAGCTTCAAGGCGACCTTTATCGAAAGCGTGGGCAGTTTTGTTAACAACAGAAGTCATTGTTGATGAATAGCGACGATGAACGGAGAGAAAAGATGGTCGTCCGATATGTAGATGGCGCAGACCAAACCAGAGACGCATAAAAAGTTTTGTTCGGAATGTAAAGTTCGAGTCAATTTCCAATCGTGGCCGTCGGCGAAATTGTCGCGATAAATATCCTTTTATTTTTGGCCCGACCAAATAACCCCTTTAGCAGCAAGACTACCTACAGGATTATACCATTGTATGCCCTTTGATATAGATATATTTATTGAAAGAAATGCATATGGATGAGTGACTGGAGGAATGAAAGTGCTGTTCGAATCGCAATGAATTTGCTACGTAAAAGAGAGAATGTCTCGCTGTCCTAGTATACAGCAAATATCTATGAATTAAGGTAACCGTGATGCTGTTCCACATAATGATACGGTGAAGAGGGAATGAATGTGGTTGTACTTTGTCCTTGTTTTGGGAGGGTGCAGGTTTGAACATGACATTAAGGTGATGCGCTCCCCCTAATTCCTTAAAATTGGCTGAGGTTTTTCTGCATAGCGAAAGGTCCCCTTGAAAGCCATTCTTCTGGGGAGACACGGTCGTCCAGCTGATTAGAGAAAAGAAGATTATTTTCAGGGACGAATGCCCAGCGTGCTGGATCGGGAGGAGGAGTGGACGTGACTGCTCTCAGTTCATTTCCTGGATATGGTATGAAATGGTCATGATCTGATATGGTAATCAAAATGAACTTCAAACACTCACGAATGATGTTGTGCGTAAAGTGGTCGAGATTCAAATCATTTTTGTCGTATCCAAAAGGATCTTGCAGGAATTTGTTGATGAGCTACTATAGCGGCGTATGTTGCCTGAGAACTCACTTTCAATTTCTTCTCCAGCGACAAGAAAACCAAAGAAGATGAAACTCTGCATCATATGACCAAAAATTAGTCAATATCCCATGACAAAGAACCATTTACTGACGGAAATAATAGTAGCAGGAATGGTCAGCCATTTGAGTGTGGGATAGATCTGGAACGGCTGATCCAATTGCGGTCAGTAATACGTCTCCATATATTGGGGTTTCGGCATACTAGGGCAAGACAGTAGACCACAGTAACAACCCATAGATGAATTGAATAACTAATGTGATGGTTAGATAATGCGAGAAATGGGATAGAGGAAAGCGTACGAGAATGGTATCGGTGTCGTTAGAATACGTTCGAGCCCAGTCAAACTGTCTACCAATTGGTTAAGGGATGCAAGGAGAACGTCTAGACAAGCGGACCATAATCAAATACTGCACGAAAAGAGCATCGCATTGCATCACTCACTGGTCGTCGGAACATCACAAATTTTACGGTTCTGCAAGGAAGCGATATACGAGCTCTGGACGGAAGAGATGAGTGTTGCTCGTGGCAAAAAGGTTAGACGTACGAGGTAGAGAGACAATTCCAAAGGGAGATTGTGCGAGATAGCCTGGTTACGCAGCTTAGCGCGCATTCGAGCTGCCTTTTTACCTTTGACTTCCTTCCCTCGTTTAGTGAGGACCTTGACCAAAAGCGAAAAGGGAAAGATATCAAAGAGACCGTATTTTGGAGGATTGTGTGAGGGTAACAGGTACGCTTCGTCGTGCTTTGGCAGAATCATCCTCTCCTTTTCCTTCGGAGTTGATCGCGAAGACAATGGAGAGGTAATCACACTCATGAACGAACTACGTTTTCCAGGAGATTTGATGGTGACAGGTGGTGGAAGAATTGAGGGTGACATCGGGGGGTTCCTTTGGTGCATGAATGATGTTTGAGGCGCGAAGCTTATGCTGGGTTGTTTTCCCGGAGATGTTGGACTGGTCATCCCATTAGGCCCTGTGGCGAAGGTCGGGCTGTCTGGAGCATCCGGTGACTGCATGGATTCGTTGTGGAGTTGAGAGACGTCTGTCACCGAAGGCATACCTGCCGGCATTGCGTATGCAGGCAAGAACTTGACGAGGTAGTAGAGGTCCCTGAGCAGATGGTTTATCAAGCTTTCAATCGAACAAAGATATGCACATACTGGTAGTAGATGCCATCTTCGCCTCGTAAATAATGCTTGATCGCGACGGCGAATGCCTCAAGCAAGTTTATTGCAGATTTCTTCTCGATCAATGCATGGGCTCGGACATCTTCGACGGACTGTCCCTGAGTAGGCGCAGGATCTGGCATTTTGTTTTTAGACCGATCCACTAAGGTGTATGGTAAACTTACCTGGAACATGGAACCATATTGTTCGCGCTAGTGTACGGCTGGCCAAAATAATCTGCGACCACAATCGCCTTCCCTCATTGTATCTCTCGAACGATGATGTTGTCCTGTACGAAATGATAAAACCCAAGACAGTACCGATACTATTTGACAACAGTAAACATCTTGGAATATAAGCACTCTATCGGAGAAACCTACACCGTCAAGAGGGTTGGTTGCATGAACAAACTATGTCCTTGTTCATTCAGGATTGTAATGAGCGTCGACCATGCTGCAAAAAACAAGAGAATATGCCAGCATCGGAAGAGCGCGGTCGCTAAAAGCGCGTTCACAAAGGAGGCGCCAGGACGTTGCCTTGGAGCGAATCTATCCAAGGTTCCTGATCAGCGGAAGTGGTACGGATTTGTGACTGGGATTTAATTACGGGTCTGGCACGCGAAAGCCATGATGAGAAAAACTCTCTGCTCTCTGTGGGTTTCGAATGAACAACCGTAATCACAGCAAAAATGGGGAATATTCATTGAATAGCTGCTCACCGAAATTGGAGATCTTAGTGGGTCTGGGACATGGTGGCTCATTGTATTGTTACAAGCAGAGGTGATCCCTCTCCCGAGCACTCACTGACAATGGTAGAAGGTACTATAGGGTGGATTCAGAGGATCATCCAAAACGACCTGGAGATCGAGTTGAGCTTGAGCTTGAACCGTCCGTCACGGACTCACGGTTGGCAAGCATTGCGAACCCGCAATCGCGCTGATGCCGTGTGTGCCTGTTTGCGATCAAGATCCTGGCGCAAGGCCGGCAGGCATTGATGTAACCACCCAAAATTCTTCTCATCATCGCCGTTATGACCAAGCGAGGCCGTTGCCAATGTTAAGCGCCGTTCTCTCCTCGGTTTCATGATCGTCGCGGGTGCCGCCATCTCAACGATGAATATCTTTGTCTGTATCATCAACTATCACAAGAATACGGCGCCTAGTCACCATTTCCAGATTTCTCTCCAACGGAGGCGCGGAAGCATTCATCGCATCACCCACATGCTGTCATCGGCGGCACGGTCACTTGCTTGCGGTATTTTGATGGAATCGCCTAAAACAGTCTTGGATGCAGCAGATACTCCGAGCAGTTGTCAACGCCGAGCGGTCCAACAAAACTTGATAATTGGAATTCGTCGGTCGTGGTCCAGCCCTTGGCAACTCGAGATAGAAAAATGTGGGACTACATGTCCAAGACACCCTGGTCAGTAACGCATGTGGAAATGTCTTGTCAATCGGCGCCCGTTCTGGCTTGACGGGCTTTTCTTTGTTCTCGCTATCTGCCAATCATCTTGTAACAGTCATAAATTAATTGTTTCAGGTGATCTTATATTGTTGTTTAGAAATGCACAAGCATAGAGGCTACACTACAGATATTGTTACGACGGAAGGGAACCCAAGATAGTGAAAAACGGAAACGAAAGAGTGTTGATTGTTGCCATGATATGCAAGAGGGAGGAAATAGGGTCGAAAGAGAGGATATCCAGTAATGCGTCAAGGAATCTTGAGGAACCATGGCCTGAATGTAAAAAGTTGATCGACATCGGTCACTTCTGCGGTCATCGCTGCCCCGCCTCGACCAGCGATCCATACCACATCATGGATGATGAAAATCTGGGAATCCCATGCCGAATGTCATCACCATGAGGGAGGGGGTCCTGCTTCAGCGTCTCTTCTCCAGTCTGGCGGTCCTGCCTCAGCCTCTCTTCTCCAGTCTGGCGGTCCCGCCTCAGCATCTCTCCTCCAATCTGGGGACCCGGCTTCAGCCTCTCTCCTCCAGTCTGGTGACGACGCTGCTGCTTCGGCGTTTCGTTTTCGGGATGGGACTGTTGCTCTTTTCCATGATGGCGGCCCAGCTTCAGCATCACGTCTCCATGATGGTGGGCCAGCTTCTGCATCACGTCTCCATGATGGTGGGCGAGCCTCAGCGTCACGTCTCCATGATGGCGGGCCAGCCTCAGCATCGCGTCTCCATGATGGTGGGCCAGCTTCAGCATCGCGTCTCCATGATGGCGGGCCAGCTTCAGCATCTCGTCTCCATGAGGGCGGGCCAGCTTCAGCATCGCGTTTCCATGATGGTGGGGCAGCTTCGGCTTCGCGCTACAGGGTCACAAAGAGGATCAGCGCAATGTTCCACGGTGAACTCGATGGTTAATGACGCACTGCAACCTCCACGTTCCTTCCAGCGATCGTCCCATCATTCTGAGAAGCATACTACTGGTTAGAGAGGGTCCGAATTTTCCTAAAGCGCTATAAATAGCGTACTCACAAGAGGAGAAGCCCAGGCAACCGTTATCGCAGACACAAACACAAGAGCTGCACTTGAGAACCGCATTGTCCGTGCACGATGGAGTGGATAATGGGTAGTGGGGTTGTGGGGGTTTTTTGTAAGTAGGGAAGGTACCGTGTTGGAGCCGGCAACTCTTTAAGGTTTGTTGTATGGCCATTTACGCGAGCATATCCAAATGCAGATAGGAGCTTTATAGCTCCCTCATCAATAAGGATCTTGGCGGTGCCTGAAGCTGTCCTGAGCCCCTTGCGCAGCGTTTGCAGGCTGTGTCACTTTCCTAAAAGAAATATTCATAAAGCAGGCGTCTACCTACTCTTTCAACCCGCAAGCCATTCTAGTGGAAAGACAACAGGACTCAGTGTTGCGAGAGAACAAAAGCAGACAAAACGCAAGCAGTCCATCTCCATGCGATTATCTGGAACATCACAAATGCGGCTTGCGTGCCCTGCCAAGGAGGATGTCATCAACGTTTTCCAGCGTTTTCCTCATTCTCAGGCAAGGCACACTCTGCTGTGGTATAATTTTATCTCTTGCCTGTCCTGCTTGATATATGATAGGTACCCTTTCCAGGTCCTTGTGCCCCTTGTCAGTAAGGCGAATACCGGACAATCTGTCGGATGAGGACTGGATGAGGCTGAAAGAATCTCATTCTTTTAAAAAGGTACCAGGCAGTCGACAGACACATGAGGTGTGATTCAATTATTTATCAAGTAACAGCACGATTCTCATTATAATCTTATGAATTAACATGCGCCCCGGAATATCGGGCACTTTTCCACCGCAGAGTTTCGCACTCTTGCTGCTGTGAACAACACCCAGCATGCTGTCATTCGACACCCCGAACCCGTGGCCATCCGATCATCCCGTGCAACCTATTGATTCCAGTGATTGAAGAAACGCGAGGCTCAAGACGACTCCCTTTTGAGATAGCCCATGGCTTTAGATAAATCAACGCTGAGGTGATGCTTAGTTGTCGTGGAAAACGTTCATTTGCTGAGGATTATCATGGTGTAAAGAACCCCGGTTGATCATACCCATCAAATAAAGATACAAAGCAACTAAGGTCAATCAAACCCTCACAGCGGCGCCTGTCCTGCCACCGGTGGAACGTTCGGCCACTGATCTGGCGTATTCGACCGGGGAGGAAGTCAAACCCCAGTGTCGGTTCTGCTCCTTCTGGTTTTGCAGATCTCTATCGGATTCTGTTTGGACATTTGGTCAATAAGTGAATAACACCCTTCATCTGCATTTATGCCTGCTGTCCAGACGGCAGCAGGGATAAACAATGATTCATTGACATTCGTAAGTCGGCAGGCACAGGACTTTGAAACGGGAACCAGGGCCACGAGCCTAGAACATAGAGAATATATACAGTTCGCCGCCGCTTTCCCTGGCATCGATCAGAAAGAATAGTTGAGCGATTGGACACATATGCAAAGCGTTGCAGGCAGGCGAATGGCACGATACTCATAAGTACTCTCAAGATCATCAAAACAGAGACTCATGCAAGGACGCCCCTTACTGATAGAGCAAGAATCAAAAGGGATAGCCAGTCAAATCACAAGCTGTCGCGCCCTGCGCGCACGGAGCATACCAGATCATAATGATAAGCCCAACTGCCGCCAAGCATAGCTAAGCATCGACGAACGCAGTCTGCAGTACTTTTTGTGTTTTGATGATGACTGTTTGATAAGACGTTTCGCTGGGTTCGGCAATCCGAATGACATCGCTCTTCGCTAAATTAGACAGCCCCTTCGAAGTAACCTACTGTCCTGGATAAATCAAGTAGAGTTCGGAACAAGTTGGCCTTTCACAAGTGAGGGTACGTGGTCAGCGGACCATGGACAAAAGTCATCCGAAACTGCCGCAAAAAGACCGAGAGAGTTCAATGTCATAAGCAATATGACAATGCGACAGAAAATGCAAGCTTTCACTTGACAAGGGGTGCCGGAGATCGCGATAACTGTCGAGCCCTCGCCTCCATGATGTCATGAATGCTGTGTGTTTGCAGACGCTTGTATACGTGTATACGGGGCCCACGGCCAGGTTCGCGGTGGGTGACTGAAATCTATCAAGGCCCTTCCACTGTAATTGCTGACGCATGGGTAGCCACCGTCATATTATGCAGCCCATTTGCAGCATACTTTCCCTGGGCAAAAGACAACGAGGGAAGAATTGAGATGGACACAGATATATCCAAGAACTCCTGGATGTTCTCAAACTCTAGACAAGATCAGCAAACGTTTCGAATGACATCACGGCTCGCCATCGGCGGGGAAAGCAACCGAAGTCGAGCTGTAGACCCAGGGTGCTCCCAGAAGCCTCCAGAACAGCGGAATATCACAATACCTGCTGCCAGCAAAGTCAAAGATGGACGCAGCTAGACAGATGTATAGACAAGGATTAGGCGCAAGGTTGCCGAGTGTCAGCGGCAATGAATTACGACAAAGTGAGATGAACAGAACATCGACGTGAGTGTATCACCCCTTCATTCCAACAATCAGACGTAAGTAGACAGGGTGGTAAGAGCAGAGGAAATGAGGTAGGACCCACCTAAATTCCTATCAATGTAACGCTATCTGGGTTACATGGGGGGATGTGCGGACTCAGTACCATGCGCCTATAGGATCATGCGTATATTCGAGTTGTGCCAGACGCGAAGATGGTTTCGTCCCGTAAGTCGAACTTTTCGTCATCGAACAATTGAGCGGGTAGAACTTGTTGTCAGTTGTCACACACCCGACGAGAGCTGACCGACATGATTGACAACTGCCGTCGACACCCAGTCCAGTGTCCTAGCCCCAGTCTCTGAAAGAGCTATGTGGTTGCGTTGAGCAGCGCATTGTCATCAAGGCCAATGGTCCGCGTTATGAGGACGACACCGTCTAGATCAAACATCGCGGTCAACCGTTGGTTGCCCCACATGAAATGCGACCTCAACGAGAACGATGGCAGTAAAAATGCGCAGACATGGATCTCACTTTAGTTCCTGCTAGCAGGGTTAGTGAATGCATAGGGATGTTGGATACTGTTCTCTCAGCTTCATCACACTACAAATTCCAAGACTTCCTGTACAGAACACTAAGGGTTCTGCGCATTGTACATCACATCATGAAGGCCCTTCATGATTGAAGGGTTAATCTTTCTGTGGATCATTCCCAATACATGTGCAGACGCAAATCCAATCATTCCGCTCCAGGGCGGAGGTCATCTGCCACCTCTGGATTATTGTCCCAATCTTTATTGTGAAGAATGATCTCGCGGATCCCGACAATTCTCGGGTCGACGATCAGCCAAGGATCACCTGAGTGTCAGTGTAATAAACTCCTCCTGCTCCTGAAAGGTGGATTAATGATTCGAAGCCTATTAGTATATCACGGGGAAACCGGCGCTTGAATATAATATCCTTTGTGTTTCATTACGAAGTCCTTCGGTATACATACTTTACTTCAAGGCAGGCGAAGAATCTTCGTTGAAAAGGTTGGAATTAAAGACATAATATTCAACAGATAAGTATAGATCCCAAAAATGCGATAGTTGACGATGGGTAAGGACAAAATCCAAGCCCTTAGGCACAATAGAGCGTCAAGAGTATAAAAACAAGGGAGTGCCTACAAGCATACAGGTCAGATGATACATAGACACACGAACAAGAATCAAGCAGTAAGTACATTCACAAGCAAGGAGTATCAGAGCACGCTCAAACCGTCAAGAATCCACGACACCCCCTCGCCCCGCAATGGCACGGCACGGCCCCTTCCGGCGCAACCGCCTGGCGCTGCTTTCCCTTTTTCTTGGCTTTCGCCAGGAGGGACTGTTCCGCAGCCCGTGGGTCGTACTCGAATGTGAACTCTGTGCGCGCGGGTATGTCGTGCGTGGCCACGAATGCGATGTAGGGCATTCCGGACTGTCCGAAAGGCCCGAGTCAACTTGAGTGGCAGTTTTCGGTGAAGGGTTTGGACTTACGCTGGGTGGCGTGTCGTGGACGACGAGATACACCTGTAGGTTGGGAGCGCAAGAGTGGCTATGGATGACTCGGTCAGCAAAACACGAGGATTGGTGTTCGGGCCTACTTGATGAACCGAGTCCAATTTCCTGTGATAATTGTCGTTATCACCCTGAAGCCATGAGTGAATCAAGAGCGACCCTCACCGTAGAGCCTTGAGTCGACAGTGAATTTGTCATGGATCGATTCGCCGCCCTCGATCTCATCGCCATCAAGATTGAAACAATATGTCGTAAGTTCATCAGGGAGTGCGACAGCATCGTCCCGACGCCTGTTATGATGATCAGAATTACTACGGACGGAATCAGTCCAGAACCTGGAACACTCACATAACAAGCCTGCGTAGAAAAGTCACATCAACAATGCGATTCTTTCTTCAGTACTCGAGACGAAGACTCACCCAGTGTAAATACCGAGTACTTTCCCCCGTTTGACATCCACCATAGGCCGAACACCCCATCCGCGCTTTAAGGTTTTGAAAATTTCCACGGGTACATCGCGACGGCGCTGCGAGACGCGATTCTGACATTGGTAAATAGTGCATGTGCAGAGCTATCCACGAAAGAACATGAACCGTTAATTCACATCCTATACTGGTGATTGTTAGCCCTCTTTACCTTGTTGCACTCGATCACTTCAGTACCCTTGAGAACATTGAAAGCGAAGAGTCCCTACGAAATAGATGAGTTCAGAAGATGACAGGAAAGAACAGCATTGTCCATTACTGCTTCGGTATATGCAAAGACAGGGTTTTCGTTATCGTCCAAAAGATCCGACGCGTCTTGACAATTACACTGAGAGGCATCCATACACCTCGTACACGAACAATTGATCAAGAATTCATCCGGCGGTTTCATGATACCCGGCGCACTGCAACCCACAACAAGAGGAACTCTTCAGTAACACGACAACACTGAGGAGGCGGAGGGTACTCAACAAGTTGTACTTGCATTCGAGGTAGCAGAAGTTGGGATCCAGATGCGGGATAGCTTCGTCGTCGACGTCATTGCAGAATTGGATAGGTGCAGCGCCTGCTTTGAGGGCATGGATGGTCCATTCAGTCTGAAGCGTCACGCGTCTCATGTCCGTCAAGTTTTGGGTATCCGCTGCCAACAATTCGGAAGCGATGGCGAGAACACGACGGTTTCGAATGCCAGGTATCTCCACCACCGGCCGTGCCCGTTCGACAGACGACGAGGGAACGGAAGGCGCAGGACACGACGCGCCGATATTTAAATCATCAGTTGCCCAGTCCGGGAAACAGTCCGAGTCCGAGTCCGAATCTGATAGCACAATGCGTCTGCGCTTGCCTGGCGATACGACCGTTTGCCGAATGTCTTGCTTTTGCTCATCATCATCAGAAGCGGCTTCCTCTTCCTCTTCCTCGTCCCCGTCTTCTTCTTCTTCTTGTTTCAGTGAGATGACCGATATCTTGTCCTGGAGAGCGGGGCCGGGAGTTTTGGATGCCATCTTGTGAACACCAAAAGACGAAACCGACGCGGACGCGGACGAGAACGACGGCGGCGGCGTTGCGGCAGTCCTTGAGCTGATTGAGGCGACCGATATCTTCTTCTTGGAAATAGTTTCGGGAGTATTGGATTCCATTTTGTAAGCACCAAAGGACAACGCCGACGCAGACGAAACCGACGACGACATTGACGGTGGCGGTGGCGGGGCGGCAGTCCGCGAGATGAGGGTGGTGGAAGATCGTGCGGAAAGCTTGGACGCGCTTCTAACACTAACAAGAGTCGAGGAGGAAGAGCTGGCTGCGAGGGAATGTTCGGTCTGCTGCCGCGTAGATGCTCGCTAAACGTTTCCAATTGAACAAAAACGAACAGAACGAGCCTAGCGTAAAACTCACCGGAGCAGCCAGGCGCGTACCTCTACTAGGATGCACATATTGCTGATGTCGCGCAAGATTCTTCGCCATCTCATCCATGAAACTCGGCTCCTTTTCCTTTTTGACGCGTTTCGTCTTCTCTGCATACGCCTGCTCCCGGAGTCGCGTCTCGCTATTGTGGAAGTCAGTCGTCGTTGGTATTTCGATAGCACACGACTCCGCGGCGTTGTCGCGTCGGACGCGCCGTTGCATGGCGTTCCAGGACGTGGTGGAGATAGAATGGCCGTCGTTCCAGGTTGTCTTCGTGCCGTCCGCGCGAGACCAGTCGTCCCATCTGACCTGCCAGTGGATAGTTATCAACGATTCTGAACGGGAAGTCTGCAGCGTCTAAATGACTCCTACTTCATACCTAACAATACCGGTTCAGTAAGCTCAGACCATGAACATGACAGAGATAGTTTAGAACACTCACCAAACTATTCCTCGACAATCCACTTCCTCCCCAACGATACAATATACCCATTCGCCATCCTGGTTCGCGCCTTCCGCGTCACTGAATGATTCTCTGGGTGGTAAAGACGCCCTCCATCGTTCGGCACCTTCCGTTACTGGAGATGACGAGCGAGAAGACGACGCATCCGACATACTTGTTCTTGTTCAGTTGTTGATTGGAGGGCTAATGTGCTGTGCGGTTGTTGACATGTCGCTCAGGGTCCTATACCAATAAGGGACGTGCCATCAGTTCCAGGTTCAACACGGTCAACGTTCGAACGTTCACTGCTCGCTAGTGTACTATGATGTTCTTGCATGAACACAATATTAACGATAAGCGTCCATGCCTCAGGCATACATTCTGATATCTGACGGAGTATCATTCACAAACCATGTATACAATACATAAAGGCTACCAACTCCCCTTGTTTCCTTCATGATTGTCGAGTAAAAGGCAGCGAAGCAAAATTCCCGAACCAATCTAAACAAAAAGAAGGAAGGCATCGTATCCCTCAGCAGTCGACTTGAGGAGTAACCGTGTTGCCATGAAATCTGAGGAGGAAAGAAGGACAGACAAGTAATTGACGATCACTGACATTGCACTACCCAGTACAACGCCAGCCACCATGTATTGGAGGAAATCCCATAATTACCATCTCTCGGGAATGCACAATCTGAATTGCTATGATGCTGCAAATTCTGGATCTCATGAATGTTAAACAGAAGTAGTCGCTTATTCAGATATATACACCATTGATAGTCTTTTGTACCATGAGAACTGCTTCAATGGGAGGCATGACTAGTTGCGAAACAATCGCAAAAGTAGGATGAGTAAGTATGTATTACCAGGACACCTTTTTCCTCCAACTTCCGCAAGGCCCAGTTGCGGCGCAAGGTTTGATACGCCGTGATATGATGGTCACCCACCCCGTGTATGTTAATTTCGAGCCTTACCAAAGCCGGGAAATTCTTCTCCGTTATCGTTGCGCCAACATCTACCCAATCAACTCCTTCAAGTACATTTGTGTCCCAACGTTTCTCCAGAAAAATATTCAATGTTATGGTCTGGATGCCACAATGACCTGAGGGAACTGGAAAAGCGGTGGAGGATGATAAATTCCGAAGGACGTCCATGACCCATGGGAAGGGGTCACTATAGGGGGTTGTATACAGTACAAGACCTGGGTCCTCATGTTGCACGTCCGCCTCACTAGTATAAATTTCGCCATAGAACGTCAGAGATTTCAACGCAGGCATTTGAAATTCTCCAGTTATGGGTGGCACAATTTTGGAAGAGATGGTCGAAAATTCTGGCCTTCTACCTTTCTCAATGCACATGATGTAGGCAGACTCTAAGTACGAGGATGAGGATAGATCAGTTGGGGTTCAACACTGGATCATTCGCAAAACACATACTTCTAGGTTCTTCATTCACGTTCATGTGAAGATCTTCCAAGCTCCCAGCGCACAGCCTTAATAAACGGGAGATGTCTTCCACTTCAACCTCAAATCCCTTATTTATACTATCCGATGATTTGAATAATAATCGCAGACTTCGCAAGCGGGTCAGATCTATTGGGCACCGGGGATCTAGGACCCACATCATCGTGTGCTTCATATACGACAAATCGACAAAACTCAATGAGTCGAGTTGTGGATGTTTGAAGCCAGTTGATTGACTCGAGAACCAGTCGGAAAGGAGCCGGTCAGCAGTGGGGCATCCGAGTTGGTTTATTGTTGACAATTGGCCGGAAAATTTGAGTTCAGGCAAACTGAGATGCTTCAGTGATGCCAGCGAGTCCGGGAGAGTGTGAAAGAATGTTGCTGGAAATTGGGCAACTCCACTGATATCGAGTCGTGTAAGGCTCGACGATGCAATGACTTTCAGGAGTGTCTTTTGGATGGCGGGAAAGATACTTCCCCACATCACTTGGCTCCTGTTAATTTGGAGGATTGGCGGTTCCGTCTTCGCTGACAGCGATATTTCCTGGAGATTGACGAGTAAATGGAGGCATGATACATCGTAGTCCCGACACAGCCAATGCGTGTAGTCATCCGGATCTGCGACATAGGGACTTTCGAAGCAGATAATTTTGAGGCTCCTGATATAAGCTGTAATATGAGGCGAAGTGTCCAAAATCAAAGCTAGATGTGGGGGAGAAACTGTGGGAGGAGTGTCCTCGATATTTCTCGAGTGATCCAAAATCACTTCGTAGAATAGACGTTTTTGGGATATGATACAGAGAGAAGGACTCGCGTATGCGCATATCCTCAAAGCCGACCGTGATTCGGGATCGGTAACAGGATTTAGGAAGGTGAAGATATGTTCAACGAGCTCCTGTGCCAGTATCGGACGATCTAGAGAGTGGCTACTGGACATGGTGGGGTCTGCGAGCCAATCGGTTCAGAACACCGAATCCAATGGATGAAGTCTGAACAAGACGGTTGGCTCTGTGGTGGGCCAGAGTCAAGGGGTTAAATACGTGAATCGTGACAGGATCAGCTTGCCTTCATGCTCAAGGTAAGATCACTCGGACTAGCACACGTAATTTATACGTTGCATTACGCTCAGACCCTCTTCAAGTCTCCTCAAGAGCACACATCACGGAACAAATGCCTAGATTCTTACCACGTCGTCTGACTCACTTGCGAGGCGTCGCGTGTACTCCGAGTCAAGTATGTGATGTGAAAGTATGAAAAGCACGGCCCGATCAAACACTGTCGGAAACAATACCGTGTTCTCTCTCTCAAAGTATCGTCGTTCGGAAAACATCAAACCTCCAACGACCTCAACATAGTGATGGGCCAGTTCTACACCGAGATACCGCCCTTCCTCCTCCCCTGGATCCACCAACAGAAGATATTCTTTGTCGCCACCGCGCCGCCCGGTCCGTCCGTCCGTCCATGCTTTGATGACGACGCTCTTGCCCCAAAGAATCAAGGGCTTTAATCCATATCCATATCCAAATCCATCTCCATCCCATCCCACTTCGGCTTTCCCTTCTCCTCCTCCTGTTCGAACGGTTCCTCTTCATCTTCTTCCCGGACACTAAAGCCAACACTCATGTCGTCTTCCTCCCTCTTCATCAGGAAACGATTCTTCCGCGCTGACGTCCCGTACGAGCCATAGCCAGCCGCGGTAGTACTGCTGGTATGCGAATGGGTCCCGGAGGAAAGAGAGGGGGGGTATGCCATAGTGTACCCGCGCGACCCGCCGCGCGTTGGTAAACTCCGACTCATACTGATCCTCCTCCGCCCGATCGTGAAGTCCTCTTCGTCCATGTCCATGCCATCCGCGTCTCCTTCAATGACGTCCACATCGCCCTCCTCATCGCTCTTCGACACGGAGCCCGAGCTGGACCTCATCGACGGCGACACGCTCGACGCCGAGAAGCTCAAACTACGCGACATGCCGTCGCTCCCACTCCTGGACCATTCAAGCCCCTGACCGACCGCAGGAGGATCAATGAGTGTACTGGCGCTTGAGGTTGCAGTTGGGTTGGGTTTTCCTGGGATGGGATGGACATGGGCATGGACTGAGATATCGGTGTTCACACACCACACCATATCTACGGCCCACGGACACCATTCAATGCGTACGAGATCGGATACACGATGACGACAACCCTGGCGAAGGGATGCGCTTCACGGCCGTCGCGGCGGGTGCTCAGAACGGCTGCTGGTGATTCGACGCAGACGGCGGGGTCGTGGGTGTGTTCTTGGTTATGGGCACATACGGACACCCTCCACGTCGTCAATGCAAACAGCGCGGGCTTCGTCCAGCCACAGCAGCAACAGCAACACTCGACACACAGCCTGCGGATGGTCCGTCCGTATCAACGAGAAGAGGAACGGGGGCAATCTGTGTCATTCAATGCGTCTGCGTTGACTGTAGGGCCTTCTCTGAAGTCGAGATGGATGCCTCCACCTTGGAACAACCGCCGCATCGTCGACAGTGATCTAACGGACCCATGTACATGCAGAGGCGTCCAGCTATGTATTCAAGTAAGTTATCTACTCTAAACCCCAGCAGCCGCCTTCGCATCCAACGCCCTGTCCGTGGTTTAAAACCCACTCATCAACCCCGAGCCTGTTCGACAATCGTCGCGTGTAGGGAAGGAAGCTGGCTCTTCCTCTTCAACGTCGTCGTCACCGTCGAGGTCAGCTGCCTCCGCCCAACCTTAGACAGCGCCTGCGCGCCCAAGATCGTCGCACAACACACAGGACAACGCGATGTGTGACGACATGGATGCGGAGAGACCGGCGCCGCCGACGCTGGGGGTATTATCACGGCTAGGAAGCTAGTATGTCAGTGAGTTTATTACAATCGGAATCCAAGCTATGACTTACAGTGAATCTCGCCAGGTAGCTATGCCTTTACAGGCTTCACCCCGTCGGTAAACGACCGCAGCGACCGATTCGGCTAACATCGCAATGTCTGCTGGACTCTCAGGGCAATCCCACACCACTGTCACACCTGGGTACGGATCGTATGGCACGTCAGCGAGGAAGCACCGGTTCCTAATGAAGAGGGAGGAGGACGATATGAGCGTCGGGTTTGGCGTGCATGAGGAAGACGAGGAGGAGTCGTTCGAGTTGGAGAAGCCCAAGTGGGATGGGATGGACATGGGCATGGACTGAGATATCGGTGTTCACACACCACACCATATCTACGGCCCACGGACACCATTCAATGCGTACGAGATCGGATACACGATGCCGACAACCCTGGCGAAGACGAGATGGAGGGATGCGCTGTACGGCCGTCGCGGCGGGTGCCCACCGCTGCCGCTGGTGATTCGAGGCAGACGGCGGGGTCGGGGGGACCGTTCTTGGGTATGGGCACGTACGGATACCCTCTACATCGACAATGCATACGGCACGGGCTTCGCCCAGCCTCAACAGCAACACCCGATTCACCACACACTGCTTGTAGCGACGAGAAGAAGGAGCGGGGGCGAGTGGGAGCGACGACGACTCGTTCGATGCGTCTGCGTCGACTGTGGGCCTTCTTCGAGGTCGAGAGGGGCGATGGGTGCCGACACCTACACCTCTACATTGGAACAACTGCCGCAACGTCGATAGTGAGGCGGATGTGATCCAACGGACCCATGCACATGCAGACGCGTGTCCTGTCTGCCAGCTATGTAAGTGAATCATCTATTTATCTTCTGTAGCCGCCTTCGCACACACGTCCTCCACCGCCTTCGCACACACGTCCTCCACCGCCTCGTCCGTGGTTCCTTACCCTCCTCTCAAACCCGAGCCTGTTCGACAATCGCCGCCAGGAGGCGGCTCTTCTTCTTCAACGTCGTCGTCGAGGTCGATTGCCTCTGCCCGCCGTTCGACAGCACCTGCATGCCCAAATAAGTCGGGCAACACCCTGGGCAGCAACATGCATGCATGGGCACGACGTCGATGGGGAGGGACTGGCGCCGCCGACGGCTGGGGGTATTATCACGGCTAGGAGGCTAGTATGTGGGTGAGTCTCTTGCAATCGAAATAGAAGCCATCACTTACCGTGAATATCGTCAGGTAGCTACGAATCTACAGGCTTCACCTCATCGGTAACCGGCCGGCACGATCGAGTCGTTGAAACAACCGCCGCAACGTCGACAATGGGGCCGGTGTGATCTAACGGACCCATGTACATGCAGAGGCGTGTCCTGTCTGCCAGCTAAGTGAGTAGGTTATCTACTTTCTCTTCTCTAAACTCCAACAGCCGCCTTCGCAAACACGCCTCGTCCGTGGTTCGGTACCCTCCTCTCAACCCCGAGCCTGTTCGACAATCGCCGCCAGGAGGCGGCTCTTCTTCTTCAACGTCGTCGTCACCGTCGAGTTCCGCCGCCTCCTCTGCCCGACCTTTGACAATGCCTGCGCGCCCAAGATCGTCACACAACACCCAGGGCAACACGATATGTGCTCGGAGACGACGCGGATGCGGAGAGACTGGCACCGCCGACGCTGGGGGTATTATCACGGCTAGGAAGCTTGTATGTGGGTGAGTTTCTTGCAATCGGAATCGAAAGTATTACTTACCGTGACTTTTGTCAGGTAGCTACGAATCTACAGGCTTGACCTCATCGGCAACTGGCCGCCACGATCACGTCGGCGACCATCGCAATGTCTGCGACGACGACGTGAGGGGTTGGGAGACAGCTGCTACGATATCAAGTGAGTTAGTCGTCGTTCGTCATCCTTTGAGCTCATGAGCACTTGCCTGAGCCAATGACAAGGTCCAATAGGATAACCACGAGGTGATCGCAGTCGGTGGTGAGAACGCATGAGCCGACACGAAGAGGGAAAGAGATCTCAGTTGAAGGTGAGGAGGGATAAAGGGAATGAAGGGAATGAAGATAAACAGGTCATTCACCTAGCCTTATATTCATTTCGAGTAACGTATGATCATGTATTAGCGTAGAGAAGAATATACAAATGTTGGTCCCTGAGATTTCAAGATTTGGGAGATGAGCACTTGTTCGAGATCTCTACACACTTCCGCGATTCCTTTGAGCGGCTCGATGCCGCCTTCGCCTTTCCCTTTCAATATAGTAGATGTGTACATAACTTATCTATCATTCAACGCAATACAAGATAAATGTACGATGAAAACAAAAGTGATGTATGTTGAAATTTGTCTACAATTCGCGTCAATACCGTGCTTGAGTTCTTTATTGCATGTTATCATACTCTACCGCTCATCCAGAAGACCAAACACAACGGCGCTCAAGTATACCATCGCCTCAATAACACACATAAAGGGATCAAACGAAACCCAAGGAACGGTATTCACTCTACGACGAGTGCGGCGCAAGCGGTAGTGTTTCCGAGTTCCCCCTGCTCTATCAACTCGCACTCGCTGGCACACCCACTCATTCAAACAAAAGATCCTTTAGGCCAGGGGTATACCCGTCACCTAACCCTTGATGGAGAATATCCAGGTCCCAGGCGCTCAAATCAAGACGAAATGGGGACGGACGCGAGGAAGGGACGGAATGGGGGAAACACCTCATTCAACAGCATCGAGTCTAGCCTTGCGCTACTTCCACCGCTGACTGATGAAATAGAAGGCGACTAGGCCCGGGTACGTACCTGCCAAGCCTAAAAAGAAGGAGGGAGGTTGAAGCGGAAATGGAGGAATTGGGATGGAGGAGAGGGTGGTTGTGATCAAGTCCATCCGGTTTGACGATAAGTTCTGTCCTTTGCTTGCACTTGAAGCCTCCAAAATTTTATACCAACTTATTAGTGACCTATCTCTCACGTGCGCTGGCTCGTTATTTGAAGAGTTTCCGCAGTATTCATTGAACGGCGCGCGTGAAGACGCTGCGCCACACTCTGTCCCAACTTACTGCCGGCTCTCCTTGCAACCACTTTTCGTTGCCAAGTCTTTTACCAATCGCGATTGCTGCACACCCCTGTGGCCTAAATAGCTTGAAGGTTCGTACCTTACCATGCACACTTGAACGGCGTTCATTTGCAAAGACGGTTTTGCATTGCTTTCGTGTAGTGCATACTCCGGCGTCCGCAAACTGCAATCGCAATTTTTCTCAATGGGAGGCGAGTACCTATAGCCGAAGGGCCTGCCGGGTAATTCAAGATCCCAATCGAAATCGAGAGACGGCATTGGGGGAAAGAGTTGAGCGAAATATTGTGTACCACTGGAATGATTGACAACAACGTTCATTCGCACATTTTCATTAAGTATCTACCACTTCATACATACGTGGCTCCCTCAGTACATAACCTACATACTGAACGACGGTATGTTGCAGGAAATGTGTTTCGTTATTGTGCCGTAGGGCTATTCTGTTGTGCACACAACGCCACTTTCCCGGAGTTGCGGCTGCTTTCACAATCTCATGAGGTACGACGTTGTTCACCCAGATCTATCGGTTCTTCCGGAAGCTCCTGCTCTAAGGGTAATCGCTTTGCATTCTATTGTCATACCATAATTACAACAACGGTTGGATAACGGACTACAATTGATCTAAAAAACCGGTGTAACGACGTCCACTGCACATCAACGATGCGTCCTAAGGCCAAGGCCCTCGAACACCATCGAATACACCTTAAAATAAACCCTACCGACGGCGACACGTCGCAACTCAACACGCTCACGGGGCAGTTTGAAGTTGAACCGCGGGTCGGAAACTGGACAAATGGGTAAGTATGATCGCTCTAGCTTGCGCCCGTGGACTTACTCACTTTCTCCATTGCAGGCTCGGCGACGACAATAAGCAGAGCTCTAGAATGCTTTGCAGAACAAGGGGAGGGAAAGCGGAATAGGTCGTGGTTGTGAAAGTATGGGCCGGGCTGTCAATTGAACAAACTCACCAGACCATCCTACTGTGTTCGTGTGCGACCCGGAGCAAAGCTCATGCTGTACATATCTTCAGTAGGGGATGTAGTAGGACCAGCAGGAGGAGTTGCGGTCGTTGTGGGCGTGCCAGCGAGACTCCTTGGTAAGTGAGCCGAATATAAGTTAGTCGTCGTCGCAGCTGCGCTGCTCCTCCTCGCTATACCAATTCAATCTGATGACCACGACAAATGAAGGAAACGAAAGTTAGTTGGAACCTTGAGGTGCGCTCGCCGCGCGGCCAAAATCCGACGGAAATTGAGCTCGAAAAGACCGAAAATGTGCAATTTATGATTGAATACTCACCGCAGGGTGACAGCGTTCGCCGGAAGTCGGAATCTCAAGTCGGAATTGCAAGGCCCTTGTAAGCTGCGTCTGATCGTCGTCGCAGCTGCGCTGCTCCTCCTCGCTATGCCAATTGAATCTAATGAACGTGACAAACGAAAGTTAGGTAGAAACTTGGAGTGCGCTCGCCGCGCGGCCAAAAATCTGGCAAAACTTGAGCACGAAAGTACCAGAATTGTGCACATTATGAATCAGGACGTACCGCAGGGTGAATGCGTTCCCCGGAACTCCAAATATCAAGTCGGAATAGCAAGAACAGGATAATGGTTGTTGCCAGCGGCACTCCTGACCGCTGTCGTCATCTGGACCTCGCCATTCCCAAACCTGCCCAGCTCAATCTCGGAGTCCACGTCCCCTCGTCGAGGGACGGGCAAGGGACGGCTCAGAGGAGAGGTCGCTGAGGGACTCGTTGAGGAGGTGACACCTTTGAAGCGGCCGCGGCGAAGCCCGAGGAGGCAGGCAAGGGCGTACGAGTGTTGCATGTTTGGCTCGTGCCCTGGTTGTCCGCTTGCGTGGCAATGCTGGTGCTGGCAGACGCTTTGAATTTTGACACTGCGGCGTTGTAAACAGGGATGGGATGGTGCCGAGGGCGGTGGTGCTGCCGTTGGGGGAGGTGTTGTTGATGGGTTGTAGTAAATGAGTTGAGTGTTGTAGCTTGGGAGCACCCAGAGAGAGAAAGAGTCTGGAGGAGGGGGCGTCGGAATGAGTGAGTGTGTTGAGCTGGTGTGGTGCTTTATGGCTAGTTGTGAGAAGGGCGGTAAGACAGGATTTCGCTTGAACCAATTGTTAGTAGGGGAGTAGGAGATAAATCAAGGGTACTCACAAGTGGGATGGAACGGTTGTTGTGAGCGGCACTGCATGATGAGCACACAGTCAATAAAGTAGATAGACGACAGAGAGACATTTTACGACGGTGGGAAGAATTTGTTCTGCTGTGCGCCACACCCCCAACTGAGCAGAAGCATGAAGGGTTGCGTCGCCTGAATTTACATGCGAATACACTAGTTGCGGACTTGCAACCTACTTCCCTGCATATGTATCATAATGTTTTGAGAGCTCCTGTTTATTCATGCACTTTCTGTATGCTACTGGGTATTGATAATGTGAGAGTGAAGTGTAGCAACAATTAATTGAGAATGAGAACAATACCGACTGTTGGAGGGACTGAGAAATCTGCTCAGAGCTAAGCGAATACTTCCACCCTGCTAGTGCCTTCTCCCGGGTGAACAGTTACGGAAGCGAAGGTAATCATAATGAGGCCACCGCAAACTAATTTGTTTTGTTGGTATTAGCCTTGGCACCGGAACAGTATAAAGACCTGTATTTCTATTTTTATTAACCGTCCCACCTCCACCACTTATGCCAAACCTCTGCATGACCTCTACCCAATATGGGTTCGACATTCTGACTTGTTTTTTGGACTTCCGGGGAACGCCTCCATGCTGCGGTATGTCTTGATTCATGTTATGCACAATTTTGGTGTTTTTGTGCTCAAGTTTTGCCAGATTTTGGCCGCGCGGCGAGCGCACTCCCCGTTTCTAACTATGTTTCGTTGTCATTGAGTATTGTATCATATTGGCATCGCAAGGAGGAGCGGCGCAGCTGCGACGACGACTAGCTTACACAGCCTACAAGGGGCTTGCAATTCCGACTTGATATTTGGACATCCGGTGAACGCTGTCACCGTGCGGTGAGTACTTCGACCGTTTCCATTCATAACATGCAGAATTTTGACGATTTTGTGCTCGACTTTTGCCAGGTTTTGGCCGCGCGGCGAGCGCAGTTCAAGTTCTAAGTAGGTTTCGTTGTCACTTATCATGTATTGGCATTGCAAGGAGGAGCAGCGCAGCTGCGACGACGACCAGCATACACAGTCTACAACAGGCTTGCAATTTCGACTTGAGATTTCGACTTCCGGCGAACGCTGTCACCGTGAGGTGAGTATTTTAACCGTTTTCATTCATAATGTGCCCAGTGTTGATGTTTTTGTGCTCGAATTTCCCCAGGTTTTGGCCGCGCGGCGAGCGCACTCCAAGTTTCTAACTACCCTTCGTTTGCCTTGGTCATTGGCACAGTGAGGAGGAGCAGCGCAGCTGCGACGACAATTACACGCAGCCTTCGATGGGCTTGAGTTTCCGACTTGAGATTTCGACTTCCGGCAAACGCTGTCACCGTACGGTGAGTCTTGAACCATTTCATTCATGATGTACTCATTTTTAATCTTTTCATGCTTGAATTCTGCCAGATTTCGGCCGCGCGGCGAGCGCACTTCAAGTTGCTAGCTAACCTTCGTTTGTGGTGGTCATTAGGTTGTATTGGCATAGCGAGGAGGAGCAGCGCAGCTGCGACGACGACTAGTCGTCTCAATGACCAGGTGCGATTTCTTTTGACACAGACATTATGTATGTAACTGATCATGCAACTTAGATGACCTCCTCCCCATCCTACTCTGCTTGTCACGGCTCCCTTCTCTCTCACCAAACCCCGTCACTCACACTATCCCGTCCCCCATGGCGTGCCCTACAACATCGGAATCGATTTTTGGACTTCCGGCAAACACTACCACCCTACGCTCTGTTTATCACGACTCACGGCACCCGTCTTTCATTGTGGCGGCCCAACACCAACACCCCACTGTCACCATTCGCTCTCCATCATACTTGTATCCCAATTGGCCCAGCCCATGACAATCCATTTTGATTTTTGGAGTTCCGGCAAACATCACTACCACTGCTTGTCACGACTCATGGCACCTCTGTTACACCAACACACCATTCACTCTCCACCATACTTTATCCTACTCGGCATAGGCTACAACATTCCATATCGATCTTTGAAGTTCTGGCAAACATCACCACGCTACACTCCTATCTTCAATTCTCGAATGCCCACCACTCCTGGCTGCGGCTTCCGACATCCTTGACATACACTCCAACTGATTTGAGTACCTCGGGCAAAGACCACGACGCCACACTCTCCTTGCCACCACTCACGGCACCTGTACTGATGCCCCACACCTGTGGTCCAATTCGGGTTCTGGACTTCACCACCTTGGTGTCCCCGCGGCAGCCCTATACTGCTATTTCCGAGTGTGATGAACAACACTCCTCTCGAAATCATGCCATTTCAACGTCTAATACTGAATGAACCAACAGCACAGTCATTCCCTTCGGTATGCCTTCGTCTTGACTCCCAAGATCCCATGACTGCTGTTACGGTGAGGCGGCACTTGGATAAGCATCTACTAACATAGGAGAGCACACTTGTTGTTACCTTCGGGTAGGGAGAAGTGCTGCTTTTCGGTCTTTTTCAAGGAGAAAGGGGTCACGGCTCCCTATCAAATTTCGGTTTTCGGTTTTCTTTCTTCCACACATACAGTGGACTTGTGTTTTTTTACATATCAAATCGAGTACGTTAGGTGGGCTGTAAGTCGTGGGCAGCTGAGCGGGAATGAGAATGCTTATAACGGAAGCACACCCTACAGCGTCTAAACGACTCCTACTTCATACCTAACAATACCGGTTCAGTAAGCTCAGACCATGAACATGACAGAGATAGTTTAGAACACTCACCAAACTATTCCTCGACAATCCACTTCCTCCCCAACGATACAATATACCCATTCGCCATCCTGGTTCGCGCCTTCCGCGTCACTGAATGATTCTCTGGGTGGTAAAGACGCCCTCCATCGTTCGGCACCTTCCGTTACTGGAGATGACGAGCGAGAAGACGACGCATCCAACATACTTGTTCTTGTTCAGTGTTGATTGGAGGGCTAATGTGCTGTTGTTGACATGTCGCTCAGGGTCCTATACCAATAAGGGACGTGCCATCAGTTCCAGGTTCAACACGGTCAACGTTCGAACGTTCACTGCTCGCTAGTGTATTAGGATGTTCTTGCATGAACACAATATTAACGATAAGCGCCCATGCCTCAGGCATACATTCTGCTATCTGACGGAGTATCACTCACAAACCATGTATACAATACATAAAGGCTACCAACTCCCCTTGTTTCCTTCATGATTGTCGAGTAAAAGGCAGCGAAGCAAAATTCCCGAACCAATCTAAACAAAAAGAAGGAAGACATCGTATCCCTCAGCAGTCGACTTGAGGAGTAACCGTGTTGCCATGAAATCTGAGGAGGAAAGAAGGACAGACAAGTAATTGACGATCACTGACATTGCACTACCCAAGTACAACGCCAGCCACCATGTATTGGAGGAAATCCCATAATTACCATCTCTCGGGAATGCACAATCTGAATTGCTATGATGCTGCAAATTCTGGATCTTATGAATGTAAAACAGAAGTAGTCGCTTATTCAGATATATACACCATCGATAGTCTTTTGCACCATGAGAACTGCTTCAATGGGAGGCATGACTAGTTGCGAAACAATCGCAAAAGTAGGATGAGTAAGTATGTATTACCAGGACACCTTTTTCCTCCAACTTCCGCAAGGCCCAGTTGCGGCGCAAGGTTTGATACGCCGTGATATGGTGGTCACCCACCCCGTGTATGTTAATTTCGAGCCTTGCCAAAGCCGGGAAATTCTTCTCCGTTATTGTTGCGCCAACATCTACCCAATCAACTCCTTCAAGTACATTTGTGTCCCAACGTTTCTCCAGAAAAATATTCAATGTTATGGTCTGGATGCCACAATGACCTGAGGGAACTGGAAAAGCGGTGGAGGATGATAAATTCCGAAGGACGTCCATGACCCATGGGAAGGGGTCACTATAGGGGGTTGTATACAGTACAAGACCTGGGTCCTCATGTTGCACGTCCGCCTCACTAGTATAAATTTCGCCATAGAACGTCAGAGATTTCAACGCAGGCATTTGAAATTCTCCAGTTATGGGTGGCACAATTTTGGAAGAGATGGTCGAAAATTCTGGCCTTCTACCTTTCTCAATGCACATGATGTAGGCAGACTCTAAGTACGAGGATGAGGATAGATTAGTTGGGGCTCAACACTGGATCATTCGCAAAACACATACTTCTAGGTTCTTCATTCACGTTCATGTGAAGATCTTCCAAGCTCCCAGCGCACAGCCTTAATAAACGGGAGATGTCTTCCACTTCAACCTCAAATCCCTTATTTATACTATCCGATGATTTGAATAATAATCGCAGACTTCGCAAGCGGGTCAGATCCATTGGGCACCGGGGATCTAGGACCCACATCATTGTGTGCTTCATATACGACAAATCGACAAAACTCAATGAGTCGAGTTGTGGATGTTTGAAGCCAATTGGTTGACTCGAGAACCAGTCGGAAGGGAGCCGGTCAGTAGTGGGGCATCCGAGTGGGTTTATTGTTGACAATTGGCCGGAAAATTTGAGTTCAGGCAAACTGAGATGCTTCAGTGATGCCAGCGAGTCCGGGAGAGTGTGAAAGAATGTTGCTGGAAATTGCGCAACTCCACTGATATCGAGTCGTGTAAGGCTCGACGATGCAATGACTTTCAGGAGTGTCTTTTGGATGGCGGGAAAGATATTTCCCCACATCACTTGGCTCCTGTTAATTTGGAGGATTGGCGGTTCCGTCTTCGCTGACAGCGATATTTCCTGGAGATTGACGAGTAAATGGATGCATGATACATCGTAGTCCCGACACAGCCTATGCGTGTAGTCATCCGGATCTGCGACATAGGGACTTTCGAAGAAGAAAATTTTGAGGCTCCTGATATAAGCTGCAATATGAGGCGAAGTGTCCAAAATCAAAGCTAGATGTGGGGGAGAAACTGTGGGAGGAGTGTCCTCGATATTTCTCGAGTGATCCAAAATCACTTCGTAGAATAGACGTTTTTGGGATATGATACAGAGAGAAGGACTCGCGTATGCGCATATCCTCAAAGCCGACCGTGATTCGGGATCGGTAACAGGATTTAGGAAGGTGAAGATATGTTCAACGAGCTCCTGTGCCAGTATCGGACGATCTAGAGAGTGGCTGCTGGACATGTTGGGGTCTGCGAGCCAATCGGTTCAGAACACCGAATTCAATGGATGAAGTCTGAACAAGACGGTTGGCTCTGTGGTGGGCCAGAGTCAAGGGGTTAAATACGTGAATCGTGACAGGATCAGCTTGCCTTCATGCTCAAGGTAAGATCACTCGGACTAGCACACGTAATTTATACGTTGCATTACGCTCAGACCCTCTTCAAGTCTCCTCAAGAGCCTACGGAATCCGAAAACCGAGCCACGAGTACCCGACAGCACACGTCACGGAACAAATGTCTAGATTCTTACCACATCGTCTGACTCACTCGCGAGGCGTCGCGTGTACTTCCGAGTCAAGTATGTGATGTGTATGAAAAGAACGGCCCGATCAAACACTGTCGGAAACAATACCGTGTTCTCTTTCTCAAAGTATCGTCGTTCGGAAAACACCAAACCTCCAACGACCTCAACATAGTGATGGGCCAGTTCTACACCGAGATACCGCCCTTCCTCCTCCCCTGGATCCACCAACAGAAGATATTCTTTGTCGCCACCGCGCCCCTCTCCCCTACCGGGCACGTGAACGTTTCGCCCAAGGGCTTCGAGGGCTCGTTCCGGGTGGTCAATGAGAAGCGGGTGTGGTACGAGGATCTGACAGGGAGCGGTGAGTTCCTTCAACTGCTTGAGCTCTTCGCCCCGACGACCAGAAGCGTGAGAAGTGGATACTGATGGTGTTGGTCTTGGAAGGTATTGAGACAATTGCGCATTTGAGGGAGAACTTGAATGGCAGGATTACGATCATGTTCGTGGCTTTTGAAGGTCCACCCCGCATCGTCCGGCTTTTCGGAACAGGTCAGTCGCGCTTTTTACTATTCATATGCCCCTGGACGCTGTGGGGAATGCTAATGGAATTTTAGGAACTGTGCATGAATTTGGCACGCCCGAGTACGAGGCGCTCATACCGAGCGAGACGAGAGAGCCGGGCTCGCGCGCGGCTATTGTAATAGATATCCATAAAGTCGGCTCGGTACGTAACTTTCTTTCTTTTCATTATAGATAATACAACTAACGCTATTATCACCCCAGTCATGCGGTTACTCCATCCCATTCTTCGACTTCAAATCCCACCGCATGCGCCTGCACACCAGCATGGCGAAGAAAGAAGCAGAAGACACCAAAGCCTCCACCCCCTCCACCCCTCCGAGTCGGGTACAGGTTCAGGTGCGTACACCACCGCCCTCGCCCGCCAACAAGGGAACGGCGCATCCACAACGACTCCGGCAAACCCAGGCCTGCGCACCGACAAAGGCCTGAAAGCATACTGGAACAACAAAAACTCCCAAAGCATCGACGGTCTCCCCGGGCTCGCGACCGCCCTCTCCTCACCCATGCCGTTCGCGCCGCGCGTGATCGGCTGGGGGGAGGACGATGAGCGCGTCGGGGCGGAGAATGCGAATGCTTCGATTGGATTGGTGACGGCGGCGCTCAAAGGTGTGGGTATGTTTAGGATACCGGTGCAGTGGCAGGGACTGCTGTTGGGCTTCTTGTTGGGGGTGGTGGTTATGCGCGTTTGGGGAGGGTTGGGGGGCGGGCGTGCGGTGGGGAGGGGGTGGCCGGAGAGTAAGTTTCGGTTGGGGTGGTGACCGGGAGCGGGAGCTGGGCATGTGGTGGCGAGTGGAATAATTGTGCCGCTGTGCGCGCTGTACTTGTGTTCGTGTGTGGATTTCAATGTATGGATGGATGTATATTTTGTCTTCTTGCTTTCTTTCTTGTTTATTCATTATTCCCAGTTATCGCGGTGTACCTTCCCATTGCCTCTGGTTGATCTTTTGAGGATATAGGATAGGTGTAGTTTACTAACGAAAAACACAAATACCGACGAGGCGCGCGCCTGGCTTCGCGTCCTGCGCCACCTCCATATCATTCGGTAGCCAACCTCGTTACCAGACCTTTCGAGGATCAGCAGAACAGTCCGGCCAACCTCAATCTCACGCCGACGCACTTTCTGTAGGGTAAGGTATACAGACCTCTGCGGCCGTTCCAGCCAAGGCGAATCATTGATTGAGTCCAGTTCAGATAAATTCATTAATGAGCGGCTGCGCTGAGAACTCGAAGCTTGAAATGACATGTGCGATGCGCTTGCTGAGAGCAGCGCGCTGCTAGGACTATTTATTTAGACATATGAAGGCATACGCTGCAACTCGTACATCCATGATCCGATCGTAGAAGAGGGAAACGAGCAAGCTTCTCGTCTACGAGCTGAACGACGTAATACGTTGTCTCTGAGTAGGAGAAATTAGCTTCGGGCGACTATCGTGTCCCTTCACAGCGCCTGTAGAGTATATAGATGCACTGTAACTTGGCAGAAAAGAGCAAGTTCAATAAGCGCCCATGCGTGCCTTACGCGTGCGTTGATTCATAAATACACATATACATGAGTAGTATATGCACAACCGCCCTGCGTGCTTAATGATTGTGAGCTGCAGACACGCCTTGCCTGTCAAACAAGATCAAAACCAAAAGAAAGACGACTCAAGATGCATACATCTCCTACTCTAGTACTTACACTTGTACATGTCAATGAATATGCATCCAACAAATCAAGAGCGTTGATCAAGGCAGTGGACAAACGGCATCCAACGTTGCTTGACAAGTACATTCCAATTCCATTCATTCATTCATTCATAGCCATTTACAATTACACAACAACAACAACAACAAAATCTTTGAATATTAGGCGCTGTATAGGCCTTGGTTAGAGGCGAAAGATGACGAGTACGTGGATGTATGCGTGGTGTATGCTACATACATACGATACGGATGACAGGATAAACGCGCGCGCGCTGGCCTGACTCAACGGTACGAGGGTTGCTTCATTATCCGTACGGCGAGACGGAGAATCAAGCTCGTTCTGTGACGCGAATGCAATACCGCAGTGTTCATCCTGTTCAGCCGAGGAGAGTCCAGACTCGCCCTAACCCATTACCACGGCGCGCGCGGCGCCGGACACGAATCACTACATTGGAAGCAGACCCCCATGACGCGGAAAGAGGATGTATGTAGAGAGAGCTGCGCTGCAAAACGTCGGCTCGGAAAGAAGGAATTCACGTCACATTCGTAGCAAGCCGAGATTACCTCGGAGTTCAAGTAGTACGTTAGGCTGGCCGTAAGTTGTGAGCGGCAGGGTAGAAGACGTGGAGGGATTTCATTGGTGGACACAGTACAGTATCGCGAACTAGGCAAGACAGCGTTTATGCTCACTAGTCGCTGTTACGCGTAGATGTAATGGATAAGCCGGAGCAGAGACCTGATTCGTTCTAATACAGAACGCCGAGCGGTCGGTGCAAAGGCGGATTTGGCAGCGCCGGGTCGGAGTAGCGGGTACCCGACGTACATAGAGCATTTACGCGAAGCATCGGTCCAGGCATTCGTTCGGGAGCAGGTGAGAAAGCGGCGCTTTGCATGAGATCAACAAGAACTATGAATGTTTGATGTGGTAACTGCCAGACAGAGCAATGTGTGATAACCAGGAAAGAACAAGGCGACGGTGTTGACTGACGCATTACATGACCGCACCAATTTGATGCTGGTGTGGGTAGGAGTCACGAGGGGATGTCGCGATATAGACAAATCGGGACATGTCCATGGGATTCCTGTAGGACTCAAGTCGGACTGCGCTTGACCTAGTCATATTTTGTAAGTAGAGAAGAGAGCGAAATGGAGGCGTAGTTGCGGAAGACAAATAAGAGTGTATTCGAAGAAGTGGAGAGAGTTTGAGTAGAGAGAGCCGAAAGAGGCAGTGTACGCATTGGATGGTGGCATGGCAGGAGCACAACAAAGCCCAAAATAAATTTATAATTCGTGCCACCAGCCCTAATTTTTGAGGCTCTAGCATGACCGACGCCCGATTCTAGTCTCCCTCTACCATCATCCTCCCTCCTGCGCACTCACCGCCCGCTGCCTGCGATGACAACTGTGCACTCCAGTTCCACCCCCTTTCGCTCTCCCCCCATCTCCGTACGTCATTCCCACCCTCTGCTTCGATTGCGCACTAATGTAGTTACTCACTACCCTGTAGCAATCCGATGCAGTGACCAGCCTGCTCTCCCTGTCCATCGCAGCCGCTGCCTCTGGGCCCATCTCTATACCCACACCAGACTCCAGTTCAACCAATACCAGCCAGGCGCAGCATCCGAGTAACCCCTCGTCTGTGCCTATTCCCAGCGCCAGTTTATCTACGAGTGCGAAACACCATCGTCGTCTTGGGTCTACAGGCAAGACCAGACGACGACTCAGCGACGCCCGTGAAGCTTCTGCTCGTCCTCTGTAAGTTCTTGTTATCTGCCCCCTGTCTCCACCACCACACATGTTCCGTTTCCCCCAATTCCCACTTTTTAATCTGCGCTATACTTGGAATGACTAACTAACTATCTCCATGATACAGCCTCGCATCAACAACTGCCGCCCTCTCCCTCGCCTCCCTCTCTCTTTCGTCCTCGCCCCCCTCTACACATTCCCACACCATCTCCGCGTCGTTCGGCACCGCGTGTAAGCCCCTCGCGCCTAAACCGCCTTCGACGGGGAACATCCATATCATCGCTGGCTCCGCACCCAATTCCGTCCACGTTCCTCTGAGTGACGGGAGCATCTTTCCCATCTCCTCGGTTACCTCCACTAGTAGTACTGGGCCCGATGCTGGCGAGAATGCAATTGGGGCTGATGCGAGCGAGTCGAACGCTATCTCGATTTCGAATGGTAAGCCAGGGAAGAAGAGAGGTGTCGATTACAAGTGCGAGAGTTGTTCCAAGGTATGTTTATACAACCTAACTCTACCCTCACATTCCATATCATCTTCCGTATTCATGCTCATGTACTGACGTTATGTGCTTTTTCATTTTGTAGATATACCGCCATCCAAACTGTCTGAATAAGCACCGCTGGGAACACACCCTCCAATGGCGAGAGGCATCCAAGTTTGTGTTGAGCAAACACCAACAAGTCCAATTACTTGAGGTTCGTTCATATTCAATCCACCTCTTATTCTCCATCCATCTACCTCCTCTTCTCCAACTACGTCTTCTTCTCCATCTATCTCTACTTCTCATTCTCCCCCTGCATCTCCTTCTACAACTTCCTCTCCTTCTACCACTTCCTCTCCTTCTACTACTTCCTCTCCTTCTACTACTTCCTTTCCTTCTACACTTCATCTCCTTCTACCACTTGCCCTCTTTCTACCACTTCTCCATCTGCCTCTCCTTCTCCATCTGCCTCTACCTCTTCATCTGCCCCTCCTTCTCCATCTGCCTCCCCTCTCCATTTGCCTCTACCTCTCCTTCTACCACTCCCGCTTCTTCTCCAACTACCTATCTTTATCCAACTACGACTTCCTCTCCTTCTCCATCTGCCTTTCCTTCTCCAACTTCCTATCCTTCTACCACTTCCTCTCCTTCTACCACTTCCTCTCTTCCTACCGCTTGCTCTACCCTACCACTTCCTCTCCTCTACCACTTCATCTCCTTGTACCACTTCCCCACCTTCTACCACATCTTCTCCTTCTACCACATCTTCTCCTTCTACCACATCCTCTCCTCCTACCCCATCGTCTCCTTCTACCACATCCTCTCCTTCTCCAACTACCTCTTCTTCTCCGACTACATCTACTTCTTCTACTACCTCTACTTCATCAACTACCTCTTCTTCTCCAACTACCTATAACTCCATCAACTACCTATACTCCATCAACTACCACTACTTCATCAACTACCTCTACTTCATCAACTACCTCTACTTCATCAACTACCTCTACTTCATCAACTACCTCTACTTCATCAACTACCTCTCCTTCTCCAGCTACCTCTACTTCATCAACTACATCTCCTTCTCCAACTACCTCTCCTTCTCCAACTACCTCTCCTTCTCCAACTACTTCTCCTTCTCCAACTACTTCCATTTCTCCAACTACCTCTCCTTCTGCCTCTCCTTCTCCTTCTGCCACTTCTTCTCCCTTTCCTTCACCTATTCCTTTTCCATTTTCCTCTTCCCCTCCTTCTCCCTCTCTCTCCTACTTCCCCTACTTCTCCCTCTTTCTCTCCTACTCCCTCTCCTTCTTTATCTTCCTCTCCTTCTCCCTCTCCATCTCCTTCTCCCTCTTCATCTCCTTCTCCCTCTTCATCTCCTTCTCCCTCTTTCCCCTTCCTCTCCTGCTCCCTTTGCGCAAACTGCAATATTGACGACGTGTTCAACTTACAGGCAGCAGCCATCCTCTCATTCATGGGCCAACAACCTACCTCTCTCCCACCAGACCGGTCCGAATGGCCCTCCTTCCTCTCCGGCGGGTCCTTACCCAAAGTCGAGCAGGTGCAAGCCACGCCTACATCTACCTCTACATCTCACACCACTACCACCGGCGCTGTCAATACGACGACGACGACGTACCCGATTCACCCAATCTCAAGCTCGGTACCCATTTCGTCTGGGCCGAGGATGCACGACTACGCACTCGCCAGCGCGGGCGGGGCGATCACGCAGCTGAGACCCGGGTTGGTTGGTGTAACCACCGCTGCTGGGGATAGGCCGACAGCGCTGGGTATGGGCGCATATAGGTACCCTCTTGCCGCGGGTTACGTCGTAAACCCATACGGCGCGGGCTTCGCCCAGCCGCAGCAAACCACACATGCCGACGTACCTCCCGCTCAGGGGCAGGGGCTCGCGTGGTCGAGGAGCGGAAGCGACGGCGTATCGCGCAGTCTCAGCTTCTCGGCGTCGAGCGTGTCGCCGTCGATGAGATCGAGTTCGGGCTCAGTGTCGAAGAGCGATGAGGAGGGCGATGTGGACGTCATTGAAGGAGACGCGGATGGCATGGACATGGACGAAGAGGACTTCACAATCGGGCGGAGGAGGATCAGTATGAGTCGGAGCTTACCGACGCGCGGCGGGTCGCGCGGGTACTCCATGGCATACCCTACCGCGTCCCCTTTGCACAGCACTACCGCCGCTCCTGCTGGGTATGGCTCGTACGGGACGTCGGCGAGGAAGAACAGATTCTTGATGAAGCGCGAGGAAGACGATATGAGTGTCGGCTTCAGCGTGCGCGAAGAGGACGAAGAGGAACCGTTCGAGCAGGAGCAGGAAGAGAAGGCGATGGGGAAGCCGAAGTGGGATGGGATGGAGATGGATTTGGATATGGATATGGATTAAAGCCCTTGATTCTTTGGGGCTTCTCAAACTCTGGGGCTTCCCAAACTCAAATCAAGAGCGTCATTAACACCATGGACGGACGAACGGACCGAATTGCGTTGGATGGATGAGTGAGTGCATATATGCATATATGCGTGTATGCGTATTTGCGTGCATGCATCGCATACCGGAATGTGAATGTGAATGTACGATATCGGATATACGATAACGATAACAACCCTCGCTTCGGACGATGGGTCGATATATGCGGGACTTTCTTTGGCTTTGACTTTTATTTGTTGTACTTTCTTCTTTCTTCCTTCTCTCGCTCCTCTTCCTCTCCGTGTTTTTCTTGTTTGTTTGTTTGTTGCTTTGTAGGATAGCAAGGGTGTCTCTTTTTTGTGCTTATATCTTCTCTCGTTTTTATGGAATCTCTTTTTTTCTTTCTTTGTACCAACTCAATCAACCACCCTCCTTCCCTCCCTCCTTCCCCTCCCTTCCAATCACCGGTTCCCACCATCAACTGCATCCACCCCATCCCCCTCACGTCAATCACGACTCTCTGCCTCATTTTCATCAGGCTCATCACATCGTTCGTCATACATACATACACGATTTCCTCGACTTGTTTATCTCCCTCTTTTTGTTGTTGTTGTTGTTGTGTAAATGTAAATGGCTATGAATGAATGAATGAATGGAATTGGAATGTACTTGTCAAGTAACGTTGGATGTCGTTTGTCTGTTTGTCTTGATCGACGCTCTTGATTTGTTGGGTGCATATTCATTGACATGTACAAGTGTAAGTACTAGAGTAGGAGATGTATGCATGTTGATTTGTCTTTTGGTTTTGATCTTGTTTGACAGGCAAGGCAAGGCGTGTCTGCAGCTCACAACCATTAAGCACGCATGGCAGTTGTGCATTTTTTTTTTTTTTTGTATCATATTATTCTGCTAGGGCGCGTAGCGCCTATGGTGCAGCTTACATGTAGTCAGGTAGGTAGGGGTACTAGATACGTTAGGTAGCCTGACGCGGCGGCGTGACAATGCACTACCTCACGTGTGGATTACTGTCCGTATCGGGTCCTGAGAAGTCCATCGGGGGGGGGGCGCGGTAAGGGGAGTCAGCGACGAGGGCCTGCGTGGCAGGCGGGGGTGAGAACGAGCAGCACGACGGTGCGCCCAACCCGGAGAGGAATGTGGTAAGGTGGTAGGGTTGAGGAGGGCCAGATGTCGTGTGCCGGTGTGGAGCCAGTGTGAGGAGTAAGGGGTATAGGGGGGGAACAGTATCTACTAAGGGCCTCGCGGGGTAGCATCAAAACCCCTTGGGGAAAGCTTGCCGCCGCGAGGGCGAGAAGGCTATCGTAGGGGGGTGGGTGTCGGGTCGGGGGCCGGGGGGCCTGCAGAGGGTCGGGCAGGGGTCTTTGCGCGGAATCGGCTGTCGTGTTGAAGCGTTTGGTGGCGTGCACAAACCTGAGGAGGTGCGCGAGTGCGTCTGGGCTGGAGAGGATGTAAGGGAGGGACTCAGCTTTGCGTCCTAGTGTGCGTCTAAGGTGCCGGTGTCGTTCGTGTTGGTAGTGGGGGCACAGCAGGAGGTAGTGTTGGACCGTTTCGGGGGTGAGCCCGCCGCAGTGGGGGCAAGACAGTGTTTCGGAGCGGTGTATGCGGAACAGGTATCTGTTGAGGGGGATGTGGCCTGTGCGCAGCTGGGCAACGATGGCGGAACGACGGCGGTCTAGGGACTGGACTAGTCTGAGGAACTGTTTTGAGGGTAGAGATTTGTCAATAAAGTGCATGTAACGATAGCGAGTGGACTTTTTCCATCGGGACTTCCAGTCTGCCCGGAGGGTCGAGAGGTGTTCCTGTCGGTTTGCTGAGACGCTCGTTGGGAGGGGCTTGCGGCGGAGGTAGACGGGTAGGAGGTTGGGTGGTGATGAGGTGCCTTGGGCTGCGGTCTTGGCAACGGTGTCCGCTCTTTCGTTGGGGTCGAAGTCCGAGTGGCCAGGTGTCCAGGTGATGCGTAGGTCGACGACCTTCCTAGAGCGGGGGGTCCATGTGCTTCCTCGGCGGCGGGCATCTCGGCGGCTGGCACTGTTGATCAGGCGGTCCTGTCTTATGTGCAGGCGTTTGGCGGAGGCGTGGACGATGTCGAGGAGGTAGTGGGCTGGGTGGGGGAGTTGGTTGTTGAGGGCCCGGATGGCCGCTTGGCTGTTGCTGCCCAGTGTTACGGCGTCAGAGAGTTGGCGGCCTAGGGAGGTGAGGAGGTGTAGGCTGAGGGTGAGGCCGACTATCTCGGCCTCGTAGACCGTGTGGTGGGTGTCGGGGCCGAGGTGGTATTGAAGGGAGGAGTGTTCTTCGCCGTCGACGTAGAGGACTGCGGAGGCACCGATGCCCCCTTGGTACCCCGAGCCGTCGCTGTATGCGGATACCGAAGATGTTCTGTGTGCGAGGTTGGCCGCTGCTAGCGCGGCATCTTTGCTCTTTGCGATGGATATGGTGAATGAGGGGGTGTAGTTGGGCCGGCGGCGGGTGGGCAGGATGATCTCAGCAGTGGTGGGGTTGACCCCGGTGGTGGCAAATAGATCGTGGAGGGGGGATCAGTGGCGTCGCACTAGGTGTCTTGCCGCCTTGCGGACGGGGCCATGGAGGGGGTGGGAGGGAGGGAGGGAGGCTAGTCGGGTAGCTGCGCGGTGGAGGACTTTGCGGAAGAGGAGGTCGACGGGTAGCAGGTCGGCGTGGGCGTCCAGTACATCCCCGGCTGTGGTGCTGAGGGACCCCGTGATTGTCTTGGCCGCGCGACGTTGTATGGAGGCAAGCTTGTTGGTTATGGCAATGGAACCCGAGCGTCTTGAGCCGGGGTGTGGTGTATGGACACCTCTGTACCAGACGTCCGCGCCGTACGTGAACGCCGGCACCGCCACCGTGTTGTAGAGTTGGCGGATCCGGTGGGGCGGCATGCCGCCTGAGAGACGGGAGAGGCGGGTGACCTGGAGGGCCCACCACGTTGCGCTGGCTATGACTTTCTGGTGGTGGGCGGCCCATCGGAGCCTCGGGTCAAAGACGACCCCGAGGTACTTGTAGGAGTCCACCATGGTGATGTTCTGATGTGTGACGGACCCGTCTGGGTTGGGTTTCCTGAGGACGAGGGCCGGGGGGACGACATCGAGGTGGGATCTGGGGAAGGCCATTCCCGCTAGCTTTGAGAGTTCGAAGGGGGAGTTATGGGTGTGGGACCAGTCAAAGCCGCCGTTGGGCCGTTCGGCCATGTCGGCGAGGATCGTGTAGCATCCTTCGAGGGTCGTGGCGATGGCAAGGAACATTGAGTCGTCCACGAAGCCCGGTGAGGCCTCGGATTTGCTTCCTGGGGGGGCTGTGAGGATAAGGGGTGCGTTAAAGAAGGCATAGAAAATCATGGATAGGGGACAGCCCTGTGTGGTCCCGTTGATAATGTCGATGGGGTCTGAGACGTAATCGTCAAAGGCGAGTCTAGACTTCCTGCGGGTCAGCATGCGTTCTGTGAGTCTTACGTAGCAGGAGGGGACACCGCGGTCTCGCATGTTGTGAAGCAGGCGTTCGCGGACTGTGTTGGGGAAGGCGCCTTGAACGTCGAGGAAGAGCGCGACGGCGACTTTACCTGCCCGCCACGCGTCTTTGATCTTGTGGGTGACTATATGCATCGCATCAGTGGTGTTGCGCCCGGAGCGTCCGCCAAATTGGCCGGGGGGGAGCATGGCGTGCGCTTCTGCTAGGTGGGAGAGGTCAGCGGCGACCAGGGTGGAGAGGAGTTTCCCTATCGTGTTGAGGAGGCCGATAGGGCGATATGCTTTGGCGACGTTGTAGGCCGCCTTGCCGGGCTTCCGGAGGACGAGCGTTGTGGATATCAGCCAGCTGTCGTGATAGACGTCGAGTTCCAGAACTGCTTTGAAAATGTAAAAAAGGTGGTTAACGATCAAAGGCGCGCACTGCTTGAGTACGACATTTGGTATCATGTCGGGCCCAGGAGCCTTATGTGGCTTGAGCAGGCCGATGGCGGCGAGGATACGGGCGCGAGTGAAGAAGGAGACGCCCGGTAGGGGGCGCGGGTAGGCGGTGGAGGGGATGGAGGGGGTGGGGGGAGGAGGGGGGAAAAATGACTTAGCTAGTTCGGTCGCCTTTGCGCTGTTGGAGACCGCCGTGCCTGGGCCATTGCCCGAGGTAGTCTTGAGGTCGGGGATTCTATCGCACGAGAAGTCCGACGGTTCATTGACGACATACTTGTTGGCCAGGTAAATCTGGCATGCGTCGATGTTCTCGAGCCAGTCGACCCAGTGATTGCTGCGGGCCTTGGTGATAGCGTCCGAGAGAGACTGGGATAGAAGGGCCAGGCGGGCTTTGGAGGGGTGGTTGCGGACGTCCTCATACTTACGGGCTTCGTTGCTGGCGCGGCTGTGTTGCTTCTTGAGGGCAGTGAGTTCCTTGGTCCACCAGCGCTTGGAGAACGGGCAGGGCTTCTTCCAGGGGACGATCCTGTCGATAGCGATGACCTCCTGTATCAAGTCAGTTAGCATTGAGACCCGCTCGTTGAAGGCGGACTTGGTGGCGATGCGGCTCGCGGCGGGGCGTGTACTTAGTCTTACTGTTAGGGCCTCCCAGAAGAGGTCCCAGTCCGCCGCGAGGAAGTCCTTCCGGGGGGGCGATGTCGAGCGTGCGAGGGGGAGTTCAATTTCCGTGGCTATAGGTAGGTGGTCAGTGATTGGTGGGCGCATCGCTTCGACTACGTCGCAGGCGATGAGGGGGTCGGATGCGCTATGGGAGCGCCAGACGTTGTCAGGGCGTGTCCAGTTGTCGGCCGTGGTCTGGAGGGTGTGGATGCCCGGTGGGAGGGCGAGTTCCATGTTGTAGTCGCGGAGGAGTGAGAGGAGGGGCTGGACGTCGTTGAGGGTGGAGTTGAGGCGGCGGTTGTTGGCAGATTCCCAGAGTGGGTGGTGTCTGTTGAAGTCGCCGAGCCACAGCATGTGGTCGCGAGGGGATGGGGCGGCAGTGCGGTGGTGGGAGGAGAGGTAGGTGCGAAGGGCGGACATGGAGTCGTTGTGGGTGCAGTCGTTGTAGACGTTGAAGACCGACAGGTGGCCAAATTGGCCGTCAAAGCGGACCGCGGTGATGTCGGGGCTGGGGATGTCTAGGTAGGTGTAGGCGTCAGTGGCAATGTTAGTGTTGATAAGTAGAATAGATCGGGTGCGGGTGCTATCATCCCTGAGGTGGCTGGAAGGGTATCTGACTGTCCAGAACGGAGAGGCCCTAGTATTGCCAAGGTGGTCGAGGTAGGGTTCTTGTAGGGCCACGACGTCCCAGTCTTCCGGTCGGGCGGTGTTAAGGAGGGTAGATTGGGCGATGTGCGATTTGCGGACGTTGAGCTGGAGGATGCGTAGCTTGCCCGGGGCTTTAGAGGGGCGCCTATTCATCAGAGGGGGGTGTTTGAGCCGTCATGGTGCGGCGGTTTCTCTGGGAGTTCTGGTTCTGGATCAAGAAGTTGTCGAGGCGGGTCTGGGAGCGTTGGGAGAGGAGGGTGTGTGATCGAGGGGGGGGTTGAGTGGCGGTGGAAGGTTGGGAGGCCTGGGGGGTCGAGTCGATGGTGTATTCGGGCGATTGCAGGGAGGAGGGGAGGTAGTTCTCAGCGGGGCGTGGAGGGAGGTCGTGGGGTAGCCTGGGGAAGTGGGTAGGAGGCGCTGTGGATAGCTTGGGGGGGTTGACCGCCCAGGACCATGAGTCGCCTGTGGGGAAGTAGGGCATCGTGTTCTCGGGGAAGCGGGCTTCCAGGTCCGCGCAGCGCTTCTTGAAGGCTGGGCAGTTGCGGGACGAGCTGGCGTGGGTGGAGTCGGGGCTGCAGGAGATGCAGCATGGGCGGGCGTCGGGTGGGCAGTCGGTGGTGGGGTGTAGGGGGTCGGCGCAGGTGGCGCAGTGTTCGGCACCCTTGCAGGCGCCGCGGATGTGGCCGTACAGCTGGCAGCGGTTGCACCGGATGGGTTCTTGCAGGTCTTTGCGGATGGCGACGCGGTGGCCAGCGATGAAGATGCGACCCTGGATAAGTGTGTTAGCATCGGTCGCGTTAGAGCAGGACAACTTAATGGAGGCCACGCTCTGCACGGCGTGGCGGCGGTCCGGGCGTTTCAGCCATGAAGCCGATGTAATTGAGTACTTGGAGAGGCCAGCGTCTTCCTCAATGGCGCGGAGGTGGTCGGGGTCTGTAGGGTCAAATTCTCCGGTGCATGGAACGAAGCGTACGATGAGATTGTGGGCCTTGGTCTTGAGTTCCGCTGAAGGGCCTAGGTGCTCGAAGAGTATGCCGAGTTCGTCGACACGTGCGATGGCCCGGAAGCGGGCCGCCGCTTCCGCTGTGTCCATCTCAAAGAGCAGACCTCCGCGTTCCAGGGAGGTGATGCCTCGGATGGGGGGGTGAATGTTGGCTCCAGGTGCAATTTCGCCGTCTTCGGCGTCCTGCGGTGGTGCAGCGCGCATGAGCGGGGTTATTTCCTTGTTGATGCGGAGCCTGATGGCATTGAGGCCGGCTGGGGATCGGTCGAGGGGGACCGTGTTGTCTTTAGGGTCGATCTCGATGAGGACCTGGCGGGCGGCGCGGAGGACACATTGCTGGACCAGTGTTTGCTGGTGGGAGGCATCGGGGTTGAAGACATTCGAGGGGAGGGAGTGAGGGGTAGGGCCGGGGGGCGGGCGGCGGCAATTGTTGCCCAGGAGGGTTGGGTTGGGGGAGTGTCCTGTGAAAGTTTAGTGACTATGAGGTCAAGTGAGGACGATACCTTGGAGAGGTGGTCTGAGGCGCTCTTGATGGCCAGTGTGGCTTTGGCCTGGGTGCTGTTGGAGGCAGCTATGAACTCGGCCGTGTCAGTCAGTTTAGCCGTGACCGCTTCAATCCGGGCCAGGGTTTTGGTCGCTACCGCGTCGGCTAGAGCGTCCGAGACGTTGTCAGTGATGTCATCCTCCAGGAGGAAAGCAACGGAGACGATGACGTTCCGGACGTCGGGTTTAGGGTCCGGGGATCTGGTTGACAGGCACAGGGCCGCTGTCATCAGTAACTGTACCAGCTTAGTCCGGTTGTATGGTTCGCCTTCGAGGATCCACCCTTTGGTGTCAAGCCAGTGGCGGGCTTTTTCGGCCGAGTCCACAAGGCCACGTTCGCCGACCATGAGGGCGTTGATCTCGGCGCGCGTGGGCAGGCCTCGTGAGGGTATCGGGGTCCCGGCAGCGCTGGGACCGCTAACTGTCGGTTTTTGGGGGGCTTTGGCTGAGGAGGCCATGCCCGGAAGAGGGGTGTGGTGGTAAGGAGGGCGGGAAGGGGGTGGATAAGGGCCGTGTGGGGCAAGGGGGGAGTTTTGGGGAGATTAGATGGGATTAGGTAGGACTATAGCGTACTCGATAATTTTCAGCCAGGACCCCGGAAGGGAAGATGGAGGTAAGAGATCAAGGAGCGTCCAGTTGTGCATATACTACTAATGCACGCGTAAGTCATGCCATGGGCGCTTATTGATCTTGCTCTTTTCTGCCAAATTTTAATGCAGCTATTATATACTCTACAGGCGTTGTGATGGGACACGATAGTTGCTCGAAGCTAATTTCTCCTACTTGAGAGACAACGTACCGGCGGCTTGAGCCCAAGCCCGGACTTATTTATCACTAGGTGGGTGACCATCGTTCCCTGGCGTTCAAATCCTTGCGCTGCAATCGGGCCTTGCAGAAGTTGGAGGAAGAAGGTATACTGGTAATTCATACTTACTCACACTACTGGTGCGAATGTCGTGCGACTAGTCATCAGGAAATTAGGGAAATCCTGATTCAGCAACTTGACGTTCTTGAACATATTACAATATCATATCGCCTCAAAAACAACTTGTAATCTGTTAGAATCACAAATTAACGGTATTTTCAACTTTCTAGAATATAACTCCTGTGATGTGAACTGATGCGGCAAAGAAGTCGTAACTGTACGCTGCAAGGATTGCCGTAGGTTGCAACTACCGCCCCAATCACTTACTCACTTTACTCACTACCCCGCGGGATGTGACACCACCAAGCGCATTCGACACGACTACTTCCAGCTGTACTTGAAGGTCTTACTGGAGTCACGGGAGAAGTAGCTAAAGAAGGACTCCTTCCGATTTGCCCAGATTACAGATTACAGAAACAACCATTGCTCAGCGTCGAGGCGTTGTCCTGGGTAGTGTAATGTCTGCCGCGCAGTGATCGTCAACGCGAAATAAAATTGTAAGTTTAACCAAGTGACAAGGAATCATACCAGTCGCTAAGACACTCAAGAAGCACTTTCGAAACACAAGAATAGGGAATCACGACATTGAGATTCAGTTATACTAGGCAACTCTGTAGTGAGTGAATAAATGAGCGACTATGGATTCAGGATCCAACTACTTCTAACGATGTTCTTGCAACCCTGAAGCTCAAGCATATAACGAACTACGCTGAGAGCAATTAAAGGCCGATGTTGACGGGGGTGCAGCCAACAGCGACGAGGCCGTCTAAAAAGGACCAATCAGTACATTGCACAACGATTGTGAAGGAAAATCAAACGCACTGAATTGGTTGTCGGAGCAGCAAACGGGGGAGGAGTTGCTATAGCGAACAAACATATTGATTGGTATGTCAGGCAAAGACGAAAGGACGGAGACATACCAGTTAGCTCCGCTGCCGACGCCGATGGCGGTGATTGGGGTGCAGCTGAGACCAATTTGGCCAGTGATGGACGCGACATCAAGGCTGAGGAGGGCGGTGATGATGTCGTAGTGCTCATCCTCGGCCTCCAACATTTGGTTGCCTACACAAGTTCAATAAACCGATTGAGCAAAAAAAGTTCACTTCAAAGTTGTTGAGAAGGTGAAGCGGAACGTACAGCACTGGACGGGACCGGTGTTGCAAGAGTCGGTGACCTGGGGAGAGGGGGCAGCAGCGACGAAGACGGCCATGGTGGCAACGAGGATGGCGAGCTTGGAGAACATTATTAAAATGAGTGAAGGGTTGGGGGGGGAGTTGGTTGAGAGTGGGTTGAAGAGGAGGAGTAAAAGACGAAGTTGGTTGTTCGACTGAAGAATAACAGAGGATCCCGAGTCCTCTTTATACTTTTTTTCTTACATCCCTATGTTATTCATGTTTCAAGGATCATTGGTAGGCGCTAGACGCTAGAAGCACTATTCGTTGAATGTACTAACACTACACCCCCTTTCGGCCAGTACTACCTTTCGGCCAGTCACAATCATGTCACACAGCCATGTTCGAACTCCGACTGCGTGGGCGACCAAGGGCGTCATCGTCAACTCATTGAGGACCCTGTGCTCATTGGATCCGAGCATGGCCATAATTGAACCTCCGCTGTTGCCATCGTCGGCAAGTGTGACTTTGCCCTACTTTTTGACCACCTCACTGACATCCATTTTCTGAGAAATAACCATGCCAAGTTCTTTGTATTACTAAAGAAAGGTGCTATGAAAAATCTGGAAGGAATCCGAGCGCGGGAAGTGGAGATATTCGCATCTGGCCGAAAGGTGGTACTGGCCGAAAGGGGGTGTAGTGTTAGTATCAACATGAGCCTGAGGCCTCCTGAAGCCCAGGGGTTGCGAAGCGAGAAAGCTACGGAATTTGTCACCGGCGCGTAACGTTAGTCTTCGTCTTGGCGCGTTTGTGGCGCGTCGAGGCAAGCTTTACGCATTCATGACGAATATTGGTGTTAGCAACGGGGTACAATCATTGAAGAATTGCCACGCAAAGTGCGTTGAGGCGAGCAGAACTCCATTCGTTCAGCTTCTGCAATGGAGGAGACAATGGAAATTCCAACTCAACCTCAACTCAGCTCCTCAGGCTAAATCGATCACATGATCAGGAATCTCCGGTGAGCAAAGAGCTTGGAAAACCAGAGGAAGGCACCCGTTCTTTAGTTCAAGATGCTCGGCCCTAAGTTACGTGTCAGGGCTTTGACGGACTCATTCCGCCAAAACTGCGCTGTTCAAGAAGTGTACTTGACCAATTACGCGCACCACGACTCGAGCGTCTTGAAAGCATGGGAACTCAAGCACTCATGCATGCCCTAAACATTCAAATCAAAGGCTTCAAAGGCTTCTTCGTCGGTTACATCCATGCATAACTCCAGCCTAACCTGTCTCTGAATCCTTCGCAACTTGGCCTTGTGAAGCAAGAAAGAATCTGTCGCGAGTCTAGGATGGTTGCTGGATCGCGATGCTGACTGAATGCACTGCACCGCTTAGCTCGAGGCGCAGCGAGGCTTCCTTTCAATGATTCCGCCGCCATCCAATTTGAGATCATCGTCATGAGCACTGCGACCGCTGAATACCTCTTTTTGTCTTCAGCAATACTCGCGAGGCTTTCACTTTACCTCTATGTGTGGCTTGTACTTTATCACCAAAATCCATCCATCCATCGACCACCTCTTGCCGCCTTGCATCAAAGAGAAGAGGGTTGAACGTTATCTCGGGGGTAATTGCACGAATGCTCCGTCGACTTGAAACTACCTCATGTAACGGTTTCGACGAGGTCAAGGCAGAATCTGTATCTCGTATGGGTTAATCATCTTACACCTGGCTGGTTGCTTTCATGCTGCGGTAGACGGATCTTGGTCGACATTTGGAACGGCCCGGACTGCACGTTCATCTTCTCTTGTTTTTGGAACAAAATATTCAAGTCTGGAGAAGCAGTCTGGCATACATGCATTCAGGCATTACACTTAATTGATGACATGGAGACTGGATGGAGAACGCCAAAGTTATGTGCTTGACTGGAATAGAATCCACGTTACTGCAAGTTCAGCCCATCACGCAAATGGACCAGCTTGTGTTCGAACTGCGTTGAGTTTTGATATGTATAAACCAGAGCTAGCGTTCCAACGCACCTATATATTTAGACCGCCATAAAGACACTGAGCCTTTCTGACGCGCCATACGCCTCTCCATTTGAGTATTCTTTCGCGTTGTGACTGTCAGTGGGCACTTCCTTTGAACCTTGCTCGCCGGGCTCTTGGATGACGTTGGAGAAAGCTACCGATGTCGTCAATCCTTGCTGGTGGAAGGGTACTGCATTACGGCTGAAAAACCCCACCGGGGTGATGTGCCTTCCTAGTGTTGTTGCTTCACAGGTGGAAATCCCGAGCTTGAGATTCCGAAATACACGGCACGCGATGATGTTCACCAAGACGAGGTGGGAGATAATGAACATGAACCTCGCTTGGAAGTGGAAGACATAGAGGGATATTGTTATGACTGTAGAGGCGATCAAGGCAACTCTAATGGAAAGGGTGATAGGTTAGTCTGAGTCGCTCTGCACGAAATCCAGAGTATACACTCACAAGTAGTAGAATTGAGCATCTTGCATGATCGCTTTAGCCAGTGCTGGAAGCGACCTACCGAGAAAGAGTGTGTGAACCCTCTCATTTGGTGTCGCATCTGAGTCCAGAAACATCATATAGACTTTGTAAGTCACCGCAATAAATATCAATGTATCGTTTGTCAGTATCATAAAAACCGATGCTGAGGGACTTCCTGCAAGTATCTCCATACAGTATTTGGTCGGACCAATGTGCACTGCTGAGAACTTGTGTATGTCGGTGACTGAGGCCGTGCAGACGGTTGCGACCCAAAGCAAGCCGAAGAATCCGACGATGTACTTGTGCATGTTATACACCGCACAGACGCGGACATAGAATAGAAGTGTCGTGGATGCGATAAAAACGATAAGGGTTGCAAGCAGAGCATTTTCAATCTGGTTACAATCGTCAAAGGGCAAGGCTGATAAAGCAAACCAGGCCGAGTCATCAACATTCGCGCGATGCTACGAGAGGAGCTAAACGTACTCATGAGAAAAGCTTTGACTAATCCGTATGTAAGGGCGGAGATCCTAAATCGCAAAACGACTGTTGAGTTTGACTTTATTGGTGGTAAGGACACTTCTACATACCTGGATACAAAGTACGCCACATTGGGCAGCGTGAATGGAGGAAACCGAAACAATAGCTTATTGTCGTTGACCAGGTTGTTGACAATATCCCAGATTAAAACCTGACCATTGATTACCTCAGGATCAGTGCCGAATGGAGAAAAATAAGAACTAGCTCACAGACAATGAGCCGAAATGAATATAGGTGGCAATGTTGAGTTGCTGGGCCATCTCAGGTGGCAAGAATACCAGAGGCGTTGAGATATTTGAAAGTGGAATTGTAGAAATATCTAGAGCGCTGGACATTGTTCAGAGGGATGTTCGATCCATTTCTCGAAGATCGGGAACTCTTATAATCTCCTGTGTCATCAAACATCTACTGGCTTGTATAACTTCCAGACTATGTTTGTTGAAGCTATGAGAAACCGCACCAAATATCTTTGGCATGATCCTGATGGGATTGAATTACATACGCCACTCCTCTTTCGTTGACCGTCTACTTGAGGTGCGGTCTTTACTACTTGATATTGTCAACTGGTTTCATTGATTTCGGGAGCTGCAGTGGAGTAACATTGTATTTCAAGACGACTCTTCTACCCCATCACCGGCGATCAGTGATGCATTCTTCTAAAACGCGGTTCTTCAAGAGAGGCAGTAGTACGTGAAGGGGGAAGCGCTAATTGCTTACTGGCAGTTCATTCATCAGGGGTCAATGATCTTGGGCGCCATTCCGCCTTTCAACGTTTCACGCCACATGCCAGTGCTGATGCGGGTTGAACCTAAGAGCTTGCAGAGGCAGTAGAGCACTGCTTGTGGTGCAATACCTTGCAATCGCAAATCAACTCTGCCACTCTTTCAAGGAATGATGTTCTCATTTGAGACGAGAGACTGGTCATTGACTAAGCATAGAAAGAGAGTGAGCGAGAGTCTTCCAAATGACAGGGACACTACCGGGCCGGGCGTTGCCTTTGCAGACTTTCGCTACGATTTAGTCCACTAATCTCAAACATCTTTGTCTTGTCTCACACAACATGAAGTCAGGTTTGAAAGACTTCTGTAAGCCCTATAAGACAACGATTCTTGTCCTAATCTCCTACTACATTTACCATCATTAAAGAACGTCAACCGCAGCACAGATATAATGTCTAAGGCCCCGGTTTCGACCAACGCTCAACTCCTTTATCTCATTGAGCCAGAAAATGGGGCTCGTGCGTATCAGCACATCAACGCCGATCCTATAACTGGAGAGCAAAAGGAGAATATTGCAAGGGAAGAGAAAGCAGTGGTCATTGAGAATCTCCGAGGGAAAGAAGACTCTGTCTCGCTGGATACTGCTGGGTTCCAGTATCACCACCATCCTGCGAAGCATACGAAGTTTGAGAGGGATGAGGATATTCAAAGCGAATATTATCCGGAGAGCATTGAGCTCATCAAGAAACTTACAGGAGCAAGTCGCGTCGTGTTGTTTGACCACAGTGAGTTTTTCGTTTGATCTTTCGACCCCGTTATAGATACATAATTGTTACCTATCCACCCAATATCCACCAGCAATTCGCCGCCGCCGCCCCGGGCAGGTCGACGACTCAACCGACAAGCGCCAACCTGTTGCGCAAGTGCACGTTGACCAAACCACTGCCTCGGCCATTGCGCGCGTTCATCGCCACCTCCCCGCGTCCGACGTTCCCAAGCTCCTCGAGCGTCGCTTCCAACTTATAAATCTCTGGAGGCCCATCTCATACCCTGCCTTGGATTGGCCATTGGCACTGTGCGATTACCGTAGCATCGATCTCAAGTCGGACTTGTTCCCAATAGCACTTATCTACCCCGACCGAGAGGGTGAAACGTTGGGGGTGAAATATAATGAGAGCCATCAGTGGAAGTATCTTCGCAACATGACACCGGAGGAAGTTGTCTTAATTAAATGGTATGGTGCATTATCTACTTGATTTGCGATTCAACTCAGCCAATGTGTGACTGTCTGTGCTTTTTAGCTTCGATTCTGTTCAAGACGGTAGTGTCGCGATTTGCACCCCCCATACAGGTTTCAGAGACCCGACAACTCCAGAAGGCACACCGCACCGTCAGTCAATCGAAATTAGAGCTCTTGTGTTCTATGATCAGGCGGCATAATGAACATCTTGTACTATGTGGCTTTATCTTGACTGTCGTAGATTCAAACAGATACGGATACTCTAGAAGAAGCTTGAACGCTGTAGGTATAAAGTGGGATGTTACATGCGCATACATCCATGTACAGTGAGAGAAATGTGATCAAACTCTCAAATAGATGCAGTCCCTACGCTCTATGAGTATTCGGAGCCGAAATTTCTTATGATTCATAAATATATGTGTACCTGAAGATGAGTACCTGGACCCTTGAACGACGCACAAGCCACGAGGTGTTAACTACGAAACAACTTTTGATTGTACTTCCACAGATCCGCAAGTTCTCAGTTCTTCGTTCGCCCAAGGCAGGTTGTTCACAGTAGACTTCTGTCAGTAAGTATTCATTTCTTATGCTACATGCGTAGTTGGAGCATATTAAGGAGCAGTATTGGTGTTCGTGTGCTTCGCCGCTCCATATAAGGTGACCAGCGTGGTGCGACATTGCATCCGAGTATTCAATTCATTCACCTCACTTCGGGCTTTCTAGTCGATACAACGCTAGTGAACGCATAGTATGGATGGAATACAAAACGTTAGTCCATGGAGAGGTCTGATAGCACCAAAATTCTGACAGCAATGTCTTTAAAAGCACCAGGAATAGACCCTGCAGCTTACGAATGCGCCACACTGCAGTCCGACTCATTTGGTTATTGAGATTGAGAACCGCCATTTGTCATATAGATATATGCTCCAGTTTTTGGCACGTCTGCTGTATGTATTATATGATACGGTAGGACAGTGCTGTCGCTAGTAATTCTCCATTCAAGAGAATCATTTACAGAAATTTCTTGCTTTCCCTCAGCAATCTCAAATGACTATGTATGCAGGCCACACCTTCCGTATGAAGCAATGCAAAGCATATTCCCTTTCTGGGATTGCAAAGATAACCATTTGAGAGAGAGAGAGACCGTCTTCCGTTTGTAATTATCATTAGCGCCTACACGGAAGCAAATGAAGTTGTCTAGACGAATGACGTATGTCGTAAGCCATATTCAATGTGTTTACTTAACAACCATTCCCAAGGTCCAACGCCACATCAAGCAAGGGCCGAGAAAAAATCGGATGACGTGGAAAACTTTGGTAATAATTATCGAGCACCGAGGGAGCCTCCCAACCTGAAGGTTCACGGTATTCGGGATCCGGATGTTTTCGCTGTTGCGAGCAGACAGAGGCAGACAGGCTTCAGTGTGGCGGGTCTTGAAAATAAGAAATAGAGATTCTTGGCAGATCTCTGCTGATAAACTTTGTTGTGGCTATGGCAACACTAACTACAGAACCCGCAATTTGACATCCCATATTCCTTGAACCGGAGAAGATGGCCTAAGATGGCATATTCTGTCAACCATTCAGAAACACAGACTACAGTACGCTGCCTGTGAGCACTCATCTATTCTGCACCCTTCTGGCCCTCTTCTTAATCAGTGCTTGCGATCTTTTTTTCCCATTGCTGACCCGAATAAGTCCAGCTTTCTCATGGATGAGGGTCCTGCACGCCGCCGTAGATTCCAAGGTTGTGATCTTCAGAGGGTCATCAAAACCGTTTATTGAAGTTATTCGCCAGAAATGCCCTAAGGTTTCGAGCGTGCCTTGGCTTTTCTAATGCGCCCGTGTGGCTTACCTTAGCCAAACCTTAGCTTACCATCTCTTCCTTTCGAAATGTGTGGCCGAACTAATGGCTGCAGGGAAGGGTTTTCCAATTCTTATATTCAACCACCTCTCTGGGCCGTGCTAGTAATCGCAGTCGCGTCTTTCCATTATTCTTCATTGGAGCACGAGGGCAACGACTGTGTAGTCGTATTGTACGGGCTGCTGTAGGGGGTGTATCCTTGTACTTTGGGACCAACATGCCTCACTATATGTTGATCCCGCCATACGATCATCCAACATACGAAAGTATCCATGCGCGCCAGTATATATCTCGTGAGTCGTTGAGTACTATGTTTTTCTTTCAGTCAACTGAATGCCGGAGAATGCAGTCGCTTCACTTATCTGTCTGATTTGGGAGTACCTTTTGACCCTTGACCTGGAGTACACACATGTGTGGAAGTATGTCGCCCTTTGCATGCCATGCAATCCTTGCTAAACGCGATGACAACAGGAGTCAGATAAGTATCACTAAATGGCTATATCTGCTTCTGAGATACGTTACCCTGATATGCCAGATGTAGTGTTTCTTCTGCTTTCACTTCAGCCCCAAAGTCCACATGTTGACCCGACTATTTACCAGATCAAATCATGTTGTTGCAACCTACCTTTTCTCGAGACCCCCGATCAGCGCTGCGAAGTGTGCTGGGTGGTTCGCTTTCCAGTCAGCTTATGTGCAAACAGTGTTGGTTTTGTTCGAGTTGATTCTCTTCGTTAGAGGTGCGCGTCTTGCCTCTTGGCCAGTGCTTCTGATGAATTTTTGCACCCAGTCTACGCCCTGTACCAAAAGGCGCAAAGTGTTATGGTATTCCTCGGCGCAGTACATGCCTTTGAAGTTACGACAATGGTCTACATGGCTGTACGCATCAACAAGTCTCTGCAATACGATGAAACGTGCTTAGTAGCAGAAACACCGATGGAGGCGCTGGGTGTCACGTCAGCTGCCGCGTTTTCTTGACTGAACTCAACGTAACTGACTGCAGTAATCCCCAGAGTCGTCCCGGTTATTACACAAATAATTGTGTGGGGAATGACGTGGTATAAGCAGGCGTTTCAGAAAGACCGTACTTCTTCGCCAATCGTGAATATGGTCTTTCGCGATGGACTCGCAATTTTCCTTGTCGTTTGTCGTGAGTCATGAAACATGTACATCGATCTTCGCTGACAACACCTATGTTTAGTTATATTCTCCCTTCCTGTGTCCTATTCTTTGCGCGTTCACGTGCTCACCCATAACATTTGGTCGTACGTGCTTCCTCGTTTGCCTCTGGGCGTATGCTGATCGAGATGCTACCGTAGAATCATGGCAACTGTACTGTCTATCAGCGTATGTAATTCAGCAATTTGACCGCCATTCTACACACTGAGAACTCTACAACAGGGATGCAGAATTATCATGAACATGCGGCGAATAAAACTTCGTCCACCTCAAACCGAGATCGAGTTGGACTCGTGTTTTGCAAGTCAGAATGCCTATACGGAAGAGATGACAGACCATCTGGAAAGTTTCTCTATCTGAGGTTTACAAGGCTCCATCGCTAGACGCAACCTCTATCGTGATAGAATTACTACAGGATTACCACTAGTGCTACATATATTATTAATCAAGTGTCATGATGAGTAGCAACTGCAAATTATCGACTTGTTACCCTCCAGGCGTACTAATTGGCATAGCTTATACCGGGAAAAGCAATATATTGCAAGTACAAGTTACAGAAATAGCAAAGAACGGTACATAAGTACTACGCTTCATCCAAGCTTCATCTTATGTACAAGAATAATGACTAAGAGACTGACTAAAAATAGGTACACCCATTCCTTGATACTGTTAACATAAAATACGCGACAGGAGACTGATGTACAATAGGTATGATCAGGTCAAAACAACATCAGAACAAAAGGCAAGTGTTCATGAAACTATGATGCCGATAAATAATTCAAAACATAAAACCCGAAAGTTGGAAGGACGAGAGGGAGATATCAGACCTACTGTACCACCAGATCACTTACTGTAAGATTGGGCATGCATTCAACGAGTGCACGTTCGAGGTCGCGTGCCAGATGGAACTCTGCTGGCCCTATGGCCATGAGTTGAAGTCCCCATCTCTCAACACGAGGTTTGTTGCGGATCATCTCTTCACGGAAATTTTTCTGACAGAACGTCACGTGAGCAAAGCGCAAACGACTCGGAACTTGCATGGAAAGTTATTAGTCAAGCACCTACCTTGTCGTCTTCCCAAATCCTAGTTCTGCTCCGCGAATGAACATGCAATTTGGAGCACTCGATCCTCAGGCTCTGTAAGCCGGGTAAAGATGAGGCAAGATCGAAGAGAAGTTCCGGACATAATCCGTCAAGCTTAAGTCGAAGGTGGCGAAGATCGACAGTTTCGCTGACAGTCTTCCACAGTTCATGACATCCGAGTTTGCGATCGGTGAGAATGAGTGAATGGAGTGTCGAGGAGTGCATGCTGAGGAAACGGTATAGGGCGTCAAGCGGGGCGCGAAGAGGCCTTAGAGCGATGCCAAGGCCTCGAAATTGAGGGAATGGGGTATGGACGGAGGCCAGAATATGTTGGATCCAGAGGATGCATTCAGGGTCGCTCGGGGTCACATGGACTGTGCACCGACTTGTGAATAGATTGAGATTCTTCAATGTGGACCGGTGCTTCTCTAGAAACCGGATGAGAGTCTTAGGATCGCAAAGGTGTCCGCCATCGAACGGAATAGACAAGGAAACAGAATTGAGTTTCGGAAAAGTCCCCAATAGCCGATATATTCGCGACATATCGAGATTCTGGGAGGTGTGGGTGGAGGAGAAGGATATGGCTTGTAGGGAATCGCGGAGGTTGTTCACGAATACGAGAAAGCCGTCATGAGCGTCGTCGATGTCCTTGAACGCCATCATGCCGGTGCTGAAGTGGTACTCGAGAATTTCCAGTTTTCGTAGGTGGACTTTTGCTAGAGACTTCAAGATCTGGGGAGGAACTTTGATGGTCAATTTGACAAGGAGGTCGGTCCATTTTTCGAGGACGGGAGTTAAGAACGCCTGGTAGTGTTCAGGATGGTAGGGGCGTGTTTCGTCCCAGTCGATGTGATATTCCCTGATGTTCCGCATGGCATTGAAGGCATCGGTGACACTGACTACGTCCTGTCGCAGCCGCTTTTGCAACCTTTTGGCTGCTTGCTTTTGTGTGTAATCTGGATCCAGGAGTTCGCTGAAACGAATCCACACATTCTCCGTCACACTTCTACGAGTCTTTGAATGCGGTTGCACGAGCCATGGTTGTATGGCGACACGTTCTACGTATAGAGCAACGCGTGGGTCGCTAGTGGTCGATAGAGTCAGCAAAAGTATGTCGGCAAAGTTTGGTAATCAAAACATACCAAAGATGCGCGAGGAGCCTCTTCGTTTCTTTATCTCTCCTCGTGAAAGAAAGGCTTTCATAACGGGATGCCATCCAAGCATCAAAGAAGACAGGATTGGCCCCATTTATCCTGTCGAGATCTTCGGGGGAGAAATAAGTAACAACGTGGCGTAAGACGTCGTTATCTAGCGTTTGCATGGTGGGTTGTGATGGCGATCTGGGGAGAAGAACAAGCTCCATTCATTAATAAGGGTGGGAACCACAAGTGAGCTGTGACTCGAGAGGGTCCACCTCGAGGCGCATACTAGAGAGCATAGCTTGGTGGGAAAAGGCGGGAAGAGCATCACGTGAATGTGTCCAGATTGGTTTTATAGGTATTGGAAGACTGAGGGCCCGTCGCCTTCAACTTTCTACTCCTCCGTGGTGTATATGATTGCGCGGACAGATAGACGGTGATAGTGGTAAGAGTCAAGAAGTGAAGAAGACCCCCGTCTTCATCTGTCGTGGCTTTGGTTGCCTGGGCATCATGTGATAGATGGATTGATGTCGTGATTAGCACAGGTTAGTACATGAGTGAACTCTACCACAGACGAGGTCTCTACAGTGGCTGCTGACAGTGTGGTAGAAAAAAATGCGGAGATGCAAGAAATAGACATTCACTCACAGCGAACTTCTATGTTTCTGAGAATAGAAAACTCGAGGTGTACATGAGGGAAACCAGGATACTGGAATCCTTGACTTAATCCCAAAGAAGCCCAAATTGACCTGAGTTATGACGTCCTCTGGGAATACAATAAAGGCTAACGCTCAGCTTGCGATATGAGCGTTTTGGGGGCCTCGATGAGAATGAATGATTCACAAAGTCCATGAGCACTAGTCCGCGTAAGAGAAATGGATCATGTCAGACAAGATATGTCCTATGCCACCATCAAGACCACGCAAGAGGAAAGGAGCATATGCAACCAGTCACGATAACAGACACAGCGAAGATAATCGATAACATCATATAGATGGTGGCGAGCGCATTACAGCATTACAGCACCGTGAACGCGACTGTCAAGTTGGGTGGCCAAAAAATAGGTAGCCCCAATTTCTCGGCTCGATGTTGATTGCTAGATATGATAGTGTCAGCGAGAAGCGCAGTTCAGAGATCATGGTGGCGAAAGAGAGAGTTTTTTTTCCTTTGTGGCGCATCTGGTTTCGGATCAGCCAAGAGGAGCCAAAGCCCACCAAATACAATATCAGCGATTTCTTGACTTGGCACGCCGTCTCTCATTGCCTTCATGCTTCATGTAAGTAAATATGCCATGTGCCAAAAACCCTTCTCTCCTGACTCTTGAGCTTGTGGGTATTTAAGGACCCCAACTTCATCATGGCAATTGGTCCTCATGTTTGATAATGCTTATGCCGCTCAAGACTTTGGATGCACTCCGGAAACCCCCTCAATGGCTGGTTCTGTCCCTGATGCGTCAACAAATACGAAGGCGTGCCGCAAGGTTTAGGGATAGTCATACAAACATTCGAGGTATACCTTATACCATGTAGAGCAACCACACTGATCAAAGTAATAGTAAAACAGTATTGACATTCTACCTTCTGGGACCGTGTGTAAATCACGCCAGAATGCATAAGCTTCTATGACCGACCTCCTTAACAGATCTCCCACCAGAATGAGGTGCGTAAATAAAGCACTCGAAAAAAGTACGAGGTGAACAACACCAATCAGGCATCCATAGTCGAGAAGACCTGTGAATGCCACGTTAACATGCAGATATCAGGCAAAGCTTGCTCTTCAGGAAAGTCCAGGAGTGAGAATTGTCTTTAATATCAGATTCTAGCTTTACTTGTGGTATTCTCAGATCCTAATTTCTTTCTTAAATCAACCTGCCTTAGGGCGAGGACTAGCCTCTCTCTGTCACAGACGAAGCATAGCCGTTGACGGCAACCTTTCGTTGCTGTACTCTCATGATCAACAGGGCAAAGATTCGACGTGCTAACGACGCGAGAACAAGATTTAGTGAAATAAGAATAAGAAGATATATCAAAAATATGTGAGGAGTTGACGTATAGATAGTCCAGGCAGATGCCTGCCATAAATGGGATACCTGCGGTGTTAGACTCCGGCCAATTTTTTCAGCATTGCAAACTCTTCCCGTCCAGTCGCTTTGCACAGGGAATGAAATTTTGATTTCGAGTCGTTCAACAAGACAGTTGGCCTATAAAACAGTTAGTATGATTTCTTGTCAAAAAAATGAAAGTGATCTACCGGTCGAACTCGATAATTCGACCCTGCTCCAGTAGCATGACCTGATGGAAAAATGAGCACTCCTTGGCTAAATGCAGAGGCGAACACTCGTCCTCACCCTATCATAATCGATCACTGTACGCAGTCGATGGGCTATTGTCAGGATTGTGCTTTCAGCGAATTCACTGAAAAGGGAGAAAATCAGTCAACCAGTTACAGATTCGCAGGCACTCGGAGAGTCTCACTGTCGAATAGTCTTCCCAATCAACTCGTCAGTGGCATAATCAACACTGTAAAGAGTATTTGAGAATGCAGATTATCCTAGACCGAAATGTAGCAAACCTTGCTGTTGCCTAATTGAGTGATGGATGTGTCAGATTGACAGCAACATGAGATGCTAACATTACATTACGTACCTCATCCATAACAAGGACCTTTGACCGTTTCAAGATGGCTCGAGCCATGCAAAGAAGCTGCTTTTCACTATAAAATACGTGGTAGAAGTCAGGACGGAAAACAAGGGATGATGGGAAAGGATGCCCAACCCAGTGGAGAAATTGTCTCCTCCTTCGGACACGGATGAGTCAAGGTCGCGGAAAACGTTCGCATTGACTGTATCAGAGGCCTCTGCAGGTGTGTCTTCTGATGGTATAAGATGAACACGACGAAGGGCTTCGTACTATACACGTGATGTAAGCATTGTTGAAGGACAAGACGGAGAAGATGGAAAACTGACAATCTCTGCATCTTGATATTCGTCGAAGACATCAAGTGTCGAGCGGAGGCTTCCACTCAAAATGGTGGGGTCCTCTGATCGTCACTGTTAATCATTATGCGATAAATGACAAAAGCTGTCTTACGAGGTATTATAGTCAGTCGACTTCGAAGGTCTGATAGACCAATTTTCGCTGTGTCAATGCCGTCGACAAGGATTCGGCCTTCCGTGGCCTCTACAAACCGGAAGAAGGAGAGGGCAAGCGTGCTCTTTCCTGATCCCGTCCTTCCAAGAATACCAACCTTTGGGTGAAGATAAGACGAGACTCATACAAGATTTCCATGATCTTACCTTTTCTCCTGGGTTGATCTCGAAGTTAATGTTATGAAGGACATTGGGCAATTCAGGCTGCAAGATAACCGTCAGCTGACAGTGAAGAGAGATAGTAGATCACAAACTTACAGCGTAGCGTATGACAAGGTCTTCGCACTTGATCGCCCCGTGAGATGGCCATGAAGGTGGCGGCCTCGGTTCAACAAACTCAGGGGGTTCACGTTTGAGTTCAGTGTACTCTTTGACTCGTTCCAACGCAACCTATTCACAGCACGAGGTCATAAGTGGCGAAACGCAGGGCAAAGGCAAGCACATACCATTGACTGTTCTAAACCGACAAATCTTCTCACCTGAAATAATGATTAGTACGCTTAAGACGTGTCATCAACTCGGACAAACCATGAAGAGTAGATCACCGGTGATAGTTGAGGCGAACGCAAGTGCAAAGCCAGCCATTGAGGCACTTATGCCAGGTGTGATAAGACACACAAGGGCGGTGGCGCCTACGATACCCGCCGAAAGCAAGTTGAAACGAACAGAAAGCCAGCGATTCACTGCAAAGGGTCAATCACCATTCGATCATTATCACTGAGTAATCGCACCTCCCCACATCCAATAATAGGGATTCGAATTCTAAAGAGCATATCAATGTCAGTCGAACTTCGCTTTAACTAACAAGAACGATACACACCGTGTCAACGCAGCGGAGCATGTCTCTCAGGAACTTGGACGAAGCTCCAAATGCTCGAAGGATGGTTACCCCAGATATTGTTTCGCCGTAGATTGAGTATAGAGGAGATCTCGTAACCGAATCTAAACCGAGAATCAGTTTCAGCCATGTACGTTACATACATTGAAGACCAATCACCCAATCGTCTCATATCTCTTGAAGTTTGACCATAAATCTGGATTATCGTCAGTAAGGGCATACGTACAAGAAGAATGTCTCTACCTTAGCAACTTTTGGAAGAGACAAACAAGGTCAATATGGTGGGATGCAGTGAACATCGTGACGCTCACCATTCCAATAGATGAAACCCAAGCCGACAGCTGCAAGGATGAAGGGAAGTCCACCCACAAAACTAACTGTGATGATAGTGGTCGTTGCAGAAAGTCCATAGATGATGCTTCGGCCAAAATTGTCCGCAAGACTGCTGTCGATGCCTGATTACCGGTACAGTTGATTTGAGTGGGGCTAGATTTAGAGATAAGGAGAAGTCGCACCCTCGAAGTCTTTACCGAACCGATTAAGCAAACGGCCCCGAGATACCGTATCGTGGAACCGGATGTCAGCGAAGAGTACAGACTCCAAAAGTCTTTTGTACAGTACGTCCGACGCATGGATGGATCCTGCATAAAGTATAAACCACCTCACAGTTGAGATGATCAGGCCGACTGCTGTAATAACTGCGTAGAGGGTAATATAGAATGTGGGACTTTCGCCTCCACCATTCAGGGCAGAATTTGACCAATACCTGTAAAGATCGATAAGGTTCTCAAGATTTTGATGAAAGTAGAGAGGCCTACCTCAGCCACCCATTCTCCAACACGGGGCTTGCAGAAGCCACGACCAAGACTGATATGAAAAGAGCCCAGAACCAGCCATTTCCACAAGCCCATATATAGGTTTCCCAGATGTCTCGACTGATGCGTCCAACTGCACGTTTTTCCTCTTCCACGAGTTTCCGAGCAGGTTTCTTTTCCAGTTTGACGGAAGCGGGAGTCGATGCAACAGTGGAGCTTTCTTCGGACGGGAGGTCAGGCTCGTCAGCGAGCACCTTTTCGGCGGCTTCCTCCAAGATTAATTTTTCGTCTTTGTCGTCGGTTTCACCGGTATCGGTGGATTGAACTAGGGTTCGCATGACACCAGAGCTCTGGAACTCGTCTCGTGAACCCTCAAACTGAACTCGTCCGTTGTCGAGGGCAACAATGTAACTTGCTCCAGGTGCGCAAAGTTGAACGTGATGTGAGACCAGAATTACCGTTCTTCCTTGCATGAGGTCACCCTTGAGACATTCGTGATAGAGATGGTGGGCAGTATGAGCGTCGACTGTCGGAAACGATCAGAAAGAGACGAAAAGGCAACTTCTATGAACATACCCGCGGAAAGGACATCATCCAAGAGCAGGATCGAGGCTCGCGAGTATACCGCTCTTGCGAGAGAGACTGGAAAAAGTCACTTGAGTGAGGCAAAGACTTTACGAACGAAATAATGACGAACCCCGTGCTTTTTGTCCTCCGGAAAGGTTTACCTGAGTTCTCATTAGCATGTCAATCATACAAATAGTGGTTTGCAGGGCATACTCCACGTTCTCCAATCTCCGACTCGTCACCATCCTCAAGAATGTCAAGATCGCTGACTAGGGCGCATACCTTCAAAAAATCTTTAGTTTCTGTCATTTCCTTGAATACAGAATTTCGATAGCTACCTCTAGGGTTTTCATATAGCGATCTTCGTCATAGGGTAGATTGAAAAGAATGTTTTCTAATTCGGATGGTCAGACGCCATTCACTCATTGTGAATGAGAGTTACCTTTGATGGATGCGTTTCGTAGCCAAGCAGCCTGATGAGGATCAGCATCTTTTGAAGCGATGCTAACAAAACAACACGTACCTGAGGAACATATGCGCAAACGCCAGACACAATCCAATCCTCTTTCCTGACCCAAACCCCAGAGAACTTCGCCAAAGAGTCCGGCGGTGACCTCGGACATAGGACTTGGCCTGCAAGGATATCGGCTTCTCCCAACAACGCTGCGTGATCAGAAGCATGAATTAGGCACAAAAGCAGGACAATGATAAAGTGGGTACTGACCTAATAATACCAGTGTCTTGCCGGCGCCCAATTTGCCGCAGATAAGCGAGAGCTCTCCCTGAGGAAAATTCATCGTCAAATCAACAAGGACGAACTTGTGTCTGGGTGTAGACGCGGCTGAAGCTGCGTTACTGCTCGTGGCACGGTCCTGTGGCCATGTTACAGTACACGATTGGAATGCAACCGTCTTCGATTGCTCTTCAAGAGGAGGAACCGCGTCCACTTCAGCCCCGTTGAGGTATTTCTCAATACGTCGAAGGGAAACGAAGCTCTGAAAAGGGAATAAGCGAGTTAGAGGCCGCCGCCAAGATAGCATCATCCAAATTTACCTGAAGCATATTGATAAATGTTTCCGGCAAAGCACTAAGAGCGAACTTCATCTCGTTGAAGACTGCCGGAGTTGAATCAGTACTTAGGTAACTCATATGGAACACTGTGAATTACCTATTATTGAAGTAAACGCGATGGATGGGGTCAGCGGTTGCTGCCTCACGATCGTGAAGTGCCAGAATGAGACTAGTGTCACCAAAATCGGCGAACCGTTCCTATGGACAAATTTTAGAACCTTCAGAGACTGACTGGCACAGCGAGACAAACCAGATAGCATTCCAGAAAGTCTAATCGTAGGCGCAGATGAGAGAAGAGTATGATGTTGATGGAATTCCAACTTACCTCAATAGTATAGTTGAGCTTTTGATATTTGAGCTCTTTATCACGGATTTTGAGAATTTTCTTCTCGAAACTTCTCTCCCAAGCCATAAACTGCAAAATGACTTAGAATCGAACAACCAAGGAAAACCACCGGCATACCTTGAGCATCCGAATCCCACCAAGAACCTGTAAATGCCGTAAGATTGGTTCCACTCACACTTGATCGAGACTCAACAAACCTCGTTCATGAGTGCGACTCTCTCGTCGCGAGCTTTCATCAGGTTTTCCTGTGCACCTGTAGTCGCCGGGCATGAACAACCAGAGCTTCCTGGTGATGAAACAACGCACCGACAACGACTTTCCCAGCATAATGATTCATTGGGAGGAATAGACATGTTACACCAAGACCGAAAAAGCAAGATACACCTGGGTTTGACAAAATTAGTGCGTTTTCAACGGGATGAATGTAAGTCTCACCAAGTAGACTGTACAAGAATATTGTTCCTATCACAATTTCGATAGGAGCATCTGATGGCATCGTTAGTCAAACGCAAAGGGAGGAGGAACAGAGAACAGGGCACATACCCACAAGAGAAAAGACATGCCACGCGAAATCACTGACTCTATCTACATCAGTGGTCATTAAAGTCATGATCTGGGCTTTGCTTGAGAAGTCGTCGTCCTCCTTTTTCTCTTTCGCTGATGCGTCGTCGGCCGTTCCGTTTTCAACAGTCTTTGCTATAGTAGACGACGGTGGAGGCGCAGAAGATGCAACGTCCTTACGAACGAGGGTCTTCGCGAACAAGATCGAGTTAAGCTGGATCCTGAGACGGACTTGAATGGTGGTGGTCGACAAGGACCATAGTTGTCCAGTGACTGAGCAAATCAGCAAGGTCAACGATGTCGCGGGTAAGATATGCACTCACTCAAAAAAGAAATAGCATTGGTGGCGAAGAGACCAATGACATAGACCCAACCCCACCCTTTATTTTCTCGGTTGCGGTCCACCTCGAGATATGCCACGAGCATCCGTAAAAAGAGTGCAGGAGAATAGAATAACACGGCAGAGACGGCAGCAAGAAAGAATTCTGCGATAAATGGCACGTAATTAAGGCGTAGCATGCGCCAGGCCAACTGCCACCCAGTCCCGGGTGCAGGTTTCCAAGAAAATATGTGGAATTTGATCTCGCGCATGGCCTTCTTCATCGCGGTGTAGTTGTAAACGGCTCGCATGTTCGCTGGAACAATCGGCAAATCGCCGATGTCAAGACTGGCTGCGAGGTTTCCGAGCCAAACCACCTTCGTGGTGTATGAGAAGAGAAGAATGTCCCAAGGGGACGCACCTGAGAATGTTCATCAGGTACAAAATGGCGGTTACAGACACGGAACACACCAACGATGCCACAGACATTCTCCTCGTCCATATTGGTGATCGACTGCACTGTTTTCTCTGAATAAATGTCAGAAGGGGGATAGTGCAGAGCCGGTCCCAGCGGCGTCGTATAACAAGCTATGCATGCGACACTATAAATTCCAACAAGGGCATACCACATCCCTAAAAGTACAGGCTCGTCGTCGATCGATGCCGCCACCGGAGGGGGATTATTTGGCAGTATGGCGGTTGAAATCAAGAATCCAAACGCCACACTCATCAGTACAGTGAGGTGCAAGATTGACTCTGTGTGCTCTTCCGTTGTGTCTTGACCGACAGAACGCGCGGCCACAAGGAAAACATAGAGCGCGAAACAGAGGTGAAGAGTGTAGATTGCAGTGTCTTGGTGCTCATCGTTTGCAGCAGAATAACCGAGCGACACTGTGCTTATCACTACGGCAAAGGCCAAAAGCAATGCTACGAAAGCTTTCCTCCATCGCATCTATCATTGAAACTAAGCTTTGCACTGCGATCGTTTGTCGTATCTTCATGACGCACCTGCTTCCAGAAACTATCGCCGTCAATTGGGTAACCGTCCGTGACATCCTCTGGCCTGACGACATTGAATGCATCGCGTCCATGATGTTCTTGCTCCGAAGCTTGCGTGGGCAATTGGATTTTTCCTTCCTTCGTCCGTGTGAGATAGAACACGACCAGGCTCAGGACGCCGCTGACAACGAGCACAACAGCGATTGGGAGCTGGAACCGAGGCATAGTTCGGTCGTTTTCGTGTTTTTTGCTGGTACACTACCGATGGGCAGTCTTTTGAACACCTTTCGCGAAGGTACCGAACGTAAAGGTGGAGGCTGGGCCGGTGGAACGAGTCAGCACCCGAGAGATCAAACTTTTCAATTTACTTGGCTGACAAACCAATATTGGCGAATCTCGATGGCTATCACCCTGCGACCTTTTATTAATAGAACCGGCTCAGCCTAGTCTTGGCTGATATTGAATTCAAGGAACGCACACCAGCAATCTGATATTGTGTTCTACAGCAACTATGATAGGTCAAGAAGAGCCAAAACAATCCAGAAAACAATCGTCGATTCCAGTTTTCTTACTATTCGTCCAAACATCTTCGGAACAAATACCCTTCGCTTAGATGGGGCGCGATTGCTAACACACAACCTCAAATACTCTTTTGAGGATGGAGCATGTGGAGATTGCTCTCGAGTCATGTTCAGCATCACTACCGAGTCATATGATAGCGCCGTCCATCTTTCGAATTGAAGAGTACTTGTGTACACTGTAGAGACTTGCGGGAAAAGCGGGGCTTCGTCATGACCTTCCATGGCGGTAATTCGTACTGTTTTTCAAGGTCAGGCGAGTGGGTATATGGATCAGGGCTCTCCTTGTCTGCCTGAACACATCGAAAACGACTAGTGCATCAGCGTACTTCGTATGGGCAGCGGTATGCTGATTCGACACGAGCAAACCCTTTTCCTCGTTGACAAGTTCAATGTGGTAATAAATAAGTAACAAACCTCTAATTTGCGGGAAGAAGGGCGCCATTGTGATCATAAGTAAGGTTTGAGTTACCGAAAAGCAAGAGAGGCGACGAAACACATGAAGATTGCGTGTCCGTCTAGAGAAAAAATCTTGAAGACACCAAAAACATTATGGAGACGTAGGCCTTCGGAACTCTCCTCGCTCAATCCTGGCAGCAGCAGCCAGAACGCCAAGACCAACTTCCGGCACAGACTGTTGGGTGGACGAACCACTTCTATCTGGGCCTTCACCCCCAGTGTCGAATCGTAGCACTGTGGCACCACGTCCTAGTCCGTGGACGCCACCACATATCCGGGTACTACTCATTGAGCCAAGCTCATTCCGATTGAACTCTCCTCTGGGACTTGAGTTTCCTGACATCGGCAAACCAATGACAGTGCCTGAACGCTTTCTCAACGCAACCTGCGGGAACTGAGCACACGAAGAACGTCGGGTGATTGTAGTAGGCGTCCGCGAAACGCCAGGCACAGCCTGAGAGAGCCCTAGACGTTGATTTACAACAACAGGTGAGGGAGGTGAATCTCTGACAGAGCGCACAGGGATGAAGCTGGGCAACGGTACTTGAGTTGGGGAATGTGAGACGGCAAACTGGGAGAGCTGTACATAAGACCCCCGACGAGATAGTGGGACATGTGTGCTGGTATTGTGTCGCGGAGACATGGGTGAGGGAGGCGAGTGACGCATTGGGGGCAAAGGGGGAATGACTCCTGTCCCTTGCTGGGAGTGCGGGCGCAAGTTGGCCAGCGACATTCGCCTCTTAATCAATGTTGGTACTGGGGATTGCTGAGATGGGGGAGGACCCAATGGTCTAGAGGGTGAACGCAACGGCGGAGATATACGAGGTGCGGGAACGGAAAGCGGCGAGGGTTTTTTCTTTTTGACCGCTGGCGCTAACGTTACGGCGGGTTTCAACCCGATGGGTGGTTTGTATGCATTGTGAGTTCCAGAAGGTCCTCTTGAACCAGTCGTCCTTTTAACGCCACCACCATATCTTGCCAACGCATCCTCCACAGAGGACAATTCCATTCTTGAGCCAAACGTCGGCGTACCACACCTTGAGCTGGATCTCTCGAGCATCTCTAAATCGTCTCTGCGACTCCTCTCCTCCCAGACCTGGTCAGTATCCATATTTGTCATAGTGCCCAATTTGCGAGCATTAGTTTTCATGCCTGCCCCAGCTGCCTCGAAGAACGCAGAGCCACTGCCTGCCCTCGCCCTTTTCTGCATCGGGATAGGAATTGGCACAGCGACAATATGTCCGAAGAGCGATGCGGCGGTCTTGGTCACCTTGATTACTTTCCATCCAGCGGATGAAGCTAAGGCCGCGATCTCCCGCAAAGTTCGCTCTTGAGAGTTGAACATGACTTGCATCTGTTTGAGCAGCCAAGTTCAGGAAACACTGGTCATCGAATTACTAGAACAGGCTACGAACCGTAAGATCCATCCAATAGACATTCGCATTTGCTTTTCCCAAGTTTGGAAGTAACGGAGCAGGTGCGAGGATGCTCTCCGCGCCTTCCACCCCTTCCAAACCACCATTGAGACCCATATCATCTGGGCAAGCAAGTGGCAAAACGAAGTCCGCGATAAGAAGTTTAGTTTCAGGAGTAGCGGCCTCTCGCAGCTGTAGGAGGACCCTACGCGCATAATCATCGGGCCAATCATGTAAAACTACACGAAGCAGAAATACGGCAGCGTTCCGGACGGGTTGGGGCGTGAAGAAGTCATGAACTAAAGCAGGTCAGAATATGACCAGAAAGACGGAAAGGAGGCGAGGTTACCTTCGAATTTTACCGCTGATTCTAACAGTTCGGGACATTTCTCCTTCCATGCCTATAAGATTTGACATGTGTAAGCAAAGTACGTTGAAATTGAAATATTCTGTACCTTTACCCCCATATCCACTACTACAGGTCGATCCTGGATGATGAATTTGAGACCTAATCCGCAATCTTCCTCGGATGAAAAAGCCGTTGCAAGCAGCCGACTCGTTGACCCTATTCCGCCACCAACATCAACAACAACGCTTCCCTTTGGCAGAGATTGCCAGTCAAATCCTGAACCCGAAAAAAATTCGACGCATATATTCAACGAACTGTCGTTGATTGGACGATATAAGAAGTAACCTACCGTTCAGTATAGCACCGGGAGCCTCCCAGGATGCCGTACCGGTCATGGCCTTTCCGAACCTCTCTAATCGGAACCGATTGGCGCTTCTGACACTGACGTTCTGAGTGTCGCCGGATTCGGAATCCGTGCCAGCATGGTTGATGGACAATTTCCGGAGGTGGTTATTGCGGTGGGGTCGTGCTGGAGTAGATAGAGCCACTGTGTCTCGCTGTTTTGGTGTTGGTGGATGGATTCCTCCACGACCAGTTTCGACACTAAGTCATTTGCAGAAAGAAAAGGATTACGTTGAGAATAGATCAAGAAACAGAATAAATTACCCATCCTCATTGATATGAAGACTTCTTTTCGATTCTACTTCGTCTTCGAGCCAGCCGAAGAAACCTGTCTTTGTCTTCACCGTATCAAAGGCAAAACAGAACGGTGCTCGGGTTGGTTCTTGCCCTTCTCGAGTGCGCTTGGACGCAGAAAGATAATAGGTTTCTGTCATGTAGGCTGAGGATTTTTGTATTTCGTCGGTGCTGGTTCGGGACAAATAAGTATTAAGAGAGCCAGCATTGAACGCAAGACCCGCCATAATCCAACAAAAGCAGCTATGCCGTCACTTCCTTGATACTTCTGTTCAGGCCTGGCAAGGAGTCAATCCAAGAACATAAAGCGAGGAGAAAGAATGCGTCACCTGCCCTCATCTTGGAATGCTTTCAATTCCGCCAAAGATTTACCAGAATCCACGAGTGATGATATTCGATTCAAAGCAAAGACATCTGGAGATACTTCTCGCAAGATATGATGTGTCGCCAAGAGCCTTAAAATGTGTGCTATCGTTTATTATTTAGCATTTCTTTCGACTTCTCATCACATGTGTAAAGTGAATGCCACTAACCGAGTTTATTTGGCTCGATTCCGTTTTTCTTGGAGATGGCCTCAACGTGTAGTCCGGCATGGCCGCCTTCACGCAAGATTTCGACGACGTGAGAGGCTTCGAGAATGCGCATGCATGACGGTAGATGGTACTGAGCAAAGCAGCAGTCAGTAGGCATTATGGTCATATGACACCCGTGTAAAAACTGGACGTACTCCCATAACCGCATCGCAAATAGTCAAGAATGGAGTCTGTACAGTTGCGCTCATTTGCCCAGCGGCCGCTATGATGCGGCTGATGGCTTGAAGCACATCAGGATGTTTAGTCAGTCCTTCAGACAACGACTGCGGGTCACAAGGTATATCCAGAGACGGAAAATCCAATATTACTGAGGAAATGGACGAGGGCTTAGAGGTCACAGGAGGTGGGAAGGATTGTGGGTGCGTAGACATAGAGGGTGATGGCGGAGGAGATGCATAGACATGTGAAGTCGATGGAGTTGTCCGATGCCCTAGCTTCAGCAGGTTGTCGCCGCTTCCGGGTATAATAGATGAAGACGGTATTTTTTCTGATGACTCCTGACTACCTGTCGAGTCTGATGTTGTTCCATATCCATGAGATGCGTATACACGTTCTATGTCGTCCAAAGCATCACCGATGATGGAATGAAGGCTGCGCAATACGGCAATAGTCATGAAAACTATAGAAGGCAAGTCCGGGGTTAACAAGAGACCAGACTCAAGCCAGAGCGCAAATAAAAGGCCAGAGTTTGCGGTGGTATGAGAAAGACCGCAGGGTTGGGATAAGACCACGGCCGACGCTGACTGATTTGGCTCGCGTGGTGGGATTCACAGCCAATTCGCCACCGCACGGCAAATGTGCCAATATGCCAACGTCAAACTCAAAGCTTTTTCTTCTCTCTGGGTACACATAAGCTCGTTACATATAACCTTTCTCTGAGTCCAACGTTCTGATGGTATTTTCAGTCAGGTGAATCCGTCCGTCGGCAGAGCCAGCAGGAACAAAACGGGTGAAATCTGATCCAAAAGGCGGTATGAAGCAGAGTACATCATAAAAAAAAGCAGCGAAGATCTTTGTAGTTCAGTCATGGTCAATCAGTCCTCCTGTCTTCCGTGTCACCCGATCGCAGGCAACCTCAGCAGACCTAGGATCACCGTATACGAAAACGTATCAAAGTCATTTTGTCTATTCCCGCTTGCTTACTTGCCCAAGAGCTGGCCAGATTTTAGGACTTGGGAGTCTCTCCATCCAGACAGGAGTGCCCTGAGTTCGACGGATATGAAGGAACAATTCAGAAAGGAAGGAAGAAGAAGGTCCAAATTCAAATTCGACGTCTAACCTGGCAGTCTGCATCAAATGCCCGTCAAATTGTCCTTGTTGACCAAGACCTTCCACCTTGGAGAAATGGCTTTCCTCTTTCAGAGTAAACTCTCCACTTTCACCAATCAATCAGCAAAATTTGAACTCCTCCATGACTTTACGCCCGTCTTTTCGTTTGAAGGCCCGAAGGGCATATACCTCTCGCAGCTGGTACACTCAAGCACCTGAAGGTTTAAAGCTCTTTCCGTATAACATTTTTTCAAACTTTTCTAGACTTTTCTACTATTCGGACGCGCCGAACGAAAATTGAAGCTTATAATGGCAAGTGCAGGTCTATTTGGCCTCAATCCTGTATAGTGCCTGAGAAGTGATTTTCCCCCTTCTGTGTCATGGGGCGGACCCTCGTATGGATTCGCGGAGATACTGGGGGACAATAGACATCGAGGCCTCCGTTGTATGCTCGGCTGACACCCTAGATGTCAAGTTACATTCGAATTCTACCTCCACAACTATTTTACATGACCGTCTCCATCGTGGTTTTTCCGTGTCTCACAGATAGCAAGCAATATTATACTCACGAATTCTTGCGCCACCAGTGCACAGTCTCGGACATCCTGTCCGCCACAGTCGCAAGACCTCAAGCTCGTACTTCAGCGCTGAGCGCAGGCGAGAATGCAATGCCAGTCACTACATGTGCTTTAATTTGATTGTCTTTATCGGAAGCGCTCTCTTGCCACCGCCGCATGGTAGTAAGGATGTTCAGAAAATTCCGGAGCCTCCATTTTCGCCTGCTGTCCCTCCCTTTTGGTCGTGGTCATTTAACACTCCCGTCGGATTTCCAAGGTAAACCCACCTTCCTCGTATTCGCTTGGCGCCTAGTGCCCACCACAACACCAGAGGTCAGGTTTATCTCGGCTACTGCAATGAGCGTTTATCCACCGTTCTCGGACGTCCACCATGACCGGCCTCGCTGATTTCATTGGAAGTCCCTGGTTAGACGTAACAGTTTTCGTGACCATTGCAATTGATATCTGCACCCAAAAAGATGCCCTTGACATTCCTCGGTTAACGGGTTCCCCACTTCATATCCTGTTCTCTATGTGGGTGCGCAGGCTGACCGTGCTACGCGATATGACGTTCGAAAGAATTGCCAAGTAAGGCCGAGGATATGACAACTCACTTGCGCCACACTTCCTGGTACTGATGGAAGGAACCATGCTCACATCCAGATAAATTCTGCCGGCGGACCTTGCGGTGCATTAGTAGCTGTAGAGGGCTGTTGACATTACTTATTACATTCTATCGCAGCGCCTGGAATGGGGCCTCCGACTGTAAAACACATTGGCTGGGCTGACACCGACTTTGGGAAATGGGAGTCACAGATCAACTCGAAACCAAAGGAACGAAGTGGCGAAATGAAATTTGGGTACTTGAGTTAAATCGTTATATGTATGTTAGAGATTGCCAAGAAGACATCTATGTATCCATTTTCAGTAGAATTGACTGCCGCAGTAGCTAGATTTCAAGGACTTAGCACAGTTACAATGGGCCCGGGGCAGAGCGTTGTTGCAATATCATGACAAGCCACATTGCCAGTCAGAGAATGGCAAATTGATGGCAAAACTTGTATTCCTCGTGAACCGCACCATCCCTTTCTACCGCTATTCCACACGTGTAGTGAGGCTGAGATTATTCAATCATCAGTATTACGAAACTACACTTGCATGTTGATTGCAAGTCTCTGCACAGTGACCGTGAAATAGATAGCAAATTCAGGACGCGCCGCGATCACGTTTTGCTTCCATTCGACTCAAGGTCACAGCCACCGATCATCGATCATCAGTCATCCTCGAGCTTAAGCGCTCATATTTCGCCAGTGACCTTGAGGCATAGTATTCATCTTCTGTGTACGACTTGACCCTGATTGAGCGCCTTCCAACCTGACACCCGCATCTCACTGAGCCGTCTAGGAACCCCTATCCAGCCCGTCATGTTTTCTAACGCAAACATGATAATCAATGGCGGCAATTTCAATAAGACTGGTAGAGGTGCTAGAAGAGGTGAGCTGTTTGTCTCCGCTCCTTACTGGTCGAATCTGAAAGTGGATCTCAACGTTATTAAGGTTCTGATATCCTTTACCAACACATAGCTCCAGGCGCGTTCCACGATTCTGGCGAGCGCTTCGACCCTCCCAAATGCCATCCGAATACTCGAAAGGGAGTTATAAGAATGATCACGGACTGGCTTCAAAACGAGGACGAGTATTTCTTCATGTGGCTCCATGGTCCTGCAGGCGCCGGGAAGTCCGCCATGGCCCAGACTGTCGCAGAGTTGTGTCAGTCATTGGGACTCCTCCTAGCAAGCTTCTTCTTCTCAAGAACTGTGGATAACCGCAACAACGAGAAGCGACTCATGACAACTATTGCATACCAGCTTGCGTTGGCCATACCAGATGCACGAAACCATATTGAGAATGTAATCGAAAATGATCCCTCTGTTTTTGAAAGATCACTCGAAACACAAGTTGAAAGCCTGGTAATCCAGCCTCTCCATCTTGCATTCCAGGCTTGTGCATTGTTGCCAGCTCAAGACCGTCCGCGGTGGCCCAAGCTGATTATCATCGACGGACTTGATGAGTGCAACGATGAAAATATACAAGTCCGCATTCTCCGGGTCCTATCCGATTGTCTCGTACGGACGCACAACCTACCTCCGCTTCGGATTCTCATTGCATCTCGTCCTGAGCACCACTTACGCAACTCATTTGATTTAGGAAACCTCAACCACTTCTCCTCGCGTCTTGCCCTTGATGATTCATTTCACCCCGATGATGATATTCGACTGTTCCTTCAAGACAAATTCACTCACATCAGACAAACTCATTGCTTCAAACACTCCATTCCCGAATCATGGCCTCGCACTGACAAAGTCGAATTACTCGTTAGAAAGTCATCCGGTCAATTTATCTTCGCCTCCACTGTGGCCAGATATGTGGCTTCCCTTCACGATCACCCAGTCGAGCTTTTGAGAGTCGTTTCTGGTCTTTCTTCTCCGCGAAACGAGCACGAGTCCCCCTACGTTGAGCTTGACAAACTATATCACCACATTCTTGGATTGTCCAAGGACGTCAGCAGCTCTACGCATCCTAGGATTCAGTATGATCGAAGCACAGGGTCATACACACGGGAGTAACGGCAAGATGATTTTTGGGTGCCGCGATTCTTTTACAAGGACCACTCAAGGCGAAGAATCTTTACAGAATGGTTGCACTGTCGAACACTTTCTGCAGCTTAAGAAAGGTGATCTGCAATATTGTCTGACCAGCCTTGACTCAGTTCTGGTGCAAATCAGCAACGAGAACCACATCCACTTTTTACATGCATCTTTGCCAGACTTCCTTGTTGACCGTGCTCGTTCTGGCCGCTTTTTTGTCGATCTGGAGATTGCACATGCAGATGCTGCAGTTTGCTTCCTCAAACATGTGTCTAAAGTTATCGGTAAGCTGTTCCAAGAGTATAGTTTGATATTGACTGAAACTGTTATCTTGCTATCGCAGATCCTATAGTCTGGGAAGACGTGCTCGGGGACAACATATCATGCCATATTAAGATGGCTGCTCCTACTAACGAGCTCAGGAAGGCCCTGTTATGCTGGAATATGTTCCCAATTACCCCAATCGGAACTCGGTTATTGTCATCTATCCTTTCATCAGTTTGTTGTTTTTACTTGGCTAATCTTATTCTTACTGACTTTTACTCCAGAAATTTCCTGACCGACAGATGTTACACAATCATATACAGCAAAAAGTTGACCAATACTTTGAGGCCCGATTTTCTGAGTATTTTGGCCAGCCCCGGGCCTCCGGCTCCAGCCCTCTTCATTTGCTAATCGTCAGTGCTACCGACCATGTCTCATTTCCATTTCCCAAAATTTATGTGCACCCATACTGGAGAGATATCGCCCTCGAGTTAGCTTCAAGTGGTTTGCTGAAAATTTACAAGAGGAAGCTTATTCGTGGTCGAGGAGTCATCGTAGATGGTCTGTGCGATTACCTTCGTGATCGTTGACGGGCCAAGAAATGTTACATCACAAAGGATATGTTTGCTTATATGGCGCTGCGCTGCTTGAAGTCAGCGATGGAACATTCTTTGTTGTGCGGCTAGTCCTTTTTATCCCACATCCCATTCACTTACTCGGTTATCATCAGCCTCAATCAGTATTCAAAAGACCGTGATTACCACCTGGGACTGCTTGACTATGAACCCCACAAAAATCAGGGACTGCCCACCATGGCCATTCAACCAGAGGGTTCAACTCTGGATTACTTTACTGAAACTTTTCTCCGTTGTACAGTAGCGCCCCTAATGAAGGAAGCATCACGTCTACAAGAGCTGCTGGATCTTATATACGATCCCAAAGTGAAAGTGCTCCTTGACAACTTTATAATTAAGGATTCTCTAGTTCACGAGGTAGATGGGGAGGGTGAATATCATAACAAATTCAAGGAGTATGTCCGGGTGAGTCTTACAATGATGAATATTGCGGCAAAGTGCAAATTAAAACCATGTGCACAGCGTTGTCACTTGACTCCCGTGAATCTTTTTGACCTGCAGCCAATCGTGACATCCCCCGATGGCTCAAGACTTTTACGATCACTTTTAGAATTTGCTCTTCCTCAGCAGCTGAGATATTCTTAACTTGACGCAATTGCCGGGGATCTGGAACACCGATACATTTCCATTCCCTAAAACCCCTCTGTGGCTACACCATATAGTAGTGTAAACAATTACCATGTCTAGCTTGTGTATTCCAGTCGTTACGGTTTACGTCTACTCTCCTCCTGAAGATGCTCAGGTCTCGCGGCGCGTGACATAAGCAATTCTCTCCCTGGATGCCTTTTTGTCCCCCCAAGGATTAGTGAACCACATTTGATATGTATAATAGCAATCCTTGATACTGTGCACCGTTAGATGCATCAAGTCGTTAATGCGAACGAGCTACCTCTCTTAGCGTCTCTGTTGCGGCAAGTCCAACTTTGTCTAACCGTCCCTGATACATTATCAGTAGACATGGCTTCGTCAAATGTATACAAACGTAGGCAAAGTATACACCCTTTGTATACCTCTCGCAAGGCCTTCGCGGGCAGATCGAATATTGTCAATGACCAACGCGTCTCCGCTTTAGCCTGCCTTGATGTGAAAGAGATTCGGAAACAGAGGAAGTCTGAAAGAGAAGTGTCTTGACCATAGTCATTGGTATGCACGAGCACTGAGTCTATCACGGTGAAGTCTGGACAACATGACATGTATTATAGTCCACGTTTTACCGCAAAGCCCGTGCTCAGTCCCAAATAGCAACAAGGTGTAATGCCCTGGAGAGCAATCTACTCATGAAATGTAAGGCACTTGTGTTATTCCTGGTTGGACAGACACAGAAGATAATGGCACTGCGGTTTGCCCAGGTGATCAGAGGGTAAATTCGAGCTCAATTCTTGAATATAGGGGGCCCAGACAGCCTTCAAGCGCACGCCTCTTGTGTCATGGCTAGGACCAACACTTGACGGCTATGGAGGCGAAGACAAGATCGTTTCAACGAGCAGAGCGGATTTCCACAAGGTCAGGAATCCGGAAATGCAGTTCTGGATGAGCTGGCTCTAAGTATGGCGTTACCTTTCAAGAAGATACCAACACCTTTCAAGAAGATACCAACACATGGTAAAGGAGACCCAAGAGAAAGAAGGAAGACAAGAGTCAAGCAGTTCTTGTGTCCGGTTGGTGTCCGGCATCAAAATCATCGCCAAGGTGGTGGGTGCTCAACAGAATATGGGAGCTTTAGAATAAATTTTGAGAACACCTGTATGTTCCTTTTGGTACGCATGACACTGGCAGTGGCACTGCGGGAGGGCAGAGGAAAGGAGGATACATCGGCATCTCCAAATGGGAAGTCCGAGTCACGTGAGAATAAAGGAAGAATCTGGAATCCCATTTGGATTTAACCGCCCAACCCTCTGAACCCTCCACTTACTGTACAATTGGACGGGCACTACCTCTCATGGCGGAATCCAATGATCTTGAGATGTGTGTACCACCCCATACCACAGTAGCAATCATCTTTGTAATTCTTTGCAACAGGACTAGCAAACAGGCAGAGAACCTGACAAACACGAAGGAAACTGATTGGGTACGCTTGCAAAGTTCAGATGGATTCACGTTCCTCGTCCGGCGGAAGGTGGCGCAATCTAGCGGAACGATACGCAACATGTTGGATCCTACGAGTGAGTTGCGCTTCTGAGCGACAACGCGACTAGACTTTCTCAATGATTCTGCATATTTGGCGATAACAAGGCGGTTACTCGGAGGCACAGAGTCGCATATGTGAGATTCGAGAGCGGTATGTCTTCCGTTTGCTCAAGGCGAATCTGATATCAGAACGTTCTGACTATTTTGCCAATCAATGCAGAGGCATAATTGTTGAAAAGCTCGTCGAATACATGGCGTTCAAGACCCACTACGAGTCAGTCAATGCAAAGGAAGAAATCCCAGTTCACGAAATCATGGAACGTATACCACCCGAGATTGTCCTCGAACTGTGAGTTAGCAGCATTGAATCAAGGATACTGGATTCAAATTGTCATTTATAGGCTGTTGGCGGCCGACTATCAAGAAAGTGAGTCTAAAACAGAGATATCAATTAGGTTGTTAATCAGATGGTTTACCCAGTGTAATTTATATGAATGCTGGTATGTGACGTGACTTCAAAATTTGCCGTGCGATGACTCACAGTCAAGAAGGGTTCTTCGACAGCTCTAACTCCTGTACCAACTTACATGACTCCCTCGATTCAATAATAACGATACTTTGTTCATCTCAATGTTCTAGCCCATAACATTTATTTCCTTCCACAAGTTTTCCTTGTACCAAGGTTGATTTTCTTTTCACAGGGGGGCTCGCATGGCAGGCTTTCCCATCCCCGAAGGTGAGGGTCAAAGACCATTGTCCTCCCAAAGAGTCACCGATCTCACATCTTTGTTACGTTCAAAGATCTAGCCAAGATCCTTTTCCGTGATGGCGATGCCATTGTTTGGCTATGACTCGTGGAACAAAGAACGCGTCGCTAATAAGTGTGAGAACCACCATTGTTCTGTCACTGATTCATCTGCAACCCATATGAAAATGACCTAGATGTATCTGAATCGTCAGATTTTTCCATGCGCCTGTGGTGACTCATGATTTCGTGGCGAGGGACAACAAAAAGAAACGGACGCGAATGCGAAAACTGGTTTTGCTTCTGGCATCCCCCATCCTTCTCCTCTTTGCACTTTGCACCGTTGAACGATGCGACGCAATACGGCCCTTGCGGTCATCACGAATGACACGACTTCCAGTAATGAAATTGTTTACGAACTTGACGTCTCTCCACGATCCTCTATTGAATCCTTCTACTCCACCACGTCCGACAACAAGCTACCTCCTCCTCCACCACAGACATCCATAGCGCCACCCAAGATCTCTCCTTCAATCCGACTCCTTTTCTCACTCGTCTCGGGGCGCCACTTGCTATTTATTGTTATCCCAGCAATCTTCTCGTCCATCATTGCTGGCGGTATCGCACCTTTCATGACCTATGTTATTGGACAGGCATTCGATGCCTTCGCTCGCTTTCCTCTCACTCCCATCCCACCACAATCCGCCAAAGATGAACTTCTTTGGAATGTCGGAATTGCCGCACTTGAGCTTATCGGTCTCGCTGCTGGGTCGCTCGCACTCAGCAGCATCACGTCTTTCCTTTGGATATGGAATGGCGAAACCAATACCATGCTTCTGCGGAAACACGTCTACGCAGCGGTAACGGAAAAGGACATGATTTGGTATGATACACACATGGGTGCCACTGAAGGGTCTGTTCAGACTGTCGAAGAGGGCAAACAGCAGGGTCCTATCGGTGCTGGTGGTCTTATGGCAAAGTTTTCCAGGTAAGTCTATTTCTGCTGGTGTTTTCCACCACATGCTGAAGTTCAGTGGAGAGAAACCGACGATGTGCGAATGGCAACTTCTCTGGCATCTGGGATGCTCATCCAATACCTGACAACCTGCATAACCTGCCTTCTTCTCGCCTTCCTCCGGTCGTGGCAGCTCACTCTCGTTATCCTATCCGCCGTTCCTCTTCTTATGTTCATACAGGGGTTCTCTCAAGCCTTCGCCGGTCCCCTCTTGCAACACGAGCGAGAGCAGACGGGAATCGCAGCTACCGTAATTGACCGCGCGGTTGCTGCCATCGCAACCGTCAAAGCCTTCAACGCTGCTCCATACGAGAAAGCTCAAGCAGGCGAGGTATTCGACAGCCTGAAAGCTGCGGCGAGAAAGTTGAACATTGTGTGGGGCACCACGTCGGCGGTTGCTCAATTCGTCATGATGGGCATGTTCGTTCAAGGGTTTTGGTTCGGGGCGAAGCTGGTGCGGGAGGGGAAAGTCAGTGCAGGCGACGTTATGGCTGTATTTTGGGCGTGCCTCATCGCGACGAGCAATTTGCAGATGTGCATTCCTCAATTCATCACATTAGCCAAGGGCAAATTCGCCATGGTTTCTCTCTTGACATTGGTCGGAGACTCGAGTCCATCGCCAGCATCCCAAGCCCTCGCTCCCAAAGCTCTGCACACCTCTCCTACGCTCACATCCGGCAAATCACATAAACTTCGCAAGATCACACCTTCCAAATGTTATGGCGAACTTGCCCTGCACAACGTCACATTCGCATACCCTTCCCGCCCCACCCTACCTGTTCTCTCGGACGTGTCACTATTTATTCCAGCCAACGAGACGACTTTCATCGTTGGTTCCTCCGGGTCGGGCAAAACCAGCATCGCCCAACTTCTGCTCCGGATGTACGAGCCTCAACACGGAACCATCAGCCTTGACGAACAGGACTATCGGTTCCTCGATGAGAACTGGATGAGGAGCCACATCGCTTGCGTCGGCCAGCAAGGGGGCGCGGGAGTCGTCATCCTCGATGAACAGAGTATCTTGGAGAATGTAGCTGCGGGGCTGGTTGGTCATCGCGATGGGAAGGCGACCAAAGAGGAGGTTTTTGAGGCTTGTCGGGCGGCTTTAATGCATGAGTTCGTTAGGGACCTTCCTCAGGGCTACGACACTCTTCTTGGTGGAGGTGTCGGTGTTGGATTGAGTGGTGGTCAGAAGCAGCGCTTGGCAATCGCACGGGCGAAATTGCGCAACCCGACTGTTTTAATCCTTGGTTAGTAGTCTATTTCGTTCAAGTTTCTGGTTACTGATCAGTCTCTTTTCTATTTATGATCAGATGAAGCGACTTCCGCGCTAGACGCGACGTCGCGAATCCTGGTATTCGAGGCACTCAAACGCTGGCGCAAAGACAAAACCACCATCGTCATCACCCACGATCTCTCGCAAATCGGATCGCAAGACTTCGTGTACGTCCTCAAACACGGTCGCGTGGTCGAACAGGGCTACCGATACGACCTGGAGGGCGCTGTGTCCTCTTCCCACAGCCGCGACGAAGGCGAGTTCAGGAAGATGATGGAGTCGCAAGAAGAAACTGGAGGTTTCTTGCCCGAGAAGGACGTTGCCCCGACTTCAGCTGCACCTATCATTGAAGAGGTGCTGCAGAAGGAGGACCCGGTTGATGAAGATCTGATACCGAGTCACCTGAAGCATCAAAGCATCGCTATCCGTCCTCTCACTTTCGGTGCTTGGATGTTTGATGTCATTGGCGACCTGACAGGAAAGCCAGCCGCAAGTGTATCACCCATCGGTGCACTTTCTCCGAAGTCTAGCGTTGGCCGTTTTCTTCCTCTTGACAAATTCACAAGTCTTCCGCACCGAGAACGCCGACCTTCAAGCACCTACTGTCCATCACCTCTGACATCGCCTACCGCCGCTCACGTCATGCTCAGTCGACGCTACAGCCTCCCTGTGGCACCCACATCCAATTCACCAAGCGGCGCCACTAGCATTCGGTCAACATTGTTTTCAGACGGCGATACCGATTTCCTCGATGAAAAGAGCATGATGGAACGCAGTGGTGTCACTGCTCGTCAAGGGCGTGAAGCTAATGGCCCAGTCATAAGGACACGATGGGATGGAGCAAGGGACGTAGCTCTATCCAGCGTCAAGGTCGAAAAGTCGTCGACAACCCTCAACCAATCATTTGAAGCTGGACAAGACGAAGATATGGAATCCCCGCGTTTCTGGTCGCTCATGCGCGCTATATACCCAACCATACCCCGCAAGCCTCTCCTCTTCATCGGGCTCATCACCTGCATCCTCTCCGGCGCCCTAACCCCCATCTTCTCCTACCTCCTCTCCCGCCTCCTCTTTGAAGTCTCCATCGGCGCCCAAAACACCTCCATCATCAACCGTTTTGGGGGCTTGGTGCTCGGCGTAGCAGCGATCGACGGCATCTTCATGGGAATGAAGTATTTCCTCATGGAGACCAGCGGCATGGCCTGGGTGACGAGAATCCGCAACGTCGCGTTCAGTAGGGTTCTTTCGCAGGATAAGAAGTGGTTTGATAGGCAGGAGAATTCGAGTGCGAGGCTCGTGCAGGTCTTGGTTAGGGATGGGGATGATGCGAGGAACTTGATCTCGGTTGTGTGGGGCCAGTTCTGCGTTGTTGGTGCGATGCTTGGTGTTGGGCTTATCTGGGCGCTTGTTCGAGGGTGGCAGCTCACGCTGGCTGGATTGGCCATTGCGCCTGTTTTCGCGCTGGTGATGGCTGTTCAGTCTAAGCTGGTCGCGAAATGCGAAGTGAGGAATAAGCGGGCGAGGGAGGAAGTGGCGAGGGGGTATTACGATGTATGCTCGTCTTTCCTTGCTTTAAACAACCTTATGAACTGACAATGTCGATATGATGCGTAGACGATCATCAACATCCGTGGAATCCGCTGCATGTCGTTCGGCAGCATATTCAAGAGTAAATTCGACGCTGCCGCGGATAAAGCGCACAAGACCGGCGTGCGAGGCGCCTTTGTCGAGGGATGCACGTACGGCGTTGCGAGTGGTCTGATCTACCTGGCTGAAGCCATTCTGTTCTACGTCGGCGCTGTCCTGATAGCCAGCGGGGTGTATACGTACCTCCAGATGGTCGAGGTGCTCAACCTCGTCGTGTTCTCCGTCACCATCGGGTCGCAGCTCATGGCTTTCAGTAAGTCCCTCCACCTTCCTCCATTCCCCAAGTCCTAATCATATGGTGGTGGTAGCGGAGAAGATAGCGAAAGCCACCCAAGCAGCACACGATTTCCACACCCTCTCGCACCTCTCCCTCAACACCGACGAGTCCTACGGCGGGCGCCGCCCCCCTCTCTCCGGCGCCATCCACCTCTCCCACGTGCACTTTGCCTACCCCTCGCGACCCTCCGCCCCCGTCCTCAAAGACCTCACGCTCGAGATCGCGTCCGGGGAATGCATCGCCATCGTCGGCCCCTCCGGCTCTGGAAAGTCCACCATCGCCGCGCTCCTGCAGCGGCTGTACCACCCCACCTCGGGATCGATCACGGTGGGGTACAATGATCTGCGCTCGGTGGATGTGGGCCATTTACGGGAGCACGTGGGCGTGGTGAGCCAGGCGCCGAATTTGTTCGATGCGACGATTGAGGAGAATATCCGGTATGGGCATCCTGGGATATCGGCGGACGACGTAAGGCGCGCGGCAAGGGCTGCGAACGTTCATGAGTTCGTCGAGTCGCTGCCGCAGGGGTACGACACTCTCGTCGGCGAGAACGCGTCCCTCATCTCCGGCGGACAAGCCCAGCGCCTCCAAATCGCACGCGCGCTCGCCCGCCCATCCACCATACTCATCCTGGACGAGTGCACCTCGTCACTGGACCCGGCGAACCAGGCGGCGGTGATTGAGACGATCCGCGCCGCGAAGGAGGGGCGGACGACGGTGATGATCACGCATAATGTGCAGGTGATGGGGATGTGTGATCGGATTGTGGTGGTGGATGGGGGTAAGGTGGTGGAGGAGGGGACGTATAGGGAGCTTATGGGACGTAGAGGCGTTTTTGCCACGCTGGCTAGTGGCGGGGAGTGGGTGGGGAGATGATGGTTTCTTGATTTAATGATTGGATTGACGAGTTCGTTTTTTCCTTGATATCGTATTTCGTTAGGACATCCTCTGTGGTTTGGTATCCTCCCATCCCATCCCCACTCATCATGGCTCTTTCCCTTCTTATTTATTTGCATCGTTATGATACCTTTCGTCTTTCATATGTCTACCATTCAGGATGGCTGGCCTACTTTTTAACTATTACGAACACGAATAATGTACTTTTTCCTGGGACAGCTGTCCACTAAACTATCCTCTATTTAGCACAATAAAAGACCTTGTGCTAATGAACACCATCGTTCGATAAGCAGTGAAAGACCAGTACCTCTCTTAAGACGTAGCACAGGTTCAATGCAAAAATTTCCAAACCCATTTCCAATATCAGCATCATGACTACAACAAACTACGTGAAAGAAGAAGACGACAGAGCACAGGTTTGTGTGAAGTTTGATTGAAGCCTGACTGAAGTGCTATGAATACTCGAAAGGTCTCCTCCCAAGTCCATATTCACTCACAAGCAAGCGAGATTTTTGTCGCCTCCGCCAACCATCCCAAGATTTTGTCTGGGCCAGGCACAAAACACATAATGGGCAGGAAAGTCATGGACGTCAAACTCAATACATACTAGTCTCGCAACACAAATAAGCAGATGGCAGGTGCTGTCGATTTGTAGACTAGTATGTATCCGTGTGTGTGTGAGAGCACACCAGCACGATGTTGTAAGGCTGGCGCCGCACATACGTATTTGGGTCTGTTTAGAAGGGCCCCTATTTAATACAGTCGAGCGTAGATTAGATTCTTCCTTCTCTTCCGTCTCGTCTCTTATCTCTATTCTCAAATCACACGCCATTTTCATTCGTTTCCCCTTGCGTGAGTCGTCATATTGAGTGTTTCCCACACCGGGTTTCCAGGTGTGGGACTCAGGAAAAAATGTTTACATCTATATTGATCCTCCTTACCTACACTGCATTGGGTGTAAATACAACAGGAACCCAACCAATGGAGGTATAAGGAAAGGAACAAAAGGAAGTACAACAAAAACCCCACACGGCCCAGCCGAGAAATCGAAATCGTAGCATTCCATTCGAACGAGCACAGCCTCGGTGCACCCTACTCAGCCGTGATCTGTCATTCGTGGATGTCGTGTAAATCACCCAGGTCTACCTTTCACGCCCACGTAGGCTGTACAACCACAGCCCATGCCCACACCCGACTATCCCTGCCATGGGGAGGGGGTGTGCAAGGCTGGTGCTGGTGGTGTGGGCGCTAACCATGCCTAGCTAACAGTACCAAACACAGAAAGCAAGGGCCTTTGTCCTGCGCGGCCCGAACACTTTAATCCTCACCAAATCCTCACCACCTCTACACACCTTTACACACGACTTTGGATTGGAAAGAGATGGCTTCGCATAGGAAGAGCAGCTCGGTGTCCATCTCCCACCCGCCTTCGTCGGCGACGCAAAGCCAACAGCACCAACACCAACAACACCCGTCGTCGTCGTCGTCGCAGTTGCAGTCGCAGTCGCAGCACAACAACCACCACCCACCTCGAACCCCAATGACTGCCATCGACCTGCGGGCGCGGCCCGTTCCCAGTGTATGTCCTCCTCTCCAGATCTCCCAAACCCCCGCATGCTCACACGATCGATTGCTTCGTATTTGTGCTGTGTAGGTGCCGCAACCGGCGGCGAACATCCCCACCGACGCCGAGTTCTTCCTACGCGACGAGGCGGGGGACGGGGAGATGAAGCCAAACCACGAGTATCTGAAGAAACACTTTTTCCACGAGGGGCGGGTGACGGAGACGCAGGCGCTGTACATATTGGAGGCGGCGACGAATGTGTTTTCGAGGGAGCCCAATATGGTTCCTGTGAAGAGTCCGGTTACTAGTGCGTTTTTTCTCTTCCTTTGATTTGGAAGGCGTCGTTGATGGTGATTAGTATGTGGGGATATCCATGGACAATATGTGCGTTTGCGTTTGCAGTTTGAGTGGAGTTTTTCGGAGCCTCATGTTTTGGGTGCTGCAGTATGATCTCATGAAGCTATTCGAGGTGGGCGGTACGTTGAAGGATAGCTGTTATCTATTCCTAGGGGACTACGTCGACAGAGGGGACTTCGGTATCGAGGTGAGTCGCTTTTTCATAGCCTCAATCCAACAATGCCAATTTGATTTTGCAGTGCCTGCTGTATCTGTACGCTCTGAAAATCTGGGCTCCGGGCCGGATAGTGCTGCTACGGGGCAACCACGAATGCCGCCATCTCACCGAATACTTTACCTTCAAACGCGAATGTCAGTCCCCCTCATGATGTCATCCATCCCCCACTAACCCTCCCCCCTTCAACCAGGCCTGCACAAATACTCGGAAGCAGTCTACGAAGCGTGCATCCGCTCCTTCTGCTCCCTCCCCATCTCCGCGCTCGTCGACGGCCGCTTCTTCTGCGTGCACGGCGGCATCTCGCCGCAGCTCATGACCCTCGCTGATCTCGCCTCGATCAACCGGTTCCAGGAGCCCGGGTCGCATGGCCTGCTGTGTGATTTGCTCTGGAGCGATCCGATATCGAATTTTGGAAGGGAGAGTGAGCCGACGGCGACGGGGCCTGGGGTGGCGCCTGGGACGCTGTTTTTGAATAATGCGACCAGGGGGTGCTCGTATTACTATACGTGAGTTTTGCTCTGTTTGTTTTGGATGGGTGAGTGTTGTTGACTGGGAATTTAGATTCGAAGCTGTGTGTAACTTTCTGGAGAGGAACTCGTTGCTCACCGTCATACGAGGACACGAAGCCCAAGATGCAGGGTACGTCATCGCGTCATTCCCTTTCTCTATGCTCAATGTGAGACAGGTATACGATGTACCGCAAAACACCAAAACGCAACTTCCCCTCCGTCATCACCATCTTCTCTGCGCCAAATTACCTGGACGTGTACCACAACCGCGGCGCCGTGCTCAAGTACGCGAACAAGAACATCACGATCCGGCAGTACAACTCGACGAGCCATCCGTATTGGCTGCCCAATTTCATGGACGCGTTTACGTGGTCTCTGCCATTTGTCGGTTTGAAGAGTACGCCTTTTCCACCATTTTTTTTTTTGGCGTACCTACTGATGATTCGTCGGAAGTTACGGAGATGCTGCTTGCGATATTGAGTATATGCTCGCAAGACGAGCTGGTCGATCCGGACTCGGATGGTGAGGAAGGCGTGGAGCCCAGTCCGGAGGATCTCGCTGCGAGGAGGCAGTTGATCAAGAGCAAGATCATGGCTGTTGGGCGGATGCAGAAAGTCTTCCAGCTATTGCGGTTCGTCTTTTTCGCTCTTCTTTCGCACACATATTTGACTTTGGAATAGTGAGGAGGCAGAGAATGCGACGGAGTTGGAGACGGATGGCGTTAGCGGCACGTCGAGTGGTGTAGGACGGCCAGGGTCAGATGCACTCTCAGTACAAGGAACCAAAATCAACCGCAGCATCCGCACATTCGCCGACGCGTAAGCCCCTCCCCCTTCCCTTTCCCCTCCTTCCCCTACTAACCCCCTCCCACAGCCGCCGGTCAGACCTAGCAAACGAGCGCCTCCCCGACTACGAAACCCACCGACCCACCATCTTCCCCGTCCCCTCCATGCGCCTCACCTCGCGGCGCGACTCGGACGGCATGGACATGGAGTATCTGATCAAGCGCACGTTGGACGAGGATGGGGACGATGATGGCGGGATTGTGGAGAGGTTGGCGGATAAGATCGCGAGGGGGCGGGCGATTACGGGGAGGCCGTCGGCGTTGAAGAGGCATGGGACTGCGTGAGTTGGATGGGGGTGGGTTAGGTGGTATACACGATAGGGGGATAATTTGGATTTATGATGGCCTAGTCCGTCTGCTTATGACTTATGATACCTGCTACATACTTACATTTCTAGTGTTGTGTTCGTGCTATTTCTTCTTTTTCTTTCACATTGGTTTGTTGTAGTTATGATTATGGAAATGGTTTTGGAACTTTTTAAGTTTGCATCTCGACAGCAATGAACCTGTGTTACGTCATGAGAAGTGCGTGCTTCACACAGATTAAGTATGGGACGATGGTGTTCACGGAAAGCGTCGCCTGCGTCGACACAACAATACCTTGCTTTCTTGACAAAATAGTGTAGGTGTAGAGTGGCAGAATCAGTTTACTAACAATTATCCTGTGTTCACACCGTGCCATTGTACTCACACACACGTACTTGTACTAGTTCACAGATCGACAGCACTTGTCATGGAATTGCCGATTTGTGTACTAGAGACGATCTGTATTGATTGATTCTGCCATACAAGGCTTTTCTTCGGCTTTTCTACCACTTATGCGTTTTGTGCCTGGCCCAGATAAACCTTTGGGTTGGTTGGCGGAGGGACTAACTTATTGTACATACATACATCAGAACTTTCATTCAAGTTGCACATATTGTAGACGTGACTTGTAGACCTTCACTCGATGGCAACAAGCTCGGCGAGCGATTGGAATTGAGAGTAAGTTTGGATCCGTTTCGACTGTACATACCGGGTATCTCGAAAGGAAAAGCTGATTGTCATTATCGAACAATGGGTGTGGGGGCCTTTCCTGAGTCTTCCCATCTCAAAAGTAAAACCAAAATCCGGCTCTATAATGCAAATCATAATTCCACGACACACAGCTCTAGCTCTAGATCTACTTTTAGTTCCCCCCCACATCCTCAATCTAATCAATGGGTATCCCAGCATACTCATCGTACCCAAGCGCCAAATTGAGGTTCTACAACACCATCAAGTCAATGACTGATCCCGAAAGAGAATGAGAATGACTGACCTGCAAGCACTGCGTAGCAGCCCCCTTCAACAAATTATCCAGTCCACCCTATCGCAGAAACGAAACCAATCAGTTTCGTGTCTCTCCGGCCGCACACCATAACATAACACAAAGCACACTTACGACAATAACCACCCTCTCCCCCCCAACGCCCATCTGGAACCCCCCAACCGTCCACCCATGCTTCCCCTCCACCTCCTTCAACACCGGCACGTCCCTTCCCACCCTAATCAATTTCTCCCCCTTGTACCGCTCCTCGAACAGCGCCACCACGTCGCGCGCATTTAGCTTGCTTTTCAAGGGTATGCTCGCGGTGGAGATGATACCGCTGAACCACGGCGCCACCGCCGGCACAAACGCCACCTCCACCCCACCCAGCCCGCCGATCTCCCTCGGGAGAAGCGTGGAGAGATGGTGCCCCGCCTCCCGCTCGTGGATGTGGTTCGTGAGCGAGTAGGGCTTGACACCGCCATTGAGCGACGCCGCGCTCACTTTGGGGATGCTGATCGCCTTGCCGGTGTCGGGGTCTGTGGACATGACGGTGCCGGCGCCGCTGTATCCTGATAGGCCGAAGATGGTTGGGTTGGAGGCGAGGTTGAGGTGCGCGATGAGGGGGGCGAGGAGGAGCTGGGTTGAGGTGGCGTAGCACCCTGGGTTGGAGATTCGTTTGGAGGAGCGGATGGAGGAACGGCCGTATAGCTCTGCATCGTTCGAAAGCGTTTGTTGGAGATCACAAAACGAACGCAATCAATTCGAATTCGATTCGAGAGATTCGAATGGATATACAAAGAAGAAGAAAAATTGTTATTCCATAAACATCTTACATTCCATCAGTAACAAAAATCAAGCCTCACCCGGAAGCCCATACGTCCACCCCTTCTCAAACCGATAATCCGCACTCAAATCCACCACCACACTCGCCCCCTCCTTCCCTCCCTTCCTCTCCACCGCACCACGATCAACAGCATCCACGAAAGGCTTACATATCCCATTCGGCAGCGCCATAACCCACGCGTCCACCTCGCCCTCTCGCTCCATCCGCTCCACGTCCTCCGCGCTCAGATTGGCGTAGGTGACGTCCTTCTTGGTGTACCCGTCCAGGGGCTGCCCGGCGAGCTGCCGCGAGGAGACGTGTGTGAGCTCGAGGTGTGGGTGCGAGGATAGGAGGGTCGTGAGGGCTTGGCCGGTGTAGCCGCGTGCGCCGATGAGGGCGACGCGTTTGGGCTCGGTGGATAGAGGAGCAGCAGCGGTAGCGTACCCACGCGAGGATCCTGGCAGTTGACCAAACGCCTTTCTGGCCATGGTGGAGAAGGCCCGTGTGCCAGTAGCGCTAGCACCCCCCGCTGCGCGGTGCGGAGGCGCAGAAGGTCCAACGGGGAGGTAGGACCTCTCAATCCTCCCCTTCGCCTCAAAGTCCATAATAATCTTCTCCACCTCCTTCACATCCTGCACGCCATACCAGAACAAGCTCTTCCCCGCCCTCGTAAAGCTCCCATCCGCGCGCTCAAAATGCCACCCCCGATTCTCATCGTCCGCCTGCGCAGTCCAAAACAACTTCCGATGGTCTTTCTTAATCGCATTGAACACATTGTCCATAACGCTATTCAGCACCCCGCCGCGGCTCGACAGCAACTTCGTCATCACCGGCACCTCGCCTTCCGGGTGGGAGACGACCGCGAGGACGTCCAGGGGCTCGTCGCCGTAGATGGTGTAGGGCGTCTTCTTGAGGTCGGTGAGGACGCCGGTGACGGATTGGAAGCCTTGCAGGACTTCGGGGTCGCGGTCGTGCACGACTTGGCGGAAGCGGTCGGCGCCGATGCCGTCGATGGAGGAGTGTTTGAAGAGCTTGTAGCCGCGGCGGATGAGGGTGCCGGCACCGCTGTCGGTGAAGAGTTCTTTCTGCAGGGCAGAGGCGGAGATGACGGCGACGGAGGAAGAGCGGGGGAGGTGGTCGAGGAGTTCCTTGAATTCCCGAAGCTTGAGTTTGGTACCGTACTTGACCCATGATTCCTTCATGAGGCCATCGTATTCCTGTAAACGGCAAATTCGATTCGTTTAGAATTCTTGGAAGAAAAGGGCAAGGCGATTACTTACCTCGTCCAAGTTGATGACGTCCAACTTTTCACCGGTCACACCGTGGAACATACCCCCCTTATCATTCAAAAACACAATCTTCATCGGCTCAAGCTCCTTCGCCAGCTCGCCCGCCGCGATATCCGCATTAACATTGAGGATCTGTCCGTCCGCCGTCTCCGCCAGACTCGTGAGAATGGGCAGAGCGCCAGCACGGATGGACGCCTCGATGGGGCGTTTGTCGACTTTGGTGATCTTGCCGACGAGGCCGTACTTGTCTTTGTCGAGGTAGTCGGCGCTAAAGACGCCTGAGGTGATGGGGCGAGCGCGGGTGCCGAGTTTCTCGAGGGCTGCTACGAGTTTGAGGTTCTCCTCCAAGAAAACCCGACGGGCGACTTGGAGTGTCTTCGCATCTGGGAAAGTGAAAAATGTCAGCAAAAAGTCGAGATAAGTATGTATAGGAGACGCAACTGGTAACACGGATCCCATCAATGTAGTCGGGAACCACCCCCTCACGCTCCATGATGTCGTTCATTTGGGGTCCAGCACCGTGGAGTATCACCGGATACAACCCCACACGGTACAGGAAGCTCAAGCTCAGAGCCAATTCATCGAGGTCGGCGAGGACAGCCCCTCCGACCTTGATAACGGCGAACTTCGCAGGCTGCGATGGGTGGGAAGACGACGAAAAAATACGCAAATGGCGTTCAACCTCGCGCTTGGTTCCGATTGAATAGAGTAAACGAGTGATAGTGTCCTATACATTTCCGACAGAAAAATCAGATATACGTTAGAACTTAATAGATCGCTTGAAAAACAGATAACTTACACGGTCAGTTTGAGCGACGGATTGGATACCACGCACAGAAGTTCGACGGACCGCCTGAACGCCAGCTTGGCGCTGACCAGCGACCACGACGACCCGTCTGGATCCCCTCAAAGCCAGTCGCGAAACAGCAGAAACAGCAAGCATCTTGACAACAATTCCGTCCTTCGGGTAGAGAGCGGGAGAGAGGGGTCAAGCAAAGGATAAGCAAAGGAAGGTATTGCCAATTTTTCGCAGTGCAAGGTTCAAATTTAGCAGGTCAGTCCTACGCCAAGACTCGTGACTCGGATTTCTTGGCTCTTTACAGCATCCGAATTCCCGATTGGACCCTCTGCTTTATTCGGATTTCTGTGCACGGTTTTTGCTGGCTATGTTTATTGGAGGAGGGACTTGTGCTATAAAGATGTAAAGCACTGCATATGCTTTTGCTGTGATCCAATTGCAATAATTGCTCTGCGTATCTGACTTCCAAAAATAGTGTTGACGCGATTAGATTGATTTTACAGCAGTTGCACTGGTGGCAGTCTGCAGTCATGGAACGTGGCAAGCGCCCGCATTCTCATTCTCAAAATACCCTAAAAGTACACCACCTTTGCTGATGACCTGCTCAGAAGGACCCGATCAGTTCACTCAAAGTACCACAGCGCGGATCCTAAGAGGACACTTTCCGACCACTCATTGATCACGGAGATGAAGTGTCCCCACGGCAAGATATAGAGTACATACTATATTCATTGATACCAGCATGGTCTCATCTGGGGCCAAATCGAGATTCTGTACAATTAACTCATCGTGCTGTGTCCCGCCGGCAAGTTCGTGGCGAACACCATTGATGAAATTCAGCAGCCAAACTGCGAGAATTGAATGCCAGGAGGGGTGGATTTCAGCTGCCGATCTAAGCCTAATACTTACACGATCGAATCGAGCCTCCAACTCCTTGGCTTTAAAGACATACACTAAACTGCAATGCTTTCATCTCAAATATATTACTATTAGAGTCGTCAGGCTTGTCACATTCTCAATGAAAGGTATTACGACAACGCAGGGGTATATCTATTCACAGTATATAAATCGTGTATATATCTATGCTGGGTAAAATGGACCTCATGCTTGGGCAGGGAGACCGAGAGCCTCCACAACTTTCGCCATGGAGAGGTGGTAGATGACGGGCACAATGGTGTCCTTGACAAGGACGAGGACGGCGGCAAGCAGTCCATGGACAAGGGGCAGAGCGAGGATGAGAACTTGGCCGAGGAGTAGGCTGTGTGATTGCATATACTTAGTAAAGGATCAATTGAGATGATTCTATGAACATACCTGATTGTGTTGACGATAGCGACAACTTCTCCGTGAGCGAAGCCAACAATGCTGAAAGCGGTCGACACGATGGTAGCCACGAGCTGTAAACAAGGGTAGACTGTGAGATTAGCCGGACATGTTGAAGATCGGTCAACGCACGTAGATAACGGTGGAGACGATGGTGGCGAGCTCCTCAATCGACATCACGAATGCGACCGGGTCGCTGACGACGATGTTCACTTTAACAACGACCTCCTGAAGAATGACGATGACCTCCTTCAAGAGAACGACGACGTTGTCAGACTTGACTTGAATCGATGCGGTAGCGACACCATCTATCAAAAAACATCAGTAAATGGATTGGGCAAGATATAAAATACAAGAAGGCTCACTCAGTCTGTCAAGGACGGACTTGAGCTGCTCGCAGGCCCAGACAAAGATCTCGGGGAGCGACTGCTTCGCAACATCACGAGCCTGGAGAATCTTGGCAACGGCAGCTGCAAGCTCCTCGGCAGAGGGAGCTTCCTGACGGGGAAGTTTAGGCAGAGCCGGGACAGCTGGGACGGGGAGCTTGGGGAGGGCAGGAGCTGCCACCGGGGGAGTAGGCAGGTGGCCATCGCGTCTCAATCCTGGGACGGGAAGCTTGGGCAGCGTAGGAAGACCTGGGATGGGAAGCTTAGGCAGGGTAGGAAGACCGGGGATGGGGAGACCAGGGAGAGGAAGAGTGGGAAGGCCTGGAACAGCGGGGATGCCGGGGATGCCGGGAACACCAGCACGCCTCAACCCTGGGACGGGGAGCTTAGGAAGGCCCGGGAGCGCAGGGATGGGAAGTGCCGGAACGCCTGGAATGGAGGGCGTTGTAGGTGCAGCATTGGTGAGTGCAGCACACGCGATGGCGGCGAAGGTGGAGAGGGTGCGGAAGGAGTACATTATTCAAAAGAATGTGTGGTAGGTGTCTGAGGACGACGTGGGTGGGATAGCAAAAATGCGAAGGATAGCAGAAAAGCGACTGAAGATGTCGAATGAAGAAAAAACAATGCAGAGCTGGTCCCCATTATATACCGTCCGCCAGCCACGGCTATGTTCGGAGGGGATCACGGTCCTAAGAAGCTCAATAAATTGACGATATCGGTTGTCTAACAAACGCACGGCCAAGTTTTTACGAATTGCGCTTGTTTCCGTTCCATTTTCGGGGATTCTATTGGCTTCTAGCGCCTAGCGGACGCTAGAAGCGTGAAAAACGTAAATGACTTGCCTAACTGGGTTATGGGTATGAATTGGCGCCATCACCGATCACTTATACGCTCCGAATAATGACCCTTTTCTGGAATCGTTTGTTGCAATCCGGAGAACATGGCACTTTATTGATGCCTGCCAATCGCCAGTGAGGGCCGTTTCGTGATGAGATCTACAACTCGGCTTGAGCTTGTCTTTCTAAATGTGGGAGACAATATTGTGGCGAAAAAACTGCGAGAGGAAGTTGTGAAAAGTGGAGGCAACTTATGGAAGCGACGCTCAAAAGATCAGGCGGCTGGAGCAGGAGAGGAGTAACATTGATCGTAATTAGAGTTGAGTCTATACATCCCTGATTTGTGGAGTATGACCTTGGTAACAGGACATCGCAAACTCAACATGTGCGTTCGTTCGTATTCATGCATGATGAAGTTGTGATGAAGAACAAAGATGTGTCTGGTAAAAATAAAACCCTTGATGACCACCTGCTTGGCGACGATGACGTCGAAGAAGAAAGAGATGAGCGAGAACAGAACAACAAGAGTTCGGAGCCGATGAAGGGTAAACGCGCCCCTGACTGATTCTTGGCAACGAGGTTTGATCATCACCGGTGCGGTAAGTAGGTTGCTTGAACGTTTACTTTTACTTTTGATTTACTTACTGATCAGTCTTGGGTCTCATGAAGGTCGTATTCTCGTCAGACTTGATGGCCCATTGAGATGAACATAACCAGGTGCCATTCATAATTTGGCGCGTCCAATCCAAGACCGTACCTGCTGAGGCTCGGTGATTTATTTCAAAACCAAGGTCGGCTTATGATCAGATCAATGATTTTTTTTGATTGATGACCAGACAGCAAGAGCCAGCTTGCTGCAGACATGTACCTCAATTGAAGAAGAAGACGCTGACCGAATGGTCGGTGTAGCAGTTGTACATAGGTTTTTGCAGGAGTTGTTGAACGAACCGCCAAAAGCCATAGACGATACTTAAATACCGTTTGCCCATTGAAAATTCTCTCGTGGGGAAGCTCGGATAGGAACCAGGTCTATAGCAGAACGTCAGTCGCGATGCGCGAAATCTGACTTACTCGCCAAAGATTATCATGAAACCCGATTCAGATGAAGCGCCGTAAACTGGTACAAGATATGATTAAGGATTAGACAATGCTTGGGGTGATAGGTTACAAATTCGCTGGAAAGCCGGGATATATAAGTAGTACAATCTGGCGGGGCAGGTACACTCTATTCGTCTTTTGTAATGGAAGCAAAGTTCGCGGGTTGGAAGTCTAAGTCGAAAACGCATTTCATGAAAATTGTCCGGACGACGATGAAAGAGACGACGCACTATTCTTTGCTTTCAGCTTTGTCCACTTCATAGCGCGCAAGAAAGCCGGTGCGGTATCCCAAGCTCCTACTTCCCGATGGAACACCTTCGAGAGGTTTGTCAGGAGAGAATTGTCCTGCACATACGAAAGTACTAGGTTCTTCCCCACACCAAGTCTTGATTTCTTGCGCACTGGACCGGAGGCGGTTGCTACGTCAGGTGCAGCAGTTGCCTGTCTCGTACTGTGACTGGTACGCGCACTAGAACGTCGCTCGGGGCGATTGCGAGACCTTGTACCGTAAGGTCTCGAATTATCCACGTAGGTGAACAACTGATCCGCCTCGTGCGTGATGACCTCACGGTCCGTAAAATATCCACTGATAGCGAATATCTTATCCGCAAGTCGTCCCATGGGGAACGGGCGGTCGGCGGCGGGCGCTAAGAGGTGTCGTCGGTCTCTGTGGAAGGCAGAGCCGATGGGTGCTGAGGATGCCGAATCGACGGAGGAGAGCAGCATCAGGAGGGGGAGAAGGAGGCAGGATAGTCTTTTAATGGGTGATCGAGATAAGAAGTACATGTTATCAGAAAAAGAGTGTGGTTGTAGTCAAAAGAGTGTGATGAGTGTGGTGGCCAGTGAACGAAGATAGTGCGAGAGAGAGAGAGAGAAAACCGGTGCAGAAAATCAGTGGGCGGACCCAAGAGTTCTTATGTCTCATCAGTAAACGTCTTGCATGTAGCCCTTATAAAGATATAGGTGAGGCGGCGGCGGAAGCAGAGTAGACGTCTCAAATGTTAGCAATGTCAGCGGCTGAAATGCAGACTGATCCAGGAAAGAACCAAGTGTTAGCACAGAGAAGCAAAGGCTGACACGGACGTGTTCTTCTTTGGATGGATAGACAGAGATCACATAAATAACTCGGTTCGGTTTAGAGTTTTTAGGATATTCTTTGTGCCTCCTATGAATGTTGAGTATGAGCGTAAGATGAGGGGAGGCCTAGAACGCCGACGGTGAATGGCTTTCTTGGCCTGTTTGCCTTATCTCACGGGCGCCGCGGGTATGTGGATCATGTACGATCAGTGATCCATGTATGTACTCAATAGAGAAAGGAAGAGAATCCATATACGAAGAATGGTACAAGTAAAAGAATACATATGGTATATTATACACAACGTCCACTAACCGGGAACAAGTAGGCACCCATGACTCGAAAAGAAAGAAGAGGGTGATGCATGAGCGATGAACGATGAATAGAGCAAGAGTTGATGAGAGGCCTCTAAAATGGCCTCGGTCCAGAAGACGGCTTCTCTTGCGGCGTGTCAGCCAGGCTGGCTATGAAGTCAGCAACAGCCGACCAATAACCCTTTTGTTCACAAGTGTCATCTGTCAACGACAAACGCGCCAGCCACCGTCAGCCAGCGACCCCAGTCAAAGAATATGGAACCTTGACGTACTATGACCACCATACTGAAACTCCATATACTTGGCCCTCTCCAAACCCGCCTTGTACTCACTCCCATTGCTCTTCCTCTTCTCGCCTCGTTTAGCGACAGCCTCCCAAAGCGTACGCATATGTTCCTTCGGGATTACCTGGTCCCTCGCACCACTGAGCAGGAGTATTGGCGTCGTTGCGGGAATAAGTGGTATTTTTGAGATCGAATCCCATTTTTGGTGACATAGGAAGGTGAAACGGCCCAAGGCGGGCAGTGTATGGGGTACGAGGTTGGGAAGGGACGTAAATGTATTTTCAATTACTAGGGCTTCGATCTAGAGGTGAATTAGTAACATCGGGTGAATCAGGATTGAGCATTAAGAACCTTCTGCGGATTCCGACTGGCAAGGTCGATAGCGACGGCACCTCCAATAGATTGCCCATATAGAATCTACGAAATAGGTCAGATATCAGAGTTTGATACAAAGTCACAGTCGTAGCCACGACGATTTATGCAGAAACTCTGACTGTCCGCCGGCACATCGACAGCATCCGCCGAGAAATCGTCCACATTCGGGATATACAGAGGATGAGGTGAAGACTCAGCCTCGTGTGCATGGCATGAAGTGCACATCAGTGGCAGAACTCACAATGGGTGTTTGTTTCAGTATTGGATTTGATGTGATGTAGTCTAGTGCCGTCTGCGCATCGATTCGCAACCCTGAATAGAAGTCAGACGTGGATAGCCACCATTGGGGCGGAAGTGCGCACCTTTTTCCGAAGGAGAACCTTCTGAAAGTCCATAACTGCAGCAAAGATGAACGGGGGGTCGGGGAACGGATCGAGAAACGCACACACCCTCTGTAACACAACATTAACACATTACATCGCATTTTATGCCAAAAGACGGACGCCAAAGGAAGGCGGTGACCTAGATTCCCAGCGTTCCCGTGGAACATGATGACAGTGGGTCGACTCGCGATGAACTGTCAAGAAACATGACTGTTAAGTTTAACGGCACCCTTGGGGCAATTCGCGCCTCTGACCTCATCCACTGTTGTCCCAGGCGGCGTATCATGGCGAAGCTGCTGAGGAATTAGATAGCATTTGAGGATGATGTTATCTGATGTTTTCAACTCCAGATCCTCATAAGCTACGCCCCAATTCGATGGCTTGTCAACTTCTGCAGTGAAAGTGAGCAAGACATGGCAATGCAACGTGCTTGCACTTCAATTTTACCTATTCTAGATCCAGAAGGGAAGGCTGATGGGTATATCAAATAGTTTTGGCCATACCATAAAAGACCTGCGCCTGTAGTGTACGAAGGTTAACGCGACTATTCAGCAGGTTGAAGAAACGACACGAACCGACAGTTGACAACGTTGCCACGGTGGCCAAAGTGCCCTGACATCACACATTGAGTTGAGAATATGATTCTCCCTGAAAGCAGGCGTACCTTTGCGAACGTCTCGAGGGAAGGTAATATACCCGGCATTGCGAGAATAAACGGAACTCCGTAAGGTGAACAACGACAGATGTTTGGCGAGCCGACTCTGTTACTCTTTGCTTGGCGAAATACACCAATTCTAACAATGCGAGGCTCGGCTTGCCACCGACCGAAGAATATCACTCTGGGCTACCAACTTGCAGACTCCTCATCGTAGTTCATACAAAAAACTCAACCCCTGTTGACTCCTTCAGAGTTGAAAAAAATCCATCGGGGAACTTTGAACACATTCGCATGGCCCATGATTTCTCGAGGCAAGTTGAATATCTCGAAGCTGCGTAGCAACTTACACATTGAGCCCCCGCCAGAATATATCCACCCCAGTTGCGAATACTAGCTGGCCATGATTCAATAAACATATGATATGACAGCCATATGAACCTAACATTGTTGCTGTCATTCATTATGAGCAGGGTCCAAAACTTAAGACCAGGAGCTATAAAACCTTACTTAAACTCCGCGCTTAGAGTTGCAGGGCTTATGAACACATAATTGTTACGGCAAGACTATGCCAAGTAGAATTTGAAGCAAGTGCCTTTCGATTTATGACCTGCTTAAGTTTTGCTTTAGCGCCGAGGGACTCCGAATTGCCGCTGACTCACCCCGTGATCAAAAGCACTTGCCGAATCCGAGATTGGCTTTACAGCAACTCGTTCACGGATCTCCTTTATCCCTCATTATTCCTCATTTCTGTACTTCTCGGACCTCCCTTAGCCGTTGCAGTCCGGCATGTCCCTTCCAAAGGTAAGACCGCTGTACTCTATATCACAGGATGCGTAGCTAACCAACGCTTATCGGATTGCAGCGAATCATCAAGGTCAATATCCCAACTCTTTATGATCGAGTGAGGTCTTCAATGCAAATCGCGTTACATAGGAAACAGAGCGTCTTGTTGCGGATCCTGCACCCGGAATCTCAGCTCTGCCCCATGATGACAACTTGCGATACTTTGATGTGATAATCGAGGGTCCAGGTGGAAGCCCTTTCGAAAGTGAGTGCTGTTGTGGCCAGTTAGATCGCGTTCATAACTGATCTTCTCTACTCTTGACTTTCTGTTAACCAATAAAGAGGGCCAATTCAAACTAGAACTATTCTTGCCTGAAGAATATCCCATGGCACCTCCGAAGGTGCGGTTCTTGACAAAGATCTATCATCCAAATATCGGTGAGTTAGCTACGCTCGCGTTTCTTGTTGTCTTTTCTCATGTCCGTCGAATAGATAAACTAGGGCGTATATGTCTAGATATTTTGAAAGGTATGTAAGGACGCAAGCATGGCGAGATAGCTTTAACCCCTCGTTGTAGACAAGTGGTCGCCCGCTCTCCAAATCAGGACTGTTCTGCTATCCGTACAAGCACTGCTAAGTGCGCCAAACCCCGACGATCCCCTTGCAACCGACGTTGCCAAACATTATAAAGAGGATGAGAAGGATGCACAGAGGGTCAGCAAGGAATGGACGGAGAAGTACGCTGTTTGATGGGTTTGAAGGCGTAGTTTTCTGTAGATCATGTTGGATCTGTTAGGTTTGCATTCCCATGGTTGCTGGAGAGACGACGTTGTTATGATAGTTCTCTACGCTGTATTGACTAAATCCATAATGTAAAAACAGGTTTCTCATCTATGACCTCTTCAAGTCATTAGTTGGTCGACTTTGTAAGCCGGCACACCCTCTGGTTCTTGCCATCATCCAGGGTTGCTCCCGACCTTTCATGTACACTGCTATCCACACCTGACATGCAGAGTCGTTCTCGGGCTTGATGAAGTCTACTACATCCAACCTAACTGCAAATTGTCGCTTTCGTTCATATCCAACATAACGACCGCAGGCAGCTTGAGGTTGGCATCGCATCCTCCAGCCTTCTATGGCTCACCTTGATTCTGACATTGTGTATGAAATCGTCTGTGCGATAGCGTCATTTCGTCCTAAGGATAGCCGGATAACCCTTCGCAACCTAGCATGCGCTTCCCGTGGCTTCAACTATGCCTCACGATCTCTGCTCTTCGCTAAGATCAAGTGGCCTCATCCAAACCAGCATGATGAGAATTCGGGCCTTCATCTTCCGCCAGAAACAATATGGCCCCACATCAAGTGAGTTTGTAATGGTTTCGAAGAGATCCTGATGATACTAAGTCTTCTTTCCGGATGATGAGGACGCTTCACCTAGATTGGCCCGACCACTGGCTCGACGCATCACCACCACTTTGGGGCTCGGGGGCGGTACACAGAGGAACATTGTTATCGTATAAGCCCATGCATTTGGATAAACTCGAAGCTGGCCTTCCAAAAATGAACAATATCCACACCTTCATGATAACATGCCCCTTCGATCCCCCCACCTCCCTCCTCACCGCGCTAGTGGGATGCCCTAACATCAAGGATTTCAGGATCATTGATACACCCTTATACACCGCTTTGATGCCTTCCCTCCCTCCAGAGTTCAAACTTGAACGTATATCGCTTGTTGCAGTAGCAGAGGCTTCCCGCGTTGGAGAAGGGCCCTTCGATCTCAAGCACCATGAACGTCCCTATTTCTCCCGGGAATACCGCAGGAAATTCTGGAACGACACTCACAGCAGGTTTGCCGCCAGCCGATACGTCTTCCAGATTGGCAGGCCCGACTCTTTGACGTATTTGCAGATGTCTGGGAGCCATTGCATTATGTACGAATTGAGGATGTACGAATGGCCAAACCTGGAGGCGTTGGTGCTCACAGGCAATGCCCCTGGGAAAGAGGACGGGTTTGCTCGGCTGGTGGACATCATCCCCCACATGCCTAGGTTGTATGACTTGAGGTTGTTGTTCGCGCCAAGAGATTTGTACGAAGTTTTTGACATGTTCCCTCCCCCACATGGTCGCATTCCAGTTGAAGATCAACACCCCAACACGGTTTTCGCTCAAATCAAGTATCTCGCTGTGTCGAACGGGTGCAACTTGAAGGATGCGTTCCGAAATGCAACATCCTTGGAGCGTTTAGTCGTTTGTGCTATTAGCAAACACCCCCGAATAGCAACTGCGTTTTCTGTGACCGAGATCAAAGAAATCTTAGACGACCTTGCGCTCGGCGGAGGGAATATGAAGTTGAAGCGGCTCAGGATCATGTTGGAGGAGAACATTATTCCGGGTCTGTTCGATCTGATAGGTAAGCTCTGTCCTCTGCTTGAATTCCTGGAGGTAGAGAAGTGTGGATACACCAAAGGAGACCCAGATTTCGAATGGGTGAGCGCAACGTTCCTGCTGGGTGCTCATCTCGTAACTGACATGTCTCTGCCGTCTCGCAGAGTGAGTTCGGGGATGCCCTTGCCGCATGCAAACATCTCCAGACATTACGCATTGCCATGATGGTTGGAGTAAATGACGCCCACCCAGGCAATTCGCTTGACGAATGCGACATAGATGAGCGCAAACGTTGCGCGTGTTACCTCGCATCCCGAATACCCTCTCTTTCCCAAATTGGTTTGGAATATCGGACTCGCACTGGGAGTCATAGGTCTGAGGATCGTTGGATAGACTTCTTTATTGAACGGTTGGATGACGAAACGATATATTTGCATGAGCTGGAACCGTCTTGGTATCCTTTCCCTGAAGTTTGGGATGTTGTTCCCCTTGATTATTGACCTTTCACGTTTTGTCTTGTTTTCTTTTCGGCTTTCTTTGCCCGCGATGTATAGCAACTCGACCTGGTTCTCTGTGTGTACCATATCTGCTGGACATTTTGAAATGTAACTATACTTCATGGACAGTCAAATCTCTTCACACAGTATCATCAAATTGTAGTCTTGCAGAACAATGATCTTACCTCCTTGACCTCGTGCATGCTTTGTCTGGGGGAAAATAGGCAAGACCAGCATGGTTTCTGACTCGAATATTGCTACATTTACCGATCCGTGCTTGCTCGTGGCAGGGAGTTGAAATCTGAAAAACATGACCCCAATCGACACCGAAAAAGAAGACAAAGCTGTTTCTTCGGCCTTTCCTAGATGCACATACCCATACAATCGCGGACCACCATGCATTGTGTTCTTCATGAACTTCTCGGATCAACTGATTCATGTATACCACACTTCCTCAGGGCCTAACACCTGCGCAGTTTCTCTGTGCGTGCTAACTTCTTTTTACTGTGTGGACTGCAGTTGCGCCACATACCCTATCGAGCGAAAGTGTCAGTGCGGAATAAAAGTGGGCCAATTGAGCCGTGTCGTGCGAAGACTGCTTACCATTCTACCAGTGCTAAGTGCTACTGCAGCACTAACTCCGCCCACTTTTGTGTCCTCAGCGGATCGCAACGCGCCCGGCTAGATTCAATCTGTAGCACCATAGAATTATGTCACAGGATGTAGTCACGACAACTGTTCAATATATTTTATAAATAAGTACAACAACCCATGGAAGATTCAAGTCCATCTCGATGTATAATATTAATCGGAGGTAATATGTAATGATCTGTGGCTATGGTATGTATCATGTTCTGCATGCTGCGTGAATTAGACTTGAAATGGATGCGACGGTTGGGCCAAGTGAATCACAGGTAAACGGAGAGTGGACTGGGCCTGCCATATCCAGGGTAGATGTTCGAAGACCTTTCATATTCTCGACCGAGAAGCAAACCGAAGGCGAAAATGAGGATGAAGGGCAGAAGGACAAGGACAAGCGAGGACAAGTCTTGATATGAATCAATGGCCCGTGCCAATGCAACTGTCATAGATTCCGATGACGGTTTGTCAATGGCCACATTCTCGATGGTCAAGGTGCCCATATGTCGAGGGACAATATTGTCGGGAATGTATGGATTCGAGCTGGCAGAATTTCGAGGAACCGACGCCTGTGTAAGAACCGGAGGAACCCGCCCCTTCGCTCCAAAAACGCGCGCCAAGGTGGTTCCGAATCTGTATTTTAGACCTAGTCCCACGGAGAAGGCAGGAAGACCATCCAAGCTCCGTATGTTGTGCAATTCCCACCAGTGTCTCATGCCATTAGGGTTGGTCTTCGAAGCGATGGCACCGGGTGCATCCAGAGTATGGGTATCGGGTGGGTGCTGCATTTCATTCGGTGCTTTTCTCTCATTTGTAGGAGCCTGCGAGGGAAGGGGAGCCAAAGCAAGAGGCGCCAAGGCTACAGACAAAGAATCGCTTTCGCGATCTGAGGATTCCTTCTTCGCGGCCCAGTCATTGAGTTGTGTACGGTGAGAGATAAATTTATAATAGGGCACGGCGTAACCGCATGTCTGTTCAGTATGACGTTAGTAAGAGGCAGACAGGTGGTGACCAATGACCGTACCGTGCCGACTTTGTGTATGTCTAGTCCTATAACGGCGCGTGACCCCGGCTGCCGTTGACTTGTAGGCAGTAGGGCTTCGTATTCCGGTGTGCCGATTTCATAGAAAAAACCTAAACATTGATAGCGACGTCAGCGTTCTTTTCGATATCTTCAAGACATTGGTTGCGGCAAGGAACTTCGCGGCTGGTAAGGCACACGTTAAAAGAGCTTAATGAATCCCATTCATATTTTTTTGGAACGTTGAAAGCGAGGCCAAATGAATGCGTGCAGGGAGTGGAGTAAGAAGGGAGTTGGAAAATAAAACAGTACCGGACCTTTTCCATAGAGTCTGACAATTCGAGCAGGGCCTTCAAAAGCTTGGAAGAGAATGGTAATGCGGCCATTTTCCCGAATGTGTGCGACGGTTTCGGCGCCTAAAAAGTAGTTCAACTACCATCAGTTTCTCGAAATACGATTTGAAAATGGTGAGCACATACCGGTGCCACTGAGATCTTCATACCATACCCGACGAGAATTGACGACATGGAAGGTACCTTCAACACCTTTTGGTGATATGTTTACATGTCCGTCGGCAGAGAGTGGCGCTGAGGCTACCCAAAACATTTCTTGCTTGAGTATCCATTCAATCAGGTGTTCAGGTATTTCTTGAACAAATTGACCCATTCTGAAAGGGAAAAAATACGAAGAGAGCCTGTGGTGAGGGCGAAGTAAGGAAGGACCAAGGTTGGGGGTTTGGTGAAATGGAGTAGGCCCCAAGCAGCCTTTAAATCCAGGCATGACTGATGAGATGGGCTCATGAACCATCCTTCAATTCGGCCCATAGAAAGCATACTTGGATCAACGGTTTGGATCTGTACCTAACTTGGAAGCAAAAGGCGATTCCCGCATTTCCATAGACAGATGTGGTTAGTGGTGTGCTGCGTGACACTCACTGCCGCCGGCGTTTCAGAATGCCGCAGAGTCATCTGAACCAGGTCGTCGCATTATCTTTCCTTGATCTTTCCGGGGCTTCTTCATTCCACAGGGGCATCGAGAAATGAATGAAAGGTAATAAAGGGGCCTAACACCGCCATCGGTGGAAGATCAGTTATGATGGTTCGTCCGATTGACAGGACGGTGTGTATGTCTGTGGAGCATCGAGTCGTTTTCCTGCTCGTGCTGCGTGCAGTGATCATGAAAATGGCAGATTATGAAAGAAAAGTGCAGTATCATCGCAGATCATGGCTGGACAATCAACCCATCCTCACTCGTGACTGTCCGCCGATGACCTGATCCCTGCTATTGGGTAGCATGAACCTAAAGGACATCGAGTTCATGACAGAGTCTTTAAAAATAGGTTTTTTTTATGCTTGGCTGACCTCGTGTGGCAAACTTCCTGCATTGAAGGCTGAAAGATTAATAATGTTCAGTGACGTTCATATCGACGGTGTGGGCCGTGGTAGTCGGGTGTTCCATGATAAGACGTCTGCTATAAGCGTAAGATTGGAAGGCAAGATGCTTGAGCGTCAAGAATTTGTGTACGCTACATAGAATACCCGTTGTGGGCGGCTTGCGTTGTTGTGGTCTAGCGACAGGTTGATTGGTTCGTTATGTGTTTTGAGATGTCGCGGCGATCACTCTGAACGCCGAACAAGGAGGATATGGTCAGCGACTTTCTCATCCATACCATGAACCGTCATCATGATCAGACAACTTTTCTCGTCCAAATCATCAGCTGTAATCCCAATTCTCAAGTGCAGTATGCCAACCTGCTGCAGGGAAACACGCGATGTCAACACGTCTAACTTAATGCGCAGTATGGTTCATTCAACTAGAGGTTGAACTACGGTTGTCTACCGTTATGGGGTAGCCTGCGAATATCTAAAGTTTATGGGGAAGTCAGGCCTGATTGTTGAGGACAGGATACTGTAGCTTGCCAGTGAAACTGCGTAAGCATCTGCGATTTCTTTCTTTCTGTCGTTTTACCCTGGTCTTTTAGCAGATCACGCCCGAGGGCGATGACCGACTCTGGTCACTGGTATCTTTCTAATTATACTGATCGATCAGAGAGACAGTATATCAGGAACGACGTCTCACAATCACTGAAGAATGCTATTGTAGATTAACTCGAGATGTCCCCGTTAAAGTCTGATGAAGAAGTCGACGACGATGTCTTTTGGACTTTTTCGAAGTGAGTAGCGGTCACCAACTGTCTTTGCTATTTATTTATTCCACAAAATCAACGCAGCAATATGAATTCTTACAGTCAGCAGTCACGCAGGTTTGCACCCTATTTTTCCCAAATTCTCAGCCTTGAATGAGATTGATATCTCACAACAGAAAATCTGCCAAACACATATCACTCGATATGTACGTCCCTTTGACGGTCTGATGCGATATTTAATCATGACTAAAACAAACTAGTCCCTCTTCATCACTGTTCGCGCTTATCATCGGAATAGATGTATACGCGTCTACGGAGGTTAGAAACCTGCAGGGGGCCGTTGCAGATGCCCAAGCAGTCCAAAATTACTTGACAAATCTATTGTCTGTCCCCAAAGCACGTATTCGGAACCTGCGCAACTCTCAGGCGACAAGAGCTGCAATTATCTCTGAACTTGTATCTCTCACGAGCAACGTTGCGATCGGACCAGATGACCCCATCCTGATCTATTTCGCTGGCCACGGAGGCCAAGTTGTCGCACCTGACGATTGGGCAGCGGGAGGTGCCGATGACAAGATCGAAATGCTTATCCCTCACGACTATCGCACACCTGCAAACGACGGTCAACAAACTCACGGTATTCCTGATCGCACCATTGGCAGACTCCTCAGTCGTGTTGCTCGTGCGAAGCACGACAATGTCGTAAGCATCTCAGCATACCCATTGTATCCGAGCTTCTAGCTTCTATCTGACGCTGCAAGATAGACAGTAATATTTGACTGTTGCCACTCTGGTTCTGGCACTCGTGAAGAAGATCATACGACTGCGCACCTCGTCCGTGGTTTCGAAATCGCACACCCTATTCCCGCCGAACTCGATATGCACATTTGGGGCTTCGCAGAACTTGATCCTGGAGAGGATCGGGGAAGCAGGATTCCGCAAGGATTTTTACGGAGCGGTCTTCGTTCTCATGTGCTCCTCACAGCATGCGGCGCAAAGGAAGAGGCGAAGGAAGAGCACGGAAGAGGCGTATTTACGAAAGCTCTCCTCCAGCTTCTCACGGCTATCAACGCTGAAACTATCACCTACACTGATGTGCTACGTCGGATTCACGCCCTTCCGGGGTGACTTTTAACCTTTTATTGTTTTTCATTGATCGACTTACCGAGATGCCCAGACAGAATCCCCAATGCGAAGGTGTCAATAAGGATAGGATCCTATTCAAGGGGAAAGCTCCTAGCCGAGGTCGCCTGATCTACAGGGTACTCATTGACGGCACAGGTTCGAAATACGTTCTCGAAGCTGGCGCTGCGCATGGCATCGGCAAGGATGCTGTGTTTGACCTTTACCCGGACCAGAATGTCCTCCGAAACGCAGTTCCTCTTGCTTCCATGATTGTGACGGACACCCGTGCTTTCACTTCCACTCTTGAATTCGTCAGGCAGAACTCTTCTCTTACGCTTATCGATACGGCGTACGCAATGCAAACCAGGGCTGGCGAGGAGGAGCACCTTCGGCTTTGCATCGAACCGAATGAGGGATTCGCCTCCATCTATGACTGCCTATGCCGCGATTTCTCCTCGAGTTCACCATTTGGATCGGTGCTAAGGCGTGTATCGCTCGTCTCCAAAGACAAAGCTGAATATGAGATAAGCCTGGAAGGCAATGAAGTAGTCACAAACATCCTTAACCCCCAGGTCACCCAATTCGGACTTCATCAGCTCCCCAAGCGTATCGAGGCAGGCTACTCCGAGGTGTCGCGCCTTATCTCTTCCTTAGCACATTACCAGAAGCACTTGCGACGCAATAACAGTATACATGCATTGCAGAAGCTTGTGGTAATCGAGGTTATGAAACTTCAGGTCAACGTCGACGCCTCGGACGCCTTCCCTGTTGGGAAGAATCTAAACTTGGGAGGTATTGTCGATATGCCTATCGGTCCTTCTGGAGAGAGCGACGCATATGGAATCAGAATATTGAATCATTCCCAACTGGACCTGTATGCTTCATTATTCTATTTTGACAACAGTGACTTGAGCATCGGTGCGTCCTTGAGCTCAAATCCATTTGTCCAAGCTCGCTGATGTGTATCCACAGAATCATACTACGAGCCATCGCCACCCACATCTCACATTATCGACATCCCTCTACCCAGGGCAAGCTTTGATGGAATCCCAGGCTCACTCACGTTGGGGTACGGGTCCTCTGGTGTCCAACCCTACCAATTTTACCTTGACGAAGATGAAGTGCTCGACGTGGGGTTTCTCAAGTTATTTCTGACGACAACTCCTGTGGATTTCTCCCATGTGGCTCAGTCATCTCCCTTTGTCGACGATGATGAGCGTTGGGATCGTGGGATGTGGCAAAGGGATAACTCTGATGCACAATCGTTGTGGGATACGATGCTCGTGGCTGTCGTCCAAAGACGTGTCCTGTAAGGACCATCTGTTGACTTACTTTGTTGGTTCGATCCGTTGGGAGAGTTGGCCTTTGAGTTTTCATTAAGAAATTGAGCTTGTGAATATCATCGCTCTATTTGAGAAAGATGAAAAGTACTCCTTCAGGAGCTCCCCGAAACTTGCGGACGCACATCGGGATGCGAGTAGTCATGGTAGCTTCCAGTGCAAGAGCACCTCAAAGGCAAAGACAAGCCGAGTTTGAGCGTTAGCACGCAGCGATAGAGATAAGGGGTATGACAGAACGATTCTTGCCACTATTTCCTCTTCTCAGAAACAAGAGGCTGTGCGGCGAGTTCCTCAGCCCAGACTCAATACCATGCTAGGGTTGTGGCGTGTGGCGACAGTGCCGTGGCCTGGGCCTCTGTAGTATCTTGTCCGGCATTGAGTCGATTGCCTGGAGCATCGGTCTATGAAGGCTGTTGATTTTTATTTGCCCACGAGTAACCACAATCAAAGGAGAGTGTTGGGGGGTGATGTTATGGTTCACCATAATGAGTGTTGCTGTGGCTGAAAGAACTGAACAGGCTCTATGGATAGACGCACTATGCCACTGTGCAAGTTGTTCCGAGAGTTTCGGAGTCCAAAGAATTCTTTGCAAAGAGCGAGAATGGTCGTATTACAAAAAGAAATCAGAATCCCACCCAAGTCAAAGTCTTCAAGTCACCTTCACCTCCACTCAATTCAACTCAAATCGCACAATTAAAAGAAGCCAATAACAATCCACTATGATTCAGCTCAAAAAGCGGTAAATACACTACTATATCAAGTAGCTACCACTAAAAAATAAAATAAAAACACAAGCTAAAACAAGAAGATATGTACACGAAAACAATGAAGAGGCGTTCTAAGAGAGTGGAGAGTCTAGGAAGAAAGGGAATATTATCCCGAAGATGCTGAGATGAGATAAATGAAGTGAGAAGATAAGTAGATGGTGGTACAGGTACGATGCGATGCAATGAGATGAACGAGATGAGAGGAGAGGAGAAAGATGCGATGCGAGAAATGGGATGTGTACAAGTCCAATGCCATGAGATCCAATGATAAATAGATATGAAAAAAAAAAGAAAAAGATAGTGCCAGAAATCATCAGAAATCAAACAACCCCTCCACCTTCAACCCACCCTCCAACCCACTCAAATCCACATCCGCCACGCACAACCCATACTCGAGCTCCTCAAAGCTCGCCGACCCAGCCAGGAGGTCTTCGTGGCTGAAGATATTAGCCCCGAAGTCGAGTGCGGAGAAGTCGGATTTGGGGGTGGTAGGGCCTGAGGAAGCAGGGGGCGAGGGGGAGTAGGAGGAGTAAGAGGGGGAGTAAGAGGGAGAGTAAGAGGGGGAGTAAGAGGGAGAGTAAGAGGGAGAGTAAGAGGGGGAGGAGAAGTAGTCGGGGGAGTAGATTGGGGCGTAGGCGGAGGCGGAGGACGAGGAGCAGGGTGAGGGTTGGTAGGCGGGGATGTAAGTGGGCGGGGCAGGGGACTGAGCGAGTAGTTGGGAGAAGGATTCGACTTCCATGTTCGAGTCCAGAGGAACGGAGAACAAAGCCGGGGAGAACGCTTCCGTCTTGAATCCCGCGGAGAACGGAGCGGGCGAGGGAGATAGGGAAGGGTCGCAGTGCGAGAAATCGAAGAACACATCATTGAAGAACGGCGGCGCAACCGTCATCTCCACGTCCTCGCTCTGCACCTCCACCTGCTGCGGCGCCTGCACCGGCGCGACAACAACATTGCACCCCAAAGGCCCATTCAACAACCCCGAAGTCTGATACCCCGGATAAGCGCCCTCGAGCTCCGGCCCCATCGGCACCGCGAAGTTCTCGCAAGCCTTGGGGCTGGTCTCGAGTGACAGGGCGGTCATCGCCTCGTCGAAGGTGCATGGGGAGGGGTAGGAGAGGTATTGTTGGTACGTGGGGTTCCAGGTGAATTGCCAGAAGGGAGGGGTGGGGAAGAAGAGGTGGGGTTGCGGGGAGGAGGTCATGGAGAGGACGGTGGTGGAAGTGGAATGGGAGGCGGCGGGTGTGGATGAGCGGCTTCCGGTTGATTCGCTGTCCGAGTTCGCTGAAGACTCCGACTCATCGGAAGACGAGGACGAAGAGGAGCTTGACGAAGAAGAGGAGAGGCAGTCGTCTGACTCTACACCGTCGGAGGAAGCGGATGATGATGTGGTGGAGAAGGTGCTGAATTGCATCATCGTTTCTGCGGTTTTTTGCTCCTCTGAGGATGCGGCGACGGCATGGCGGACGCGCGCGGGGACGTGTTGGTATGGCTTGGTGACTTTGTACCCGACGTTGCTGCGCGGGGTGTAGCCGTGGTGGCGCTTGCGGTGGCGGAGGAGGGAGGCGGGGTCGCATGTTGCGAATTCGCACTCCTCGTCAGGGCAGGAGAAGGGTTTCTCCTTGGTACTAGAGAGAGGACAGGATTAGTTGTTGAAGATAGGAAGGGGAAAGTGGAAAGTGACGTACTGTCTGCGGTAGTGTGTGTCGAGATTGGATTTCTGGAGAGTCTTGAAGGAACATCCTTCCCACGAGCACTCGAGTTTCCTAGAACAACAAAAACGCGTCAGTAAACATGTTAGATAACAAGTCGAAGGAGATCGGCGTACTCGGAGTCATCGTGCGTCCTCATGTGACGCGGGATATCGGCTCTGCGACTGACGACTTTGCCACACACTGTGCACGGCTCCGTGTTATCCTTCTATTACAATAAGAAGAGAGAGAGTCAGTAAGAAATAACAATAAGAGGGAAGTGGCACGTGTGCCACAAGAGGGGACTCACCAATGAGGTACGGACGCGCGCGGGCTTCATCGCGCCGGTTGTGGCTGCTTTGGTCGAGGGAATGGAACGTGCGGCAGGCATGATCGATATAGGTATGGATGGATCGGTGGATAGCTGGCTTTCGAGGTATGAGCAAGATAAGATGCGCGGACGGGATAATACTCGTCGGGATAGGTGCAGGGGAGCTCAAGGGAGGGGAATTGAATGCCATAATCCCTCACCCCCCATCGCGTTTTAACACTCTCAGAAAAACTGGCGGATTGGTTTCGCGCGCCCCTCATCTATTACTCTATCTAGCAAGTGTTCGTCGCGCTTCCCATTCCTGGCGGGGCAAAGCCACCCGCCGTGAGGCTTGGCGGGGAGACCTGCCTTATGCAGGAATTAACTCGATTGGCTAAGCCTTTTCTGTTTGGGATATACCGGGTTTGGAAGGTGGGGGCTGGACCAGAGGGCCTCGAGGCAGGTGTGGCATGGGGACATGCGATTGTCAGTGGCTCAGTGGCTCAGTGCGTGCAAAAGATACCGGTTTGGGAAGAGCTTGTTTTGGGTATTTGCAATTCAACTTTCGCCCGGGCCGTGCAGCGAGAACAAGGAAAGGTTGTGGTGGTAACTGGTTGTTATAGTTGTTATAAAGTAGTTGATACAGAGGCAATCTACAAGGGCTTATTTACCAGTTCCGCTACTTACAAACACCTATCTGATTGTACCCCTGTCTTTGCTGATTTAACGCCCAACGCTCGATGTTCGACTATCTTGCATCGGAGCCCTTACTATCCAGCTTGAAGTCGAATAAAGGCCTTCAGAGTATAGAAGACGTTATGGGAGTAACTTTCACCTTCCTACTACGAACAGTGTCTATTCACCCTGATGAAACTGAACATAAAGCCCAGATACAATGAAATCGTACCTTGTATCAAGCACTCCGTTCGCTCTCATTCGCATTATGCCCCTACCTAGCGATGAGATATTTCCAGACGTCCTCCTTCTGTGAACATCGGCATAACTTTGAGATCTCTCTGACTTTGTCTTGACCTTGTCCATCTGTGACTCTTACATTATCCCACTCCGTTCACTTTTTCGTTTCCAAAGCACCACCGTATCATTTTCACATCGCAGAATCGTCCGCTCACTACACCCGCTAGTGGAACGACGAACCCTCCTTCCTCAATCATGAACAACCCGGTCAGATCCCCGCCTCCCGCCACACCCCGCCACCACCTTAAACCTCGAGTTTGTAAAAGTTGCATCAGTGTCGGTTAAGACGGGCCGCAATTGGCCATCAAGTGCTATGTGCTATCACAACGTTGAATAGTGTCCTGCTTTTGTCTGCAACGTCGGCTTGTGTGCATACAATCAACGCGTGCAATTCGTTTTCTATGTGGTCCCGGCAGAAACAACATGATTGGTGGCTGATAATTCGAGGGCGGACATGCCGTAGGATCTCGACACCTGGCCAGTACGATGAGAGCAATAGGCGCGTAAGAGCTCGTATATGCGCGGCAAAAGGTATAGCATGGGTGTATGCGCGAAGCTGCATAGTCGGGGCCTCGTCCAGTCCAATTCGCGACCACGAAGGAGGTACGTCCCCTCCATACCCTCAATTTCGCTCTGCAGCCACTCATCAATTGAACAATTGAGAGTGAAACTAGGTTCTCCGATAGGTGTTTGTAAGTGGCGAAACTATTAAACAAGCCCTTGTAGATTGCCTCTGGGATCTGAACACTGTCTGAACGGCTGTCGACTTTCTATTCATGGCAGCCTCGCAGCCCGTCCTTCCATGTATAATTTGATTCCCTCTCTTGGCGGCATCGGACCCGTCCTAAATTCCACTATGAAGTACGGCGCTACTGGAGCCACGCAAGTTTCGAGCCTGAACGACATAGTGGTCTTCGAAGGCAGCGGGACTTGTAGACTTGAAGGCGACTCTAGAATATTGAAGAGGTTTATTATCGACATGTCAACACTCTTCTTGACGCAGTGGCGTCCCGATTGTCATCCTGAGTGCCGCGTTGAGCGCCTCTAGTTTCCGCATTAATGCCGGCTAATACGGGCTCGAGTCATCAAGTAAACAGTGTGTCTGCAACGTCGGCCTTGCATAGGATCTACGCGGACTTCCTTTTCTGCGGTGCTTGCAAAAACGACATAATCGGCTGTCTCTGGTCATTGGAGGGCGCACATGCCGTAGGATCTCGACACCTAGTCTGAGAGATGAGAGCGCCAAAAGGGTAGCATGGTTATATGTGCGAAGCTGCATAGTAGGTACGCCCCCTCCCTACTCTGATTTCGCTCTGCAGCCACTCTTTGCATGAGAAATCAATAGCCACTATCACAGTGCAAACATACTCAGGCGTCAGGTCCGCCATCTCAAACCCTACGGGGACTGGCAAGCTGGCAGGCACAATAGAAAGTTCAGATAGCCAGCATCGAAGGTCCCCCTGTGCTAACATCATAGAATATTGGATGAAATCTTCGGTATTGGCCAGCTTTAAAAGTTGACGAGGTACTTGAGGGTTAATTTCACCCTTCTGTATCGCTTTGGCTGAACCCCTGTCTCCGTATAGCGCACTGCCAGAATACTTTTAAGGATTGACGCGTATTAAGCTGCGTTAGAACTGGGCCCGGACGGCATCGAGCACGCAGCCTAGGATGAGGTAAGGATCAAGCCTTGCCATGTACAATGTAATTCCCTCTTCTTGACGGCATCGGACCCGTCCTAGATTCCACCACGAAGACGGCGCCACAGGCGCCGCGCGCCACAGGCGCCGCGCGCGTTTGGAGCCTGAATAACATAGTGGTCTTCTAGGGCAGTGAGACTTGTAGACTTGAAGGTAACCTCCAATACATCTGTATTTTGTCACCAGCTGAAGAGGTTTATCATCGACATATAGACACTCTTGTTGAACCAGTATCATCCCAATATCATCCTAAGAAGACTTTGTCACGCAGAGCACCATGGAGTTGCGACTACACCACTGAAGGGAAGTATACACTTGCGCTCTAGGCCCTGAGCGTTGTTCAGCATAGAGCAATGTCGTCGACTTGTTCCAAGTCGAGTGAGAAATTCCCAGTCTGACATCGTCGCTGTCGTCTTGCAAGAGAAGATCTGCCATATAGATCAACCAGAGACCAGGAGATGATGTATTCAGGCTAAGTCATGGCTTTATTCTGCCTTAGCTTCTTCTGACCCAGACTAGGATTATACTGCATGCGGTGGTATAGCATCTGCAGCCAATGAAAGGTAGGACAGCAAAGTACAGTCGTCTCCAGCGTCCAAAAATTTCCAGACTGAAGATCAAAAGTTTTTAAACATCTCCGGAGCTGACTAGAGATTGATGTCACATATGTGAGCTGGTAATTGGCTAGCTTGAAGAACATTCAATCAGGTTCGGAGATGTTTGATAACTTCAGATATCCTTTTTGACGTTTTTCCGACAAGTGTCTGTGGGATCAATGTGTGAAGATACTTGGGTGCTTTTCACTCTTGTTTAAGAGCAGCAGTGTCAAGCCAAGATAACATCAGCAATGAGTCGAAAGTGAAGATAATGACGGAAGAGAGCAAGACGCAGCCGATCCGAAAGCGGTGCTTATGCCACGCGATCAAATCTTCCCTGCGCAGTGAACACATCGATCTCTTTCCTTACCCTCCACCCATTCCCATTCCAGATCTCTTATACCACTCATCTATACCACTCCCACATCTACCAGATAAATCAATAGTGGAGCCAGAGATAGGAAGGAATTGAAGATGCTGCAGAGCCCAACGGGCCCGGCGAGCTGGACGAAGGTGTCGCCCATCGAGATTCTGATCACTCGCGCATGCGAACCGTCCCTCCATGAGCCCAACTACGCCCTCCATCTCGAGGTCGCCGAATTCATAAACCACAAAAAGGCGAATACGTGAGTTCTAATACCATCGTTATCTGATCTCTCCACCAACACCCCGCAGCCCACGCGAAGCAGCGATGACCATCGCCCGCCTCGCCAACCACCGCAACCCGCACATCGCCATCCTCGCCCTCGCCCTCCTCGATACCCTCGTTCAATCCTGCGGATACCCCTTCCACCTGCAGATATCCACCAAAGAGTTCCTCAACGAGCTTGTCCGCCGCTTCCCCGAGCGCCCGCCGCCCTTCCCCGGTCCGGTGATGTCGCGCATTCTGGAGCTCATTGGCGGGTGGAAGGAGGGGCTGTGTGTGGAGAGTCGGTGGAAGGAGGATTTGGGGAATGTTCGGGATATGCATCGGCTGTTGACGTTCAAGGGCTATCGGTTTAGGGATACGGGGAGGGGGCAGGGACAAGGGGTGTCGGCGGCAGTGGCTGCTGCTGGTGTATGTCTTTTCCTTCATTGTCGTTGTCTACTGACTAACTTTGTGCGTAGAATTTGAAATCAGCCGAAGAGCTCGAATCCGAAGACCGAGAAGCCCAATCCGCCAAACTCCAAGAACTCATCCGACGCGGCACCCCACGCGACCTCGCCGCCGCCCAGGAGCTCATGAAGTCCCTGGCAGGCGCCAACCCCGACGCCCGCCCCGACTATCGCACGCAGGCACTGCAGGACCTGAACAGGCTCGAGAGCAAGGTCGTTTTGTTGAATGAGATGCTGGATAACGTGGATCGGGAGAGAGGGGAGAGGTTTGTGGGCGGGGATGCGTATGATCAAGTTTCGACCATCCTACAAACAGCCCGCCCCAAACTCCAAAAGTGGATCTCAGACGCCGAAACGGACGACCCAGAGTCGCTGGACACGTTCCTCCAGATAAACGACCAGATCAACACCGTCCTCGCGCGGTACGACGCTTTTAAGAAGGGCGACTTTAGCTTTGTACCCAAGGAACTTGCGGCTGATGCGGGTTCGTTGATTGATTTGGACGACGAGGAGCAGGCGGGATTCAGTTGGGAGGGCAGCTATCTCACGTTTCATTTCTCCTTGCCCTTTGTGTCGAATCACGGCCGTGTGCATGTACACAAGTATGAAATACAATTTGAATTCAACAAGTCCAGTGTATGTTATGAGAAAAAACATGAAATTTGATACGTAGACGTGACCCATCCCTCCTTATAAAAATGCCAAACCAGCAGCACTTCTCCCTACCCGAAGGTTGGAAGAAGTGTGCTTTCCCATTAGTAACCACCTCCCTCCTTGTGCCGCAACCCATCCAATCGAATGTCGTAGAGGCCGAAAGTAGGGACGATCGCCGGATTTCGATACGTCGTCTTGGGGCATCCACAACCTCACCGATAGGTCAACAGTCGTTACGTCGTCTCGCAAGTCCTTACTTGCAACCCTAGCGCGGCCTCCTTGCGAGAGTGATCGCTACGTCGTGATGTAGGTTGAGACCTGTATATAGCCTACAATCATATAAGTATGGTCTTAAATAAAGCATTGATACATCGACTAACCTTAGTCCCCTCATTGGATGCGAAAGTCATCGCCGTAAAGCGATGTCGTCTTAGGGCAAGTACAATGGCACATTCTCCGGAGCTTTATACGTCGTCTCGGGTCATCCAACGAGTCATAAGAATCCTAAGACTGTGATAATGGTGAGCAAGTCTCGAAGTAAGCACAGGAAAAACTGCTTACTTGTCTATAACAGCCGTCGCGGGAACTCGATACGTCGTCTTGAGGTAAGTGCAATGGCATGTCCGCCGGAACTCGATATGTCGTCTCGGATCATCCAAGAGTTGATTAGAATGCTAAGAATGCGATAACAGTGAGCAAGTCTCAAAGTAATCATAGAAGAAACTGCTTACTTGTCTGCCTATACAAGGGCCGCCTCGGTGAATGAAACAGCCGTCGCGGGAAATCGATACGTCGCCTTGAGGCAAGTACAACGGCAAGACTAGATTGGAACCTCTAGATACACATGATTGTAAGCAAGCCTCGAAATAACTAAAGATAAATTGCTTACCTGAGTTCATACACGATGCCGCCTTAGTCTAATAGCAATAGCGGGAAACGTATACGTCGTCTCAGGGCATACACGACGGCGAGAGGTCAGTCAGAACTTCACGTAGGGGTAGGACCTAAGTTTGTAACGGTTCGTAAGTACCAAGGCTTCAGACTCGATATATTGCTCACCTATTTCATGACCAAGTAACGTCGTAGCACAACAGCGATCGCCGGAATTTGATACGTCGCCTCGGCGCATGTGTACGGTCACGAAGACGGTGTTGGTTCACGACAACCAACTGTAAGCGAGGTCCTAGAAGACTGCCGCGGTGCGACAGCGATCGCCGGAAGTCGATACGTCGTCTCGGCGCATGTACGGCCACGAAGAAGACGGCGTTGGTTCGTGAGAACCAAGTGCAAGTGGTGCCGTCGCGGTGCAACAGCGATCGCCGGAATTCGATACGTCGTCTCGGCGCATGTACGGCCACGAAGAAGACGGCGTTGGTTGGTGAGAACCAAGTGCAAGTGGTGCCGTCGCGGTGCAACAGCGATCGCCGGACGTCGATATGTCGTCTTGGGACATGCGAGGTGGCAGAGGATGGCCACGGCAAGTGAAGTCCTAGGAGACTGGTGCTGTCGCAGTGCAACAGCAATCGCCGGACGTCGATACGTCGTCTCGACGCATGTATAATCGTAAATAAGACGCGTTAGTTCACGATAACCAAGTGCAAGTGAAGCCCTAAGAGACTGGTGCCGTCGCGGTGCAACAGCAATCGCCGGAATTCGATACGTTGTCTCGACGCATGTACGGTCACAAAGAAAACGACGTTGCTTCACGATAACCAAGGGCAAGTGAATCCCTAAGAGACAGGTGCCGTCGCGGTGCGACAGCGATCGCCGGACGTCGATATGTCGTCTTGGGACATGCGAGGTGGCAGAGGATGGCCGCGGCAAGTGAAGTCCTAGGAGACTGTTGGTGTCGCAGTGCGACAGCAATACCCGGACGTCGATATGTTGTCTTGGCACATGCGAGGTGGCAAAGGATGGCCACGGCAAGTGAAGTCCTAGGAGACTGGTGCCGTCGCAGTGCGACGGCGATCGCCGGACGTCGATACATCGTCTTGGGACAAGCGAGGTAGCAGAGGATGGCCGCGGTGAGTCAAGTCCTAGGAGACTGGTGCCGTCGCAGTGCGACAGCGATCGCCGGACGTCGATACATCGTCTTGGGACATGCGAGGTAGCAGAGGATGGCCGCGGTGAGGGATACATTGCGAGTGTTGTTGAAGAAGAGGTTTGAGGACAGAACCAAAGCTGTAGCAATTTGTAAGTCAAGTCACAACAAGAGTATAAGTGATTTTGGCTTACCTTCGCATATGGTTGCCTCGCCGCAACAGCGATCGCGGGAAATCGATACGTCGTCTCGCGACATGCGGGATGGAGGGGAGGGCTGCGGTTGAGACGTAGAGACTGAGTTGATGTAACAATTTGATAAGTACGGCTTCAAACTCAAGTATATGATGTATTGCTCACCTATTATCACGACCTAGCGATGCCGCAGCGCCATAGCGATCGCCGGAAATCGATACGTTGTGTCGAGACGTGCGCAATAGATTCATACTGCTTAATAGCGGTTCAAAGTGAGCCAAGTCTCAGCACATACATTGAAGGAAGGTGCTTACCTGAACAGCGCCGCACTAGTACAACAGTGGTGGCAGGGAATTGATACGTTGTCTTGGGCCATGGCACGGTAGCAAAAACCACACGGAGAGGTCGTCAGATGAGGTTACTTCACATACAACTTTGTGGTGACTTGTAAGTAAGGTCTCAAGACGAGCAAAATAAATCCTATTTACCTGGAGTGATCACTAATGCCGCAGCGGTGTGATAGCGATCGCCAGAAATCCATACGTTGTCTCGGCGCGTTTCAAATACAGTAATACAGTAACAGTGACCAAGTGTAGGTGGGTGCCTAGGGGATTACTTCCTTCGCGGTACGACAGCGATCGCTGGACGTCGATACGTCGTCTCAAGACATGCAGGGTGGCAAGGGAGGGCCGCAGGTAGGGATGTATGGCAAGCCTTGTTGAAATGAAGAGCTCGCCATTAAGAGCAAGGATAGAGCCTAAGAAGATTGCCACGACCCATAAGTATTAAGGTCTCAAACCCAAGTAGATCATTTGCTCACCTATTGTTATAACCTAGTGAAGTGACACCGCAGTGCAACAGTGATTGCCGGAAATCGTTACGTCGTCTCGGCGCATGTACGATGAAGAAGTGTAAGTGAAGACTAGTGCCGCCGTGGTGAAACACGGTGTAGTACCTAAGATCGTAGTAACAAGATGTAAGTATGGTCTCAAACAAAGCACACTGAACAATTGGCTTACCTTGGTGCATTGCGACGCAACCGCGCAAGGTGGCAGAACAGTGATTGCAAGGACTTTAAAAAATCAAATCTGTTGACCAAGTTGCAGATATGAGTGTAGCACTGCGAGGATCTGATTTTGGCCTAGGGAGACGGCTGGGGAGGGCGCCGGGATTGCGGGGTGATATTGCGATGCAAGGGGTGGCAAGACAGTGATTGGCGGAAGACCAAATATCAATTTGATATTCTTGGGCGCTTATTGCAAGACTATCAGTCTGATGAATCCTAGCTTGCAAGAAACATGGTATACATACATGGAATTGCTTTCATTGTTCGACCTTGTGTCTTGCTACCGATGGCAAAGGCGAAGAAAGGACAAGCTGTGACTTTGAATTGAATTCAGCGGCTTATTTGGTGTGCACTAAGATAGACAAACATACCAGGGATTGGCTGCAGAGAGAGAGACGACATTGGAACCGACCACCATTACGACGGGCATAATGAGGGCAAAGGACTGCAAAAAACAATTGTTGAGCATGCAACCTTTATACTCCCTTGTACCAAGGGTCAAAATCATCACGCAGGGCTACTTCGGGCCCATCACTTTCCTCAAGACGTAAGCTTCGGAAATATTCTTAGTCTAGGGCCGCAATCCATGGAAGATACTGACTTCTCTCCGGGACCTTAAGTCTTACTAATTGTCTCATTCAGTCATAAGCCTCCTGTCCGACTCATGAGTAAGAGATCTTAAGCCGAAATCTTGTCATTTCCCTCAGTTTTAAGTTCTCAAGTCACAATATCCAAGCAAGTCTGACAATTGAGAGAAAGTGTTGTTACTCAAGCTGAGAACTTGGAAATGAAATGAGCTCAGTTGTTGGTGGCCTTGAGTGAGTGAATGAGATTCAGTGATTGTGTCCTGGTGGAACCATAGGGGTTTGTACGGGCTCCAAGACAGCTCAAGCTCCCAAGTTCGGTTCCAAGCAATAGGTACTCTACATTACGCAAGTTCGCATCCACCCGGCATCGAAGATCCAGGAGGTGGAACCCCTGCAGTTGCAGGGGTATATTTTTACTGATCCGCCTCATCTGTTTGCTTACTCATACCAAAATCACTATGTACTTTGTAAGGTAGAGAGATTCTACTACTGACCGAGTATCCGGTGTTCAATCGAGAGCTGGAATGTAAATACTGTAAGTGGTAGTGTTTTTGGATGTCGAGATAAGAGGTGAGAGTAAGAATCGGGTTTCCAAATGCGGCGCACGTCGTGAGTCATTCAGATTGAGTGTTTGTCTATTTGACACAAGTCTAGCAAAGAAATCAGGCGACAAACGCTCTCAGTAGTTCTGGTATGGCTCGAGATGGAGCAGTAATGGTAACGGTACAACTCATGGAGCGTGGGTGACGATGATCAATGAGGTCAGATGTTGAAAGGAATCTTAATCCATGTGTTCGTCTCATCTTGATTTAACTGACCATTTGCTACTGACAACCTGCCATCGTTGCGCTATCGTAGATCCTACCACTCATTGCGTTGCCACAGCGCTTCCAGAATGTGTACAGAACTGTGTATACCAGCCTGAGGTACTGCAAAAGCTAACTACGGCACAATGATAGTGTTAAACAACGGGGAATTGAATTGACGAGTAGAGAAGACATTGCAAGTTACTGCTCACCTCAAATGCACCCGTTAGTCAAGGACCTACCAGTCTTGTGTAAAGTAAGAGTCCAGACGTAACGCAAATGCAGTCCGTTGTTGTTACCGCGGATTGACTTGTGTTGCGAGAACAAACAACAAAGGTTGTCGAGTACACTCAACTCGAGCCTTTTTACATTCGAAACAAAACAGAACATCAGTCCGGAATCAAAGATTCACTCACCTCAAAGGTAGTCGTGTTCTGCCAGTGTCGCCTCTCGAAGATTTCATAGTCCTGTCTCGACGAACATTTGATCAAAGGGGAAGTGTGGCGCACCCCTCCTTTTTCAACACTTTACCGCATTGTCAACCATACAAGCAAGCGATATCAGCCAGGGATTTGTAAATTGAGACAGTAGGAGGTATACTAAATCAAACCGCTAACGCGGCGAAGGGTGAGTGCGAGTTTGAACGCAGCAACAGAAGCCGTGTTCCTTCACTCATCGTAGATATGTCCTCATTGAATATCGCACCTCAGTGTATATCCTTCGTTCACTTGCATTGAGTATACACATAGTCAGCAATTAATACGAGAGGACCATCAAACTCACCAACGTATGAGCGAGACACGGAGAATCTCAAACCTTCACCTCCATATTCATCCTCTGTCCTCCCATCCATCCCCGATTCTCAATCCTCTCCTATTCCGACGGCTATCTTTTTCCTCTGTCCCTTAATATCACCCTTCTGGACCCTGTTCGCTTCAGTTAACGACTAGGCTGGCGCAAGAATTAGTTACACTTACTTTACTGCCCCGTTTGCCTGTCATTCCGGAGATCTGCACGAAACTGCGTAGTCTCAGTTACCGCTCATATCCTCAATGGTTCCGAGGCGTATTGTATAGTAGCGTCCAGTCTATGATCGCAGATCTCAGAGTGTTAGTTTGATCATGAGAGGAGCAACAGCACGCACTTGAATCTTTCACTCCCTACTCTTGAATTTCCACTGACTTGACGCAATCAAATGCTTTCAAAATAGTCACATATGAAAGGATATATACGTCGTCAGTAGTAGTACCAGAGGAATATCGGACTCACCAAGATACCATTGGCACGCAGAGGATCTCAATCCCCAGCTTCGTAACCTATCATCTATTCCTCCATCCCCTCTTCTCGCTTCTCTCCTGTCTCGACAGCTCTCGTTCCTCCGCTGACCCTGAGCACCACTCACCTGGACCCTATCTGATGCAGTTAATGACTCGGTTAGCACCAGCGCCTTCAACGTTACGAGGGAGGTGAGAGGCCTCCCTGACCTACTGGTTCATTCCCTGTCATTTCCGAGATCTGTACGAAACTGTACGAATAGAAATGGCACTCAATAGCCGAGCGAGTGAAAAGTAATGTATAGGAGGACTCAACTTGACAATTTTCTGCGAGCCATGAGAACAGGAAGGCCCCAAGACGACTTACACCCGAATCCTCCATCGTACGAAATGCGCCCATTCGAACGCGCCAACTTCCTCCGAAAGGGCGATCAAGGGTTGTTCGGAAGCGAAGGGTACGTCCGAGATCTTCTGGGGCGCTCAGGAGTTGTCAGAGTTGTCAGACGAAGGTGTTGAAAGCACTCCTGCAAGCGCAAGCATAGATCCAATTGAATGTCCATCTGCATTCTCCGTTTATCGCTCAAGCTTCGCGTTTCAAGAATATTCCGTGCACCGACCGCATCACGGCCTCTAGGGAATGCCCAGGAGATTTGTGTGCAAGTCGGCGGGTGGTGCAATGTTGGTTGTTGAAGCAGAGAGTCATTCCGCGTCGTTTAGCCAATGCTGCCAGTTTAACGTAGAAGAAGTCGTGTAAAGATTCAGAAGAGAGTTTCCTAGATGCTAGCTCCGCCTGTATAGACGTCCAGAGTATCATAAAGCGCAAGGCGCATCCATTTCGACCAGCGGGAGGAGAAGTGACCAGATCGGCCATGTTCAACTTTACCCGATTTCGTCATTGACCCTCGCAGGGTCCAAACCACCTCCTTGGTCAGTCTACGCCACAAAATCTGTTAACCAGGTTCCTTCATTGATCAGTATTATGTATACAAGGGGTTTGTGGGTATAAATACAGGCTGGATTTCAGTAGTAGAATTCATCATCCCTTTCCCCCTCCGACTTTTCTACTCCCCTGCTCTCGCTCTCATCTCGCTCTTCGTCGTCGTCTCCGCTCTTTTCGTTGACCTTTCGACGTCGTGCTCATAGCCCGCGCTGCTGAAGACCAGTAAGTTCGACCATAGAATTGATGTTGAACAGTCCACTGACATACCGACTGTTCACATAGGCTGACGTCCTGCCAAACAAACGAAATGTCGCCCTTGGTATGTTCATGCCCCCATCCTCTGACTATGCATGCTTACGCCGTTCCTCCCTTCGCCCGCTTGCAGTGACTGCCATGAGACCGAGGTTGTCGCTCCCGAGACCCAAACTTACGCGGCTGATCCGATGGTCAGTAAGTGGTTGTTGGTCACGACGCGAGTTAGTCGCTTACCTTCTTGCCAGTCGCGACGTTTCCCATGTATATTCCCGCCTGTCCGATGATCTCCTGAGATCGCCTCCCGGACCCGAACGTACATGGCTGATCAGACGGTCGGTAAGTGCGTGTTCATCACGACTTGAGTGACTCGCTTACCCTTTTGTCAGTTTGCCACGACGTTCCCGCCTTCCCGGTGTCCTCTTCCACTGAGCTTTGGCCAACATGTTGCCGCCGCAGAAACTGGCCGTTGAGGCTGAGGTCCACCCATGCATAGTTGACCGGCTTGAGCGACAGGGATGGCGAAGGATGTAGAGGATGAGAACGCTTGGAAAGAAGAGGTTAGAGAAGTAATCGATATGAAAAAATGCCCGACTGACCTTTCTGTCTTTCCCCAGACAATCTCCACCTACGCCATACGAGTTGAATCGCGGTTGTACAGTGCGCCGTGTGCAAACACCAACCTTTCCTGACCCCCCTCTCCCACTTGCACGAGATCTCTGATCTCCATCACAACCCCCTAATGCCGTTGGGGCTGCAATCCGCGTCGGGGAAAGAGCGTACGTGACGTGGTAGAGCTCGTCAAAGGTGTGCAAGCTGGAAAGGACAACGAAAGATCAGGGAAGACACGATGATGAAAAGGTAGGTTAACTGACCTTTGTTTCTATACTCGACGTTCAACGTATGATATCGTGGGTTTCCCAGACAGCCGCCGCCTACGCTGACGGCGCAAGTCGACTAATCCGACGATGGAGACATTTCAAGTAGGTCGTTTACTTGCTGGAATGGGCTACACCCTGCTGATCATGATCCAGTGGTGTTCGTTGCTTCGGAAGGGTCATTGTGTGGAACATCGATGCGTTCGCCAACGACATCACATTCTGTTGCAACCAGTCCGAAGCGGACCCTCCTTTGTCACCTCGTCTGCCTTGTAACGCTTGTCGCCTGTCGTGTCGTATGCGGCGTTTCCCGCTAGCCCTCTCTAGAGCATATAACACATGTATACCACACCGCAGACGTACGCCCCACCTCTCCCTCCCTTCCCTTCCCTAACTTACCCCTCCCCTCCAGCCAATCCCAATGGGCACCTGCACCGGCGTAACCTCTCTCTGTGCCCTCGGCGGCTTCGCACTAGAGACGCACTGACACACCGGCCAGGTCGTGCACTTTGACATCGTGTCCAAGCTCGGATGGAGCGTGGACGTGAGGACACATGGGATTGGGTTCGTTATTGAGAAGCTGTTGGGGGACAAGGGGGTTGGGCGCGAGAGCACGTGGTGTTTGTTTAAACGCATGCATCTACGCGAGTCGGCGTCAGGAAAACGCGTCGAATCAAAGGGACGGAAGGGAAGAGGGAGAGAAGAACTCACGGAAATCGCGATCGCGTGGTCTTTGCGCCAATCGCACTCCCTTTTACGCCTGCCTCCCACTCGTCGTGTTCGAAAGAAAAGGAGGCCGCCTGCAGTCACAGAACGAGCTGGAAGGGAGGATGTCGAAGAGGGAAGAGCAAGCTGGGATGGAGTGGAAAGTCAAGAGTTGACGAGTCCGACAGGTGTATTGAGATAGGCTTGGGTGTTCGAAGGGCGGCATTCTGCACGAATGTAGTATTCGTAGAAGCGCTTGTCACCTGCCGCTGATCTCGTGCATATAATCGTGTAGCGACTCGTTGGTAGGTAAGAGCTGGGACAAACACGTCGTGCAGGAGGGAGGTGCCGGACGTGGAGTGGAGGTAGGAGACGTCGACGTGTTTCGTGCGGGGAGAGGCGAGTCAAAAGTGGAAGGTGGAGGCTGGACCAGAGGGCCTCGAGGCGCGTGTGGCATGGGGACCTGCAATTGTCAGTGTCTCAGTGGCTCAGTTCGTTCAAAAGATACCGGTTTGGGAAGAGCTTGTTTTGGGTATTTGCAATTCAACTTTCGCCCGGGCCGTGCAGTAAAAACAAGGAAAGGTTGTGGTGGTAACTGGTTGTTATAGTTGTTATAAAGTAAGATACAGAGGCAATCTACAAGGGCTTGTTTACCAGTTCCGCTACGTACAAACACCTACCTTTGATTGTACCCCTGAGTCTTGCTGATTCAACGCTCAGCGTTCAAGGGTTCGACTATCTTGCGCCGGAGCCCTTACTATCAGCTTAAATTCGAATGAAAAGGCCTTCAGAGTATAGAAGACAACAGATTTCTATTGACGTAACTTTACCTTCCTACTACAGACTATTCACCTGATGGAGCTGAACTTGCATAAAGCACAAATACAATGAAATCAATAGGAAATCGTACCTTGTATTAAGCAACACACTCTACCCACCTCTTCACATTTACTGCGACTGCGTCAAGCGATGTATGAGGCTGAAACGTCGTCGCATTACTCCATTCGCGTTATGCCCTTACCTAGCAATGAGATATTTCCAGACGTCCTCCTGCTACGCACATCGGCAATACTTTGAGGTCTCTCTGACTTTGTCTTCACCTTGTCCATCTGTGACTCTTAGATTATCCCACTCCGTTCACTTTTTCGTTTCCAAAGCACCACCGTATTATCCTTGCACATCACAGAATCGTACAGCCATTACACCGCCAGTGGAACGACGAACTGTCTTTCCTCAATCATGAACAACCCGGTCAGATCCCCGCCTCCCGCCACCACCTTACACCTCGAGTTTGTACGGACCCACAACACGGTCGAGCTTCTAGGCCATGTGCGACCGCCGCTGACTCTGTCGCTTCTGCCATGAACAAGTGGAAAATGAAGTACATGCAATGATGCAGTGCACTCAAGTCAACATCGTCAAAGAGCGTACCGCCTTATTTCGCCGTGTTGTTGACCTCGATAACAACCTTCGCGACGTACTTTGCGCCACAGATGCACTGGAGAAAACTGCTAGACCTTATTAATAGGCACCCCAATGCGCACGTCCTACGCACATATGTTAGCCCACTTAGTCGGTCTAATACCGTAGAACGAAGTGACATAACGTACCGTTATACACGGGGCCAGCGGACTCAGCTGATGTCCTTCATATGGTGGGTCATTGACGGATGAGCGGATGCCTGCTATATTTTTAAGAATATCGGTCGGTGAGCCAGTGGATAGTGCACGTCGGTACAGGAATCAATAAAAATCGGTTGGTTGGGCACCGCCGTCGGTTCAGAAATGAAAAAGAAATCGGTTGGTTGGGCACCGCCGTCGGTACAGGAATGAAAAAATAATCGGTTGGTTGGGCACCGCCGTCGGTACAGGAATCAATAAAAATCGGTTGGTTAGGCACCGCCGTCGGTACAGGAATCAATAAAAATCGGTTGGTTGGGCACCGCCGTCGGTTCAGAAATGAAAAAATAATCGGTTGGTTGGGCACCGCCGTCGGTTCAGAAATGAAAAAATAATCGGTTGGTTGGGCACCGCCGTCGGTACGGGAATCAATAAAAATCGGTTGGTTGGGCAGCGCCGTCGGTTCAGAAATGAAAAAATAATCGGTTGGTTGGGCACCGCCGTCGGTACAGGAATCAATGAAAATCGGTTGGTTGGGCACCGCCGTCGGTTCAGAAATGAAAAAATAATCGGTTGGTTGGGCACCGCCGTCGGTACAGGAATCAATAAAAATCGGTTGGTTGGGCACCGCCGTCGGTTCAGAAATGAAAAAATAATCGGTTGGTTGGGCACCGCCGTCGCTACAGGAATCAATAAAAATCGGTTGGTTGGGCACCGCCGTCAGTACAGGAATGAAAAAATAATCGGTTGGTTGGGCACCCCCGTCAGTCCAGGAATCAATAAAAATCGGTTGGTTAGGCACCGCCGTCGGTACGGGAATCAATAAAAATTGGTTGGTTGGGCACCGCCGTCAGTACAGGAATCAATAAAAATCATCCTCTACCGAATGGTCAAAAAGTCAGATAAAAGAGAAGTGGTTCGGGACTCTGGACATCCACCACCGAACCTCGACTGAAAACCAAAGCAAGTCGGCGCATCTCGAATCTAGCCATCCACCGAAAGCGACACACCGACTTCAACACCGACTTTGCTAAGTCTTGGCAATATGTTTTGTTTATTTATAGAAGCTCTCAATGAACCAACAAAAAAAAAATTGTCTTTCTACTCATCATCATGTCCACCACCTTACCCCAACTAGCCATTGATGACGAGACCGCTATTGTTGCAAAATACATGAAAGCCAAGTTTCCAGAAGTTCTGCGCCACCACTGCTCAACAGCACACCCACTACCTTGCACTGTTGGCCATCCAAAACATTGGTCTCTAAGTTTCTCCATGGAGGTCGACCTTGCTTTGGACGTGATAGCACGTGCATTCCACCACTCAGGTATATTACCATATATGTGTACACTTGCAGCCCTACTAACATTTGGGTTGAATCTCTAGTTTCAACAGACTGGGATGCCCAACGATACGCCGATCTCATTGGCCCTAAGAATAATGGAATTAGCGGTGATCAGGAAGCCACTATGTTCAAGTCCTTCAAGCCGATACGCACCGACCACCTGGAAATTACTCCGAGCACCATCGCCGATCGGCATGGAAAGCTTTTGGTCTGGTATTTACCAAACATTTTGTCTCCAGAACGCCAGGTAAAGTCAGCGCCATATTTCAGAGGCTTGCAATTAATTCAGGAATAGGAATCCATGTTTTCGGACCTCAAACACTTGGAACGGATGATCAAAGTGGACGCAGGCAAATCGGCAAATTGGAGGTCGGGACCCGATTACTTTCACCCAATCGGTGGTGGGCTAAAACCTGGGACATTCAATATTTCCCCAGCCTGGTTCGAACAAGGACACGAGGTAAATTCAAAGATTTCAATGTTTAGCAAATTGTGACCTGTTCTTCAACGATAGACTGAGGAACACCACCTCAAGGTATCTTCCGATCTGCTCAAGGACAACTGCATTTCGGAATGGCTAGAAAAATGTACTCTGCCGTTTGCGTTGATCGGCGGGATATTAAGCATCATCCAACCCGAATTGTTCGAGGCAGGTCAAAGGGCATTGAGACAACTTGCGTCGGCGCCGACAATCTCTGACAACCCGATCAGGATGTTGGAGATTTTAAAAATATGGTACCCAACATTTTCGGCGCTTGCGGTCATCAGTAATCGGGCCACACCCTTGCATCTGGATACTGGAGGCCGAGCCAAATGGCTGGACTTGATGTTGGCTTTGGGTAAATATGATCATGGCCGATTTGCTCTGCCAGCCTTTGGGTATACTTTCAAATATAACCCAGGCACAATAATCGCTGTATCAGGCAAAGTTTTCAGACATGGGGCAACCTGTCTAGGCGACCGGGCCAGCATCGCGTTCTACATGCGCAACAATGTCTTGAACCGACTTCGTCTCCCGATTGGGACGTGGCACCAGCGGGCCAATTACCTCAAACTTCTGACCGATACCGACCAAGACAACCCCGGTCAAGACAACACCGACCAAGACAACACCGACCAAGCCAACCGTACTTAGAATAGTTTTACTTGCACTTCCAAAAATTCAATCAAAGTCCAAAAAAAATGTGATTTCTCTTCAAAAAGCTGTGATTCCTACGGACTACATGAAAATTACTGGCTGGGCTTGTACTCCGAGGATGAATCGTCGTCAAAGGGTGAGAGGGATTTGGGAGTGAGGTCCCGAGAGCGGTTGGTGCTAGGGCCGGTTGTGATACTTATGCCCGCGCTTCTAAGCTTTGCCGACGGCGCCTTCTGCTTTGTCTGAAGCTCCGAGTCGGATGGTACCTCGAAGCACGCGTCATCCCCGGCTTCAAGCAGCATGTTGTCACAATCAACCTCATCCAGCGAACTCCTCCCTTTCTCCAGCTGGTATTTCCTCAGTAGTCTGAGGCTGTGACTGTGTCGGGTAGCAGCAACACGCTTCTCTTCAAGAGTCTGCTGCAGAGTCCTGGCCATAGCCAAAGACTTCCTGTTCTCCTGGATCACCGTCCGGAGTCTCTCCTTGCAGACCTTGGAGTCGCACTCCATACAGTCCGTTGAGGTGAGTGTTTCCTCGGGAGTCTTGTCGGGAAGGTGCTCGGGACGCGCCGGTATTGGCGGTCGAATCAAACCATACTGCGCATCGGGCCAGGTCAACTCAGAACTAGCATATCCTGAGCATCACTCACTTTCTTGATGTGGAAATTGAGTGCATCCCACCGATTGACCATTATCGGCGGTTCGGTCTTGTACTTTTTGTGCCAAGTCCACCAGGGCTCATAATACTCATCCACGATCTCTGTAGGGTCCCGGACATCACGTACTCGATAGAGCTCATCGTGCAATGTTCTGGAAATCCAAATCTTGGGGCCTTCATCTCTATCCAAGCCCTGAGCAAGGCCCCGAAGGAAAGGGTGGACTTCAATGAATCGGCCCGATGCAGCAGCGTACCCGACAATCGCCATTGTAACGTCCTATTTAGTTAGCTCAGTAATTAAATGATAATAATTTTCGACCAAATTAAATTACCATTTCTGTCCTCAGGCCATCCAACCACCATTGATAGACTTCGAAATCGTCAACGGAGTCTTCAACCCACGCGAGGAGGGCAGCGCGAAGGCGCGATGTCATGTAGTTGAGGCATGCCATTTCTTTGATCTGCCACGGGCGGTCGATTTCGACGGGTTCATATTCGAAGGTCGAAAGAAACACAGGCTCGTTTGACATGGTGGTCTGTGCGAAGAAATTTGTTGGTGTATCTGCTTGATTTGTAAATCGGAGTTTCAATAGTTAACGTAATAATCAACCCGATCCTGGTCCGACAAAGTTCATCCCTACCGATTACGCCGAAACATTGTCAGGAAGTACAATCGGCATTTTCCCAATGCTAGCGTTCGCGTCGGTACCGACCAATATCCATAAGACCAATCATTGCACACTCAACTGACATCCAAGTTCACATCTCATGACTGTCACTTTGTTTCGAAGTTCATCTGAGCTGATGCACCGACAGTTGTCAGGTACAAAGCCTAAGTAAAAACAGTTGTGTCTCTATTGAAGTCGGCCCATGTGTCAGTGAACAACCGACATGTTCCTAGTCGCATCTCGGCCCACATAGCTTTTTGACGTTCTGCATATGCATGATGGCCAGGAGTCAAGTCGGGGTTTGTTGCTTGCCAAATTGACCACTGATGCTGCCGATAAGTGTAATAATTGGCAACCCAGTGCATTTCATTCCGAGTGAGAACGACTTCCTCTCGCCATCGGTGTAGTTGGGCCCAAGCACGCAGCCAGTGGACCCAATAAACTTGAAATTCATGAATCAGAGTCGGGGGGCACCGATAATTGAATGAGAAACCCACATTCCGTAAGATGGTTATCATTTGCCTGAACCCCTTGGTGGAGGGTCCAAATCCATGAAAGTTGAGTACGAGTGGACCCAGCACTATTCGGATCGTTAATCGCGGAACTAACTTTGATGTCATCTGCAGTCAGAGGCCTGTAAAGCGAATCAATCAGATTCATGTCGAAGCCGATCTTGATCATCCCCTCCCGTGTGCGTTTGTAAATGCGGGCTTGCAGAACCAACCCCCGATGAATATTTTGAATTGAGGACCGAGCCCGTGTTTGGTGGATTTTGTCATGAGCTGGGCGCAAGACTTTCTTGTATTCAAATGCTTCTTGCCCAATAGTCCGGCGTATTGTTGCCAGGCAATCGTTAGCATGTCCCCGACGGAGTTCCATTTCCATGCCGAGTAGCCTGGCTAGTGGCTGGCGATGCACCGACGTTCCAGGTAGGGCCGACGGCATTGCAACCAGAAATGTTTCTGGTCGGCTAGTATCGGCGTTTGGCTCGGGTGGGTCAATCGGGTCCCAGTAGGGGTCAAACTCGGTGTCTAGGATTTGATCGGTATCGCCCCTACCTTCATCTTCATCCTCCCCCACAATTTCGGTGTAGGCGTCGAGTCCCATGTACTTTCTCGACTCGGCATGAAATTTGGCCAAGGATCGAAGGAGTCGGTCCCGTTGCTTTGACAAAGTTGACACACTTTCGGCGGTCGGACGTCTTCCCATTCGGCTCAGAAATTGGTTGATCTCCAGTCTGCGCCCATCAATAGACATCGAAATCAATTCCAAATGAACTCACTGCTGCTCCTCGATTTTCAGACCGGAGAGTAACCATCCAGTTTCGCCAGCAACCCCGCGCTCCTGGACTTGTAACAACTGGAGGCGTTTCCCGGCCAATGATGGAGCTGGAGTTCAAATGTGAGTCGGGTGAAAACAAAGTGAAGAGAGCCGACCTTTGGGAATTCTCGGGGCCATGATATCCATTGCTTCAGGCTTATTGGTGTGTGCTGCTTCCGCCTGCGAGATTTCTCTTTCCCATTGAGTCAATTGTTGAGGAGTTGGTATTTCTGATAAATCGGCAAAGTAGTTCTCGGATTCTTGCACATTCTTGATGGCCCGACGGTATTTATTGATGACGGCGCGGGCTAAAACAATTTATCAAACAAAGCTGCGCACACTCAACGCGGCTTCACTCACCGATAAAAACAATCTTTTTCCAGTTGTTGTCATTCATGTGATCATCCAGAACTTCTGATCGGTGCGCAAGAGTGGCGGTTCGGAGGCTCCCTGAAACTCTGTTTAGGATACTCCACCCAGTTTCAAGGATTTCCCCATCCACCACAGCGGCGCCTTTGACAAAGGATGTTGCATATCGGAAGAAGCAGGAATCCTGGTGACCATGCACATGAAACATACCAATGGCCTTTGCGAACTCCACCACAGGAAGGTTAATAAATGCCTTGCCATCAAGAAAACGCTTGGCCATGTGCTTGCAGTATTGGCATTCAATATCATATATGTGGAGTAGTTTGCGAACTCCGTGCATGCAATGTGTGTGCTTGCAGGTCTCCGATAATGAATAGTCCATGGCCGCCTGAACTTCACCTTTGACAAAGTTGACACCACTTGAGGGACAAAAGCAACCATGGCGTGCGCAAGCATGGGCCCCGATACCAGTGACGTCCTTGATTCCCGATCCCTGGTTGGCATCTAGAATTGCCCGGAAGCTTCGTTCCAACGGTTCACAAGGATGTTTCTAAATAGTCGGTCAGTCAAGTCGGTGTGTGAACAAGGTATGAACAAAAACAAACATCTTTGGGTGGTTTTGCAGTTTTCATGTGAGTTTTATAAGGTTCTCTTGCAGTCATAATCCCCTCCCCGTCGGCGAGCCAAACATCATCTTGATCGCGTTTCTGTTTGATATGATCGGCTGTAAAGTTCCCATCAGTCACGAAGCTTCGCATGGTTTCGTCCCTTGAAAACTGATTTTAGTTTGTGAAGCCGACGGGTGAGCTCACTCACGCGGTGTACCGGGTAAGGTGATCGGTCGGAAGGTTGACTTCAGGTTGAGGACAAGCAGCACAAAACAAGGCCAATGACCCCTTCCCGGGGCTTATGAGTCGGTGACCAAACCCGAACCATTTCCTCAGCTTCAAGTTTCTCCATTGACGCGTTGCCCGGCGAAATTCATTATATCGATTGGGTACCGACTGCGGAAAGGCAGGATTAGTCAATCAGCGCAGTTTCTGGTAGTACTGGTAAGCCGACGTCTTGCATTCCAAGTTGGACAATCGGTAGTCATCTAGACAGCCGAAAGTGAAAACCGTCTTGGTATTTTCGTAGCTTGCAGGCCACATCTGTAGATCCAGTAAAAATAAGTCTCTTTGTTCACTTGCCCCATCACATGCACACCAGATGACTGGCAGGGAGCTCAGTCCAGAGTAATCAACAAAGAGTACAAAGTGAAGATCGTGTTCGTCCATGGTCGGCGTCGGCGTCTTGAGGGGAACCGACTCGGTCTCTGAGACCATGGGGACATCTTCCCATAGTGGGTCATCGGGGTCGTCCTCATCATTTGTTGGGTCGGGAGGGTCTGTATTATAAACTGTTTGCGGAGGTGGCTGATTAGGGATAGGACCAAAATTGTATTGGGTCACAGAGACATTGTCCAGTTCATCTTTTTGAGCCTCGGTGATGCGACAAGCCTCCAGCAATGCTTCTTGAGCTAGGCAGTCCTGACCCATATGCCCGACACATAGGCGAACACCCACCTCCCAGAGCGATGCATCTTGGAAAAATAGCCCTGTCCATTTTTGAATTCGGTGGTGAATGAGATTCCGATGTCCTTCCCGACAACATCCCCGGCAGTACATGGGCCGAGCGAGACAACAAAGACATCGCCACCGAGGGATCCTCGCACAGCGAGAACAAGTTTGACCACCATTCGCTTCGGTAGCCAACATTTGTTGGAGGTAGGTCTTTCGGTTTGGAAGCCACTCCCGCATGTAGTCGTTTTGAGTCTAAATATCGGTGGCTTAGATCAAGAAAACTTTGAAAATGATGACCATTACCTTGCCATACGATCGGCGCACTTCTTCTTCAGTCGGCAGCAGGGGATTGTACATGTGATCGGGACCCAAGTCCTCGTCATCGCCATGGTGTCGGTGAGGTACCGGTGGTGGTTTGGGTGGTGGAGGCTGAGGAGCCACTGTATTACGGGTAGCAGGCTGATATGATCGACCAACATTGACCGTTCTTCCACGCCGCTTTGTGTAGGTCCCTTCTTGATACAACTCAGGGGCTCTTTGGCCTTTGCGGGACATTTTTGAAGGTGGGTTGTAGCATTTTTCTCTCGTCTTGTATGTATACTACCACGCGTATAACACGCTGATGATTGATTTAGATCAATCAAGGGCCACTGATGGGCCTGACCAATACTAATTTCCAATTCCGTAGGTCAACTGATTCATTAGGTCGGGGAGGGCCAACCAACTTTCACAGTCGGTCACGGGTCCAAAGGACACACAATTGCCGATATCGGGTTGAGACAACACCGATCACTGAGTTCGGGGCTGAGGTTGGTGACAAGGACTCCGGTTACTGAAGAAATAACACCCAATTTATTTCTTGTTCAAGGTTCCATAAAAGTTCCAACAGACAATCAATCAAGTGCACCGATGAGCATGACCGACGGCAATTAAGGGACCGAGTGTGCATATCGCAATTGAAATACCTTTATGAATTGGACCGATCGGTTGCCCCAATCCACCGACAACAATCAGAAACCACACCACACCTCCTTTCATTGGGAGTCCTATAACAGATCTAGCCCTCCTGGTATGCCCCCAACAGATATAACAGTATTCTACCTTGTATAAACAGCCTTTTCCATCCATTCTACATGAGTATGAGTCAATGTAAAATGCGAAATACCAATGCTGTTGTATGTTGAAGCACACCCAAAATGACTACCAGAAACCACAGTTCCTCTCATTGTGGGTCTTATACCACATATCGCTGTCCCGGTACCCCCTAGACTGATAGAAGAGTATTTTATCTTCAATATGAGGGCCCCCCGAACCATCTTTTATGCATAGAATTCAATGCAAATTGCAAAATACTAAAATTGTTGCGTTTTGGAGCATCCTTTGCAGTTTCAATATGAAACATTGTTGGCTTTGACTGCTTTTTCATTGTACCATTTTGACTTGATATCCTGTGATCCCCGGAGCTGATGTTCTTTCATTCTTTTGCATCTAAGAACCCTTCTATGAACAAAGATCATTCAAAAATGTCCATCTTCATGCTCAACGCCGTGCAAAGCGTCGGCCACAGGTAGACATGGCGCAATGGGAATAAGAGACGCCATATTCTGTCCTGTGGTCTGTGGAGAGCCATACATACTCTTAGTGTCCATTTAAATTGGATACATTCGCTGTGTGGATGGTTGGTGGAGGCAGCTTGGCCCAATATGTCAGATGGATGTGTACACAATGTAACTTGGAAATACCCACATTCTAAAGGCACGGCTGGGTCTTACATCGGGAAACCTGGTGAGCATATAGACTATCCTGTCATTAAAATGTATGCCAAGTTATACAATGAGAGACCCAGTATTCATCCATTAAATCTCCATTCAAAGTTATTTTGAGTGCACGGGCCAGGCCGTACACAGCCGTAAATGGCAAGGTTCTATCCAAATTGAGCTAATTTTGATGCGACACCACCGTCGGGATGTGCGGGCACAGGAAAAAATGATAAGGTGTGATCCAAATTAAGCTAATTTTGATGCGACACCACCGTCGGGATGTGCGGGCACAGGAAATTGTGGTTCATCCTGAGGGTCGGGGATCGCCGGGTGGATCAATCCCCTGTTTATTGCGCTTCTAATTATCCTTCTCTTTTCCTCCAACCATGTCCACTCCCGCTACCCCCCCTCCTCCTGATGCCAATGGAACTGCTCCTAAACCCCAAAAGCCCCCACTCCCTCCCCTGGAATTGACCCAAGCAGAAATGGCAGTCATCAAGCAGTGGACAGGCGTATATGAGAAGACACTCTCCTCGAAGGACCGACTTGAAATGTTGGCAAACAAAATATTGCCACGTCTCACACCGCTCAATACACATCTGACTAAGGACACTTGGAGGGTGCGCAAATCTGTGAGTGCATTTCAATTCACCAAAATTATCGGAGTGAGGTTGAATAAAATTTCAGCAAGTCAAAAGATGGTTCCAGAACACCTTCCGTCGGCCCAGTGCCCTTGCCCGGTTGTCGATGACCCGAAAAGCGTCCCTAAAACAAGTTGCTTGCCATGTTTACAAGCAAGAGATTGCAGCCATTGCCTCCCGCAAAGCAAACGGCGCAAAACCGGGTTCCCAGCAGTACATGCCGATTTTTCAAGCCGCAGTGAACGAGTTTATGGAGACACTGGATGATGAGGCGCTTGTGGCCTTGGAGCAGGAACGCGCTAACAGGATCATTGAGGGTCAGCCAGTTGATGTCAAAAGGAAGACCGTGGAGAGATTGGGTCACACCTACCTGGAGAAGTCGGCTCATATGCAATACAACGAAATGGGACGGAGATTGCTCTTTTGGGATTTTCATGAAAACAGAGCCGGCGTCCGATTGTTTTCATTGTCAGTCGGGGCAACATCATCACCTTCACTACTAATACCATTTACACAGCTTTGACTTCAATGAAGATATTGGTCCAGTGAAGGTGCTACCATTCATTAAAAAATTCCCCCAGGCCGTGGAGCATTTCAAGGATTATTGGTATCAGTATATGCAATATTGCTATCAAGTTGAGTCTGGTGAAGAAGCCCCGGCTGGGCAGGCTAGATCTGCCTACCGCCTAATGGACCTTGATCGGGATTTGAAAGGGTTCCCGATGTTGCCCCCCGTCGGGGAGAAGGAGAGTTTAACTGACATGAAAGCAATGATTCGGAGCTTCGTTACAGCCCATTACCGTGAGTTGACAAAATTGTACATTTTTCGGGTTTGCTGAAAATAGACAGGTTTTGCATCGGGTCGGCAACATGACCGCGTTCCTTGGAAGCAAATTAAAGAACACACGGGGGATTTCATTGACGACAAATATCTCCCATCTCAACCGATAATCGATGCTACAGTGGCGCCGATTGAAGACCCAAGTGATATGAAGAAGGAACAGGTCTACCGACTTGTTGAGCATTGGAGACGTCCGGTTCCAGCCTGTGATCTTTTCCGCTTTAGCCATGTTCTGGTCAACAGCAAGGCAGATGCCACAACCCCTGCCTTGTATAAAGATTCCCTCGGTCCACATACTGTTGCCCGACAGACAGCACCGATTGCTGCAAACGCCGAGGCTGGACCATCAACAATTCGTCCACCAACAATGGCATCAACCCTTGGGTGGGATGAAGAATATCGGGCGGACAATCCTTTATCATTTACGCCGGGACCAGATGACATCAACATGCATGATCAGGACATGAACGTGCAAGATCCACAGGAGCCGATAATTGACCCCGACTTGATCGGCCTGACCTCCACTGGGCACCGACAATCAGAACCCGCTGCACCGACTGTTCCGAGAAAGAATGCGAAAAAACCAACCAAAGGGAAAAAGCCAGCAAAGGCAAAATCCAAGCCTGCGCCGCAAAAGGGGAAGAAGAACACCAATGTTGTGCCCGAGGATATTGAAGATGATATTGAACCTCCCGAACCAACAACCACCATCACAAGGCCCCGACCCCGACCAGTCCCAAAAAACCCACATTTAATGGGGAATCACACCGACATGGCCCAACCTGATCAATCAGCTCCTAGCGGAGAATTGCCCTCGGCCCCAGTTCCATCAACCTGGACTTTCCCACCGATTCCCGCAACACTTCAATCAACGTGGACATTCCCGCCGATGCCAGTATTCACAACCCAAGCCCCACCGATCCCGAGCTTGCCGCCGATCCCACCAACACCGGAATCCACAAGACAAGCCCCACCGACCCCGAGTGTGCCACCCATTGAAGATATCCCTACCCCCTCAAACCCAACTACAGCCCCTCCAGTTCAAGCAACCCCGACAGACTCAACCCCTCTCCCAGGGCCATCGAACGCAACTGAAGCCCCAATGGACTTGACCCCAATCCCGGGGCAATTGAGTTTGACTGAAACCCTGTCGACTGAAACCCCGATGGACGTGGATCCACTCCCAGGCCAATTACGCTTGACTGAATCGGCTGAATCGGGGCGCCCCAAACGTCAAGCACCAAAAAGGAAGTTGGATGCTTGTCTTGCCTTGCAGTTCGAAGTTGCAGAAAAGGACGCAGAGAAAAAAAGATTACAACTTGAAGCAGCGCGACGAAAGCGCCAACGTAAGAAGTAGTTTTGTATCAGGCCACAGCTTGTGTTGGGGCACTTTAGTCATTTTCGTTGATAAATTGATGGGACAACATTATGATTTCTCGGTGGCTGAGTATCGGCTTGTCAGTGGCTGAGTATCGGCTCGTCGGCGGTTGAGTATCGGCTTGTCGGTGGCTGGGTATCGGCTTGTCGGTGGCTGGGTATCGGCTTGTCGGTGGCTGGGTATCGGCTTGTGTAGTTTACTTTCCCTGATAGGTTCTCATGAAAGCAAAGTTGGGGGCACTCAATAGTGCCCCGTGTTCAATTTTTGGGCCAATGCCCGACTACAAAAAACAAATGAGAGGGGCCACACAATGTGGCCCCTCGAATGCGTATACTACATAAAAGAAAATTAAAAACGCCGCAAAGGACGCCCCGACCAACAAACAACCCCGACTCAACACCGACCAACAAACAGCCCCGACCGACAATCCCTTACTGTTTCCGCCGTTTGGAACTCGAGGCCTGGGACCCAGATGAGCGCCCCCTTTTCTTCGGACCTTTGATCTCCACCTCGTCGGAGTCATCATCGGACCCGACATCTTCAACAACTCCTGGAACCGGCGGAGGAGCTGTGGTCGGAGTTGGCGCGGGTGGGGGGCCGGGGGTGGGGAGGGTTGAGGGCGGTGCGGGGGGCGGTGCGGGGGTGGTGATGGATGTTCCGCCAGACGTCGACGTGGAGGGCATGCGAAGCAACGCTTCCAGACTCTTGCTGGCCTCCTCGATTCGTCTCTGGCGTGCGGTGTCCTCCAGCTGCAGGGCGTGAATGTTTTGCAGTGCCCGCACGATGTTGTGGTCGTGACCCTGCATCCTCTCGCTCATAGACAAGAATCGGTCGCTTGACCAATTCCGCAGAGTACGGTTCTCGGCCTGCAGCCGAGCAACCTTCTGCGCCAACTCCTCAATCTGTTCCCGATCGGCAAGGCGCCCCTTTTCGTACTCTGCAAGTTGATCGGTGATGTCGGTGGGAATTTGGGATGCTGAAAGTGACTTTGAAAAATGAAAAAGAAAATGATTGAACAAAACTTACCACCGTATTCCCCAGCCTCCCCAGCTGGAACTGCAGTCGGCTTCTTACGATTTCCCCCTGTCCGCTTCTTGAGTGCCGGGGTTGCTTCGGGATCTTCCTTCATCGGTGCATCGGGCTCCGCATCGGTTTTGCCGACCTTGACCCGGGAACACCGAACCTTCCACTGGTTGCACTCGAAGCAGGCGGTAGCGTTGTTGGGATGGACATGACATCCATGTCCCCCGTGCACGCACCTATCGCACTTCACCTCGTGCTTGTCCATCCCGAAGGTGGGGGGAAGGTTGTTCCTTGGTGGAGGATCGTCGTCGTCGTCGTTGACAAACTCGGCGGAAGTCGGGGCTGGTTTGGCCCGACTACCCTTCGCCGTCGGCCTTCCCTTCCCTTTGTCGGCCTGTGTCGGCGCCGGTTTCGATGTGGGCTTTGAGTTGCCCTGGGGTACCATTGATGGCACTTTGAGACCCCTTGGAGCAGGAGGGGGTGCTGTTGGAGTTGGCGGAGGGAATGATGGAGTTGGTGGGGGAACTGCTGGGCTGGGTGAACGACTGTGCTGATCGGGGGGGCCTTGCCAGTGCTGCACCGGTTTCGACAGACACCAGTTCTGGACGGCGTTTTTTAGGGGTGCGAGGTGGATTGTGGGCTCGTAGCCCTGGGATGCCGTGTGATTGTATATGGGGGCGACGTGACGAAGGAGGGACCGGTGATCCTGGAGAAGGGGTTCCCGAGAGGACTTGACTTCTTCCCGAAGGCGGTCGAACGTCTTGAAAAGATCGCGGTGCTGTGTTTGATAGCGCTCCGCGACCTGGACTGCGTTGTAAACCTCCATTGACCATTTTTTGACAGCTTGTACAGTGTCGTTGGAGGAGGAAGCAACATGTTGGGTGGTGTTGGGGGCCATTGGGAGCGATGATGGTGATGGTTGAAGTTGAAAAACCTATTAAACTTTCAGTAAAGTTAAAACGCGATCATGTGACATGGCAAATATACACACGCAGACACTTTGGTTCCTGCTTTCCTTTGTGTTCTTTCCTCTCCATTAAACACTGCGACCTGCTTCAGTATCACTCAGCGCGCTTACTAAAGATGTCCAGACCAACAGAAGGTACAGAGACATTCATGATGCTATACCTAGTGGTATCTTTGTTCCCAAGCGCGCGCTAACAAGTTCTCCCCAAGCTCGTCGACAGGGGAAAAAGAACCATGTCCAAGGCAGGTTCCCAGAGAGGAAAGACCCTGAGATTGGTATGTACACCCGATTCCTGCATCAAACCGATTGTTGCCAACCGATTTCAGAAATTTCGGACACTGTTGGGCCAACGGGATCCGCGTTCCCACCTCTCCCCAATTTTTTCACTGGGTCTAAGTTTCCGCCACCCCCCGATTTCTCGCTGGAGCCGAGTTTTCCACCACCCCCCGACTTTGCGGAGCCACCGAACTTTCCACCACCCCCCAATTTCTCGGCGGAGCCGAGTTTTCCACCACCCCCCGACTTTGCGGAGCCACCGAGTTTTCCACCACCCCCCGACTTTGCGGAGCCACCGAGTTTTCCACCACCCCCCAATTTCTCGGCGGAGCCGAGTTTTCCACCACCCCCCGACTTTGCGGAGCCACCGAGTTTTCCACCACCCCCCAATTTCTCGGCGGAGCCGAGTTTTCCACCACCCCCCGACTTTGCGGAGCCACCGAGTTTTCCACCACCCCCCGATTTCTCGGTCGAGCCGACCTTTGCACCACCAAACTTCAACGAAATAAATTCTGCGGATTCCCCTGATTGTAATATTGGTGGGGAAGAATTGATCATTCTAGCCTTTCCCAATTCCTTCATCAATCAAGCATTAGAGTTCCCTCCTCCCCCCGAGTTCACTGTCAGTCGCGAGGCATCTGATGTAGCAACTAAGTTTCCGCCCCTCCCGAACTTCACAGCTCATCAGCCATCCTGTCCTGCATTCCCCGACCTCACGGCTGGACAATCAGATCTCCTCCCCAACACCAACACCGATGCTACCAACTCGGCTTTCCCACCGCTTCCCAACTTCGTGGAGTCTTCCCAAACCGCGAACACTCAACCAGTCCCGCCGATTCCCAAGGTGGCAGTGAGTTCGGACTTCCCCCCCCTGCCCAAGTTCTTTGACATGGAAGTAGACTCGGTGGGGAGGCCCAACCCGACTGTAATCGGCGTCGGTTCATCTTTCCCACCGATCCCCGACTTCAACACCGACCTCGGGCCGTCTGACCCAACACCTCGAAAACGGGGGAGGTCGCCATCTCTTGGGGCTGAACCTAAGTCCAAGAAGTCAAAGCAACCTGCCCCGAGTAAGAAGGTGGCAGGTAAAATTGCGAGCAAAGCGGTATGTCAAAAGTACCGTCGGCTTGGGGATTATCGCGAGGTGGACATGACTTGGATCCAGGTGGGTTTTTTTTTATCAAGCAGTAAATTCTGAATATAATACTTTTGAGTAGCCCTCGATTGGGGAACTCTATGCAGCGCACGCAGCCATACAAACGACTGATGGGAACCGACTTCCTTATCACGTCGGTTACGCCCGTGCCGTCGAAGAGGCAGACAGGGAGGTTGCCCGTCTCGAATCACTTGAAGATTCAGCAGCAGACACTGTTGATCGTCTTCTCAAGGTGCACACGAATTTGGAAAAGTGGTATTCAGACTGGGGTTTGTGATTCAGGTGGACGGAATAGGACCCGGCGCTATGTATATATCGGTGTGAAGCCAGGATTTTTTTGAAGTGATATCTCAGATTAGTTGTTTAAATGTGAAATTACTCTTGAAACACACCGATTTTATCAATCGGTCAACCACTTCGCCGATGGATTTTGACTTCGGGGTTTTCAACAATTTTAAGGATGTTGGTAAAGTCGGCGGTGAAGTCGGTGTGCATTTTGGAGGATTGCCAAATCGAGTTTTGACCTTCATGGTTGATGACTTGCCTTGGTTAAAAATATTTCACGATCAAGAGACTAAGTTCCGAATCGACGATGGCAATTGACCCCAGCTGCAAGTGTAAACATCTCAGCCAAGGTTCTATTGTGGAAATCCATATGAAGTTGGTGGTGAAGTCGGTGTGAATTTTGGTGTATTGCAGAATCGAGTTTTGACCTTCATTGGTGACAACTTGCCTTAGTTTTTTAACCGTGGAAGCCAGCCCATGTGAAGTCGGTGATAAAGTCGGTGTTGGTAGTAAAGTGTTCAGTTGTGGATGTCCAGAGTCAGTAATCAGGAGCAAACAACCGATTTTTGTGCATTTATGAACCGACGGCGGTGCCCAACCAACCGATTTTTGTGCATTTATGAACCGACGGCGGTGCCCAACCAACCAATTTTTGTGCATTTATGAACCGACGGCGGTGCCCAACCAACCGATTTTTGCGCATTTATGAACCGACGGCGGTGCCCAACCAACCGATTTTTGTGCATTTATGAACCGACGGCGGTGCCCAACCAACCGATTTTTGTGCATTTATGAACCGACGGCGGTGCCCAACCAACCGATTTTTGCGCATTTATGAACCGACGGCGGTGCCCAACCAACCGATTTTTGTGCATTTATGAACCGACGGCGGTGCCCAACCAACCGATTTTTGCGCATTTATGAACCGACGGCGGTGCCCAACCAACCGATTTTTATTGATTCCTGTACCGACGGCGGTGCCCAACCAACCGATTTTTATTGATTCCTGTACCGACGGCGGGCGCCCAACCAACCGATTTTTGCGCATTTATGAACCGACGGCGGTGCCCAACCAACCAATTTTTATTGATTCCTGTACCGACGGCGGTGCCCAACCAACCGATTTTTATTGATTCCTGTACCGACGGCGGGCGCCCAACCAACCGATTTTTATTGATTCCTGTACCGACGGCGGTGCCCAACCAACCGATTATTTTTTCATTTCTGAACCGACGGCGGTGCCCAACCAACCAATTATTTTTTCATTTCTGAACCGACGGCGGTGCCCAACCAACCGATTTTTATTGATTCCCGTACCGACGGCGGTGCCCAATTTTTCATTTCTGAACCGACGTGCACTATCCACTGGCTCACCGACCGATATCCTTAAAAATATAGCAGGCATCCGCTCATCCGTCAATGACCCACCATATGAAGGACATCAGCTGAGTCCGCTGGCTCCGTGTATAACGGTACGTTATGTCACTTCGTTCTACGGTCTTATACGGGACAGTACAACTATACTGGCTGGTATGTCGGCCCACAACGTGTGTAGTTCATAGATTGCAACGAATTTGATCTCTTGTCATATGCACTCAATGCGCCTGTGTCTAGTCGTGCTGTGCTGCCTACTCCGCGAGATGATCTTGCGCTACCCCTGCCCCCTGGCCACAAGGGAGTGGTGTTTTGAGGAGGAATGTTGCGCGTCTTGCTCATTCCGGAAGAGGGAACTCCCTCGGGACTCCCGTCAGTCGCAAAAATAAAGGGCAGCAGGTTTTGCCTTCCTGCTTCGCCTTACACGTGAAGTGCGCCGGGGGGGATAGAGGCTGAACGGGGTTATCACAACGGTATGGTAGTATAAGTGCCCGTAGCATACACAGTTTGTATTACAACGTGTATGTAGTACGAACCCCAGTGGTTCCGCCGGGACCCCAACACTGGTACTCTCTCTCTCTCTTTCTCTCTCAATGTCGGTTAAGACGGGCCGCATTTGGCCATCAAGCGCTCTCACAATTGCGAATAGTGTTCTGTTTTTGTCTGCAACGTCGGCTTGTGTGCATACAATCAACGCGTGCAATTTTCTATGTGATCCCGGAAAAAACCACATGATCGGCGGACCCTTATGATTGGAGGCGCATGCGAACAACAAGCGCGCGTGAGAGCTAGTATATGCGCGACAACAGGTAAAGCATGGATATATGCGCGAAGCTACATAGTAGGCCCTCCGTCCAATTCACGCGCGACCACGCGGCAGGTATGTCCCCTCCATAGCCTCAATTTCGCTCTGCAGGCACTCATCAATTGAACACTTGGGAGTGAAAGATGTCTATCCAGGGCAACCTCGTAGCCCGTCCTTCCATGTATAATTTGATTCCCTCTCTTGGCTGCATCGGACCCGTCCTAAATTCACCAATGAAGACGGCGCTACTGGGGCCACGCAAGTTTCGAGCCTGAATGACATAGTGGTCTTCTAGGGCAGTGAGACTTATAGACTTGAAGGTAACCTCCAATACATCTGTATTTTGTCACCAGCTGAAGAGGTTTATCATCGATATATAGACACTCTTGTTGAACCAGTATCATCCCAATATCATCCAGAAAGACTTGGTCACACTTATCACCATGGGATTGCGATTACACCACTGAAGGGAAGTATACACTTGTGCTCCAGGCCCTGAGCGATGTTTTCAGCATAGAGCAACGTCGTCGGCTTGTTCCAAGTGAGAGATTGCCAGTCTGACCTCGTCGCCGTCTTGCAAGAGAAGATCAGCCATACAGATCAACCAGAGACCGGGAGATAATGTTTCGCCTGTCATAAGGCCAAGTCATGCGTTCATTCTGTGTTTAGCTTCTTCTGACCCATGGACTAGGATTATACTGCATGCGGTGGTATAGCATCTGCAGCCAATGAAAGATGGGACAGCAAAGTACAGTCGTCTCCAGTGTCGAAAAATTTCCAGACAGAATATCACAAGTTTTTGAACATCTTCGGAGCTGACTAGAGAATGATGTCACATATATGGGCTGGTAAGCTACTAATTGGCTTGAGTCGCTTCAGGAATGTCCAATCAGGTTCGAAGTTGTTTGATAACTTCAGATATCCTTTTTGACGTTTTTCCGACAAGTGTCTATGAGATAAATGTGTGAAGATCCAACAGATTTTGGGTGCTATTCAGTCTTGAGATTCACGAGCAGCAATTCCAAGCCAAGACTTAGGACCTTCCATAAGACAACGGCAGTATACACCAGCAATGAATCGAAAGTGAAGATAATGGACGGGAGAGAGCAAGACGCAGCTGATCCGAAAGCGGTGCTTATGCCACGCGATCAAATCTTCCCTGCGCAGTGAACACATCGATCTCTTTCCTTACCCTCCACCCATTCCCATTCCAGATCTCTTATACCACTCATCTATACCACTCCCACATCTACCAGATAACTCAATAGCGGAGCCAGAGATAGGAAGGAATTGAAGATGCTGCAGAGCCCAACGGGCCCGGCGAGCTGGACGAAGGTGTCGCCCATCGAGATTCTGATCACTCGCGCATGCGAGCCGTCCCTCCATGAGCCCAACTACGCCCTCCATCTCGAAGTCGCCGAATTCATAAACCACAAAAAGGCGAATACGTGAGTTCTACTACCATCGTTATCTGATCTCTTCACCAACACCCCGCAGCCCACGCGAAGCAGCGATGACCATCGCCCGCCTCGCCAACCACCGCAACCCGCACATCGCCATCCTCGCCCTCGCCCTCCTCGATACCCTCGTCCAATCCTGCGGATACCCCTTCCACCTGCAGATATCCACCAAGGAGTTCCTGAACGAGCTCGTCCGCCGCTTCCCCGAGCGCCCGCCGCCCTTCCCCGGTCCGGTGATGTCGCGCATTCTCGAGCTCATTGGCGGGTGGAAGGAGGGGCTGTGTGTGGAGAGTCGGTGGAAGGAGGATTTGGGAAATATCAGGGATATGCATCGGTTGTTGACGTTCAAGGGGTATCGGTTTAGGGATACGGGGAGGGGGCAGGGGCAAGGGGTGTCGGCGGCGGTGGCTGCTGCGGGTGTCAGTATTCTTCTTTCTTTCTCTCGTCCTATCTAACATGTTGCATAGAACCTTAAATCAGCGGAAGAGCTCGAATCCGAAGACCGAGAAGCCCAATCCGCCAAACTCCAAGAACTCATCCGGCGCGGCACCCCACGCGACCTCGCCGCCGCCCAGGAGCTCATGAAGTCCCTCGCAGGCGCCAATCCCGACGCCCGCCCCGACTATCGCACGCAGGCACTGCAGGACCTGAACAGGCTCGAGAGCAAGGTCGTCTTGTTGAATGAGATGCTGGATAACGTGGATCGCGAGAGAGGGGAGAGGTTTGTAGGCGGGGATGCGTATGATCAAGTATCGACCATCCTCCAAACAGCCCGCCCGAAACTCCAAAAGTGGATCTCAGACGCCGAAACGGACGACCCAGAGTCGCTGGACACGTTCCTCCAGATAAACGACCAGATCAACACCGTCCTCGCGCGGTACGACGCTTTTAAGAAGGGCGACTTTAGCTTTGCTTCGAACCCCATACCCAAGGAACTTGCGGCTGATGCGGGTTCATCGCAGGGGGTGTCGTTAATTGATTTGGACGACGAGGAGCAGGCAGGAGCGGGAGGAGCGGGAGGGAGTTTGGAGGATATGTTTGGCGGGATTCAGTTGGGAGGGCAGCCGCAGGCACAGCAAGTACCGCAGCAGCAGCAGCAGCAACAACAACAATACCTTCAATACCAACAACAGCAGCAACAGCAGCTCTTCCATCGACAACAACTCCAATACCAACAACAACAACAGCACCAGCAACCCCAACCCCAATCGCACGCCCCTGGTGGTGTTGGTGCTGGCGGCAGCACGATCATGGTGATGAGGGGATCGAGTACTACCTCGCCCCCGCAGTCGCAGTCGTCGCAGTCGGGCACGCCGCCTGCGATTAGGCTGCCGGGATCGGAGAGGAGCACGCCGGTGCCTGCGCCTGCGGGCGGGCCGCCTGGGTATTTCGGGAATGGGAGGGGGATGGGTGTGCCGAATATGCCAGGGATGGGCGGGATGGGGACGCCGATGGGCATGGGAATGGGCGTACCGGGTATGAATATGAACATGGGTATGGGTATGGGCGTCCCAGGAATGGGTACGGGTATGCCTGGAATGGGTATGCCTGGTATGATGGGGATGAATATGGGTATGGGCGTGCCGAACGCGTATAGTCCGCAACCTACGTTCGGGGGTGTATCTCAACAACTACAACCGCAACAACAGCAACAGCAATCGCCGCCTCTACATACGCAACCTGCGCCTGCGCCAGTGTCAACGCAATCGACGCAAGCTGCGCAGGGGAAAGACCCATTTGCGGATCTGGCGGGGCTGTTCTAGGAGGTAGGAGTGGAGGGATGAATCAATGAATATGAACGTGGATGTGTGAGAATACATGAAGAGTTAACGTAGATGGTATGGTAGACGTTGTGTTTGTGCTGTGTGTTGGGTTAGGTTATGTATGAATTATTCTAATTCTTTTTCTTGGATCGTGTGCTCAGCTCAGGACCCATGCAACTTGCTCTTTGCTCTTTCGCGTGGGTTAAGAGGGGTTTTCGTGCTCGAGAGAGTGTGTGAGCCTCTGCACCGTTTTGCATTTTCATTTCGTACCTCTTTTCAAGATCTGGCTGACTGCAATAGGTGATGGAAATTTTGCCAAAATGCAACGAGTGTTCTTGCCGTTCTATAAATAGACAGACGCCCGAATTCAATATATGAAAGGCCGACGAAACTAGTTGAACTGTCTTTGTTCTCTCACTCACTTACTCTGAGCGGTAGATAAGTCATTGTATATGGATTTTGTGTTTTTTTTTCCTATTTGATATCTTGACATTTCATTTTTCATTTGGAAGATCGTCCAACCAACCGATTTTTCAGCGACTAAAACCAGCCTGACGGCACAATGACCTGTGATACCCTGTGGTTACAAAATAGCCTTGCATATCCCAGACAGTGAAAAGAAAGTTAGATGACACCTCGTGAGAATAATCAAAACTTACAGCTGACTTGTGAAACTCGACATGCTCGACGAGTTAGGCGCTCGCCCGTCCGGCCATATATGACCTTATAGATCAAGCTGCAAGCTTATAGCAGATTCACACCGCATGTAGTCCCTTATACTGACTTTTCATTGCTCATATGTCCTTATAGAGATTTCGACATTTTGCTGATGACCAAGGTCTGGAAGTACCCTGTCCTCTACTTGAGAAACCAGCAACCAACGGATACTGGAAACTAAATGGAGGAATTCCTGATGCACTGATTTTCTTCTTCTTCCTATTGTTCTGCATTATAGGAGCGGGAGGAGGAGATTCCGCCTTCTCCCTCTCCTCCCTCTCCATCCCCTCCCTCTCCTCCGTCTCCTCCCTCTCCTCCCACTCCTCCCTCTCCCACCACTCCCCATTTACCTCGCTCTCCTCGCTCTCCCTCTTTTCCAAATCCTCCCTCTGAATCTCCTCTTGCATGTTCCTTTCTCTCTCATCTAAGGACTCTCTCTCCTTCTTCTCTTTCTCCATTGCATTACGACCCCCTGGAAGTTTGGGAGATGGCAAAGCCTTAGCGCTTAACCCATTCACCGCCTCATCCATCTCTCTCTCCAACTCAGTCCGTCGTTCCCGCCAAACTCGCTCATCCTCTTCCATCCTCCTCTCTTCACCCTCCATCCACGTCCTCATCAAAACCTTCCGCGCCTCCTCCACCTTCTGCAGAACGATATCCTCCGTTTCTTGGGCGCGCCTAGCGTACTGCTCTTCATATGCCACCCGTTTCTTCTCGTATCTGTCCCATTCATCGGTGAGAGTCTCTTTGGTCCAGGCTATCCAGTCCTCGGTAGAGTGGTCGTTGCCGAAGTACTGTTCATGTTTACCCAGGTACTCGGGCAAAGTCGAATACGGGGCAGGGTAAGCAATTCCATCCGTAGCGTCTTGCGAGGAATAAGATTCGCGCATCTTCTCGAGGAGGTTTGTCCACGATGAATCTACGAAACCCACTGTTAGTGCGTGTCGTCTGATTACTAGTACTATCAAACAATTTACCTAGACAGGCCTTGATGGCAGGTTCAGTCATCGAATCGTGTTTGTTTAATTCTACTATCCCATGGTGCAGTGAATCCACGGCATCGCCAGAACGATGGAATCAGGAGGCGTACAAATGATATTGCTGAAAGCAGCGTCCAGGAGCTTGTAGCAAGGAGAGAGCAGAGGATGAAAAAGGTATCGCCACGCTTGTACATCTGTAACACGAGGGTCAAGCGTGTTGGAAATCAGCACGTTTCGGTCCGGTTAGCAGAACGAAATAGGCGCCCATGTCTCGTGGTTGTCAAATCGGCTCGAACTCGAACTCACCGCCGCAATGGTTGATGACTTGTGTTGGAAAGGCTTTGTGAAAATACTGACAGTGATGACTGATGCAGGATGGTAGAGGTAGGCCCTTTCAACCAATACTGAATGACCAATGCCTGATGGCCTTCTGACGGACGGAAACAAAAACAGATTAAATATATTAACTACTTCCCTAGACGTTTTCGCCTGAGGCACTCCATAACGACCGAGTCCAGGCCATATACTTCAGCTCAACCACGACATCCACTGATTTGGCTCCCCTCCAATGACCTGTGCAACCTCCCTAGCCACAATTCGTCCCGCTTGTTCGCTCGGATGCAACTCATCGAACCTACCCAGTCCACACATCAGCGCGTGCTCACACCAAACCAAATATCAGATAAACAATGAGGAACGTACCAGATGAAGCTGTCCTTAGCGCTCCCGGTGGCAATCGTACACACTCCCGTATCGGTGGTTGGCTCGCCCACGGAATATACGCACGAGCGGACCGCCCCTGTGGTGTTGAGCGGCGCGGTGCCGTTTAGGTATACCGCTGGTCGGGCGAGCATATCCGTGAACAGGCTATGGGCGTCAAATATGCCTATTCGCGCAGTCAATGGACAATCTCAAGAGACGCTAGAGCAGAGGGGTAAGTACCGATGTGGGCCCCGGCCAGGGTGGGTGCTAGCGCTTGCAGCATGAGCTTTGTCATTGCGTTTCCGGAGAGGACGAGCTCGGACATCAGGAGGCTCCATTCCGTGGTGTTGCGCTGGGCGGTCCAATAGTGGTTTGGGTACGAGTTTGGGGCGTACAGAGGCGTGCGTTCGAGAGGAATCATCTATCCGGATTGTTAAACTGACAAACTCGATGCACGATTGGAGGAGATCCAAACTTACGTTCTGGAACATGAAATTCCTCGCCCCATTCTCATACATCACCTGCACCCAATTAACCATGCACCCCGCCACATCCACAAGCGACGCCCTCCTCCCCCCATCAGCCACCACCTGCCCATGCCCCGTCAACAGCCCATTATCACCCACATCATTAGTCCCAATCCACAAAAAATACAACGTCTCCTCTTCCTCCACCCCTCCCCTCCCCAGCCCCCCCAACGTGCCATTGCCCACCTCCTGCAAGAACAGCGGCACCTGGCTCTCGAAGACGCTGGGCGACGGGCGCGCGGTGATGTTGTTGGAGCACGTCGCGCCGCTCTTGGCGAAGGGGAGGAGGGTGGTGTTGGAGTAGGAGGCGGCGTAGATGGGCCAGGCGGTGCCGCCGTTGGAGGATTGAGTGGCGTCGGTGTAGGAGTCGCCGAATGTGATGAAGTTTTTGAACTTCGGTGGGGTGGCGGAGGAGGATGGGGAGATGAGGGAGAAGAGGAGGAGGGAGAGGGTGCCGATGAATTGTTGGTTTCGTTTGAAAATTGTGGATAGCATTTTTCGTTCTGTGCTGTGAGAGGAAGGGAGGTTGCTGAATTGCTCGAGATGGTATGTTATGGTCTTTCGTTCCTTCTTCTATACCGATTTCTTCAGACCAGTGACCATCGCACCAGCGTGTTGAATATACACATCCACATTGACTGTGTGCTCGCTATCCCACCGTGCGGCCAGAAACATCTTTGCCACGTCAACCAGGAAGGCTGCCCACCTCAAGCGTGAAGTAAAAATACGCAAAGTATGTCACGCCTTGATCAGGAGTCAAAGACAGTGCATTGTGAGGAAGGAACCCGGGTGCATTCCTCGCTAGTAGGCGGCCGAGAGCAATCTGTCGCGCAAGGCCCTTCAGGTCTTTTGTGGTCCATACCATACAGTGTTTCGTCGGCTTTCTTCTCATCTTCCCTTCCATCGCACTGCCCGTCCGGAACGCGCCGGAACGGCGGACCGTGCACTGCGCCACACACACCCACCAGCTTGCCGATGTTTGAGTTAAGACTCTGATTTTGCGAAGGGGTTTTCAAGGGAGGGCTATAATCTGCCCTTTAGCTCTAATTCAGAGCTACTTAGCTTACTAAAAGCCAAATTCGAAGTCAAAACGATAAAGTCCAACGTCGAGGTTGTTTCCTTGATTATGGAACGCTCTGACTTGATGGGCTTGTGTTTAGTGCCAGGAATATGGTGGAATGAGCACATTGCATTCCGCGATGAAGTCAAGTGTAACTGGCTTTGCTTACTGTGAGCCGCGGACCAAGTGCTGGTGTGCGCTGGGGACATTCAGCAATAGGATACAGCTATTGCAGACCTTTGGTATGTCAGAGGCCCTTTCAAACGATCCTATGTACTTCCTGCCACCGATACTGAGTATTGCGGATGATTGTTCTGTACCTGGAGTTTCTGACAAGGCGTAAGGTAAGGTACGGGCCTTCTACTTCGTGCCAGGGCGTGGTTTCTTCTTCTCTGTTTCAAGGTGGCTGCATGCTGAAGATAGTATCAACTTCATCATTGAGAGACTGCATTTTTGTGCATCTTCGAGGTTGGCCACGCATGGTTCACGGTAACGTATGCCTGTCTGCATAGGTATAGGTACGAATCATTCTCGTCGATTGGTTGAAATATGCAAGCAATGCGAATGACCATCCGCCGCACAGCACAGGCTTGTGTGCTGTGGTTCTGTAAATCCAATCAATCATAAACAATTACTTATCTCAATTCTCGAAATGAGAATCCTCTACCAACAAACACCTCGGGAAATGTGATAATCCTCGCGAAGATTTGGAAGGTTCCTGCTACCTACCTAATTACGACGGCCGAGAAACACGAAGCTTTCTGAGCCTCCCGAGCCTTCTCTCCTTGATCTTCCGTCCGTCCCCTTCGAACAACCTTTGAAGTAAGCCCTGATACTCAGATACTTGGAAGATATAGTTTCAATTTGCGCCATACTTTACTTATAAGATTATTGACGCAGCCGTAAGTGCCGTACGAAACTCAAATAGTTTCCGTCACAGCTCTCGACTAATTCGACAGGTTTTGAATTCACGAGCATGGAATCAGAATGCAGGTTTGGCTTTACGCTAAGCGCGCATATTGCTATTATCCTAATACAATGGAATAGAGGCGAACAGATCATTCCCGAGGATGAACGAATTCCCAGTCTGAAACATTTGGCTTGCATTTGGCAGTGAAGCTTCATAGTGTCGCTTATCCTCTGCGGAAGAACATAAGAAGTCCTCCACGCATCCACCTCACTCTGCCTCTGCCCCCATCTACCCAGGAACCTTCCCCGAAGCGCACGAAATGGGGAATCCTGCCATGGAAAGGCTCCAAAACCTTCAAATAGAGCACGGCGGAACGCGCAAGCTGTTGAGCTGCGTGCATCTCCACCCGCGAAGGACAGGACAGGTGGCAGAGAGACAACGATGGTGTTGCCTACCCGACTGGTGATTCTCAATCTCAATCTCAGAGCCCAGGTGCTGTGCTGTGCTGTATTGCGCCGGATGATTTGGGTATTCGATTGGATTTGGCTGGCATCAGGCGCGTTTCGAAGGACTTCGGTTCCACTGCTCAGTCTATTCTATTCTATTACAGCTTGCGCGAAAAACCCAATCATGCATCAAATACAATACTCTGACGCGCAACGCAACTGCTCGGTATACTTTTCAGAGTTTTGGTATAAGTTAGAGGTGTGGGGCTTTATCGTTATGGCCCGGCTGAAGTTCGTTTTACTTCCCTTTCCTTTGATTTCAGTTGCTTTGCGCGTTGCGTGCCGCTCCTCAAAACTCTCCCGCTCGCTCTTTGGAAGTGCACAGGATCTGGGTATGTTGGAGAACACCGAGGATGGGGATGGGACGTGGGTGCTGTTCAGGCTCACGATGAAGATGTCGCTACTCCTCCTCACTGCGTTCTCGGTACATCTGTCCTTGTCCCCACCCAACCCACCGGTCAAAAGCGATGAATGTTGCTCTGGGACAAAAGGGACGGACACCATCTTTGAAAAAGTTGTGCAGAGCGTCACCTTTTGCAGTAAAGTGAGTTGTGCCTTCGTTATACCTTACTCGATTTCTTATATTTTCCTCGTGACATTAGTGCATGGTTTGGGCAGGCACAATCTGTGAACTCCTAGCCATCTTTGTGCACGGTGTTTCATCAGCACCGCTCTCTTCATTTCATGATGGACTAGCGTTTTCGAACAAACCGTCTCTCGCGCTGCCAGTTTCCATCCACCCCATCGTGATTGTAGGTGCAATATCTACAGCAGTTGCCGCGATATTACGAAATTGGTCAGTCAGATTCATCCCGTATACGATGCTCTAGGCAATTGGAACACTCAAACGTGTCGAAACAGGTGCTTCAAATCGCTTGGCCCGCTCTTCACTTTTGAGATAACCATCCGACCCAAGCACGAGCTCATCACGTCCGGGCCCTACGCCTGGGTCCGACATCCAAGCTACACAGGCGTGTATCTCACTCTCCTCGGCGCAACTCTGGTCCTTGGTGGGCCTGGGTCGTGGATGGCGGAGATCGGTTGGAGAAGCACACTAGGGTTCGCTATGGCGATGGTCTGGATCGTCAAGTGTACTTTTGCTTTTAGAGGGATGTGTGTGAGATTGAGGGCGGAGGATGAGGTTCTGAGGGACACTTTTGGGGCTGAGTGGGACGAGTATGCAACTAGGGTTCCTTTCAAGTTCGTTCCAGGGATCGTGTAATATATTAGAGTATGTGCTGACCACTCGAGGGGGCGTACGTATAATAAAAGATCCAAATATCGCAGAAAGTAGACCAGATATAATTCCTGATTTTATTGTTATATTTAAACAGTGCCATGTAGCTTGTACATGCCCCTATCTTCCTTATGCAGTTTCAGAATAGCGCGTCGACGCGCCGACAGGGCATGTGACTCAGGGATACGGTAACGTGGTGGACGAAATGGAAATTGATGTCAGTTCCTCCCGTCGTCCAGAGCTGTCCAGAGGCTGAAGCTGAAAAATGCCCTTGCAGACACTGAAATTCATGTAGTTTCAGGTATCTTAGGTATCCGAGGATCTGAACTTACTTGTTTTTTGCACTGCCCGGCACTGGCACGTTCTACCTCACATCATAAGCGGACAAAGGACACAGACGCGAGGCGTAGAAATTCGACTTGAACAAAGGTCGTTGCCAACTGGCCATATATATAACCTGACTCGGAGAGTCACTTTCATTCGCTTTCACTCACCTACCCTTGAAAACTTCCCCAATTGCCCTGGTGCCTTCAAGACAATATGGAATTTGCTGGACATCCAATGGACCAGGATCCATTAGACGCGAATATCCCATCTTATACCTCGTTTGCCGCTTCTGAACCGTCGACGGACCATGTCAAGTGGCAAGGCTCGCAGACAGCCTGTCAGGCTCTAAACCAGCTCATCCAGTCAAGCGGAAGGGAGCTGCCGGAGGACGGTGCTTTATCTGGCACCTCGCGAGGTCTCGTCCGGTTTTTCATGTTCGATTTGCAACATTACTGATACAGACTTTTGTCTCTTAGGATGGCAGAGACGTTCTTGCTCATACGAGCAGATACCTAACTTTCCTACGGCCAGCACGAGCACGAGCACTTACAACACCTCATCCTACGCATCGTCCAACAACTCCAGAGCATCTTCGTCCAAATACCCACCCTCATCTCGCCTGCCACCACATTCTCGCTCGCGCCATGCAGAAACGCGAGCACGTACTCCAGAGCTCACCAACCTCGACCTGTCAATCCCACTGCTTAACAAAACCAACCCCATGCAGTTTCTAGACATCATGAAGGGCGTATCAGCGCGCCTAGACGAGAATGCAGGTGTGCGGCCCTCGGGTAGCCGAGTGGCACGAACGAAGAGAAGAGTACGAGGGGTTAGCCTCGGAGGTGCCTCTACTGTGCAGTCGCTGGGTGGTGGAAGGATTAAAGGCGGGATTGTGAAAAAGGGAAGAGTCGATGAATTGCGTGTTTCTGATGCTTTGACCTGGGATGCAACATCCGACGAGGATAGAGGGAAAGGAAGGGCCGATGCAGAAGAAAGAAATGCCCTCGAGGTGTTACAAGGTCACACCAGCTTGCCAGACATTCCTCCGCGATTGGCGACAGGAAATTCTTCGCCACAGCCAGGCGACGACAGCTTCATGGACGTGGATATTGAGGTATCGTTGAAAGAGCAGTGGACAAAACCCTCTTTTATGAGAACGCGCTCGCAAGCCGAAATGCCTCCTCCGCCTCTGCCTCTACCTGCCCCTAATACTAATACTCTGGTCGACCGACCGTTACCCCTACCCCAGCATCATTCACATCACCCGCAGCAAAAACCCCCAATAACTTTAACTGAGTACCACGAGTCCCAACCCATCCCAACCCGTCGACCACTTGCCACCAGTGCAAGTGTAGCGAACCAGCAGAACAAAGCACGGAAGCCAGCTCCAATACCGAGATTACACCCCCTGCTGCAACATAAACCGGCTGGGAGAGCCTCCGCCTCGTCATCAGTCTCCATACCTCAGCACCAACCACTCCCACAGATCCAACCTCAAACTCAATATCGTAATCAACCGCAACCACAACCGCAACCAAATCCACACCCTCCATTCATCCCCAAACCCGCAAGCACTACTGTCGCCTTACCCCCCTCTTCCACCCCATTATTCAGCAGCACACCATCCTCCCGACCTCCCGCTCTAGGCATGCGCCGCACACACACCTTCCCCTCACGCACGACCACCGCTTCCAACCAGGATTCCTCCTCCACCGTCAACCTGCCAAACCGGCAGAAGGGGTTCAAACCTCCGCTGTTGAGTGCTTCGCAGCCGCAGCCACAATCGCGATCACAGCAGCAGTTAGGTATGGCACCGAGCCAGAGTCACGATGAGCAGCAAAAGGTCAAGGCCCTTTACGGTGCGGGGGGTCAGGAATCAAAGCCCGCACGAAGTCCTCCAGGGGGTAGCAGCGGCTCGGCGACCAGTTCAGGTATGAACTCGTCCCGCGGGTCCTCCTCCGCAAGCTCGGCGTCGAGACAGAAGGACTCGGATACACACGAACTGGATTCTTCGGGATCCCAGTCGCCTAGATGCCTTCCTGAACCCTTAGATGGCGACGCCGATTCTTCATTTGGCGATATGTCGTTTGATATGGATGCACTTGAAGAGACTATGAGAAAGTACGACTGAAGTCTTCACCCTCGATATGATGTAGAGGCCAGCCAGTCATTATCTTACCCAGCAATCGAACCTCCTAGCAATGCTTTTACCTTCTCCCATACCTGCTGTTTTCTAATGTTCTTTACATTGATCTACTTATACCTCACGTACTTACTGTACCTTACCCACTGCCTAATCCCATCGAGTTCATGTCAAACCCATCCAAACCCATCCGTCTGATATCTTGCAAAGCAAAAGGACCCGTGTTTGGAGATGCGTTGGGCTACATGATGTTACAGAGTATATGAAGTATTCACAGTTTCAACGTGAGATCAAGATGGCAATGTCTAATATGGAGGGATGCATAATGAATAGATGGACAAGTGATGAAGGAAGATGCTATGCGACGATTCTCGTAGATAGAGAAGAAGAAAAGGACGGAAAAGGAAAGATGGGAATATGCAGTACGGTAACAACAAGGAGAGACTTCAAGTTTGAGGGTAAGGAGCGACGTGAGATGGTGTCAAAGAGTTACAGGTTATGAATAGAATAGAGATATGGACTCCACAGCACGATATATAGGAGTGGAACAAGAGGAAGAGTAGTACAAGTTGAGAGAAATATGTGGGTCATGCAAGATAGTGAGAGAAAGTATGAAACGGACAACGATAAGAACAGAACAGAACAGCAGGGTTAATGGAAAGATACTTCCAAGCAAAGGTTGGCGAAAGTTCAAGATTTATCTCACCAGTAGGATAAGGTTGCGCCAAACCCACCCTCTCCGGCGGAACCTTCTCCGCCACCTGAAGGACCGCTGCCAGAACTTGGACCTGGACCTGGGCCCCCATCTCCCGGAGGTTCGCGCCTCCAAGCAGAGCCTAGATGGTAATGGTGATGATGATGCGGTGGTGGCCTGCGCATGGAGAACGCAGAGGGCGGGTTGACAGATTTCCGACATACAGGACAGCTGCTTGCACCCAAGAGCCATTGCTGGAAGCAGGCACAATGTCAATTTATTGGCGGATCCGTAAATGAAATATACTGACCTGCAGACAATCCTTATGGAGCCAGTGAGAACAATTGGTGAGTTTGAGGACAGAATCAGTCGGTTGATACTTTGAGAATATGAGTAAATATCTTCGAGAGCCAAGATGAAGAGAGTGAGACGCACGTCGTCTAGACAGATAGGACATCTCTGATCACTGTCAGGCGTTGCCCAGTCCTTGTATTGTGCCGACTTCATCCCAGAAAGAACTTTACTGGAGGTTGACTTGGGTTTGGCATCTCCGAGTGTGGAAGCCAGAGAGATAAGACTCTCGTACGACTCATCAAAGTCCTCATCGCGCTGCGTTTTAAGTCACATTAGGCACATTCACAAACAAGATACTTCATCGCTCACCATATAGTCGCCGACTGGTCGTCCTCTTCTCAATCTGCCAAAGGAAAACATGATCTCTGGAGGAAGACGGGACAGCCGTCCGCGGCGTCCTCTTGCGGAATGTGCAGCCAGACTCTCCGGAGTAAGTGGGTCAGCCTCGTAATTGACGCGAGGTGCAGGTCCCGTCTGATTAGACGAAGGTCCCGAGGTTCCTCTTCTCTGCTCGTCATCTGCGCCTGGTCCGGCCTCCCGTTCTCTCATATGTTGTAAATCAATGCGGACAAATCTCCGTATATCCTGACGAGGTCCGCCTACAGCAGAAGTGGCATTCCGGCGGTCTCCAGCACCTAATGCTTCTTGTTGACGATGGAATTGATCAATCAGCTGTTGAGAGCGGACTGAGCTCAATCCGTCAGGACGAAGGACATCGATGGCATGATGTAGCCCTTGCACATCTCCTGCAGGTCGAGTTGGGCTTCCTTCTGTATTCTCGAGTCTTGAGGCTTCCATGCGCACTTGCCTTGTGATATAGCTATGAACATCTGACTGGCCACGGCGACGATTGTTTTCATTAGCAGTAGCTGCAGCCCCCCTTAGAGATGCATATGTTGGCCTGGTAGCATTCAACCGGTCAAAATCTTGAATTCGGCGACGCAAAGCGGCATCTCGTCTCATCTCCTCCCTTGGCTGCTGAAGCGAAGAAGAGGTCGAGGGAGCTTGTGTACTGTCTCTAGGTAGGCTAGTATCATCCTCTGGTCTGTGATTAAGCCTCTGAGGAAGCGAGGAAAGATCGTTGTCTTCAAATGATAGTGGAGGGATGGTAGGCGGCGCAGATGGTTCAGGCTGGGTGCGGCGTTGAAGATTCCTGCGTTCATTGAACAGCTGCTGCATTGTGTTCCGGAATGGACCAGGCGTGAATGTGGCAGCATCAATGCTCTGATAAGGAGCGACAGGTGGCAGAGTTGGATGGCTGCTCTGAGGAGGATTCTGGGGAGCTCGAGGAGCCGGAGGCACGGGATATTGAAATCGGTCGGCGACAGAGACAGACGGGGCGGGGCGTTGTCGTGTCGTCGCCGAACCACCCTCTGTCCAGCGCAGGTCTGCCATCAAACGCTCTGAGAAGCTCGTCCCACTCGCAACTGCAATACCTGGAGCACCTGCAGCAGTGGTGTTTTCTGTTCCTTGTGTTGGATTCACCAGTTGACGGCGTCTTTCTACCACTGCTCTAGCCCTCTCACGTCGCTCCTTTTGCTCTAGCTCTCTCCTGCGCTCTGTCTGCCTTTCATTACGCAGCCTGTTTGATTCCATCTGAGCATACTGACTCTCATCAACGAACGGATTGACATTTCGCAAGATGGCAGCAATTTGCGGCGAAGGATGAGATTGCATCGCTCTATATCGGCGATAGTTTGTAGATAGAAGTCCACCTGTATTCTCATCAGCCGGGTCTGTCGTAATGTCCACCGGAGGAGCATGACGCTGTGCATCAAACAAGTTCGCGGCGCTTTCCCGCAACGACGGAGCATTCTGCAGCGAAGGATTGTAATTGTATGGCATCGCTCTACCTCGGTGATAGGTTTCAGGTAGACGTCCAATCATATTCTCATCAGCTTGGTCTGTCGTAACGTCCATGGGAGGGGCATGACGCTCTGCATCAAATGAGCCACCCAGATCCGGCGGAGGAAGAGATGGAGGGTCACCACGATAAGTTTGACCCGGACGGTTTTCAACTTGAGATTCAGGGCTGCTGGCGCTGGAAGAATCGGAATATCTGCGTTGCTCGTTGTTGGTTGCGGCCGTGGAGGAAGTAGAAGTGGAGGCAATTGTATTGACAATTTCGGAAATGCTGGAAGAGCGAGAGTCAAAAATACCCCGTTCAACCGTCGGAGAGGGCAGCCCAACGTCAAAGTTGACATCCATGCTATCTTGACTGGGAGCAGAGGGCTGCGACGAAGTACCGAGCCAAAAAGGGTCCCGCGGTCGAGAACGATCAGCTTCGCTCGGGGATGTCGTTGATTGATCGTCGCGCATAGCTGGAGGTAGGCGATTAGAACCAGTGAATACTGCCGCTAATGTCGATGAGATATTACCATTTCCCCATGCGTCGCCCCAGTCGTTCAAGGTTGACATTGAACCAGGGAACATATCAGCATCTCCAGTCGCCGAGATGCCGGGCAATGGCAATATACTATGGCGAGGAACCGAAGAGTAATCCCATGCGCCAGACGTATATGGCCCGTTGCGTGTTTGACGTTCGGCGTTCTCAGCGGCTGCATCAATTGGTTGTTGGGTATTTGAGGGCCTCGAGGCGGCGAGTGAAGCAGATGCACCCCAATCGTTTTGTCGTTGTTGAGGTTCGACGCGCCCCGGCTGCATTTGCCAATAAGCAGAATTCCTCCGTCGAAGGTGACTACCGTGGTAAGCATTCAGACTCTGTAATTGTGCTTGATCGAGCCGCCTACGAACTTCAGTTGCGTTCTCGGTAACGAGAGAAGTCGACGATCCAAGGGGTGTCTGCCCGCCGTAGGTTCGTGCCCGGTGTCGAGCGAAAAAGGTACTGGTCCTGACGTCGCTGAGATTGTCATTGTCATTGTTCCGAATTTCAACGCTCGTAGACTGGGGGCGACTATCAGGGCCAGGCCTCCATGCGGAAGCGGGTCGGGTACTGCGATGAGGGAGGCTAACAGGAGAAGGGGCGGAATCAGATGACCTCGTGTCATTAAACCAAGGATTTTCAGCCTCAGTTCCGACTTCATCATCGTAAACCATTGGTGCTATTGCTTGATTGCCAGTACCAGTGAAGAATGATCTTACAGGAGAGTAGACATCCGTGTCGGACGATCTCCTCCCATGATGCGACGAGCTTGTGAACATGTCAGGTTCATTGTCGGAGGCATCAAGTGAGACTCTGTTTCCGCCTGGTTGTTCTCTTGCTGGAGCTCTCTCATTTGTTCCTAAACGAAAAAGAAAGAAGGCGCACATTAGCAATCACATTGGAGAAATCAGGTGAACACCAAGATACCACTTTGCCCAAACATTCTAGTACGGTCTTCTCCTAGGTTTGAAGACCTCCTGATAGGCGGAGGTCGCGCAGCTGACATGGGATACTTAGCAAAAGCCCAGTCAGCAGAAAACAAGAGAGAAAATAACCCACCAAAATTTGACCCCGAGTCGAATCCCACATCTAATGATCGTACCGCAGCTTCATCCGCACTTCGTCGACCGAAGGGAGAGGGAGGATTGGTGGTAGGGGTGTACGTCGAGCTTGAGACCGAGGCCCGTCGGCTAGAACTACTTTCGTCAGCCCATCTTCGCGTAGACCAATCATCTATAGGCAGCGGAAAAAAGTCCGTGAGCCGTCGTGGTATCGAAGGCGCATCACGGTCCGGACTGCCTTCCTCCACAGCACTTGATATTGAACTTGGTTCATGATTGTTGTTCGCAAATTCGGGGGTACTCCCGGCGACTGAGAGCGATGGAAACCGGGCATTCCAGTCCTGTAACGTGGCTGATGGCGCGGCCTCCAGCCAGCTATGCAGATCACGAAGGATGGGCGACGGAAGTGGATGGTCTCCCAGATTCGTGGAAGAGGACGCGGATGCCGCTCTAGAGGCAGATTGGGTCATTGTAGAATGCGAGGAAGAACTTCTTGACGAAGAAGGGATTGGATGACCAGAAGGGGTAGGGGATGTTAGGAATATATTCTCATTGAATAGTGGCCCGGTCTCATTCCACGAATCCTCGTTGACTCCAGTGATTATGGGTGGCAACATCGGAGGGTTTTGAAGTGTTCGAGTATTGTTGGCGGAGGTAGGGTTGGCGACAACTGGTTCCTCGGCAACCTCAAGACCCGGTACGAGGGGTGACGGCGACCGCAGGCCAACAAGAGCCGAGTCCAAGCGCTCGCGAATGTTTTGGAGTCCATCGTTGGATATGAATATGGGATTTCGTGTTTGTGCTACGGGATGGTGTTCTGGACGGGGATGTCGATTTGATGCCGCATGTCGTGTTCGGTAAGGTTGCGATACGGACGACGGTTCTCGAATGTACCGTACATGGGCTGGAGATGAGAAATCAGCAAGACAATCGAAACAAACTCCTAGAAATTATTACCACTTTGAAAAGACGACTCGGCGACCGAGGTTGTATCTTGCTCTTGAGACTGTTCATCATAGACCGAATTGTCTCGAACAGTTGTTGGGCTCTGGGCTCGAGTACTAGAAGGGCTATCACTGCTGAAGAAAGACTCCGTGAGGGTTGCTGTGTGTGACGGCTGGTGTAGGAATGGGATGGAGCTTGTTGATAGACGAGTCTGGCCTTCTGAGATGCCCAATGGTGGCAATATAGGTGGAGGAGTCGGCGATCGAGGCACATTGGGAGAAAGGGACTGTGGTTGGCGCAAGACAGACATTTCACTGTCAAAGGCGTTAAAACGGTCCAACGACAATCGATATCGATCTTCAGCTTGAGGCGCTTGTGCCGCTACATTTTCTGAGAATGGCTCCTCCGAAAGCTGTGTCTCTCCAGGATAATCTGGCATTTCAATGTCCTGGATTTCGGGTGTGGGGAGCCTGGGTGGCTCAAGCATGCTGCGAGTGGCTAGACCGGCAGCCAAAGCCACAATTGGCCTCGTCGACGACGACCCATTCTCCCTAGAATCGACCTCATCCCTGGAATGACCGGACCCGCTTGATCCCGAAGCGATTGTAGACAACTGAGAACCATCCATGGAGTCACTGCTTTCCGAGAAGCTGCTTGCACTTCGAGCCCGTTTGTTGCGATCTCTGCCATTGTTCGCACCACTTCCCCCTGCGTCTGTGGCACCGCCAGGACTCTCGAGGTCGAAACCAAACTGTTCAAATGAGCGTTTGAAAGAGGTTGTGCTGGGCTGGAGGCTGAGCTGAAGCTGTGGAGGACAATTCGAGGACATGGCGGGGAGATGGAGAAAATGTGTGGTCCTTGTGGACTCCCCAAGTTGCCTGGGCTGTGGCCTCACGAAATGCCGCCGAGTTCACAGCACTTGTCAGAGACCGATTTGGCTATTTTGGGGCCAGTCCGGCGCTTCGGGTTAAGGTTTCGCTCTGTTTCGCTGCCAAAGTCTTTTGAACGAGGCTTTTGCTCGAAAAGTTGTACCCTTGAATGTTGCTTAGTTGCGTGGAGAAAGCACTACAATGACAGATGGAACGATGGTCGGAAGGATAACACAAGGGCAGTGGCAAGTCGTGGTAACGTGAGAATGTCATGTATTTTTTTCATTCTTGCCATGACCTTGTTGTCTTCACCATGTCAATCCTCCGTTGTTCTGCCATGACTCTTACGAACCGTTTACACCGGGTCAACCTTCTTCTTGATCAAGCATCAGGCTTTCAATGACTACGGTTGCCGACGTTATGGCCATATCTCGGTCGTCGCTCTCCACAGACTTTTGATGGTCGGTTCACTGAAAGGATAATGCTTTACTCAAATGTCACAATTGCACCCTGCCGAACTACACCACCTTCATCATTCGTCTAATTGCGGACTGCAGAAACCGCCGAATCATTGTGAATGCCCACTGCAACAGGCGAGCCTCGTGGGGATTGAAACCTACTGATATTTCTTGCACATCATCAAATGCGATCATGTCGCCATTGGTCAGTCAGTCATTTCTAGGCCTACTTGATAGCAATAACATATGCTTGACCGCGATCACTACTCGAAGACCTTCCACTGAGTAAACCTTGGGGAGGCCGAGGAGGAGACAACGTGATGCAGCTGGTGCGGGCTCTGTTGGGGCTCTATCATATGCCATCTAGCCTGGACAAGCCTGCTATCTGTTATGAGAGTTAGCAATGGGCAATCGTGATGTGAATTTCAGTTTGGTAGCAGTCAAACTATTTGGTGCGGCTGTATGGGTTGTGCGAGGTATGGCTTATGCGTAAATCCACTGTAAGTACTCTCATCGTGATACCAATAGATCGATATCCATCACCGAGTCGTGCCAGATTCGAATGAGGTCTGCCGACCAGTTACGACTTGCCCTTTGATTGAGTGTCGTATGTGGGAGGCCCGGAGACGATGATATGTATGTACTTGCCTGTATAGGAATACTCTTCGGCAGGCATGTTGAGTCGAATTCCTGCTTTTATGCCTTGCTTGAACTTCAGATCAGGACTCAAAACAGTGTTTGATATATGAACTGGAGATTGTATATGTATATCTAATAGCCCTCATCTTCTTGATTCGTACATCAGATCCCGCACACATGGCTTACTGTTCTAGACCAGCATCTCTATTCCATCTAATCTGAATGTCCGTCAATACCGTCACAAAGAAGGATGCAAGGCGCCATACCTCTTTCCACTGCTCCAATCAACTCATCGAAATCTTCTGGTGTAAGGATACGGGCATGCAGAATCTGACCCATGTGCGTCCCATCATAGCTCAAGCCCTTCCTCCTCAAGCCAAACAGCGACTTCAACAACGGCACCGGACTCTTGTTGAATAAGCATACGCTCGCCATCTCCTCGTTCCTTCCCCTGGAGGGTACAAATCGATCGCGCTCCACTGAATGGTACTGCGCCGACTCAGTAGGGGAGATGCCCAAGAGCATGCACAGGCGAAGATACGTCTCGTACTCGTCCAAATAAAGCTGGCCAGCCCAGATGTTGAGCTGAACCCGCATGTCAACGGGTGGGGATGCCAAAGCAGCCTTTCCGGGACTTAATGGCGGGATGCAGTAGAAGGTCAAGTCCTCGAATGATTTCATACTCCGTATGGTACGAGGCGCATACATGTGCAGACGGACGGCGTGGCTTTCACGGATCTCAGGAAGAAGATGATTGACCTCGAATGGACTCATTACGACGAGAACCATATTCCTCTTTACATCCAAAAGGGAGACAATCCAATTGACGGGACGTAGATAGTCGGTGAGAATAGATTCTTCTTTCCCGAGCTTCGTCGTAGACATGAAATCCCGTGTGGCCAGAAGTTGTCTAGACCATGGGTTCCGTAGGCTGGGCATGTGGGTTTCAGAACGACCAAGTGGTGTCATGAGAGGGAGGAAGTTGGGGGAAATGACACCGCTTCGGACAAATAGGCGAACATCAGAGTCCAGGTGGTGCACAGCAGGCGGGGCTTTGGGAGGTCTCTCCAGCTGCAGCTCCTGCTCGACTTCATGACTGACCTCCCTTTCCTGCTCCTCCGCCATTGGTTCAGCATCCATTTCTGTGACCCCCAGCTCGAGAAGACGTTCGCGCATGGCTGGCATGATCTCGTCAAAGGTGGAGGAGGATTCAGTCGTGCGACTGTACATTTCATCCAAGGTTCGTGCCGCAGGTTGAAGCCACGCGTCCTTGAAAAGTTTAAGGCTTCCTTGATGCGAAGAAAATGCATCGTCTCCAATGCGTCTCTTGTGGTGGTAGACACCTTGCTGAACCCAGTGGGGTATGTAATGCTCGATGTCGGTGCATGTGTTGTACATCACCCAGCTGAGGACATCGATGACCTTCACTGGACAATTCTCGATGTTCTCGGACCTTCGTATGAGCCTGTCAACCTCGGGAGGAGCACAGAAGACAACAGTTTGGCCGTGACCGAGTTTCCGCATCCGCATGCAGCCTAAAAGTCATGTTCGTCACGTCACCAATTACACAGCAGAGAGCGAACGACGTACCTTGAACCAATTTATCTTTCGTGACTTTGGGACCCAGAGTTACCATGGCTTGAAAGTCGACAGGAAGCTTGAGGTCAGTTCCCCTCGTATGTGCATCATCGAGATAGATGATACATTGATGGAGCATTTTGAAGAAGGGCGAGAGGTACAGCCTCTCCACCGAGCCATCCCGACTGAGAACTACCAAGTCGTCTGAATCATCGAAGAATACGCCTGCCTTCACGTCCTCCCGTGTCAACAATAACCACTGCTTGACCAGCTCCTGGTTCGTCAGCTCCAGCATCTGAGATTGCGATTAGCATACTGTAAGCTACTGACAAAATACGAGCTTACCTGAGCACCGACATCAAGCAAAACTCTGATCTCCTTTGGCCCCTGAACCAATAACTCTAGGATCTCCTTTACTGTGCATGGCTGTCCGTTTCCCCCCTGCGCACAGATGTACTTGTCGTTTTCGGGTCGAAGGAGATAATCGAGAACTTGCGCGTTTGTACGGAGTTGGTTGACAGGGTCGCTCTGAGTGATCGATATGGGCAGTAAGTCAGAATGGTCATTTGTTCCACTAAAGCCGGTAGTAAAGTTATCCTTGGGCTTTTTCTCGGCCAGATCCCAACCTGATGTTCCCAGCTTGGAAGGAAATTCTTTAGCTTCCTTGGGAAAAACGACTCGTGAAAGGAAGAAGTCGATGACGGCTTTGTTGTACTGGAAGATAGGAATAACAACCTTCGTGAACGCCTTCACGTCCTTCATGTTCACGCCCATGAGGTGACGAAGCAACTCCGGAATTCCCTCGCCGCCACGCCTCACCCACTTCTCGTACTCTAGCGAAGGATTGTCGAGTTTCAGGAGAAGTACAAATGAGTCTCGCACTTGGGACAGAGTTAGACCTCCGTAGTAGTAGCTCAGACACGTCAGGCAAACGGTAATGTCCGGATGACCAAACTCGCTCCGCAAGCTAGGTACGTCCTGGAGGTATACTGAGGTCAATGATGGATTCATGAAATTTACTATGTCAAATATGTACCTTAGCTCTGTATGGAACAGAGAGCATTGAGCGTTTCGTGTCAAGACCATAATCCACCCGCCATCGTCGTTCCCCAAGAACGTATACCAAGATGCCATGCGCAAGGAGTCCGCGAAGTAGGAGGAGGCCATTCCAGAGATCAGTGTCTTTGTAGTTGGTTTCGACTGCGTGGTTATCTTCAGCGTTGACGCAGCGGTCCTTCATGAAGTTGAGGACTGCGGCACGGAGAGAAGGCAGCGCGTTGAGACCAACGAAAGTCAAATTGTCGAGCCTTCCGTCCAGAACGTCTTCAGCGATCTCGTCAACAAGTGCCCGAGAAGCCGACATTCCAAGGAGACGAGAATATGAGTACCCTCCTTGGGCACAAGTTTGCGCACGGTGATCAAAGAGTTCAACCTCCTCAGGATACTTCTCGTGAAGCTGCCCCATATGCCGGCCCACGAGGTCGAACATCTTTTGCGTAGTAATCCAGCGATCTGGGCTGTGATCAAGTGTCTGCTGCTGATCCATAGTGTAAATGAGTTGGTAGCGGACATGAAGAAGTTCGTCGCTCTCATCGAGAATGTCTCTCGAAGTGGAAGTTAGCCATGCCTGCGTTGCTTGCAACTCCTGTGCAACCTGGTCGAGATGTGACTCCGAAGACAGCATTCGATCGATCACCATCAACCGAAAAGAAAGAATATGCTCTGGCTGTGCAACCAAAACTCCTTGAACACGAGCGCACTCTTCGAATAGCCATCGGATTTGCTGGGCCTGTTGCAAGCCCATTTTAACATCACGAGAGAATGGAAGATAAAATATTCGTCGATTGGGAAGTCCGGAAATGCGTTCAACAAGGAGTTGGAACATTTGGTTTGCCAGTGGCTTCAAGACAACGATCCGAACAAGCTTTTGCGAGTCCGCCAGAGCGACCGCGACGAGTGGAACAATGACATGAGACTTGCCTTCTCCCATGTTGAGCTGAAGAACTGTATTATGGACCGAGGAGGGTGTTATCATCTCTCGCGCAACTTCAGATTGGATCGCACGGGTACTGAAATTGCCTTGAATCTGAATATATCAGCGCAGTCAGAATGGTAAGCCTAGAATGCCGGTGAAACTTCTATCTCACCTGTATCAACAGCCAGTCACGATTTCCTCTTGCATCTGACTGGTTCATTGAAAATTTGTTGAGCTCCTTCAAGAATTCGCTGCCTTCCGAGCGAAGGGCGTACGCCAGCAATCGTTGGGAGTGTTGATACTCGATAAAGACCTCGGCAAAGGTGGTGAAGCATTCAATCCATTCCAAAGAAAGATTCATGTCAGACCTAGACGCCAAAGGTTGAAGTATGATACGTGGGTGAATACGAGGCCATAGACATGCATTTGCGAGGATCTTTTCTGTTGTTCTCAACGGCGTCAAAACGGACCGGATTGATGATAACACATGGCATAAGCGACTCAGACATTGGTCACGATAGGCAACACAGGTTGCATTTTCGGGAGGTTGGAAAGTTTCGGGCAAGATGGAGGTGCGTTGCCCATCTAGTTCGCCTTTGCTTCTTTCCAGACGATCACTATACCTCCTATGGAGAGCAGAGTGGTGGTTGCGCTTGAATTGGGAGATGAGCTTTTCTAAAACGCTAGTGTCAAGCAGTTGTCCAGGTTTTGGTGTCGTACGCATGGTTGTCGTTGTTCCCGGGTCGTGGATAGAACACGGTAAAGAGAAGTTGGCACGACTGGACAGAAGGGCTTCCAGGGTAAAAGGCGAGTCGAGTTGACCGCGGTTAATGAGAAACGTGGGGACAAAGCGAAATCTAGGAATTTTTGCACTTGACGATGGAGGGGCTGTGTAGTTTTCTTGCACTATCCTTGTGATATGAGAAGTAAATGACCTAAGGTCTGTATTGTGGTAACACTTTGTGAAATATTCCTCGACGTCACGCATGATTTTTGAGGTCTTGAACCACCGCGAGTCGTCGTCCTTGTGAAAAGGTGACAGTGGAGTAGAACAGGGCCACTGACCCATCAAGTTGTCAACAGCGTTATTGATTCTAGGCTGGGAGATATTCTTGTAATGATTGGATCGGCGTTGATTGAAGGCATGTGTGCTCTCGTTCGATTCCCGCCCGAGCTCGCCAGCAGGGCTCTCGTCAAGGTCATAAATTCCGGCAACGATCAGTTCCCGCACTAGTTCGCGAACGGGTTCAAATCCAGCTTCAAGGTGATAGGATAAATGTTGGGGCGGAAGAATCAATGACGACTTGCGCATAGTGGCAAAGGCCAGTAGGATGGGGATCCATTTCTGGAGGTTCGGCAATTGATAAACCACAGAAGCGAAAGAAAAGATCAACTGAAACTTCTCCGAGAGAGGTCGCTCGATTTTTCGACAGGAATCATAAATACTGATCCACTTTGCAGGTAGATCAAGGCGCAACCACTCTTGGGTATAATTGAGGGAAGCGTTCGGGGTAGGTCCGCTCATGTGACCCCATTCCTTGAAACCTTCGAGGATTTCATCGTTTCCGAGATGGCGAGTAAGACCTACAGGCCAAGAGTATACCAACTCTGAGGTCTTGTAGGCTTGAATTCCTGCAGAGTCATAGTCGGCAATGTGAGGAGAATCTCGAGAACAGTGTTTTTCATCGAAATTCGTCTTTACATTGGCGCCTCCTTCATGGTAAACAGCGCGTCTTCGCGTCGTACGTGCCGTCAAGAAGGAATCGCCGCTGCACTCATAGTCGAGTTGAACTCTTCCATCCTTCAGGTCAGGGAAGACGGTCAAGGACTGTGCATATTGAAGGATGCTGTGCACAGCGGTGTCGAACATTCCATGCTGCGAGAGCGCCGGAAGGCGAGGAGACCACTCAGTGGTCTGCATAACCCGTAGGTGCTTCGGGTAATAATGTTGACTAGGAGTGATGCTTCCGATGAGCCGAAGGAGCTCTACATCGGCCTCTGTCAACCTCTGGAAAGAAAAACAGCCAGCAGCGACCAACTCTTGCAGTGCGTGATCAGTGCCTGTTTGGGTGGTCAAGGGGTCTGGAAGAGGATGACTACACAAAGCGTGCAAGTAAATCCTGAAGAGGCGACTGGTATAGTTGACGTTGCCGACAAGCAACCCAAGATCAGAGTCGATCTCGTACTTGTACCAAACAACCTTCCGCATGGATTTGGTGCGGGTATCGATATACACGCGTACGTGATCTTGATCTGGGGGGAGAGAGAATTGGACTGTGCCGTGAGGAACGAGCACAAAGCGGGAGCGCGGGAGGCTTGCAAATACGGGGTCTCCATGACAAAGGACAAGCTGGCTGCTCAATCCAATCATAGTCCCTGTGCATTGGTTGTCGTCAATGATCATCCCTTGCATGTTTTTCGATTCCAGCTTGTCAGCATTATTCAAGAAAAAGGAAAGCCGGAAGCGAGGTAGCTCAGTCAAGACAATCTGTGACTGAACATCGTGAGTCACGATGAGATATTCCGGATACTCCAAAGGACAAATTCGTGCAGCTATACCCTGGAATGTCCTGCTTCGAATGTCAACAAGGTGACGAGTCCGCGGTGTTCCTTGAACCATCTCAGAAGGACCATCTGGCGAGAAGAGAAGGTGCCAATTTTGAGGCGACTTGACCCATAGCTGATCAAGGGGTCGAAACTCAACTTCACCGGTCTCGACATCCATCCAATGCGCGTTATCTGTAGCTAGGAATGTTGGAAAATCTGCCAGAAGAACGTTGTGGGGAATCAGCTCGAAGACTTGGGCCGATTGGCCTGATGTTCGTGCGCGTATGATGAGATTATCATTACTACTACCACGAAGGGCGAAGAAAAGCTAACAAGGACGTCTCCTTTAATCGACAACGCAACGGAAAGATAAAATATGATATACCTGATAGTCACAGACAGAAGTCCGGGTGGCATAGTCCATCCCAGGCATATCGGCAGGGACGACATCGAAAACTTTCTGGATACAGGCAAATGAGCCTAATGAACCCAATCAAGTGTACGTCCATACCTGGCTAAAGATTCTTTTGTAAGCTGGATGATGAACGATGTCTCGCGGCAAACGTCCTAATGTCTTCCCGCCTATGAGTAGATTCCCATTCAACATGTTGTAATGAACTTGTTGGGCTTGTTGATCGTTCGAAGGAGCAGTAAATGACGTTAGCCACCGCGAGTTGTGCTTATCCAGCCGCTGCCACCCTCCATCTCCTTTACGGTATCCGGACCAAACCGAACTGATAGCGATGTCCAAACCACATTTGTCGCTGTGAATGCATTCGCTGAGACGTGACTCCAAAGAATGAAAGAGTCGGCGATCTCGATGAAGCAGTCTTTGTAGGTCTGGAAATGAGTCGCCAAGATCGCATGGGGTGTTGTCGTAAACCGTGATAGAGCACTCGACGAGAATAGCAACGTCTTTCGAAGAGCAAAGGAGAGCATTCAAGTGAGTCCCGGCATCAACATCATATGTTGCCCGACATATCGCGGCCATCTCGCAAGCCCGTCTTTGAAGATCACTCGCATCGTCATCGTCGACAGCACTTTGAAGCTTGTGCGCTATCTGGTGCATCCACTTATGAGTTACGTCCCGAGCTTCTCGTAACAATGCATATCCCTCCTGATGGCCATCTATGAAGGAAGCGAGAAGGCGACTTGCGAGATAAACTGAGGAAGAAAAGGTGTTGATGTGGCGGTTTGATCCACGTAGTGTGAAAGGAAAGATAATTTACGTACTGATACTTTTCACGGTTGTCCCTTCCATCCAATTGCCTCGAACCCGCGACAAGAGGTCATTGCACTCTTGAATCAGAACAAAAGCAAATGTTGGTACGGCAAGTTCGCAGTGCCATTCTCTGATGGACCCATCGCTAGAAAGGGGTCCTAATTGCCAGGCCGCTTGTGTAACGAGGGTATGAACCTCCTCCCTTGAGAACGTCAACACATTGGTACGAAGCTCGCGGGCAATGTTCATCCATTGCAGCAGGGACCCGCAGCGAAGGTTGGAGAAAGCAAGCTGCTCATGCATGCTAAGGTTTATGGGACAATCCCCCTGATTGACAATGGTTTCGTTGTGAGTGTGGGTCGTAAGAGCGACAGCATCCTGGAGGTGTTGGTACAACTTTTCTCCCTCCTTCGGAAGACGAAGTGTGCAGTATGTTTCAAGCCTGGTATCGAAAGACGGAACAACCCATTCCCATCTAACACTATCGTACAATTTGTAGTCCAGGCCGCTGTTGAGGCAAACACTATCTTCTTTACTGGGGATTCGGACACCGCGGTAGTGGGATTTGAGGAATGACTTTGTCGCCGAGGCAAAGACAATACGGCCTGATGTGCCCTCCTTCGACCAACTTGTAAGCCCTTCGTAGTTCTCGAGAGCATATGTATCATGCACCGATGCGACAGCAACATGAGCCATGAACACGTCACGAAGGATCTGGTATGTCCGAGTCCTCCAGATGCTGAAGGCCGGAGGACAGTTGAGCTCAAAGACGATTGCTTCGGCCTTCAATGGGTCATCCGCCAATGGCCACTCATGGACAGTAATACTCATGTTATCGGCCTCTCCCACAAGCTTGCACTTATGGCACCCATGTGCATGAACTGTCCTGTAGTCGGACCAACGACGGCTATAGACCTCTATGTATTTGCAGGTACATCCAGCGATCTCCCGAGTGAGCTGTATATGCTTCAAATTCTGCTGCTGGAGCTCCGCACGCTTGCAGTCACGCTTGTAAGCAGCATCCCGCTCAATAGACGCCTTCATTTCACAGAGTGATGATGACTGCCTAAAGTAGCGCACGGCGAACGTGGTTTGGTCCATTTGATTAGAGTATATAGACGTTGGCATGGTGGCATCGGAATGTCGACGGCGTAGATAATGTTCTATTGTGGCAGCACGGTCAATCAGGTTTGTTCGACGAAGAAGGAGGGGGTCTAGAACTGAGGCAGGGATCTCAGGAGAGTAGGAAGAAAGGAGTGGGCATTGGGCGATGGTGATGATATCAAGGGCGACCCAGAGCTCCATTATTGTCAGAAGCATGAGCGACTGGTCCTCCGGCCTGGATGAGTAGTGTGTCTTGGTTGTGGAGATGTATTGCTGCAAGCAAGATCCTAAAGTCTGACATGCAGACACGTCGTTCCTGTGCTTCTTGACCCAACCTGTTAATTGTTCCTGCACAAGAGTCTCAAAGTCGGCAAGGGCAACATCGGTATCCGCTTTGACATATTCGGTCAAGCCATCGGGATAGAGGTTCTGAAAGTCGTCGACATCGCGAAGACGGGGGCGATGAGACGGGTGAAATGTCGAGACTGTATCGTTGTAAGGGTCAGGTCGCCGAACCTTTGTTAAATATGAGCGGGATTTGAGAAGTGAGATTGTAGTATCGTCTTTGAAGGCAGAGCGATCCGGGGTGTAGGATGGAAAAAAAGCTTGCCGCCTCTGCTCTTCTGTCCATCTTGCTTCGAGGCACTGCTGTATTGCTTGACCAGTCTTCTCAACCACTCGCATAAGTAGTGGAGATGCAGAGGAGCCAAGTTTATAAACGCGCCTGCTGGTCTTGACTCTGGTGGTGTAGAGCAGCTCGCTGGATAATTTATATTCCAGGAAGAGTTGTAGAAGCTGATTTTGAAAGAAAATCATAAATGCTTTGTATATGTCGCGGGAGCTAGCAGTTGTCTGGATGGCTACGCGGAGCACAAGCCAAAGCGAAGACCTCCGCCAAGGGTTATTAGCATCGAGCCAACAGACCTCGTCTGTGATACGCTTTGAGATGCGGTCTACTTCGGCTTCTTTCCCCATCCCAAGAAGAATCATCACGAGAAGCTGGGTGATGTATCGTGGATGGGTCGTGTCTCTTGTCTCAAGCACTTTAGACCCGGCTTTAGTCGTTGTTGCTTCTGCGCCCAATCGGTCGACATCCATTTGAAGAAGGAAGGAAACAAGTTGTTCGACGAACGAACGATCCTGTGCGATACTGATAGGAAGTTCCACAGCAGGGCCGGGATACGAACAGATGAGCTTCCCCTTGATTTTCATGAAGGCCTGGGGAGACGGTGTAACTTCGAAAGCTTCAAAAACGATACAATCTCGGATCCTTCGTAGAATGATTGCAGCGTTTTGAGCACGGACATGGAATGTGAGAGCGTCTGGATGGTATTAGTCGATCAGCTAAAGTTACGCACTTCGAGGATGAAACTGACCTCCAACCTTGAGCTCCAATATATTTGCAACAAGTATTTTCTTCTCGCGCACTTGAGTGATTTTGAGCAGATTGTTGACCATCCTAGTCACCGCGGACCATTGTCCTTGCTGACATTCTGGCAGATATGGAACGAAATTCGCAGACGCATCACATACTGCTTGACATAAAATTATGTCATGGTCAGCGTCGTTGTCGTCTTCTTGGGGCAGTTTTGGGGGTAGGAAGACATGGTTCAAAATGTAGAGAAGGTCTTTCGCAGACAATGGCTGAGAATCCGGCTTGGACATGGTGATGCAAGTTCAGACGGATACGATAGAGTATGAGGCATGCAGCCTCTGTTATCGATGGTCGAAGCACTGCGCGGGCGCCTATTACCACACGTGCCGTTGAACTACGGGTCTGTCGATACATAAATGGCGATTTTCGGACAATCCTGTCACTAATTGATCGGAGGAGCCGGAAGTGCCATGTAAATGTAGCGGCAACTTGGCAGGCTTCACATCCTCCGGTAGCGGCTCCTCCCCCGAACCAAAGCTGAAACTCGAAACAGCGATTTCGCGCTTCAGCGAGAGGCTGTTCTTCCTAACACTCGAAAGTGTGCCGTACAATCCTGGAGTTCTATACCCTTGTGGGGCAGTATGGGTCGAATGGGTCGCCGACGAAGTTTGGGGGGGCCGATGCGACAGATGGGAACCACAACACGTATCCACACGAAAAATCAGCCAAGTGCGGACCATTGGATGCTGGGAAAGCTAAGGTCCTCGACCGTCGTTTGTGGGGTCACGTCCAAGCAAACATCATACCCTCTGCGTCCCCTCAATCATTAACGGAGTCGACATCGGCATCAAAACCCACTGTCTTCGCCATCGATATAGAGCGTGAGCGATGAATAATACTGACGTTCGAGGAAGAATAACTCCTCGACACCCTATCACTCTCAATTCTACCACTCCCCAGCTTCGATCTGGACATGGACCGCCGTCATTCGGAATGGCCTTTTAAGGCGGGAGGTAGATCATTTGCTTCTGAGAACGACTCTTCTGCAAAGCGCAGTTCTGAACTGGGCTAGCAATGGCTAGGGGCTACATCGGGTGGGTTGAGGCTGGGTTGACCATAGCCCACCACCGTAAGAGCACATATTGTGATCTAGGTCGGCAGATCTCGGTAATGAAGTCACGCGCATGCGCAACCCAGAGGTGAGGTTGTGCGATGTGGCGGAGATGGGGCGGGCTGGGGCGGGCAAGTTACGTAGCGCCGGTAATGTCGGAGTTCCTGATTCGTGAATTCCAGTGAAGCTGATGGCACCTCTGCTTGGTCAACTTCTGAGAGAGCTGAGGAAGAAAAAGAACGCTATTCGAATCGGTCCTCGGGACGGAAGATGGGCTGTTTGTCGATATATGGAGGGTAAAGGTGATGCTTGCTCAGCACGGTATGTTTCCACTGTAACAGCATCAGTCAAGATTAGGAGGTGAAGTATATCTGACAAAAGACAAGAAGGAATCGGCAATTAAAACCCTCATAGCGAACTTGTATCGACGAATGTGAAACGAACGTTGAGTTTTTCCCCGCCTCTTCTCCATTCAAGTTGAAGATCTGCATCGTCAGGTTGCAACTTCACCGGCTCTAAATTTCGCAGGTATTTCTTCAAAGAGATCCAATGTTGCCAATATTGATTGGCGGACTGGTTTACGATGCTCGCAGTTTGGATTGGCAGATCAAAGAGAACGGCATGAGAGAGAGAGAGAGACTGGGATCGGGGTGGCTGTGGCAAATGATTGCCAAGGCGGGATCTGGCGGGATCTCGGAACGCCTCCTTCTCGTCGAACTTGAAAGCTACATAAATCTTTGATAATCCTTCACAGCAGTTTACGCACCGGAGGATATATATATATATATGCTTAGAACTGTCCTGACTCAAGCTCTATCGCGCGTAGCACTGGTCGATCCCGAGAGCCAATTATCAATGCAAGGAACACCGGAGTTGCTGGCGCTTGCTCGAGGGGTCACAGCTCCAGGAGACTCGAAGAAGCTTGAAGGAAAGCCAAGCACTGCTGAGCTTGAGTGTCCAGTGTCTATTGACTCTAATCAGCCATACTAATGGGTTTGCTGTGATACGAGGATCAACACCAATACCGTATACAAATCACAAGTTCAAAAAGGAGGAGAGAGAAAGCAAATTGGTCGCATAACATGGGTGTGTTATACCTGTGCCAACATCGTTCTCTGTTAGTGTGCTAATGAATGATTGAGGCGGCCCAAGTCAGCATCAAGTCAGCATCAAGTCAGCATCGGACTGTGTCTATTGATCACGAGCACGGTTGTTGCATGGTTGCTCATTACAGGCCTCACTGACCGATGCTGCTATGCTAGGTGCGGTTTTCAATTGGCTGGACTTGATAAAAATACACCAGACGCTACAATAGTCAAACAAACGTCCTATATTACAAAATGTACAAGTCGATACTTTATGCCGCCTAATCGTAGAATACAAGGGCTCTGAGTTCGATCGACTGCCGGTGCGGTGTACCTTCTGGAGTCGTCGGGTCACTGAATCCTGTATGAGGCGTGCAAACAGCGACACTGCCGTCTTGGATAGAATCGAAGCTGAAAACATTGCATGAGTTCAATCTCAGATTCCAGTAGAAGGAATACAGCATACCATTTGATCAACACGAGCTCCTCCGGCGTCATGTTGTACAGATACTTCCACTTGTTATTCTCGTTAAACTTCACTCCCTGCGTCTCACCCTCTCTGTCAGGGTAAACAAGCGCTATGGGAAACAAGTCCGACTTGGGATCGACGCTGCGGTAATCGCACAGCGCCAATGGCCAATCCAGGGCAGGGTGTGCGATGGGCCTCCAGAGGTTTATGATTTGGAAGCGGCGCTCGAGGAGCTTGGGGGCGTCGGACGCGGGGAGGTGGCGGTGGACGCGCGCGATGGCCGAGGCTGTGGTTTGGTCGACGTGCACTTGCGGTACGGGTTGGCGCCTGTCCGGGGAGTCGTCTGCTTCTCCGGGACGGCGGCGGCGGATGGCTAAGGGATAAGTGAGAAATTAGTATCTGTAAGATGGCGCAGAAGGGAACAGAGAACGTGCTGTGGTCGAACAACACGACGCGACTCGCTCCTGTAAGCTTCTTAATGAGCTCAATGCTCTCAGGGTAGTATTCGCTCTGGATCTCGTCATCGCTCTCAAACTTGGTATGCTTCGCTGGATGGCGGTAATACTGGAATCCAGCATTATCCAGCGTGAAAGAGCCCTCCTTTCCACGGATGTTCTCGATGACCCTTGATTTATCTTCTCTCGTGAAATTCTTCTTTCGCTCTCCGGTCAAAGGGTCAGCGTTGATGTGCTGATACCCACGAACACCATCTGCTGGTGGGATGATGTATGAGAGTGCAGCGGTGGTCGAAGCGGGCGTGGCAGTCATTATGGTATTGTTGTGGTGGAGGTCCTGTGATGAGCTAATGTGTATTGGGGCATTTCGATGGAATACATTGTCTTATAAGGCTTATAGAAGCCTGACTTCATTTTGTGTGAATCTTGCGTGCTTGGCTTACAAGTTGGGTTGCTCATGAAAGTGGCTTACTAACTTTGTTACAAAACAAGCTGTATCGAAACGGCAATCATTATTGCATGATCTAATCTAAATTTGGATCTCTCTCCGCTGGGTCAGGTTACAAGAATTGCTGACCGTACATACACCACTAGAAACCCATCTGACGTTACCCGGAGCAAATACGGAGTCCTCACTCTGTGCCAAGAGACGAATTGAGCAAGAACAGACATTTGACAGCAGGCACTGGCAACTGCCAAGACGCTACATTTGACACATTCTGCAGAGCAGGGAATGTTTGGGGAATGTGCAACGATTGTTTTAAGACTGCATGTTAGTCAAGATAAGTTAATTCAAGAGCCGACGCGGGGTGAGACGGTGGTGTCCTTCTTCCCTCGGAAGTTCTAGTCCACTAGAACATAGGACTCCTGGCGAATGCCCGGGCATGCCGAAGAACCATTACCCTGTTCCAGAGAGTACACGACTGGCAGCTGCCAGAAGACATGGATTCGCAACCCTTTCAGATTCATAGCGAGTGGTGCCTATAATTATAGATACAGAGCAACGAAACAGCAATATTAGTACAACCAGTAATCGTCTGAGCCTCGTGCCCGTTTTTAGGCCACCCGGCCACCCCGTACTTACTGTATCACATTCAAACCAGCGCCGCTTCCACCCTTCTCGACTGCCCCGGCTTCTCCAACCCCGCCATCACCCTCTGCGCATAATCCACCCCATACGGATCGCCCGCCACGCCCAACGCAGCCTTATCCCCAAAGAAATACGTCGAGTTGCTCTTGCTCTCCGCGATCGCGCGCAGCTGCTCCAGCCTCTTCAGCTCCACGAGAGTTGCCAGAGCCGATTGTCGGTGCTCGGGGAGGATGGAGGAGGGGTCGCTGTTGGGGGCGAGGGAGCGCGCGATGTGTTCTACTTGTTGGGCGATGGCGGAGGCTTCCATTAGGGCTTGCTGTTGGCGGGCTTCGGCTTCGCGGAATACTGTTTTGTATTTCGCGTCGGCTTCGTTTGACTTGGCTTCGAGCTGGAAATGAGAAGGATTAGTGAATCTTCCTGACTTCTTGGGTTCAGAAGGAAAACATACATGACCCTCGCTCTCAAGAATCACGCGTTGCTTTTGGCCCTCTGCCACGTTGATCTGGGCTTGAGTGTCCAAAATCTGTTTTCTGCGATTCCGCTCTGCTTCCATCTGCAGTTCCAATTGGCGCTAATTTTACGAACAACAACCTAGATCAGATGCCAGCTGTGGAAATGCCAGAAACAAATGATGACGGACCTCAACTTCGCGGTTCGCAGGTGTGAACGTCTGGATCTCGAATCGTGTGCATTCGACGCCCCAATTCTAGAAAGTAAAAAGCAGTCACTGTCAATATCGATACTAGACAATGTTGGACTAAGGGCGTACCGAGATAGAGCTTCCAATCACAACGTTAAGCTGCTTGTTAAGCTCGTTTCTGTCAGCTATGACCTATAGTGGTTCCTAAATGTTTAGTCCATGTGCCAATGATACTGTAAAGCACTGTAAGCACGCTCCCAACGTACCTGGTCATATGTGAAGGTACCCAGAACGGATCGCATGGCTGACATGCCGGTATTTTTGACATTCTGTTCTACGTCGGAGACTGCAAAGCATGCCTGCAAGACAATATTAGATGTGTATTCTTTTGATAAGTGGACTCTGAGTGGTACTTGCCTTGTACCCATCCACAACGCGGTAGAACAGGGAACCTGAACAAGTCACTGGGACCTAGAGAATGGAATTGAGAAAGAGAGTATCAGGGAACATTCAGCACACACATTGTCCGCAGTGTATCCGGGAAGCTGTAGCAGGATAGATTAGTCAAGTTTCTAGGTGTATAGCAATGCGAACTTTCGGCAACATACATTCGGGATTGAGATTGAAGACTCCCGGAGGTCAAGCCTTGCCACGGTATGATATACAGGTAGCTTGAGGTTCAAGCCAGGCGAAAGACGTACGGGATCGCGTCCTAGACTAATATGACTTCAGTTCCGACCATACATTCGGACGTCAACTTCTGATAACTGACCTGAGACGCCATCCCTCGTGACCTTGTTCAATGATAGTGAAGAAGTTCCTTCGATGCGGTATGCGGCTGGTAGCTGGTGTCGAAGGAAGGAGACTACCGCGAGCGACTGGCAGGCTGCGTCCGGTAAGGCTCTTGCGACCGACTTTAGTTGCGACTTGAGCACTATTCATCATTCTTCTTAGAATGAAGCCGAAGTTATTCAGATGGCTGTTTGGTATGAGGTTGGGGAACTTGAGGACTTTGAAAGCCGTCTTATATGGGTCTTTGGTTAGGTCCGCTAAGGATTCGCAGGGTCTCAATTTGCTTGCAGGATTTCATTACAGTGCCGAGCATCGACGCGTCTCAGAAGAGCGACGCGATACGGAGGCTAATTTTGGATCGGAGCTCGAAAGCTCCGATTCCGAGTCGCTCACCGCCGTCTACAAGCCGTCTAATACGTCAACGAACGGCGCTCTCTCGGATTGTCGTGCACAGAGATCCATATTTCAAAAGTCGTAATATGTCGCTTTTTACATCAGAACGTAATGCATATCGCAAATCCAGAAACAGCCCAGATACACGACTATTCCGCGCATTCTTAACCCGCATTTTGTCATGGACTTAGCATCTCCCTACGCTAAACCGCGACACGAATTAACGACTTCGTCGCCAGGCAGCATGCCAAAATATAAGAGTACGAAGTTGCCAGATATGTATCAATACCCAGGTTGTATTTCAGTTGGCCTGTAATTTCTGTTCTTGTTCCTTCTGCGTTACAAAGTATGAAGCGAGCCCATTCTTGTTGGGTTGCTTAGGAGATTGCGTTTGTTCCGTTCACAATCTGTATTTCTGTTGCTAGAGTATCTTCAATTTGGGCGCTCAGCGTGCTCGGTTAGATTCTCGGCAAAAGCGTGCTGTGCCTAATAAACTGTTTATAAAGCGCGCCAATTTACGATCAAACTACCATCTTCCTGATCGCGAAATCTTGGCCACGATGAAGACAGATTCAACCGACATAGAGACATCCACGACGGCCATGACAACCGAGTGAGCTCCGTAATATACCATGTTGCAAGTCTTTCACAACTGATGAACATCGTAGAGTTGCTCCAGACAACAAAACGAGACGATATGACCGTCAACTCCGGTAAGTCCACAACGTCTATGAGATCTAGTGCATAATGGTGAACGATTTCACAGCCTATGGGCCGCGTCGGGCCAACATGCGCTCGAGTCTTCGCGTATCCTCGTCATCTCCGGAAGTGCCACTTCCACCTCAGTCCTCAAAAACCTCGTCCTCCCCGGAATCGGGCACTTCACCATCCTCGATCCCGCAAAGGTGACTCCAGAAGACGCCGGGAACAACTTCTTCCTCGAGGGCCCTTCCAGCATCGGAAAGTCGCGTGCTGCGGAGGCGGTGAGGCTTCTCGGGGAATTAAACGAAGGCGTAGAGGGTAAGGCCGATACACGGAGCTTGGAGGAGGTGCTGGAGAGAGATAGCGAGTGGTTATCTGAGTTCACTATTGTGATCGCACATAATTTGGAGGCGGGGCCATTGGAGCAGCTCTCACAGCTTTTGTGGGAGGATCAATCGTATCCTTCGCTTGTCGTGGTACGATCGGCTGGATTTTTGGCGGAGTTCTACCTCCAGTATCATGAGCACACAGGTATGTAACCATGAACGCCTGTATTGATTCTCTAACGATGTTGCCTGTTTAGTTATTGAGAGTCACCCAGAAACAGCGCCATCGCTGCGGATCGATAAACCATTCCCGGCATTGCTTGAATACGCGATGTCGCTCGACTTCGAGAATATGGACGTTACCGATCATGGCCACGTCCCATACGTGATCATCCTCGTTAGAGTGCTTGAGGAATGGAAGAAGGCGGTATGTATCATACTGCTTTAATTCATAACTTGCCTCTGATGTACCTATCTATGGTCAGCACAACGGCTCACTACCCTCTACCTACGCCCAAAAGCAAGAATTCAAGAAAACCATCCTCGCCATGCGCAAGAAGTCCGACGAAGAGAATTTCGAAGAAGCAGAAGCCCAGGCCTACCGTTGCTGGACGGTCTCCACCATCCCTTCCGAAATCAGCGAGCTCTTCCTCGACGCCAAAGTCACCTCCCTCTCCCCAACCTCACCGCCGTTCTTCCACCTCGTGCACGCGCTCTCCCGATTCACGAAGGAGCAGGAGAGCAAGACCCTGCCGTTGACGAGCACCTTGCCCGACATGAAGGCGAGTACCGGGGCGTACATTGAGCTTCAGAAGCTGTACAAAAAGCGCGCGGAGGAGGAGAAGGAGGTTTTCAAGTCGTATTTGGAGGTGCCGGTGGATGATGAGATCGTGGATGCGTTCGTCAAGAATTCGCATGCTCTAAAACTGTTGAGAGGGAAAAGATGGGGCTCACTGAACACCGACCCTTTGGCATTGGGTATGTGATCTTATTCGATACAGCGTCTTCTAGCTGTAAGAAACTGATACCGTTTAAGCGAATGCTGTGGAATCCTTGCCTAAACAGCTTGCCATTCATCTAGCCCTCAGCGCCCTGACCTCGCTCTCCATCAAACAACAGCCCAACGCGCCCTTGGCACTGTCAGAAGAAGCCCTCACTGCAGAAGGCCAAGCCCTGCTTCCAGCTGGCATCGAGCTTCCCGAAGAATTCTCAGATGCCGTAGGCGAGGTGTACGTATCTCATCCGACTTCCAGCTCAGATGCACACTGACGGATGACACGCATGCAGAATTCGTGCGCCCACCGCAGACTTACCCAACACAGCTGCGCTGCTGGGAGGGCTCGTAGCGCAAGAAGTCATCAAGATGATCACGAAACAGTATATACCTATCAATGGATATTGTGTAGTGGATCTTATAGAAACATGGACTGGTGTTTTGTAAGTAGATTGTGTATGTGCTTCGGGGAGGGAGAATGGTTCAAACCAATTGCTGTATAATATTCGAGTAGCTATGTCAATTGCTGTCATGCTGTGTACCCATATTCAATTCCAGAATCAAAGATACGTATGGAACACGATCTGTAGAAACAGCAGCGTGGGTGTAAGGGGACTGAATCCCTTCCACTCCATTATCCGGTGAAATTGCCTGCTGCCAGTATTTGGTGAACCGGGGGCCGAAACCAAGCTTGAACAACTGGAATCAGAGTAGATCGTCGCATCTGCTGGGCCAGATTGCAACGGATTGCATCTGACATTGATCAGAACTTTAGTTCAGGTTCAAGATTCGGCGTAACAAAGAACATCGAACCCACCCTGGCAGCTTGCTCAACTGACCGTCAACGACTTCATTGACCATAGCATTGACCTTACACTTGTCTGCGGTCGCGGCTTGGGCAACTGTGAGGAAGGGACATGTTTCAGTGATTCCAGAGCCCGTAGGGTCGTTTGGGTTGTTGCATTTATCAATTGCGTTTTGCAAGGCGCTGTGTGGTCGTCGAATTGGAATTAAGTTCATGGTTCGCATAGATTAATTAGTCTCCGGTGGACGCACTTTGTGTCCCAGCCATTCTGGAAATCTCCATGCCATGAATAGCCTGTTGTGTCTCTGCGTGGCTATTAAGCACGATATATGCGGGAAGTCAAGGGGAAAGCATACCCAGTAGCTACAGGCGACGAAATGTTGAAGTCAAAGTCAAGCTTTCGAGGAACGGAACTCACGTACAATAAACGAACGGCCAAACATCTCTGGATGGATCCCACCTTGACACCAGTGAATGAACGTCCCAGGTTACCTAGAGACACGATACGCCAATATATCAGAAGATCCAATTCTGACCCTGATTGAGTTGTACCTACCTCATAGAGGATCTTCATCATAGGAACTGGGTGCGTCGAGGGGCAGTCACCATTGTCCAAATCCGAGAGGAAGGCTGTATGGGACATGTGGTCCTCCGAGTCGAGGTTCTACACGAGATGATGTGAGCCAGCTCATCGTGCGGGTTAGAGGAGTCGTTGTACCACTCCGTCCCAACATGCAGGCATGTGGATCCGGGCATTCAACCCCGACTAATACGAGTTTTCAGCGCCTGGTTATAGTGCAATAGACCGACAGACTGACCTCGCAATCAGTGGTGGGAAATCCTGTGGCTAGTCACCGCGGTCAATGAGGATCGACTTCTTTCGGAGCAGCCTGAGAGAGGAACGATACGATACCATTGACACTGTTATACCCAGCGTTATTCGGATATCTCAAGCATTCCCATTCAACGGCACGTTCTCTGAGCTCTTCTTGTGAGCCTTGCCCTCGTTGATACCTTGAAACGAATGAATTGTCAATGATCCAGCGAGTACTGGGTCATTGGATGTGCCTTACTTCCTTGAACGAGCGGCTGGATTTCCGCTGATCATCTTGAGTCCAGGTGGAAAGGCTTTCAAGCCGGCGCCCCCGTTACTTGCATCACCGCTGCCCCGGTTCTGGTAGTAGACGAGTAGTCCTGTGAAGGATTCGTCAAACAAGTTGTCGATATGGCGTTGCGGGTTAGAAGAGTCCGGCTTGCCTCCATTTGGAACTGCTTCGAACGACTTGTTTTTGGGATCTTGGAAATACAGTTTGGGGAACCCTGATGTTCACGGATAGTCCTACATCAGCTCTCCCTTTTGCATGGAGGGAAGAACTTACAGTAATTTGATAGATCCTGATTGGAAAAGAATGGGATTTTCATCTTTCACAGATTGTAAAGCAATTCATACCTGAGATACCAAACAGTTCGTACAAGACGACGCGCGCAACGAGTCGTAAGAGCTGTTAGAAGCGAAGTCTTGTCGATCCAGAGGTTTAGCTCGAGTGTGTTTTTACAGAATGAATGGAAGCTTACTGCTTGCTCCATGCACAGTCTGAGTTCGGTAGGGTCAGCCTTGAGCTTTTCAGCCTCTTTGCAGCTTTGGTTAAACATACGTGAACATGGTTCGAAGGAGAAACACCCGGAGAAATAATAGGGTCGATTCTTTCTAGATAAGTAATAGCCTTAGTCAATCTTGAATGCTTGATTGACGGGCTACTCACGCTGTACCAAAGGACTCGTACATGCAACTCTGAACCATGCGACTGTGGGTAGTATAAGGAGAGTTATTAATAGAACCTGCTGGATGATTGATGATAACATCGGATTTTGAGTATTATTTTTTTCGTGGAAATGACAAGTCAAGCTTTATACATATCCGCTATCATGTACTCGCGACTGCCTGCAGGGACACGTCAAAGCCACATTCGTCCATGCTCGATGTACATTGTCGCGCGAGCCTCGGGCAGTTTTGAGCATGTTTTGATCGGAAAGATAGTGAGCCATGCCTGGTCCGAAGGTTCACGGAGCTAAGAATATCATTCCTGTTTGACGTTTTAGGCGTCGAAGTAGATATCCAGGACTTGAATATCTTTCGCAATCTGTCGAACACGGATTGTGATCCGACTTTTGGAAATATCCGCCATTTTTCGGACGTAGTACTTCCGCTCATAAGCTGAGAGTAATGCAGAAGTGTTTGATAGAGGGTCGAGTGTTTTTTCTTCCGATAATCAAGAACAATAAATCACGCAGGTCGATATGCCATTGTTGCCTTGAACTGCGTGAATAAGGGGCCAGGTGCAGATGTTCCAGAGGGACTCTAGCTTCAACATGGATAGAAATATATGATCGAGATATCGCAATAGGTGTTTATATATTCGAACTAGGGTTCGACGTTTGGGAGAAAGAGTGACCCACACACAACACACAACAGAACATTGTGAGTTTGCCCATGAGGCCGATGCCAAACAATGACATGAAAAGATTTCTTTTTCGTTTTCGCTCTTCTCCAAACTGTCAGCATTTTCTTCCCATTCTCCTGCTACATCCTTCATAGATTCGTCCCCGTTGTACATGATGTCTTGTTCCTGGTGGGTAACTGCGCGACTGAATCATGGACGCTAGCTAGTGAGCGCAACATTACAAAATGGTGAGCATCTATGTGTCCGACTTCTTTTCATCGGATGAGACTTTTGTCATTTCACGAACGCCGCTCTTAATAAAGGGTGTGCGCAATGTGTGGATTATTATAATCCTAGTTATACTGATCTTTTCATGCCACTAATCTCTATTGTCGTGCGTATGCTGATTTACTTGTTCCTCCAGCAGGGCTGCCTCGTAAGATTGTCAGGCCTTTGGCGGGACCAATACGACGTCCTCTTTTTTTTTTTTCTTTTTTTTTTTTTTTTGTTGTGAAAGACATGATCGACGCAGACGATACGCTAATATGTAAGGTACTGGTGCTGAAGTCGTTGAGTCCCCCAGAGAGTGTATATCCCGCCATCCTGAGTGAAATATATCCCTTATCCCGTTAACCGCTCTCCTCCCCTTTCACATTTCTTTGTTTGAGGTCGTTCATTTCCCATATCCCCTCTCCCACTAACCCATACCCGTCCCCGTCACCCGTACCCCACCATGACTCCAGCCCTAACAATAATGGAATATATTCGAGAAACCAAAATTGAATTCCAGATGTTCCCGACTTGACAGCCGAGTAAGCTGTCTTGTCTTCATTTCTTTGAACCTCTGCTCCTGGCATTGAGGGTCGTATTGAACGTGGCCTTTTAATGTATGCAAGGTGATCTTGACGGTGAAAGAATGAAGACATGGGAAGGCTGAGGGGTTGCCTAGAACATCGTCCAATTTCTTCCATTCTATTCCGAATCGGAATTCTGAGTGAATATAATAAATCTGAAGATCGAGAAGGAGTTCCTGAAGACCGGTGTTCTTCTGGTGACTCATCTCTTCCAGTTCCTCAATCAGACCAGGGAAATGATCTGGCTTCTCATGCTCAACCCAGAAGCGAAGTTGCATCGATTTCAGGGTTGTCAATGACTTAAGATCCAGCATTTGAGCCAGGTTGTGGAAGGTAGCGTACGCTCGAACTGGTTGATGTTCATGAAACATGCAGAATGTTGCACAGAAAGACATACACACCTTGACAATCAAGCGATTCAAGTCTCCGGGTTACGGATAGTATTCTTTTCAATCTTTCAATTTCGTCACCGGCGCGACAATCAACGATCAGTCTCTGAAGACGTGAAAGGTCGACGATTGGAAGTCCATCACTACGCCTGATATCGAGCAACATATCCATGAATTGGAAGATCTTGCTTATGTGAAGCGAGAGTAGACGAGGTGGGGGTCCGACATCAGCAAGACAACTCGCGGAAGTAAAGGTCGCGAAAGTAAAGGTGGGATGAATACCATCAAGCTGCAAATCCACCAAGTTCCTACAATATGAAAGTAGAATGGCTGGTGGTAAGCCGACGTCGCCGAATGGACCTCCAAGGTGCATCGCAACCTTTGTGAGCGAGGGCAAGCCAAACAGGTGGATAAGTGCTTGCTTCATGCCTGGGCTCAATGGGCTTGGTTCTTTCCATTGCCGAAACCAGGCGGAATATCCGTACAAGGTAAAAGAACGCATATTCTTGACCTGCAACAAAGCTCCAGCTATGTCATCGGTTTCATTCCTTGTTGCCAATTCAAAGACCAGCGTTCGGCAATGCGCAGCCAGACTGGGATTTTGTAGTATCAAATTTGGATAGTGGTCTTGCCCTTGACGGCGGTCACATTTGAAGTTGATGCTCGAAAAGAGATGGGTGCGGGAAGGATGGAGAAAAGCTCGACAAGTCAGAGCGCACGCAGAAAGGGCTTCTTTTCTTTTCCTTCCATTTTCTTCCGCCAAATCCTGTATGATGGTCTCTATAACATCATAAGGGAGCATTTCAATCACAGATTGTGTTGGATAAGTCAGGTGTCGTTTAGATCTTGGAAGGAAAGGTCAGCGGAGGTGCTCGTGCAGTTGGGGTGCGTTGTTAGCTAGTCAAGCTAAGGTAGGTCAAGCTGGAACAGCGCTAGCGATAATCTGTCCAGTGACGTTGCTCAGTTTGAAAAGCACGGCCCAGTTGTCTCATTCTTGCAGGGTGCCGGCAAGTGCCGGCCGACTTGAATTTCCCAGCAAGCGCTTTCGAATTGAGGTAGCCAATTTCAAGGTTGATGCTTGGCAAGCACTGGCGTTGGACTGGTGGAGAAATGGACTGTCGCTTTTTGTGGTAGTCGCCAAGGGACAGCGCCATTTCTTCTGTTAGTATCAGTTAGTATGCATAATTGATCATATTTTTCTCTGCAGTTTAGCAGAAACACAAGACAAGAATGTCACTTCCCAGGTTGATAATTCACTGGTTCACCTATCAAGAGCATGACGCATGAGCGGGATATATCATTGGTTTGTAGAACGGGTAGGTCAGCACGTATGATATCGAATATAGTGTCTTTAGTAGTCAGTAGTCATCCATGCAACGCAAGAGGTCAGCATTTTATGTTCTCGATATCGGTCTCATGGAGGTGCAGACGAATCCCTTCATCCCCGTGTCAGTGTTTTTTTGAGATCGTGAGAGAACATTGTGAAAGAGCAGATGCAATCGTCGACGTTGCCACGGGCGCTTAAATACAGCAGACAGTGTAACTTCTTCAGCATCAATCCTCTTCGTGATCCCATCCCCTCCTCACGTAATAGAGTCTTGACTGGATTGGGGTATGTCGGTTGCCTGTAGTACTGGCTGTATATGGCAAGGAGTATGGACAACGTGAAAGCAGAGCGATGACGGAAGTTGAGAGAAAATGATGGAGCCGCACGATTTCAAAGCAGCGCTCATTCTCCAAAGGGGCAGCGGGGGTCGTGTTGCCCTCTCCAGCCGCAATGGGAGCACGGTACTGGGGGCCATGCATTGAGGGAAGAGCTCGACTGGGACGCCTTATGATGATCGGGGATCGTTGAAGTCATAGTTGTAGGCGCTGAGGTCTTCAGAAAGTCGCAGCCGATGGAGACAATTGAGGAAGTGAATGTATTGGAGGTAGTGGGCATATTATCATACGAGTAAGTATGGTTTGCGGTCGAAAGAGGCAAGGTCAAGGCTCTCTACTTCCGCACAAAGCTATTGCAGTTAGCTCGAAAGTTGTCAATGTTTGAACCTAAGGACGCAAAACAGCAACGCGTCTGTCACAGCCGTGACATCTAGATGAAGTCTGCCTGAACCCACCACAATGAGCGAAGCGCGTCAATATGGAGAGCTCAGCACTCAGCTCCTTACAGAATCCAGGCGTTCAACACAAACCCATACATTTCTCAAGTACAACGACTCACTTGTTCGGTCCATCATTCGCGAACAGCGTGATCTAGAGAAGGCCATCGACGCGCTCTTGGTCGACGGACGGCCGCCTCCACCAGCCTTGCTTATCATCCAGACAGCGATCAACAGGAACAAGCGTTGTTTGCTCGCCTATCATTCGCATCGCCTCGATCGGCTGCGGGATATGTATTGGGCCGTGGGCGGGGCTTTGCCACATATCCTTTCAAATCAGGACATCCGGAGCAAACTGTCACCCCATGAAGTCGACTACCTGCGACAGTACAACAGCTCTGTCATGGAGTTCAGATCCGAATTCTCACACGAGCTGGACATCACAGCCAGCATCACAAATCCACCGAAAGATTTACACGTCCTCGTTCGGGTGATTCGAGATTGCGGGATAATTCAGACTGAGCTTGGAAGTATCGATTTCCAGAAAGGCCAGAGGTTTATGGTTAGAAGAGCCGACATTGAACATCTCATCGTTCAAGGATATTTGGAAGAGGTTTAGCGTTGCGGGAGTTCGGATTTGGATCTCTGTTTGGCGGACACCCCGAAGGCAAACAGTGATCATCATTTCCGCCGTCGCTTGTCACGACGCGTTCTCTCCTCGAGACTATTGCGATGCTTAGCCGGCATGCGTCTCTTTCCTCTTCCTCATCCTCACGAACCTTGCTCTCCTCGAGAGCGCGTTGTATCTCGTCGAGTCACACGAAAATCGCCCCTAAAATCAGCCCAAATTCCTCGCGATGTTACAAACTCTTACCACCAACAATCCCTGGTCTTAAGACAATAGACATCGCTGCGCGACATCAGTCAGGCTACTCCAATCTTGGGCTTCGCTCCCAACACGCCCCAGACTCTCTGCCCGAACCAGGCAAAGAATCACCACCAGAAATCCCAGATCAGGACTGGGAAATTCGCACTGGTAATAAATCGGCCTCATTATGGGATTCGTGCTCATTCAAGCGTGTCAGGTCGCGCAATCTTTGTTCTTCAGGAGACGCTGCCTGATTTCTTTTCCACTGGGCTGGTGACGTCTATTAACACAACCACCGGATCTCCCCGGCCTGCGCCGTCCGCATTCACACCTTCTGCTAATGTCAACTTTCTGGAACATCACATCCTCGATGAGAATGAGGAATCGATATACAGCCCCAATGTTCGGTTATGTTACACCCCCCCTGTGGCCCTTCCTTCCTCCTTCCCTAAAATATTACATGTTGAAGGTATGTTCCTCATAATGTCTTGGCCGACGTCATTCTAATTAGATGAAAGGATTGCAAATGTATCTCGCCTCTGCTAGTCTTGTTAGACATACAATGAACGCCCTCTACTCCGACCTCAACTTGAACATCATCAAGCTCGTTGTTAACACTCCCAAAAGCAGCTCACCCTCGGCCGATGATCGTGGTTACTCTTCAACAAAACGGAGAATCAATCGAGACAAGAGTATTCTTGTGCGGCAGGTCGTGACTGGAACAGCTCGGGTCAGTGGCAAATTAGGAGAGTGGGAAATGTACGTCTTTTCTTCGCATCATGTACATCACATTTATATCGCGCGCTAAACTATTCACCGTGCCTCTCTAGAGAATCGACGTATACGTTTTCTCCTCTTACGGGGCTCATCCATGAGCATATGGTGAATTCGATACATCCTGCACCACATCAAGCGGTATATGACTCTCTGCGGTCGAGTCTTGGAAAGGTTCTTGGCCTGGGCTGGGGCGGCAGCAGTGGGTCAAGGGCGCCAAATGGTGCTGCCTTCAAAGGAAAAATTCAGAGAGGGACGGGTGGATGAACGCAATTTGAGTCCTCATTAGCAGTTCAACATGGACGCGTCGTGGTGGCCCCCTGCGGCTATAGATGTCAACTTAATCCTTACTCTGGCATAGGTTCCGGCGCCGACTTCTATATAGTATGGTATGGACCTACATAACCTTAACATACATACAAGTGTAATAGGAGTATTCCACTCCCTGTAATAACCCCACTCGTTTTCACTCAAGCCTTATTTAGGCGGGTCATGAGTGGCCGCGTCCGTGCTGATTGTGAGGGCTCGAGGTGCTTGGCAAGTGGCATGAAATCTTGAGCGGGCCGCTAACTTGCTGTTTGTATGGGGATGTCGACTCGCGGTCATTTCTTGAGAAGTCGACATCAAATTAATCGACCGCTGCAACAGTGTCCAATAGCTACAGTGACCCCAACCAGTGGACTTTATTACCGAGACGCCAGAGATCGAGGATAGCATCGATGCATTTGCATGCCTAAGGAGTGGGGACCTCAGAGACTACAACGTTTGTCGTTGTGACCACTTATTTTGCGGCTTGTTGTATCCTAATTGACCTTGCATTGCAGTTCTTTCTCCGTACTTTGTTGGAAGCCTTGCCGGTGGAGGAACTTCCTCCTATACTCGTACCGCGAAGAACTCGTAGACGTTGTCTACAACCACCTCGACTCCATTACGACTGGCCATACAACATTCCAAAATTCATTGAAGCTGGCAATCGGAAGGATTTTGTGCGCACCTTAATAGATGCCGCCAACTGCAGAGGGGATCTAATGGTGTTTATCGACATCCTAAAAACCGAAACACGGTGGAGGGATGTCGTCCACAATCAATTGGGTATTCCGGAATCGGTCTGTCGAACAGAGATTCGCCGCGCTTATACTAAAAACGGGTGCGACCTTTCTGGCCTTGACGAATAATTACGACAGAGGGGATTATATGCCGCCTCCGGAAGTCGTCGAAAGGCTTCGTATTCTTTTTGAATTCGACGAGCCTCCGCGGTGGTATCTGGATGCAGAAGGGAAGTACTACTGCTGGGGTTTCCACTCACTTGTTCGAGAATGGTAGAGTAATGCAGCGTCTGCATAAATTATGCCCTTGCATAGAACTTGACTCGTGACTCGATTGATTGTATCGTTACTAGTAACGGTTGTTTGTGGAGAGTTTCAATATGAGATCACATCCACAAATCATTTTGAAGTACACATGGATATACTTAGGGCTGAACTCGGATTGCGGACGTAAACCTTGATAAGCGGTCAATTGCAGTACAAGCGCTGGAGAGCGACATTTTGAGAACAGGCGCAAACAATGTGGACGCGATCCTTACGAACTTTTCGTTGACCTTCCCTTCAAGCTTCCAGACGCTATGTTTGTTTGACATATGTTCTATGAACCACGTCAATATTGTGAGGAATTCATACATCCTGGTAAGGTAAGAGGACATATACACGAATTTCGGCGGGAGGAGGAAAGCTATCTAGCATGGATCGTGATTTTCTTGATGAGTCCAGTTCCTAATCGCTCGATCTCTTTAGTAATCCCATCCTGGTTGAGCACGACAAGTCCCTTGTCTTTTGCCTTTTCGTTTTCCTGAGGAGGGGTAATTGAATACACTCCTTACTAACAAGAAGCAAAATATGTTTTACCTTCTTGACTGGCAGGCTTGAAAACCCGCCGAGGACTCTGAATGGTCGAGGTTCCCTCAAAGTGGGATCCCACACCACACCAAGTCGATCTCCACCAAATGGGTCGTAGAAGACCTTGAGTGTGTCCGCGTACATCCGCTAAAGATGGGGCAAGACGAGTAAGTATAAGAGGTACATGAATACAAATGCAGAACGTACTTGGAGGTCATTGAAGAACATGCGGGCTGGGTCAAACCCAGGAAGCACCATAGTGCTCTGCTCATCTTGAGGTTTATTGGCATATCTTCCACGTTTTGTGAGCATGTTCGGGTCGGCGTTGATGTTGTGGAGGTACCGCGGGAGCACGGACGGATCCAGGTGGATAATGAAATCGTAGTCGTCTGTCGGGTGAACAAACATTACCTGAACATCCAACTTTGTTTGCTCCAGCCCTTGCAAGCAATTCCAAGTAGCAGCTGCTAGCGCACGCACACGATGTGCAACGACAAGATCAGGGCCACTACCTGTCCAGACATGGCCATCTCTGTCGTGCTCTGTCGCAACCTTCCAAGCCCCAGTCCTGGCACCGGCTTTACTTAGATTCGATGGACTGTCTGACGAGCTCGCAGATCCAGAGCCATAAAGAGGCACAAATATGCCATCCTCCCACTTCCATTCCTTCAGAAACTGGACCACAGCCGCAAACCCATGCTCCTTGCTCCCGGGTACGAGGTGTTGCGCAGTTTGTTCTGTATCTGCATCATTACCGATATTGCGACCACTGCCGACAAAGAAGTTGGCGCATATGATCTCCACCACCTCCTCACTGATATGGCCTTGCAGAAGCCAATGAGACGCAAGCCATCTCTTGACGAGGCGGACGGTCCCTGAGAAGGCACTATAATGGTGACAGAGAGCAGCAATCGCCCGATGATGCCCAGGAGCATGAACAAATCGTCGAAGATAAATCTCCTTGGCTTCCAACGCCTCATAGTGCTCGGCGGATTTCTTGTTATCCTTCTTCTTCAAAGCAACATGAGGCAGGATGCCGGCAGTACCCTGAATGATTCGGTCAAGTAGGTTGACTTCGCGATCATGCCATATTCGCGCAGAAAAAGCCCAGCCTTCGGGTGTAACAATGCTGAGGTGGGCTTTATCAAGTATTTCTGAGTCGTGTATGCCGTCGCCGACAACTACATTCGCTATTAGGCCTGTTACTGACTCCATGAGAGCGGATGCAACACGTTCGAAGAATGCAAGTTTGATGGTTTGGACTGCCTTGAGGTCATCGGGCCATTTGGATGACTTTTCGAACTCGATAACGATGTCGATGGGAGCCAGATAGCGAGCATTTGCGGGGAGCAAGGAAGCAAGCTTTGCTGGAAGTGGAACCGGACTGAAAACGCTGGTGTAACGAAGGAATTCGGAAGTGGGGCTGATGTTCAGGAGTGTCAGGGGTAGGTCGTCGTCCAATTTCTTGATTGCTTTCACGAGATTGTCAAAGGCCGTCAGAGCGCCTTTAAACCCCGTGGATATTTTCGATGAGAGGTATTCTTGAGATATAGATTGAGGAAGCCGGAGGACTGAATCGAAGGGTGTCTGCCATGTCTCTACATCGTCTTCGCCGATATTGAAATGTCGTTTGAGAAGATGCCGGACAATCATGGCAGGAACATGCGCCCTTTCATCCGCCGTTGTCACTTCCCACACGACACTCTCTACGATGCGGCCATCTTTGAAACGACGCAGTTCCGATTTATCGCCCCAGAACTCGCGGAATTGTTCAAGAACGGCTTGATCTTGATCGTCTGCTGCAGGTCCATGGTCAACTAGTCGGAATGCGTGTTGTGGATTATGAACAACTCCGATGCAGATTGTTTCTGGGGATGAGGGATGGGCTTGCGATATGGGACGTGAGGTTGACGAAGGATGGAGGATTGCGACAGCTCTAGATCTGTCGCCTAGACCTCGACGAATCAGGGAGCTCAAGGATGTCAGAAGAGCGTTTACTGGGCTTCCCGAGTCCAGAGTAGAATGTATTGATGAAGTGCGGGGTTTGGCTGAGGAAAGGTTGATGCTGCAAAGAACAGGTAAGCACCTTATACGCTGTTGGATAGAGGGACACAAACCGAAATACTACATCGAAACGTGTGGACAGATCCCGACTGTCTTTCAAAAAAGCCCCAGTGAACGGATCTCCGGAAAACGCGGACTGGTTAAGCGTCTCCAGGGTTTTTGCAGCATCGTATTTCAACTACAGGAACGATCTATTGGCTCCAGGTAGATAAGAGAGCAAGTTTGGACGCACCAGGTCTAGAGAACCAAGAGGCACATTGGCTAATAGGTTGATCAATGACGCTGAGTCCACGAACACGGCTCCTGCTTGTTCCAAGTATTCCTCAGGAGGAAACTAAGACCTATGTGAGTTGGACGCTACAGCAAGATAATGAAGACTTACCCGGTGACCATCAGTGGATTTCACAAAGACCCTCCCCTTCTCGAAGTCATGCTTAGCTACAACAGCGTTAGAAGCAGGTACTATGTGCCTGAATCACACATACCGAGGAACTCTAGTGAAGCCTTGAAGAGCTGATATGAGCTGATGCCCTTTCCAACCGACTTCCTTTTCGCCTTTCCAGCACCAGGCTGCACTTCTTCCCCGGTAAGCAGTAGAGCCAACAATGACCACCACCACGGTCCTGTTCCTTCGAAGCCTCTAACGCACATTCTTGTCCCTTCGCTGTATCCTCTTTGATTAGCCCATATCCGTAAAAGAGTCAACGCATCGGAGAATGCTACGCAGGTGTTTTGAAGGCCGTGGATGGCCAAAAGATGGTATTTCGGAGCAAGGGTTCGCAGGAGGGCGTTGTTGTAGAGAGGCGTTGGACGGTTTGGTGATTTTATGTCGTCATTTGAAACATCAGACGTAGTGTTGACACGGATATTGGAGTGTGTGGGCGATAGGCGATGGAGAGAGATGGGTGAGGTCCCTGATAGAACTGGAAGGATGCAGATCTCTGCGTTGAGCTTGGTAAAATCAGTAAGGGAATCATCTTTGGTGAAAATTCGATTAAAGATAGAAAATGCGGAAGGGAATGAGAGAGACATACTGTTCTTGGGAGTGAGGACAATTTTGGTTAGACGGGGATCGCCTTGCAACGATTCGTATGCGACGTCCATGTCGAGTCCTGATTTAGGATTTTGCAATGCAGCCACAATGGTCGCAAGGTAGAATGATCGTTTATGAAAAAACCGGCCATTTAGATAGTCTTTTTCCTGGAATAGGGCCTATTATTCTGGGTAAGTCAATGCACAATGAATCATGCGTATGATACTGACATCGGGCATTTCAACTGCAAGGTCAACTCCAAACTTTTGTGCATCTTTTGGTTTGACGCTGACTTTGTTCGCCCAGCTCCCAACGAGGGTAATGTCACTTGGGGGTTCGAATCCAACTTTCCAGTTTGTTTCCTCCGTCGGCAGTGGCAGAGAATACGGGACTGCAACGCCTTTTTTCAGCAACTTTCGAGCGGCTTCTAGTGGATGTTGGGGAGCAATTGATGGGATGCCCATAAGGAATGAATGGAGGGCGAAAAGGCAGCGATCGAGAGGAGGAATCCTTGAGGTTTTCGGTCGAACATTCGGCAGTAAAGCGTCGATCTTTCGAAGGGCATTGGAAGAGATCCGCACGAAGAGTAGAGAAAGGCTCACACCTGAAGCTTGAAAGAGCTCGACTTGAACAAGTCAGTTGCGTCTTTTATATCCCGCAACTCCTCTCCAGTTGGGGGTTTCTTCGGTTTTGTACCAGTCCGATTCCCTTCTTTTGAGGGTGCTGCAGCCTGTTCGCCACCTATTCCGCCCCATTCTTCTGACTTATCATCTTCGTCCATCCTTTCGTCATCTTCGGGGCCAGATTGACCTCCTTCCTCTATTGATTGGTTGTCATTTTTAATGTCGGAATTGACTGCAGGCAGGTCATCTTCCTCCGTTCTCCGAATCTAGACGTTGAGATGGTTAGTCTTCCAGCAGCTTAGATCAATGAGTACCACACCTTGCTTGGACCTGCATTCTCTGCCCTCTTTCTCTTTAGGTCTTGAACCATCTGACCGGAATTTTCAACTGCAGTGGTTTGTGGTGAGTAGGAGGAAAAACGACACAGCCACCGATCTCCGGCGTTCTAAGTGGGAAGGGCCTTTTCAATTGGATCGGGCTATTTTTGCTAACAGGCATTTCTGTGCAGTATCTAAAGCTCTCAATATGAGTGAAAGTATGAACCTATTCGATTCACCTCTATCTTGAAGATTAACACCGCCTGTTTTGGCGCTTTGTTTACAAGTTCCGAGATCGGTGATTTTGGTTAGATTGACAGTTTTGCCGCGCACCAGGATTGTGCGTGCACACATTCAATTCCCAAGCCAATTCGATTAAGCATATGTATGTACAAATAAGATCGATACTAGTGTCAGAAATGTTCAGACGACGGACAACAATTGTATCTGACGCATGCTGGAAATTTCCAAGCGTTTTCCGTTTGCTCTACCAAATCTACGGCACTATCTCCTCTTGGTGTCATCGAGAACTTGAATGGCAAAGGGTGGCTGAAGACAGAAACAAGCGTCAAAAACATCCTGGACTTTGACAGTATAACGTTACCAAACCATCCCGGAAGAGAAGGCAGGTTTAATATCAATGGGGGTCCCCTTTTTATCCACAGGGGCGCTTATGTCAAAAACGCTCAGAATGCAAGCGATAGAGATCCACACTTGCGCTTCGGCAATATGGCGACCAGGGCAGGCATGGCGACCGTATCCAAATGACGGGGAAAGAGGGTCCATGGGTGAGATATGCTGTCCTTCGCCCTTGCCCTTGCCCATAAATCGATCCGGATTGAACCGCATGGGTTCGGGGTATGTCTTTGGGTCGTGAAGGATACCCCTTACATATAAGGCGGCCAAATGAGCACGGGATAAAGTGGAAAAGTTTCATCAACTTGACTTACCAAGAGTTTCCAATGACAGTGGTCCCGGCTGGAATAAAGTAACCATTGTATTCGTCGTCTCTTGTGACCATATGGGCAAGCCCTGTGTAGATGAAGATTAGTTTGTGATCATCCACGTGTCTCCTGCCACATACCGAGAGGGGCGACTGGACTTCACCTATAAATCAATGCATTGAGTGAACTGGAAGGCGGTGTAAGTAAACAAGGGACACGAACCGAAGAGTCTCCTTCAGAATGGCGTTTATAGAAGGAAGAGCTTGTCGGTCACTGAATTCTGGAAGGCGATCTCTCCTGGCCACCCTATCAAGCTCATCTTGAGCCTTTGCCAGAACTTCAGGATGTGTTACAATAGCGAGCACAAATGATGTGAGGGTGGAGAGAGTCTGTAGAACATGTAAACCAATCTTGTATCACCATATGTATGGTTACAAGCTTACGCTTTCTGCTCCAGCTGCCAAAGAGAAATATAGGTTGACCGATCGGTGAAAAAGACCTCACGAATCAGAGTATGATGCCACCTGCATACGCAACGCCAGCACAATTCTTGATGGTCTCCATCTCATCGTCGGAATTCGTCTTCGTGTCAAGCTCTGTGAGCAGGTTAGCCACAAACCAGGGGACTGCTTTGCCACCTCGCTAAATGCAGCGTGCGTTAGTGATACAGTTCATAGAAATCACAATGTAAGCAGGGGAAACGAGGTCATACCAAGGCACTGCTGACATGGCAAAGGGGACCTCTATCATCTCCGTTACGGCATTGCGCTAATCGCGCGCTTTCCTTTTGAAGGACAGGCCAGGAACCCATGTACTGTTTTTTCAAGTCGCCCATGAGAGTGCCATCGAGAAATTCAAGGACATGAAGAGCGTACGGAACATGCTTTACTGATCCATAGAGAATATAACGTTAGAAAAACAGAATTACGGCTGTAATTGGAGTTTAAAGAATGGACGCACGGATTGGCAGTAAATCAACAAGAAATGCGCCGGGACCAGCGGCCTTGCCCAAACCTTGCAATGCCTTCTCTGCCATTGCCACGTACCGGTCCTCCTTTTCGGCTATTGTGATCCCGTATGTAATACCTATGATCGTGGCGGCGGCATTGCTACATATTGGCAAAGGTGTTTTGTTAGTTCATTTGTATAATTACTTATTGTTCATTGATTCCCCACTGTCGTAGGTGGGAGACGAGATCGTTCGGAGTGTGAAGCAGTCGACGAAGCAATGCGTGAGCTTCTCGACGCTGGACTGGCCAGTATGTTGGAGCTACTGGTTGCTGAAATTGACGATGAAACATGCGACGGTGAGCTTTCCACCGGTCACCCGTAGAAATATCACGCACCCAATGGGCCTATAGAAAATGCGGTATTAATGGTGCAACACATACCATAATGCATGTGTGCAAAGCTGAAACCCCATCCCATCCTTGTCAAGACAAGAATCAGTTAAACCGTGTAGGGTGAAAACGTTCTTGGTATGTAGACAGTTCGTGGGTCATCGGCCATACATTGCGATCTGAGTAGTTAGCCGAACGTTTCTCAAACAGCTCATGGGCTGCTTGGAACGTGTTTACGAAAAGAACGTTCTTCCCAAAGGTGCTGAGGTAGACCAAATCACCTTTGTGGTTTTTTAGCACGAGTGATCAATAAAAGAACGACCCCAAACACAGACCATACTGCTTCGCCAGACGTTGATACACAGCGGATTGTTTTGCGCAATATCAAAGATGTTGCCGACGATAGGGGCAGTGAAAGAGTTGACCTTGGTTCCATATTGTGAGAGGTCTTCTTCTATGGAGCCGCCGTTCAACATGTTGCAGAATTTGACGGACCCCATCAATCAATCTTCTCAGAGCTTCTCAGCTTTTTAAATCAATGACAAAAAAGCGAGTAGCTGAAAGTAATAAGTACCTCTGCTTTTGTAAGCTCGAGCTCAAATTTGGCTTGGATGTAGATCACCTTCCTTCTTGCAAGAGTAGTTTTCTCTCTCTCTCGATCTGTCCCAAACGTTTGGTCAATCAAATGGAAACCCAAGAAACTAGTACTGCTCCTGGCGCCGATGATTCACTGAAGAGATTGCATTGAAATTCTTATATATGAGCTTTGGATCAATGCGGTGAATGTGTCGTGCTTGATCACATAGCAATGTTTTAGCCCAAAATTATCCACCATGTTTCGTCTAGTTCTGATTACCAGTGGGTAGGTAGCGTCTAATATCTTGGACCACGACAGCATCATCAAGATATCAAGAGTATTCTGTTTGCTCTATCAAATGAACCGCACGATCTCCTCTCGGATTTATCGAGAACTTAAAAGGCAAAGGATGGCTGGGCACCGAACAAACATCAGGACGGACTTCCTACGAGTACGGATGTGCAACGTACCAAATCATCCCGGAAGAGAATGCAGGTTTAATTTGGATCGGGTTTCCCATTTCGTCCACAGGGGCGCTAATATTAAAGACGCTCAGAATAGACGCAATAGAGATCCAGACTTGGGCTTCGGCCATGTAACGCCCAGGGCAGACACGGCGGCCATATCCGAATGACGCGGAAAGAGGGTCCATGGGTGAAAAATGTTGTCCCTCGCCCTTGCCCATGAATCGGTCCGGATTGAATCTGCTAGGTTCACGATATGCCCGAGGGTCGTGGAGGATGCCCCTTACATAGCACATAAGCACGGGACAGCCATGAGTATACTCAAAGAATAAAATCCCACCATGAGTTTCCGACGATGGTGGTCCCAGCTGGGATAAAGTAACCGTTGTATTCGTCATCTCGTGTCACCATGTGTGGAAGGCCTGTGCGAATACACTATTAGTAATTCTTGGCCCGTGAGTTTCTTCACACAAACCAAGAGGGGCAACTGGATTCCATCTACAAATCAGCACATAAGATAAAAGAACGGAGATGATGTATAATGCAAGAATTGCCAACCGGAGAACTTCCTTGAGGATGGCGTTCGTGTAAGGAAGAGATTGTCGGTCACTAAATTCAGGAAGCCGATCTCTCCCAACTACACTATCAAGCTCTTCTTGAGCCTTGAGCTGTACTTCAGGATGTGTTACAATAGCGAGGATAAACGAGGTAAGTGTGGAAACAGTCTGAAGATAAAAGGATATTAGCCTGATAAGTCACCATTGAAATATAGTCATAGGTTTCACGCTTTCTGCCCCAGCTGTTAAACGAGGAAAACACAATATCGATGAGCCGGGTATAAATTCTGCTCATGAATCACGGTAACTACCTGCATATGCAAGCCCAGCACAGTTTCTGATGGTTTCCCTTTCCTCTTCAGCGTTCTCTTTTGTCTCAAGCTCAGTGAGCAGATTGGTCACAAACGAGGGCACTGCGTTGCCGACTCGCTATTTGCAAAACGCGTCAATAGGTCAATACATAGAATCGTGTTGCAGCGGAAACCAGAGGGGATCATACCAAAGCATTGACAACAGTGGCAAACGGAGCATCTCTCATCTCTATCACGGCATTGCGCCACTCATGCGCTTTCCTTTTAAAGGACGCGCCGGGGACCCAAGCCCTGTTGCATGATTCAATATGATATTTTCAAAGAAAATACGGACAACAAAAACTCACGGCACATACTTGACTATTCGCAAAGCACACATACCATGTCAGAAGCATTACTGCAATTGAAGCGGAGAACGAGGAACTCACGCATTGGAATAAAATCGACAAAAAAGGCGCCGGGACTAGCCGCTTTCGCCATGCCTTCCAATGCCTTTCCTGCTATTGCGATGTACTGATCCTCCTTTTCGGCTATGGTGATCCCATAGGTGATACCCATGATTACGGCAGCGGCATTGCTAGTATAAGGTGCATTAGCCAATGAATATCCGTCACATTCGGGTAACTAGTTGCTTACTGGCGTAAATGGTAGACAAGTTTATCGGGAGTATGAAGGAGTCGGCGAAGCAATGCATGAGCTTCCCGCTGCTGGGTTGGCCAGTGTACTCGAGCAATAGATTGCTGAAATTGACGATGGAACATGCGGCGGTGGGCCTTCCAACGCTCGCCTAGTGTAATATCACAGTTTCAGCGGTGATTCTTAACATATCATCTATCAGAAAACCTACCATAGCGCATATGTCCAAAGCTAAAATCCCATCCCATGCTTGCAAAGCGTGTACAAGTCAAACTTAAGCAGACAGACAGTCTATGGGAAAGTGACATACAGCTCGTGGACCATAGGCGATTCGTTGCGATCTGAGTAGTTGGCCGAACGTTTCTCAAATAGCTCATTGGCTACCTGGAAAGAGTTCACAAAAAGAACGTTCTTTCCAAGCGAGCTTAGAAAGACCAAGTCACCTGTGTAAGGATTGAAGTATGAGCGATGGATAGAGAGACATTGTCAAAGAATTATGAGGTTCACAAACATACCGTATTGCTTTGCTAGACGTTGATACGCAGCGGTTTCATTGTCTCGCGCAATATCAAAGATGTTGCCTACGATTGGGAGGGGTGTAGGTCCCGGTGGGTATGGAAGTCCTCGAGGGTTTGCGAGCCGATGAATTCGTCGCCTTCGGAGTGTTACATAGAGGAACAAGGTGACAACGAAGAAGGCAAATACATGATAAGATGCGAACGATTCGGTCCCCATTGCGATAAGTAAGCTAAGTCGAGAGGAAGAACGACTTCACTTGGATGATTGCCTGAGTCCAGGTTTTATCCACGAACGGATTGCTGGGCACTGCAATAATCAAGAATTTCGGCAGGCAGAACATCTGGACATCATTTCCATATATATCATGTTTCGATATCAGAGCCCCTCGGTGCGACGTGGGGATAGTGTGATGCCGACCCTTTCAGCAGCTCTTCTTCGCTACTAGTAATTGTACAGCCTGAACAGGTCCTATCTTTTGTATTTCGGGCACTTATGTATAAGCGTCTATCGTGTGTTTGAGCTGAGCCAATAGGAAAGTGCGAGGAATTTGGCACTTACAGCACCAAGCCCTACCTGCTGGGAATGAACGGGGTCCAGGATTACCGGATGATTTTCTGGACTCCGTGATTTCTTGTTCACCTCCTGCGAGATTGGAGTTGGCTGTCAAACTAGCATCCCAGTTGCTGGACGACAAGCACACGCATGCTGTATCGTCTTTGGATACAACACCGATGACTGTCAATGAACCTGGATACATATGAGCGCTAGTGAGCAATACAGTGTGATGTAATTCAACGGGCTTTATTTTACCTCGGAAAAGTACGATACAAGGCTCTTCCCGGTCTTCCTCCGCCACCGAAAAGAGACGAGCTTATTGCCTTTGATTGCGTAACATTGGCAGTATAAGATGGGGCGGGAAGCGCTGATCCGACAGTATCTGAAGAATGACAACGGCATTCAGTTGTGACGTTCAGCGTAGGAACGG